>OX183137.1:2886282-4086282 GCA_945261195.1 Cryptosula pallasiana
ATCAACCATTACTCCAAAAAGCCAAACAGATTTTGCGCCGGCCAAAGTAAATATACATCTCTTAGCAAATCATCTGACAACATTTTGTAGTTGAAGGTTCTGGAGCTAGGTTTTCTCCCTCCGGCTATGGCAGCCATTTTGGTACCGACCCGGGATAGCTACCCAGGGTCGGGGCAGTAAATACCCAGTGCCGGTATGATTAATTATTATCGTATATTGCTCAAACAGAGCAATATGTTTGCTACAACAAAACCCGGTCTTTGACTGTTGTGTCCAATGGAGGTATGCGTGTGGTAGCCACCATCAGGAGGACCTCTGCACAGTAGTGGTTGCTGTTAGTGTTCCGTAAACTCCACTAAAGCAGATCATCAGACAACATGTTGTAGTTGAATCTGGAGACCACTACTTAAACCTTCCACGGCCCCTGTTACCAGCTGACTGCCTTGCCTACCCTGTATTTCTCAATTGATCAACTGCATTGGCCATCAACTCAGTTGTTATTCAGCCAGCCAACCCTGTGCCAGGATGGCTGTATAACAATGCAAAGGAAAATTAGAACAACTCAACAACTCCGTGAGAGGCTCCCATAGCAGATATGCAGGGCATGGTTTACAGTAAAACCTGTACAGCACAATTAAGCATTAAAAACAGCACTTGTAACTCTCCCAGTAGATCTGCACAAGTAGATTTACACAAGTTGAGCCTTTTATAGGCTCCGTAAAAGAGAAATGTAGTCTGGTAACCAATGATGCTGCGATGCATTAAGTTAAATGTCCTGCAACACATCAAGTAACGAATGAAGTAAGTTAGATAAATATTTGTCAATATAAGCACATGGCTTACCAGGCGTGTCCAATAATCTCTTTTAAGAGCCTGTGATTACAGATTACGTCACTCAAAGCCTTTCTGTATCACAACTTTCTTGTTATATAATGCTGGTAAATATGTTGCAGGTTATGGTCTTGGAGGCCTCTCAGGCTAATTCAAGTACAGTGGCATTATTGCATCAAAATTTTACGGTTTGAGGTTCCACACCGAGTCCTACACCGAGTTGCGGTTGATCACTAGGTGTACTACCCTGTGCCGTTGTTAATTATTATTACTTTCTCACATCTCCTCTTGGGTCAAACATTGCATGGTTCTGTGGTTCATAAACAATACATGTAGAGGGCGTGGAAGGCTGGCGGCAGCCAGCATGCACCACTGCATTACCTTGTTTTATAAACTATTCGGAAAATATTTTCTAGACTTGATGACCCGTTTTCGGTCTTTACTAGTTTTCGTGGTTTGAAAACTCTATAGATTTTGGTGACGCTGGCAAAGTTTAGTTGAAGAAAATTAATCTACTATTTTATCTTGATGTTTTGACCAACCTGAATTTTGGAGTTATTGTGAATATAATACACTAAATTTTGCGATAAAATTTTTCTTTGTTTGCAAAACATGTTCAACTTTTACTTAGTCAACCACAAAAAAGTCATTCTGAGACTAACTGTTAAGATGGACTAGCACAAGCTACGTGCTGCCATTGCTTACAGAGCAAAATCTTTGTAGTGTTGTATAACAAAATTCCTGAAGTCACTATTTACAAATGATATGCATTACTAACTTGAGGATGTGTAAAACTCAAAATATACCTTCGCTGGGCCTCTCTATGCTTTCTACCGACTGATTCTTTACCAGATACATATTCAAAGAAACTTCCTCTATTCCTGGGTATTTCATGTGGTAATACTGATCGTGGTTTGCAGCTTTTAATGTTTTCCTGCAGTGAGTGTAAGTAACCATTGCAGTGCAGTCACTATCGATAAAAGAAAGGCTGGAAAGCAGTAAATTATTTTGTCTTATAGTTTTACCTGGTGTACTCTGAGAATCCCGCATCAAATGGATTTCTGATCAAAACAATGGTTCTCGCTGGATGTGTGTTGAGGAATATCGTCGCAGCACTTCTGCTACTATTTTCGAATGGATAATGAGTCTTGTAGTAGAATATATCCTTTGATAGAACATTCCCTGAGCTGACAGTGGAAAACTTGTAGCCTGAAAGTTTTAATTAGTTAATTAATTGATTTTGTTTAAACAAACAGAACCTTACAATGAAACTTTATAGTTTCATTTTGGTCCACAGATATTTTTGAGCACAAGGGCCTCTGCTTCACCAGGCACGTGCAATGATTGTATCCAAAATATCTTCTAGGGAAATGTTGAAACAAATTGATTATGTCAGGCGATGGCATACAAACCTATGTATGCCGATTTGAGGGATAAAATAATATAACTAGAAGAAAGCCAAGAGCATGGAATGTACTGATCAATCAGCGTTAACCACCAGTGCTGGTCACATAAATAATATGAAAAAGTTTGGTTAATGAATTTGACATTTTATTTATAAACTCTCCTGTGCGGCACATCAAATCATTATTTTTTATAAACTATATGCATCGAAAAACATAATTTTTTTTGTAACGAAACTATTGAAAGATTAAAAATAATAGCTGCCAGCCATTTATGACAAAAGCTATAATTTCTGGTTAAAAAAACAATATGTAAGTAGAAACATATGGGTTATTTGGGTTAATTAATCTTTAACATCTAATAAACAGTTAAATCGCTGTATGGACTTTATTTCTCTCCACAACACGGTACCTGAGCTGCAGCCTAATATTGTAATGGAATTTGCCTAGTGTGGCCCCCGTGTGGCCAGTCACCAGTTAGTGTATCTGCTTGTTTGATCAAGAAGCAGTGCACACGTGAATGAGCAATGGAATGCGCTAGCTAAGTAAGCACAGGCTTACTTGGTTGATAGCCCTAAAATTGAAGCAGATGAGCCAGGCGCCCTGTATAGCACTGAGTTTGAAGCTGATGAGCTACTCGCCCTATTATAATCAAGATCAGCACGCTGAGGATTGCAAGCTGAGGATTACAAGCTAAAGAGTACAAGCTGAGGATTACAAGCTAAGGAGTACAAGCTAAGGATTACAAGCTAAGGATTACAAGCTAAGGATTACAAGCTAAGGATTACAAGCTAAGGATTACAAGCTAAGGAGTACAAGCTAAGGATTACAAGCTAAGGATTACAAGCTGAGGATTACAAGCTAAGGAGTACAAGCTAAGGAGTACAAGCTAAGGATTACAAGCTAAGGAGTACAAGCTAAGGAGTACAAGCTAAGGATTACAAGCTAAGGATTACAAGCTAAGGATTACTAGCTTATGGTTTGATGTCACTTATTATTATTAACTCCATGAATATTGGCGGCTAGCCAGTTATTAATCTGCCAGCTTATGCATATGATTTTATACTCAACCCATTGTGATTAACCTTTTCTGCAGAGCCAGTTTATTGTTAACCAATCATTTGTCTTGTTTTTAACTGCTATGATTTTCTATATATAGCGAGGCAATTCGCCCACCGCTCAGAGTTAGTTTAGTTTTGCCTGAGATAGTATCTAGTCTAGCTCAGAGAAGTGTCAGCGATTGTACCGACTTAGTGTTGTCTATGTGTTCAAGTTACTGTACACTTGTGAGGACTATTTATCCAGCAAGCTTTTGTGTTATAATTAATAAATTATTGTTAATCCGAAACCTCGTTTTCTTAGTGAGGCCGGTTGCCTGTATCACTATCAATGCGTACATAACATCCAGATCTGTCTGCTATACAGAACTTCTAGAACAGAGAGTCTATACTACCGTACCGGTAGCGCTTGCTGTTCGTATCAACTGCCTTCCACAGAGAGCCTACGCTACCAGTCTACTTGCACACGGTATTACCGTACTGCTATTGTTATACGGTACAGGCACTTTCTAACAGTTGCCGGTAAAGATATTCTTCGAGATCACAACGAAATCCTTATCAATATCAACAATACTGATACCTAAAGAGGCTAAGTTTACATTGCTTATATTTTGTCATAAAATGGTTTTCCTGTAAAAAAAACAGTATTTCAATTCAATAAGTTTTCACATTAAAATTCAAAATAAAATGAGAATGCATCTTTTATTCAGCTGATTAATTTGATAAGACCGTTTTTTTCATGAATGGTTATTCACAAACCTGTGATGGTTGATATGGCCTGGCGAGACCATGTGCTGCCAGATCCAGGAACAGCTGCCAGCAGTTGTATACTATACTTTGATTTGGGAACATATTCATTGCTCTTTTTTAGTAGCTTGTTGCAGCTGATGGAACTTGAAAGAGATACAAGTATTATATTATTGTGACATTTACTAAACTTTACTTACTGCAATTTTTAATTAAAAACTAAAATCATGTTTATATGCTTTACTACGCTGCCAGCAATTAGGCATTACTAAGGATAAACCCACTGATCAAAACTTCTTCAATAAATTCTTATAATTATTATCTATCCCGTATTGTATAGAAAACGATCTTTGTACATTTCAGCAGAAAAAAGGTGCACACCAGAGCTACAGATGAGTAGAAAACAAACCTTTCTGAAGAAATTATGTAAACTCGTTGAGTATGGAGAAACATCAGTACTATAGAACTGAGTATAACCAGTCCAATTAGTATACTTTTCTGTCTTTGCATTGATGTCATTGCCATTTTCTCTCCTTCAACAATAATTTTGAGTACAGTTGCTATGCAGTTTGCTCAGAATCATTCAGATTTTAATACAGCAAATCAATGAACTTCAATATATCTATTATAAAAAGTACACTCAAAATTCTTATTATGGAGGTGTCAGCGCACTTGGTTTACACTTGACAGCATGCATATCACCCATTACATAACTTTGATTACCAAAGGGTTATGTTGGTGAGCAACCAGACACAAGATAAGCTTTGATAGACACAAAAGTAACCATAGATATCTATTATTAACAAAACAAAACTTGACAGATACTTCTATTGGTTTGAAATGCTCAAAATACTTGCTCATCAAATGTTTCATTTATAACTACAAAACATTATATATTACTTACGTGAAGTCCTGTACCAAACCGTAACGTGGCAATGTTGTATCTACAAGTCATAAAACCAAAATGTTGCACAAGATAAAGTGTCAAGCCACTTTCATGGTACGGTGAGTTGTAATTGCTCTATCAGTTGTGGATGATTGCATTTCAATACAATATCATTACGCTGTCTGTCAGCAACAATTAGCAGCGTGTCGCTTGCATCAGCAATTGAAACACCTACTATATTATTGTAGTTATTTCTGTTTATTGGTAATTCTGGTGAAACACCTGTTAAATCACTCACTATGTATAAGATAGAAGCTCCAGCACAACCACCACGCACTGTGGTCACTCCAAAAGTCTCTTCCTAGCTCTCTGATCCCTTCAGCTATTTACAATCCTTTAGCTATATCCTTAACCTTCACTAATCCAATAACTACATAATGCACGATTATAACATGCCCTTTTTTTCCAACTAGCAATATACACAAGACACAAGATCAACAGTTACAGCTAGCTTCAGAGGTGAAACATCCACATAAGCAGCATACTTCAAACTATGCACTTTGGTTAGGGGCAGAGACAGTATCCACACCGACAAGGTGTAAAGTTAGGTAGAACAGATACATACCTCACCTGTGTCAAACCTCCCACTGGCCATTCACCACAAAGACTCAATCTCACCAGGATCGCTATCGTCCGTATCGCCACAACGGTCAAACCAATCTCGCACCACACCCGAGGGTCTTCCACCATCATCATTTGGTTTTGGTTCCGGACCACACAATTGGCCTTCACCTCCACCTGGCTTTGGATCTGAGTCACACAGTTGACTCTCACCTCCACCTCCATTTGGCTTTGGTTCCGGACAACGCAATTGGCCTTCACCTCCACCTGGCTTTGGATCTGAGTCACACAATTGACTCTCACCTCCACCTCCATTCGGCTTTGGTTCCGGACCACATAATTGGCCTTCACCTCCACCTGGCTTCGGATCCGAGTCACACAATTGACTGTCACCTCCACCTATCACAGTCTCATCTGGTTTTGGTTCCGGACCACACAGTTGGCCTTCACCTCCACCTGGCTTTGGATCTGAGTCACACAATTGACTCTCACCTCCACCTATCACAGTCTCACCTAAGTGAGTAGCACTATCTCCCTCACTGGAGTGAGTATCGCAATCCATGTTCTCACCGGAGTGAGGCCTCTGAACAGCCTGGGAGGCAAGCTGTTGCCGGGTCACAAGTGACTGCTCAGCAACTACCTCCTGGCTTTCCTCCGCAGGAGCCAAAGCTTCCGCAGGCCTAACAGACGAGTCCCTCTGGGCTGAGACCAGCTCCTCAGAGTGGGTAGGTCTGTTAAGGGCTTCAAGGGTGCCGTGAGCTCTGCTAGCTCTGACACCACTTGCAGCTTGGGCCACAGGAGCAAACCTTACATGACCTATGTGAACCTCACTCATTTCACTAGCACAACTCTCTTCACTACTGCAGCTACTACCTCGATGACTATACCTATCAGTATGTTTATACCTTTTATAACGGCAGTCCTGGGAAGTATGACCAATACCATCACAAATCCAGCAGTGTACAGCTGGGCAAAACCTAATTTGGTGATCATCTCTGCCACAGCAAAAACACGCTTTAGCATCATGGAAAGCCAAATAACCTCTGCACTTACTCCCATCATTTCTTCTATCACTTTCAACCCTACTCTTACTAGAGTCTTTTCTGCGCCATGCAGGCATGAACCTTTCATTGTTAGAATGCCTAGTGGAACTAGCAGATCCATAATCATCACAGCTGTGGCCAGCTTCACCTTTCATCTTTCCTACATATTTCTCAGCGTATCTACAATATTTCGCAGCAGATTGACCATTGCCAATGCTACGTACCTTCAAACTACTGTAACACTCACCACCATGCATGTTCTCTTTCATATCAGATACCTGGGCAAAGTTTAGCTGCTTTGCCTTACCCCGCTCCATGGCGTTCTCTGAATCTCGAGCCAATTTTCTTGCCCTTAGATTGTCAGTCAGCCCTTTCCAGTTCAAATGACCCTGTTGCATCAGCTGAATACGCAGTGAAGATTCTCTCAAACCATTCACAGCTATAGCTAATGCAAACTCCAGCCTAACATTATCATCATTCCCAAAACTTAATGACCTACTAAGTTTTTCAACACGTAGCAGATAATCAATTTCATTCTCCCCCACAGCCTGATTAGCAGTGACAAACTTGAACGTTTTCACATAAACTGTTTCCTCGAAACCATAAACATTTTTCAAATGAGCCATTGCTTGTTCATAACTACTTGCCTCACTTCTCATATCAAATCCAAAAGACTCTAGGACATCTCTACCTCCTTGACCAATGGCATGCAATAAAGCCAACTATTTCATTCTCCCCTTGAAAACATCTTGTTTTCTCCGATTTACTGTTTCCTTCCCTAGTTTAAAGGTAACCATTTCCACACTAAGCTCAAATTCATCTAACCATGCCTTCCATGAACCATAAGTGTCATCAGGATTGATAACTAACTTAGGAAAATCATTAAAATCAAATCCCAAGGCCATATTTCACTAACCTGAAGTGTTCGGCAACACTGAGCTCAAAAACTGGTAGAGTAGATGCCAACTTCTTCACAAATCTTATTGACTGAATCTTTCGACAACAACAGTTGTAATGCACCACCACAAACAAATAACAAACACTCACCTTCACCACCACCAACTGGCACCAGTCCTATAACAACGGCGTTAATAAATCCACACGACCTTCACTATCACCACAAACCCTTCAATACTCCTTTCACAAGATGACGAACACAATAGTATTAGACAACAATCCTCCTTTCCTTTTGCCTACGACGCCATGTTAAATCACTCACTATGTATAAGATAGAAGCTCCAGCACAACCACCACGCACTGTGGTCACTCCAAAAGTCTCTTCCTAGCTCTCTGATCCCTTCAGCTATTTACAATCCTTTAGCTATATCCTTAACCTTCACTAATCCAATAACTACATAATGCACGATTATAACAACACCCTACTAATGCTTATAAACCAAAGGCATTACTAATGCAGCACCAACTCATAGTATCAGCTACAAACAAATTTCCCTGGCAGGTTTTCGTTGTCGAGGGATTGCCGGCAGAATAATTTACAGTTAGTATTGAAACGATGCCAAATCCAAGGGTCCATTCCTACAATGCACTTTAACCCATGAGGTCTGCGCTGACATCGCTCTCTGGTAGCAGTTCTCTGCTCATCTGATTGTTAACTCTACTCGCACTTTGAAAGGCTGTGATTTAGAAATGAATTCGTGAGTGTGAGAAAATTTTAGTTAATGAACAACTATTATTGGATATTGTATTGCATATTTAAATGTAAAAAAAGACAAACAGCTAAGCTAATGTAACGTAATGTAACGTACATAGAATGTATACAAATATATCATTATACAACAAACACACATACCAATGTATACATATATCATTATACAACAGACAGATATATATTAATGTATAGTTATAGTTTTGTTGTATTTTACTTTGACAAGTCTCTCTACATAATTTATGGGTTCACTTGTTTGTTTAGAGTAGAAATTTTCAAGTGAAGACTTAGCATAGTCTAGAGTACTTGATTTTGGTCTCTTTCTCGTGCTCAGTCTATCTGTACTTATGTGAAGGCATTTTACTCTCTGTCTCCTGCAATGGAAACCAACAGCTACTTTAATTAAATACCACAAATTTACTCTAAGCTATATTACTAGATATTGTCAAATAAATCGCTAATTTTTAAACCTGACCTACCAACTTTTCCTGGACTTTTTACGAGTCCATTTGAAGATGGCTTGGCTACATTGCACAAATATATGTCTGAACTAGCTTTGGAATATCTACATGTCATAATGAAATGAGCAAAAAATAGATGTAAAAATATTGAATTGCTGAAAAATCAATATCTAATGAAAACTATAGATACATTTTAATTTACTTTTTGAAGCGTAAATAATTGATTTTAATTTACATTTTGTCAAAAAATTAAATCGCTTAAGCTACATGTACATCTACCTCTTAGCCACCGATTTTCCCATACCAATCAGAAATGACGACACGGTGTTTCCCTATTTTTTTCTTTACTTGCCTTTTTCAGGCAATATTGGTTAAACTCGCTGTATTTGATGTCATAGCTAGCCATAAAATACTTCGAAGCAACAAAGATGAGATGCTTATCAACGGCTGTTTTTACATAAATATTTGTGCTTGAGAAAATGTTTTTACTGGAAACACTAAAACTACTAGCCGTGATACGATTGGTCAAATCACAAGCTATCTATCAATTTCTTAATGTGGATCAAAACTTGCTGATTACCTCAAAGAACACGCTACCAAGTGCTTGGTGATTTATCCAGAAACAAAGACTGCAAAATCCTGCAATCCTGCAATCAGGCTATAATATCTGAAGCCTTCCATAACCCAACAAACTGTCTCCGTGTGTACCCAAGTGTGAGCACATCAAACCTACTTACCTCTCATATGTTGATGTGGCATCATAACCAAAATACTCAGTTACTTCTGTGAATCTATCAATGTCTTTTAAAAGGTCTTGGTAGAGAACTATTTCAACATTTCCTGTTGATTCTTCAAGCCAGTATTTATGAAACTTTTTCCATCTATATAGATACTTTGTAATGTGCTTCGAAAAACCTGTATTCATGTAAATAAGGGTTCAGCAAAAGTTTTATCCTTAAAAGCATTTGTTTTTAGTGGGAATGAAAAGTTAGCAAAATCTCTACAAACGAATTTAACACTTGATAAGATATTTTCAAATAACGTTGGTGTCAGTTTTTATTTCTCAACTCAGCACACAAATCTGGGACTTGGAACAGTTATATAAACTACAGTTTCACTCCCAAAACTTTGTTATCATTTACAGTGTGAGTATACACGCTAGTCCTTAATTTCCCTTGCCACTTCAGTGTCGTATGTTGGAACAACCATTGTACTTAATGGGATACTTCTGAGACTAAAAACTATAAAACAAAATACAAAAATTTCAAAGATATCTAATGCACCGCTACAAAAGCTAAAGAAAACTTTTGCTTCTGAGTTATTAATATAAATTGTCAGCAGCAGATGTTATGTCACAGTTTTGTTTTACTTTCACCCGGTATTTCTCAATCGAGCAACTGCATTGGCCATCAACTCAGTTGTTGTTCAACCAGCCAACCCTGCGCCGGGATGGCTGTATAACAATGCAAAGGTAAATTAGAACAACTCAACAACTCCATGAGAGGCTTTGATAGCATATATTTGGGGCATGGTTTACAGTAAAACCCTTTATTGCACAACTAAGTATTACAAAACAGTACTTGTAATTCTCCCAGTAGAATCTGCACAAGTTGAATTACACAAGTTGAGACTTTTATAGGCTTGGCAAAAAGAAATGTAGTCTATGATATATATATGGTAACCAATGATGTTGCGATGCATCAAGTTAAATGTCCTGCAACACATCAAGTAACGAATGAAGTAAGTTAGATAAATATTTTTCACTATAAGCACATGGTTCCCAAGTGTGTCCTTCAGCGTTAGTATCCAATAATCTCTTTTATGAGCCTGTGTTTACAGATTACGTCACTCAAAGCCTTTCTGTACCACAACTTTCTTGTTATATACTAGTAGTGTTATAGGAGCAGATCTCCCGGATGGAGATAAGGTTCTCCTGGTCCCAAGTGCCTTTTTGTTAGCACCAGTTACCATGAGAACCTGATCGTACTTATTTTTGCGCACCAGTTTAGATTGTTTGAAGATATAGTTTGTAATTGTATGGCTAACCAAGTATTTATTGAGCAGGGGTTGTATTTATTATGGTTTGTATGATTATTTAGATTAGGGTGATTGAGTATTGTATAAAAATGAAGTGTTGTGCTATGGCAGCAGGTGCGATGAGAGCCTGAAAGGTACCTTTTTGTTGCACCAGGTGTAATCGGTGTTTTAATTTTTTTGTGTAATTGATTGAATTAAGTATTTATTGTGCAGGGGGTTTATATTGGGATTTTTATGTCGATTTAGATCATGAGGCTGACTAGTTTATAATTGTATGGATTATCAGGTTCTCCTGGTTTTATATGTAAATGATGCCCTTGTTCCCGTGAACCCGATGAGGTGCCTTTTTGTTTGCACCAGTTGTTTGAATGGGTGTAATTACTATGGTGTTGAATGTTGATTAATACATTGTATGATGTTGGTATGTGCTGGAGGTTATCCCGGAGGTTATCCTGGAGGTTATTGGTGTGATGTTAGATTGTGGGGTTTGAGCATTGTTTGAGTATTGTATAGAAATGAAGCGTTTGTATTATGTTTATTTGAATAAAAAATGCTAATAGTAAATGTATAAAATAGCTCATATAAAGAACTGAGTGTAACTAGTATAAATAGTCTTACAGTTATTTTTGTTGTAGAGCTTTGTAGCCCGTGATGAGTTCTCACTCATCTAGTTCTCCATCTTAGAGCAAGCTCTTTGCGTGTGTGTTTGATAGAAGTAGGTGTATTTAGTCATTCTAGTTGGTGTTCTAGTTGTTGTTGTTGTTGTTGTTGTTGTTGTTGTTGTTATTGTTGTTGTTGTTGTACTTATCAATGAATTTTCTGAATGTCTACTGTAGTATTATTCCTTAAGAGTTTTAGTGTTAGAAAAGTTTCATATCGAAAACTCCTTAGCTGTTGTAGCCAGTCTTTCTGCATGAGTCTACATATCATCAGCGCTGAGTCCTGCTTCAAAATCACCAAATTCCTCCTCTAGGAATTCTTCAAGATCATCATCAATATCTGGTTTTGATATCTCATTAAATTTTGCTTGATCGCAATTTTTTTTCCAATTACTGCTACTGGTTGAAGAAATAATGGCGAGATTGTGGTATGTATGAGAATTTGCACCTCCACTCTTTTTTTCCCTTTGTAAACCATCACACCTGGAGCACAGTTTTTAGCTTCTTCGATGTATCTGATCGGTAATAGGAGTGTTCTCACCTCTTTCTTTCCATCTTTTTTCTGAGACATAACGGATGCAATTTACCACAGATTCTTCTCCATTTAAACGATGAGGAATGAATCTTTCAACAACATCGATGTAAGGGAAAACTGCACACTGTTTGAAACTACTGAGATATTCGATGTCGAAACTGAGTTTGAGTTCCTCCTCGGTCATTTTTCTCAATTCGTCAGATTCAGCAGTAGCTTCCATCGAGGTTAAGCGCTTTGTGCTAACGCGTTTGATGTTGTAGCAAGTAGTGTTTGGATTCTTTGTGTTTACCACCTCACCCAAGTACACAATGTTAAAAAGTAATGGATATCTGTCGATATTGAAGTTTTCAACTACTCTACTCAAACAAACCACTTTCTGAAAATCTTTTACATTCGAATTACCAAGGTAGGTGATAACGTAGTAATTGCCGTATACCTCCGTATTCTGATCAATAGAAACAACTTGCATAACTGTTGGAACAGTGAGCGTTGATAGCGTTTGAAAAGTTACAATCTTTTGCAACTCACTCGCCTTCCATCCTTCGAGAGTCTTGGTTATCTTGAGACCTTTATCAGCATCGGAGAGTGCTTCCTTCTTTTCCATACCATTTTGCGTTGTAGGTAAAACCGATTTTGAGAGAGTTTGCTTCTTTGTTGTTGGCTCTTTTGCAAGAGAGATTTTTCTCCTAGGAGTTGTTTTGGGTGTTTTGCGCTTGTTTTCTGATGGATTTGAACTTATGAAAATGTGAGAATCAGAAATCTATCCATAGTATTCTAAAAAAATAAAGATTAATGCTTGAAATAATATAAATAAAACATATGGTTTAAATTTATTTATAAAAGAATTGAGCTTTTCAAGTGAAACTAAAAGATTAACTATTTGATACTTTACATCATATCCAAACTATTTTCAATCGTTGGTAGGCAATAATAATTTATTAAGTTTTACCTTAGTGCTGAGAGTCTTCCTAGTAGTTACTGAGAAACCTTTTAGTGCTAGTCGTAGATGTTGTAGTAGATGTTGCTTCTTTGAATGCTGTTGTTGAAGTGGATGATTACAGTCTGAAAGCACCGCTTCTTAAATAGTCAAAGTTGCACTGATTGAACTGTGTTATTTCAGGCAGAAAACTGTGTTTTATTCCCTCGATATATATTGTTTCATTTGCGCGAAAACTAAAATTTTACCCAGTCCAAAAAAAATGATTTCCCACGCGACAAAATTATTTTTTATCCGTGTGAAATTGTGTTATTTTTCAAGTCAAAAATAACTTATTTTTCAGCTAGAAAATTATGTTTCATTCGCGAGAAAACAAAATTTATTCCAGATTGAGAATGATTGTTATCAGCGGGACAAAATAAATTTTTATCCGCTTGAAATTGTATTGTTTGCAGCTAAAATACTATGTTTCATTCACGCAATAAATAATATTTCATTCGCGCGAAAACGAAGCTTTTCTACAGACCCAAAAGAATTGATATACACCCGAAAAAATAAGTTTTTATTTGCTTGAAATTGTATTGTTTTCAGGTAGAGTAGAAAACTATGTTTCATTCAGGCCTCAAAATTAATTTTTATTCACGTGAAATTGTGTTATTTTTCAAGAAAAAAGAATTTATTTTTCAGCCAGAAAACTATGTTTCATTTGCGCGAAAAAGAAATTTTTTTCAGATTGAAAATGATTGTTTTCCGCGCAACAAAAAATTTTTTATCCGCCTGAAATTGTATTGTTTTCAGGGATATTGAAGGCTTTTTGCATGAGTCTTTTCATTGAACTCAAAATACGTCAATCAGAGCAACTTTGGGTATTTAAGAAGCAGCGCTTTTACACAAAAAGCATCCATTCCAACAACAGTAACTCAAGGCTCAACATCTACTATATCATCTACCAACTACTAGGAGATTTATCGGTAAGATAAAAAAAAAAAAATTTTATTTTTACTAGCTGAGTCAGTCAACTCACCTCTCTATGTGTTATTAATTATAAAGAAATAATAAACAATAATTCACGTAGAGCTTACGATTTACTTTCAGTATTTTGTGTTTTAAATACAGTTATATATAACTATTTATAATTTTTTTTGGTACTTTTACAAGAAATAATGTTGTTATTTTAGCAGAAAGTATGGAGATGGAAGAAGAGGATAGTGATGTAAAAATACAGGATGATTGGGAATGGCCCATGAAAAATCATAATGTTATCAGATTTCCAAACGCTGATGATGGATACATAGATGATGATGAATACATTGGTAAATACAAAGATGGAATGGAGATTGGACTTGAAAATACTTGTCAAGAAAAATCCTCGTCTTTTCAAGTTTCATTATCTACTGAAAATACTATAACTCTTAGTAATCAGTAAGTTTTTAAATCTTAAATTAATAGTTGTAGTAGTAGAGTAATTTTTTTTGCTTATTTTCTACATAGATTCTATGATTCAGAGTAGAAATAATAGGAATGCAACTCTATTGTAAACAAGAGTCAGAATATCAGGTGATAAATGTCAAAGAGCGAGTTGGGATTCAATCTCATAGCACACAGTAAGTTTTTAAAACTAATTAATAATAATGTTTGAGTCACTTTTTTGATACATTTTGTACAGAATACATGTTCTATAGCAGAACTAATATGCTTTAACATCTCTATTGTAGACAAGATTCAAATTATCAGGATATAAATGTGGAAGAAAGTCTAGGAATTCGTTTTAATTGGAAATGGCTCGAAGAAAACCTCATTTGTTTTCGTTTACCTGATGAAACAGTTAATCAGATTGGTTTTGGTGTCGAAGGTTCAGCACCAGACGCTAGCATGATAGTCAAAGATGTGGAACCGGTTGTGGAAGAGGAGAAGGAGGAGGAGGAGAAGAAATGAATGATTCAAATTTTGAAAGATCTACTCGAGCATCAACTTTAGGTATTGTTGATGATAGTGTACCTCCAACTTTTCATGATGAAGAATGGGATGATCTGATAGTCAGATATTGTGGTGCTATGAAAACCAAACACAGAGCTGGAAGACTCAAAGAGCTTTTAAACGTGAGACTTTGGGATGGGATTTCAAGAGATCAAGCTGATATCTACCAAAATGACTATCATGATTCAGGAGTGTTGGAATTGTTGAAAGAAGTTTGGAGACAATTGAGTTCTAGAGCAAAAGTCAACTGTAGCGTAGGTTGCATACTGGAAAATAAGAACGATGGTGAACTCCAATACTTTCACTCATCATCAAACAATGCTACTGTATATCCAACAGCTAAATTGATTGAAACCGAAGGACAGCTTGATGGCTTTTTTGTTAACGTTGCAGAGACTGATCATCGCACGAATAGCTTGAGACAAAGACCAAATACGACTTGGAGGCTGATGCTGATCACAAACCTTACGTTTTATTTTTACAAGCTACTTGGAATGGGGAGAGTCGGCTCACCACCAATGCATTTACCCCCTCACATCATCAACAACAGAAACATTCGAGCTATGTTCAAAACCCGGGAAGGAACACGAAATCACTGACAATCTTTGTTTTTTCAGATGTCTAGCATTGCACAAAGAAATGCAAAAAACACAATGGATTTGCAAAAGATCCAACACCCAGCCAGACGATTTCTTACCTACACCAATATCATAAATTCATCTATGGTGATAGTGCTGAGAAGCTACCAATATCAGGATGTAAAGAAAACCGTATCGAAAAAGAAGTAAAAGAGACTGATTTATTACTTTTGGAAAAAGCATTTCAACTGAAGATAACGGTGTTTTCTCTAAATGCTGATACGACTTCAACAGTTATTTGGAATTCAAATTCCAGTTACGAGGAAAATCTATATCTGGATGTTTATGTCAATCACTTCAGCCTCATCACAAACTTGGAAGGATACGTCAGAGCCTACAGATGTCCAACTTGTGTTCTACTTGTTTTGACAGATTGGGAAATCTGAAAAGACACAGATGTTCAACCTAAGGCGCAACAACTATGCAGTTTTTTGGAGGTCAATACACTCCTAGTGCTACAATATTTGATAAACTAAAGATTCAATTCGGGATAGATATCAGGTCAGATGATTCTTTGAGATACTATCCATGTTTTGCAACATTTGGCATAGAGTGTTTGTTACCCGATTGCGAAAGGAATAGAGATTCAGACTCTACCTTTTACACTAACGATCATAGACTCTTGAGCATTTCAATTTGTTCAAACGTATCGGACTTTGACCACCCACGATGCATTGTCAATAACGGAGATGATGATGAGTGCGTTGGAAAATTCATTCAATACTTGGAAGAGATTAGTGAAGAATCGTAAAGCCGGGTGAGAAAACAATTTTCGCACATCATATAACTAGTAGAAGATGAGTTACAACGACTGGAAAAGCTGAAGAAAAATTTTGTAGTGACCTCGATCAAAAACGATTCAGACAGGAGCCGAGAAAGTTCTGGATGACTTGTTCAAGTATATGAAAAAGTTTCCTATTCTAGGATTCGATTCACAGACCTATGATATCAACGTGATGAAAGGAAAACTGCTTCAAAAATTGAAAGATGTCTCCGACAAAGATTTTGATTTTGTTGTAAAAAAAGGAAGCAAGATGCCTGTTATCGGAATAGGATCTTTTTTGTCTTTATATTGTACAAACTTCATCGCTCCCGGATACAGCTACAAAATGTATCTCAAAGCATACAACTGCAAAGCTGGAAAAGGATTTTTCCCTTATGAATGGATGAAAGACTTGAGACAACCTAATCAAAAACATCTACCTCCAACAGAAGCTTTTTACAGCACACGAAAACAAAAAAACATCAGTGAAGAAGAGTACGTGATTTGTCAAAAAGCATGGAAAGATAACAACGTGAATAGGATGAGAGATTTTCTAAAGTTGTACAACAACTTGGATGTAAAACCATTGGTTCAAGCGTTGGAAAGACAAATATCAATCTACAGAGAAAAGGGGATTGATATGTTGAAAGGTGGTATATCTTTACCAGGATTAGCGATTCGATGGATGTTTAACAAAACTCCCCAACCATCTCCTCCGTATCTCTCTTCATACTTGGATTTTCATGAGCTTGGTAACTCATTTCGACAGACTCTCCCAATTTGTCTGATTGACAACTGCAATGCAGAACTTTATCCTCTAATAAAGAAAAACATAGTTGGTGGACCAAGTCTGGTGATGCATAGATATCACGAAAAAGGTATAACTAAAACTAGAGAACATTGGCTCGGAAAAGAAGCAAAAGTTTGCAATAGAATCTATGGAGTTGATGCAAATGCACTCTATTTATGGTGTATGATGCAATCAATGCCTACTGGTTATCCTCAAAGAAGAAAAATGGAAAATTCCTTTGTTGCTGAACCAGTAAAAGTTAGTAAGGTAGCGCATAGCTAGTTACAGTACCAAATGTTTTAGAAAAAAATCAACATCAGACATCAGCTCAATGGAGGAGAAGTTGCTCATGGACAACGAGGGTTACCAGTTGATGGGTTTTGTGTTGAAAACCAAGTCGTCTTTCAATTCTATGGACGTTTTTGGCACGTACACAACTGCTCTTATAACAACGCTAGACAGCAAGAGCTTCAACCTAGTGGACAAAAATTAATGGCGGGGCTGTATAGAACTATGAAGGAAAATGAAGAATATCTCTGAGCACTATGTTACACTGTAATCTCGATTTGGGAGTGTGAGTGGATGAAACGTGTAAAAACTCATACAAATCTACAAAAGTTTGTCAACAAATTTTACAATTCTTTCCATCCTAAAATACTTGGAAAAAGGTAAATCAAGAAGAAGTGCTGGAGAGAGTTCAATCAGAGGATTTCTTTGGATTTGTTGAATGTGACATTGAAGTTCCTGAGGAAATGAAAGAGAAATTTTTCGAAATGCCTCTGATTTTTAAAAACACAAGGTTGATCAGAGAGCACTTGAGTGATGAGATGAAAGTCTTTGCTGAAGCCGAAGGATTTCTAAAGACCCCTCAACGCTCACTAGCTGGAAGTATGTTTGGAAAAAAGATATTGCTAATGAGTTCGTTGTTGAAGTGGTACTTGAAACAGGGATTGAAAATCACCAAAGTCTACCAGCTGATAGAATATGTACCTAGAAAAGCTTTTGAAGCTTTTGGAACACCAGTTTCAGATGCTAGGAGAATGGGAGATATGGATCCTAGTCAAGAATTACTCGCTACTACTAGCAAGTTTGTAGGAAATTCTGCTTACGGAAAAACAATCACTGATAAAGAAAAACATACAAATATCAAGTTTGTCGAGGGCGCCAGAAAATTTTCATTTTGTATCAGAGGGATCAAATTCATTTCTATGGAAGAGATAGCGGATGATTTCTACGAAATCGCAACCGCTAGACAATCGGTAAATTTTAAAAATAATTATACTCAATACAAAAATTATATTCTTAAAGTTCACTCTGTTAATCATTATATTCATCATTTCAGCTAACTATGAATGTTCCAGTACACTTGGGTTTCTCCGTACTACAGTCTTCTAACCTGAGAATGCTACAGTTTTACTACGACTTTATGGATAAGTAAGTAAAACCTAATTTCCCACTATTGACCCTCTAGTTAACTTAAACAGTAGACATAGATATATTGCTAGAAGCGATTTTCAGTACGTTGAAATGGATATAGATAGCGCATACATGGCTCTGAGTGGAACGTTAGAAACACTGGTAAAACCGAGTATGAAAAGAGAGTTTTATAATGAATACGGTAATTGGTTCCCGCAACCATACTGCGACAAACATAGGGCTGAGTTTGTAAGGATCAAAACAATGAATTCAGAATGGATCATGCATGATTGTTGCGAAAAAGTTTTAAAGCATGGAAAAAGAACACCCGGATTGTTCAAAGAGGAGTTTACTGGAGACGGAATTGTTGGGCTCAACTCTAAATCCTATTACTGTTGGGGAGAAAAAGGAAACAAGTTTAGTTCCAAAGGTTTAAAAAAACGAATTAATCAATTGAACAAAGACAGTTATCTGAATGTATTGGATACAAAAAAGTCATTTAAAGGAAAAAATCGTGGATTCATAGTGAAAGATAAAAAAATGTTAACGTACAGTCAAATAGAGTGAGGACTCACATATTTTTACGCTAAAAGACGAGTGTGTTCTGATGGAGTATCTACCGAACCTATTTCCGCTTAATAAAAACCTTCATCATAGACTTTAACTTTTTGCAACAGTTACTATATATCTTAAACATATTCATATCTATATAATGATATTATAGATATAAATATGGTTATAGTCATAACTATCTTCATGTACATAGCTAGATAATGTATAATGATGATACAAATATGTACAAATGTATATACAATAATCTTAATATAAAATCATTCATCATGCTTATACATACCGATAAATACCTAAACTCCTGACAAAAAAGGCACCCAATGGCAGGATAACCTCCAGGATAATCTCCAAGATAACCTCCGGGATAACCTCCAGCCTATACCAACACCATACAATGTATTAATCAACATTCAACACCAAACTAGTCAGCTTCATGATCTAAATTGACATAAAAATCCCAATATAAACCCCCTGCACAATAAATACTTAATTCAAGCAATTACACAAAAAATTAAAACACCGATTACACCCGGTGCAACAAAAAGGTACGTTTCAGGTTCTCATCGCACCTGCTGCCATGGCACAACACTTCATTTTTATACAATACTCAATCACCCTAATCTAAATCATCATTCAAACCATAATAAATACAACCCCTGCTCAATAAATAGTTAGTTAATCATACAACTACAAACTATATCTTCAAACAATCTAAACTGGTGCGCAAAAATAAGTACCGTCAGGTTCTCATGGTAACTGGTGCTAACAAAAAGGCACTTGGGACCAGGAGAACCTTATCTTCATCAGAGAGATCTGCTCCTATATCACTACTTATACTGTTGGTAAACATGTTGCAGGGTACGGTCTTGGAGGCCTCTCAGGCTAATTCAAGTACAGTGGCATTATTGCATCAAAAATGTATGGCTCGAGGTTGCACCCGAGTCCTACACTGAGTTGCGGTTGATCACAAGGTGTACTACCCTGTACCGTTGTTAATTTTTATTACTTTCTCACATCTCCTCTTGGGTCAAACATTGCATGGTTCTGTGGTTCATAAATAATGCATGTAGCGGGTGCGGAAGGCTGGCGGCAGCCAAAATGCACCGCTGCATTACTTTGTTTTATAAACTATTTGGACAAGATTTTCTCGACTTGACTCGTTTCCGGTCTTTACTAGTTTTCGTGATTTGAAAACTCTATAGATTTTTGTGACTCTGGCAAAGTTTAATTGAAGAAAATTAATCTACTATTTTATCTTGATGCTGTGACCTACCGGAATTTTGAAACGATAGTAAATATCATAAACTAATTTTTGTGATAAAGTGTTTCTTTGTTTTCGAAACATCTTCAACTTATACTTAGGCAACCACAAAAAAAATCATTTTGAGCCTATATGTTAGGTTGGACCAGCACAAGCAAGGTGTTGCTATTGCTTTCAGAGCACAGTCATTGTAGTGTTGTATAACAAAAATCCTGAAGTCACTATTTCCGAATGATATGCGTTACTAACTTGAGGGTGTGTGGAAATCAAAGTTTACCTTTGCTGGGCCTCTCTATACTTTCCACTAGTTGATTCTTTACCAGATACATATTCAGAGATACTTTTTCTATTCCTGAGTATTTCGTCTGGTTATACTGACCGTGGTTTGCAGCTTTTAATGTTTTTCTGCAGTGAGTGTAAGATACCATTGCAGTGCAGTCACTATTGATTAAAGAAAGGCTGGAAAGTAGTAAATTATCGTCTTATAGTTATACCTGGTGTACTCTGAGAATCCCGCATCAAATGGATTTCTAATCAAAACCATAGTTCTCGCTGGATGTGTGTTGAGGTAACTGGTTGCAGCACTTCTGTTCCTATTTTGGAATGGATAATGAGTCTTGTAGTAGAATATATCCTTTGATAGAACATTCCCTGAGCTGACAGCGGACAACTTGTAGCCTGAAAGTTTTAATTAGTTAATTAATTAATTTTGTTTAAACGAACAGAACCTTACAATGAAACTTGATAGTTTCATTTTGGTCCACAGATATTTTTTGAGCACAAGGGCCTCTGCTTCACCTGGCAGGTGCAATGCTTGTATCCAAAATATCTTCTAGGGAAATGTTGAAAGAAATTGATTATGTCAGGCAATGGCATACACATCTATGCATGCCGATTTGAGGGATGAGATGACATAATTGGAAGAAAGCCAAAAGCATGGAATGTACTGATCAATCAGCGTTGACCCCCAGTGCTGGTCACATAAATAATCTGAAAATGTTTGGTTAATGAATTTAGCATCTCTCCTTGTTCGCCACACTGTATCATCATTTTTTGAAAAGTTACATGCATCAAAAAATGCAAATTTTTGTAACGAAAGTATTAAAAAAGTTAAAAATAATAGCGGCTAGCGACTTATGACAAAAGTTAATATTTCTGGTTAAAAAGTCAACATGTAATTAAAAACAAATGGATCATTTTGGTCAATTAACTTTTAACATCTAATAAACAACAGAATTGCTGTATGGATTTTATTTCTGCCCACAGCACGTTACCTGAGTTGCAGCCTAAGATCAATAATATTGATACCTAAAGAGGCTAAATTTACACTGCTTCTATTTTGTCATTAAACGGTGTTCATGTAAAGGAAACAGTATTTCAATTCAACAAGTTTTCACATTAAAATTCAACATAAAATGAGAATGTATCATTTATTCAGCTGATTATTTTGATAAGACCGTTTTTTCATGACAAACCTGTGATGGTTGATATGGCCTGGAGAGACCATGCGCTGCCAGATCCAGGAACAGCTGCCAGCAGTTGTATACGATACTCTGATTTGGGAACATCTTGATTGCTCGTTTCTAGTAGCTTGTTGCAGCTGATGGAACTTGAAAGAGACACAAGTATTATATTTTTGTGACATTTATTAAACTTTACTTACTGCAGTTTTTAATACAAAACTAAAATCATGCTTACATGCTTTACTACTCTGCCAGCAATTAGGCATTACTAAGGATAAACCCACTGATCAAAACTTCTTCAATAAATTATTATAATTATCATCTTTCCCGTATTGTATAGAAAACTGTAGCGGATTTTTATGTCCACTACCTTCCGCTAGGGGGTTGTGCTGGCAGACGCTCCGTCTGTGCAGCCACAACAAGGCAGTCAGCCTCTTCAGGCCTGACAAGTGGTGGTCGACCTCAACCCAGAGGTGACCCTGTACCGAATCGGTACAACGCAGTGTTGCAAAGCGAGTGGCTAACTTTAACAACGGTAGCAAGGAGCCCTCGGCTCAGACATACACAGCATAGTTTTGTGTGTATAGACCATTTATTCATTACAGAATAACAGGTAAGACTTGCAATACAAAGCAAGAGAACACACTCTTGCCATATCAGTAAGTGCAATGATTATGAGAAAACTGCTCCCTTTTATAGGCAGAGTTGTGGAAAATAACTGCCATGCACAGGAAGCATGGCAGGAAGTTATATGATACAAAGGCACAATATAATATATATAGCAATGACATTGTCCAATAAGATAAGCTAGGTAGTTAAAACATCACTGATGCCCATAAGTAAGAGGCGGGGTTCACAAGTAACTTGGCCAGTGATTGGTTAGTATTGTTCCTGGGCGTTACAGCCTTGGGTCCACCGTCTCCTTTATCCAAGGGTAGTTATCTTTGGGAGGTGTCTTCTGAAGACTTTTAGGCTAGGTTACGTCATCCTGGCCATGGCGGCCATCTTGTTGCCGACCCGGGATAGCAACCCAGGGTCGGTATAGTGAATACTTTGTGCCAAAGTAATAATAATTACTTATGAGAGCAATATAATTGCCATAACAGATGCTGGCCTTCGTCTGTCATAATCAGGGGAGGCATGCCTGTGGTAACCACCAACAGGGGGACCTCTGTGCAGTAGTGGTCACTGTATGTAGTCAGTAAAATCCACCACAAAACGATCTGTGTACATTTCAGCAGAAAAAAAGGTGTAGAAAACAAACCTTTCTGAAGAACTCATGTAAACTCGCCGAATGTGGAGAGACACCAGTACTATAGAAGTGAATATAACCAGTACAACTAGTATAGTTTTCTGTCCTTCCATTGATGTCATCGCCGTTTTCTCCCCTTCAATAATAATTTTGGGTTCAGTTGCTATGCAGTTTGCTCAGAATCATTCAGATTTTGATACATCAAACTAATCAATTTGAATATATCTATGATAAAAAGTACGCTTAAAATTCTTACTGTGGAGTTGTCAGCACACTTGGTTTATCACTCAACAGCATGCATGAACCCAAAATGTCATGTTGGTGAGCAATCAGACGCTACATAAGCATTGATAGACACAAAATTAACCGTTGATATGAATTGAGTGAATTTTGTTGATATTTGATATTAATAACACGAAGCTGGCCCATTTTTTTTATTGATTCAAAATGCTCAAAATGCTTGCTCATCAAATGTTTCATTTATAACTACAAATCATTATATATTACTTACTTGAAGTACTGTACTTAACGTGGCAATGTTGTATCTACAAGTCATAAAACCAAAATGTTACACAAGTTAAAGTGTCAAGCCGCTTTCATAGTACGGTGAGTTGTAATTGCTGTATCAGCTGTGGATGATTGCATTTCAATACAATATCATTACGCTGTCTGTCAGCAACAATTAGCAGCGTATCGCTTGCATCAGCAATTGAAACACCTACTATATTATTGTAGTTATTTCTGTTTATTGGTCATTCTGGTGAAACACCCGACTAATGCTTATAAACCAAAGTCATTAATAATGCAGGTTAACTCAAAGTATCAGCTACAAACAAGTGTCTTTGGCAGGTTTTTGTTGTCGAGGAATTGCTGGCAGTATAATTTACAGTTAGTATATGAAACGATGCCAAATCCAAGGGTCCATTCCTACTTTGCGCTTTAACCCATGAGGTCTGCAGTGACAATGTTCTCTGGTAGCAGTCCTTTCCTAATACGCTTGTTAACTCTACTCGCACCAAAAAATTGAACTACTTTGAAAGTCTGTAATTTAGAAATGAATTCATGAGTGTGAGAAAATTTTAGTTCATCCCAGAATGGGCAAGAACGTGGGCCTATCACACAAAAAATCATGGTGGGTGACAGTACTAAACTTCCTGTAGTCCACGCATAAGCACTATGCACCATTTTTTTCTTACTAACACCACTGGGGAGCTCCACGCTTTAGAGGCTGGTTCTATCAGCCCTTTCTCTAACAGCTGCTGGCCCTGTCTCTCCGCCTCTTTTTTCTTATGAGGTTTGAGCTGGTGGGGTTGCTGCTGCATTGGTTGGGTTATTAAGGAGGGGAATACTGTGAGAAACCATTGTAGTTCATCCTACATCATCATCACCAGTGCTGAATACAGTAGCATATTGGTGAAGACCCCCTATCTGGACTTCCTCATATTGGCCCCAGCAGTTATGTTTAGTTGCTGATGCAACCCAGCCACATAGAGAGGGAAGTATAGAATACGGGAAGGTGAGGGGCAATGGCAGTAAGAAGAAACACTGGTATTGAAACTTTTCTGTGTTGACTTTTTCTTGCATGACATTTGTGCATTTTTTACGATACTCCTGCTTTCAACTTGAGGACTCACACATCATACCAAACTATGACCATCGGGATCAGGCTGATTTAAGCTGGTGGCCTCTGGGAGGGATTGGATTCTGACTGATGTTAAATTAGGCAAGTGGAAGGTAACTCTTTGTGATGATTTTATATAACATAACAAATTTTGTCTTGAATGGAAGACGAGTTGGTTTCACTACTTGTATATTGTCAGTTAGGAGCTGTCCATGTCGATCAGTACACTTTAACTCTTGTGCCTCTATGACCAGCGCAGATATAGAGTTCTTCATGAGGTGGTTGTGATCAGTCAAAAAACAGGTGTCCAGAATGATGCCTTCACTAATTTGACTCACAATGAAAACAGGTTTGACATCTTGGAGCCTGTAGGTCGCCTGTGTAATTCCAAAAAATTGGATTTGTGTACCATCCTCCATGCAACTCACTCTCCTAGAGTCTCTGATTGAGAGCTAGGGAAAATTTGTTAAATATGTGCCTGAACTGCAAGTTGTTGGTACAACCAATATCTACCAACAAGTTCAAAGGCTTCCCTTCAATGTTCCTGGGCAGAAAGTAACGTGTTTGTTAAGGCCACTATTTTCAAGTACAGAATTGTATTGTAGCTTTTTTGGGGATGCTTGTTCCGTCCTTACTTTGTTTGATTTGAAGTAGAGATTTGGATAGTCTCAAGCAGTTCCCTTCTGACATGCCATCCATGCTTGCAAGCGCAGAATAGTTGGTTTTTAGGAGATTCCACAAGGAGTAAACTGGGGGTTCTGGCTCAGTTGTCTCTAACTCTTCCACAATCTCATATCAGTTGGAGGTAGGATGGTCCACGGAAGGGGAGTACAGCATTTAAGAAATGAAGAGAAGGATAATCTGTTGGTTAAAAAGAGGTATTGGCTCTGATATCAAGAGGGGACCTATCCATTGAGAAAAGGAGAATTTATTTTTTGGTCCAGGAAATGAGGCATTTTCCAGGACAAGAGGGCGGAGGTGGAGAGGGTAGCCTTTCATCAAGGAAGAGTGGCAATATCTCTCCTTTGGTGAGAAGGAAGACTTTTTACAGTTGGAGTGGGAAAATGGGCCTATGTCTCTTAAAGAGAGAGATTTATTTTTTGTAAGAGGCCTACAAAGTTTTAACAGTGAATTCTTTTTAGGTCTCAAAGATCTCTCTCTCGGGCCCAATTGTACTCAGCGGGAGACTCAACTGCCGAGGGTGGCTCCCATTTCATGAGAAAGGAGATCTCTCTGGGGTTGGGAAAATAGGAGCTTGGAGAATCAGCAACATTGGGAGAGGACCAGCCACCCACATCCCTGGCATTGGGGAGGTAAAAAGTTGGAGGAGGGGGTGGGGGCACGGAAATGGTTTAGGGTTGATCACTTGTTTCTGCTCTATGAATTGGTCCGTTTTTCTCATAATTCCATGGAGTGTTTTCAAGAGAGTAGGGGGTGTTCCTTTTTTTAATACAAAAGCTACCAGGGGCTTTTGGATGGTACCTTACCCTTCCACTTGATGTGCTCTAGAGGGTTTAGTGTCGGTTGAGTTTTTGATTCGAAATAATTCTCCTCTGGCACAGACTATCCCCTCCAAGGTGTAAGGTCGCACTGCCTGTAGATGTCATTGTGGCAGGGGTTGACTATGGTTGAATCAAATAAACGCATGGTTCTGGAAACAATGACTAAGTTAGAAGCTGATGACTCCAGAACCGTTCTTTCTCCATGTGCAATAGGGGTTTCACCATTTTGAAAGCAGGATCCTGAAAGAAAGTGTGAGAGCCTTTGATATATGAGCTGCCTGTTGCAGAGCTTGCGTTGCGAAGTGTGCTCAGAGGGCAGTTCGGACACCTAAGATGGCATGCGCCATCCCAAATTAGAGAGCTTCATCCCTATGGACTCTCTAAGGTGTAGCAAGGCAATATGGGAAGGCCATTTATTGGCATGGTCAACCCCAAGGAAATGAGTTAGAAAGAACTTGACATCTCCCTCTCTACCATACTTACGGTTGGAATGGGGCTGGGGTTGAAGTATGGGGGCTGTAACACGTCTTGCAACTTGTAAGTCTATCTAAAGCTATGGTCTCAACAGTGCCCATGAGTTGTCTTCTCAAACTCCGGATGCGCAGGCCATCTTCTGAGTTTCTTATTGACCTTGTAGGTGAGGGCATGGAGGTAGGGATATTGAAGCGGTATCGAGTAAGGCAGGGCTAGTGGGTGTAAAAGGATTGAAGGAGTACAAGTAATGAGTGGGACGGAGGTAGTGAGGGGTAAGAGCATGGGGAGGGGATGGGGGTGACAGTAAACCAAGTCATTACCAGCTGAAGGGCTTTCAATAGTAAAAAAGGGGAAATCAAATGAAAAAGCATAAATTGAAATTGAAAAGGATCAGCTCTTCCACTATTACTTACGGCTAGTAGTAGTGAGTAGAGAAGGTATATCACTGTACAGCTTTGGTGGGGGGAAGGGGGGAGGGGGGATAAAGAGAGGTGTTGTAATACAGTTGCTGTCTGCCACAATTCCACCGCTTTCCCTACTGTAGAGAATTTCAGCATACAGCTTTAGCTAACCAACTGTGTTGGGGAGGGAATCTGTGAACTGCACAATGGCGAATTTTCTATTTTTTAAATTGATAACAGATACTTGCTTCTATATTAATTAGAAGCCTTTATAGACAAATCGATCTAAGCCTGAGCTCCACTTAACCTCCAATTGATCTTGCCCTCAACTTGACCTTGATTTGACTAGACTCAATTTCAGCTTGCCCGAGACTCGACCCCCAACAGTTCTACCAACCACCAGATGTAACAAACCTAGTCAGCCATATAGACCAGTCAATGGTAAAAGGAAATTAACAAAGCTTTAACATACTTGAAAGCTACAAGAATACAGTATTTTAGACCATGCACATCTCACTGATACCAACCAACTGCATAATAATAACTAAACAATGGAATCGTATTCACGGTTGAAAATAAAAGTGTTTTAGAGAATAGTATCAAACAACCTTAGATTTGGAGTGATTTGAATGCCACTACTTCGTTCGGAGAACTACACACTTTACTAACTACACCACTATGATCACCTCAATTATGCTAGTTGAAAACAATCTGAATGTTACTAAGCAAAAGACTCATCAATAAGCATATCTTTGCAAAAACATTTTTCTGTGAAAAAATTACCACTGCTGGGACTTGAACCCAAGCCCCGTGAACAGCAGATCTTAATTCATGAATAACTAAAGCCATCAGGCAAGGTTAAAAGCTACATATAAATAGATGTTAATAAAAAGCAGCTTGCTTGGCCTACATACAAAATAATATCCTAGTGTGCTCCCTACGCAAAATATTGCTCTACATTGTTAAATTTTTTTCAGATTTATCCCTCTCACCACCTGAAAACCACTTCTCATAAAAATTTAAATATTCAAAAACTTGCTTCATTTAAATAACTGTTCACCGAGCTAGCTTGGCTGAAGAGGTTCTCAATTTATGTTCCACAACCTACGTTGAGCCTTTGCAAGCAAAGAGTGGTATTAAATGAATGTTTGCCTCAAACACCGTGTCAAGGTAAACGCTTTGGTGCTGAAATTATGTCAATCTGAGTTGCGGTTCATGATTTATGGCCATGCATTGACTTTGAGACCTCTTTTTAAAAATTTAATAGCTGTGTTGCCATTTGTAACACAAACACGGAAGATCAAATTTTTGAAAGACAAAACCTAGAACTAAGGGGCTAATATTTCAATTTGTCTTTGACTTGTTTCATACCACTCTGGGAAAGCATTAAAAAGGGCTGTTCTTAGTGAATTTGGAAAAATTGAAAACGGAAAAAATTCAAACACTTTTGTGCAACTTCATTGAAATCCAAAATGGTACATCAAAACATCACTGTACACTTGTGTTGCAAATTTCAGCTGAATTGACCAGTCGATTTTTAAAGCAGAAATTGTGTTTTGCTTAAAATGGACTTTAGTATCGAAAACTAAGATGGCCGCCTCCGCATTGATTTTGCACAATGTTATATCAATAGACATCAAAAGATATGAGAAGCATGCTCTCATACAAATCTTGTCATTTTTCGTCAGTTGGGTCCAACTTTTTCAAGCCAATATGAGGCTGAAAAAGATGTTTTTTTTTACCTGTTTTCACACATAATTTGGTTCAATTCAGAATGTTCTGGAAATTTAATTTTCAAATTCTTACCTTTCAGATGCCCTAGATTTATGATGCAAAATATTTTGTAGCTCTATCTACAACTGCTTTTTGAAAAGAAGTGGCTAGATTGCAGCAAAGATTGCTGTAAAATAATAATAAAAAGAAAAAAAGGAAGAACAATAGTATTTTAGATTCTCTAAAACACAAATAATAATAATGCTCTCCTATTTCTACAATTACGGTATAGTTGAAATCTAAACAACCTATTGGTTCAATTTTTTTCCTAATTGGTCAGCTTGTACGAGTATTTCTAGAAATCTCTTTAATATGCTTGTCCTTGTCATCCTAGGTTCAAGAGTATTTTATTGTTTGGCTTAGAGGAGTTGTGCTACCAAAGGGAGACAATTCAGGTAAAATATTTGATCACTTGTTCCAATGTTCAGCAGGGAAAGGGGGTTTTCTAATTGCACTCAAAGGTTGAAACTTGGAAAGTACAGAGAGAAGGCATTAGGATTCTGACTGTGGGAGTATCAAGGGGCTGAGTTGAGAGGAATTGGAGCAGACGGGAAGTTACGGGTGTAGTTTATCAAGGATATCGGTTACGAGGGCTTTTGAGGAAGAAATACTTTCTGGGTCAGTTCTCTATGGGTGGGTGAAAATGTCTTCAAAGAGGAGAAGGTACAGGGGTGTAGGCATAATAGTCGAACACCAAAATTTCATTTCAGTGTTTTGGATAAGATGCAGCATCACCATATGATAGATTTGTCTCTTTGCAGTGGACAGAGAGTGAAATGCTTTCACATAAGTACAGATAGACTGAGCACGAGAAAGAGACCAAAGTCAAGTACTCTAGACTATGCTAAGTCTTCACTTGAAAAGTTCTTCTCTAAACAAACAAGTGAAGCCATAAATTATGTAGAGGGACTTGTCAAAGTAAAATACAACAAAACTATAACTATACATTGATATATATCTGTCTGTTGTATAATGATATATGTATACATTAGTATGTGTCTTTGTTGTATAATGATATATGTATAGGTGAGTTTGTTATATAAGAGTACAATTTTGAAACTGCTTCCCAAAAAACCAAAAGTACAAAGAAAAGTTGTGTACAGCTCATGTCAACTGCATCTTCTAACCTGGCCCTTCACTGCTGGTTAGACCAAACACGTCATCAGTTACTAACAAAATTAAAGACAGCTTTTTATCAAACATGATTGCATTTTACTATTATAAATTCTTTTTACCATTCTTTGAAAACTAAATCTGATATATCGCCAGGCAAACTAAATTTGTAACCATAATATTTTGTAAAATTTCACCCTTCACTAAGATATATTATCACTGTACATACCTGAGCAATCCATCCTATTGATGCCTAGAAAGTATTATATATATATCCTCAAATGCTAGTGTTCAACTTTCAACAACGAAGTGATCAATCACTACAACTGCTACCTCAATATATTCTACATAGTTGTATTAATCATTGTTCACTACCCAAATCGCTAGCAAACTCGGACAGCGAGGCCGTGGCTGTAAAGGCGATTAACTCATACAGCATTGTCATAGCTGTATTGGTGATTGTGATCAGTAACAACTGCATTAGGTAATACTATGCAGTAAGGAGTGTAGTGAAATGCCTTGCAAAGCATTTCCATCTTAATAAACATCATATCAAACGGTTTTGATCTTGTAACCACTCGAAAGTTCTATTATCACCTTATTTTATCCAGCAAAGCGTTATGCGAAAGATTTTTGTGGTTTTAAGAGTTTTACTATTAAATCTTTACCCCTTTTCGTGCATTCACTTAAACATGTCTAGACCAATTAAAGCCCCTCTTTCAAGAAATGAAATAAAAGAAAGTCTTGAGTTTGAATCAGATGCAGCGCAATCAATACCTTATCAAAGAGTCTCAGATATGTCAGAAGTTAGTGTTTGTATTATTGCTAGTTTCATTTCTCTCTATTAGTGATGCATAAAGTTCTACACCTGCTAGTTTTCATGATAATCAGATTGTACAGCTATAGCTTACAAGGGATAATAAGGGTTTTGGCTACTGGTATTTGATGATGAGAGTTATGAATGATGATCGATATTAAATCAAAAGGCTTTTTTATTGTCATCATCATCATGTGGCAAACTAAATACTACTGCAATGTACTGCTTGCTACTCCTGACCAAAGCCATGCGGGCTAGAATGAAATGTGTGCAGTAAAATAATCACTATAGAAATGAAAATAATGGGTAACTAGTTAATTACTGCGTTCACAAGATTAAAGTTTTGTGATTTAAGCAACTGAGCTAATGAACGACTATCTTAGACCAAATTATGTGTTTGTGCTGTCTGCATTATTGTATTAATAAATAAACCATTACGATGATTATTATATTATATTATATTATATTATATTGTGGTAGATTTTGATGGAAGTTGATAGTAAACAGGTCTTTTACTATCCACCCTTGGCAAACAATGCGCTAGACTTCAGCCTACAGCGTTCGGTTAACTGCTGATTAGGTGAGAAGTTATACTGTGCCGGTGGCATGGTGTGCAGGGCCGGTAGTGACCCCTGCAGGGCCGGTATTGGCCTCTTACCAACCCGGGATAGCTATACTGGGCCGGCACAAGATAGCCGCCATAGAGGAGGAACCTTAAACCTGTCTGAGAACGTAGCAAAGGCCAAGAACCGAAAGTAACCTTCCTTAGATTAATGGCCAAGTGGACCGCATGCTACTTATAGCCTGGGAGCCCTGTAGGACCTATGATTGGACCATGGATATAAGACTCCGCCCTCTAGCCACTTGGCGCCTTTTATATTTAACCTATTTATCTTACCTGATTTGCTAACTATTTATATACTTGTTTGCATTGACTAAATCACTTCCTGTACTATTGATCTTATATGAATTATGCTAATGGTTTCCTGTGAGTCCTCCTATAAAAGGAGAGACTTTTGCCACAATCATTGCATTCATTCTCATGTCTTGCCACAATAACCCTAGAGGATTAATACCCTTTAGGATTTTGTCTTGTGGGAATACAGTCATTATTCCAACACTACTCTGTGTTGTTTGTGTGAGCAATGGGCTCTAGCTATATCAGGTAATTTGGTTGCCTGATTGTACATTTGTCACTGTCGAGCAGTACAGTTTCCCCTCTGGAGAGAGGTATAATACTTGAGCTTAGTGGATGTCCGTGGAACCAGACCGGAATCCATTACAATATGAAACATTAACAGTTTTATTTCACTTTCAGCTGTGAATATTTATTATATGAAACGAACTGTGCGCGGCAATCAGTCATGAATATCATCATTGATTATTATGTATATACTTCAGCACTTTCTATAAATCTAGCTATTCAAAGATTAAAGATGATCAATTTAGGATCAAAAGTATTTTATGAGACTTCTTACTTTCACATTGCTGAACTAACTTTATTTTATAGCTCCTATAATTATGAAGAATGAATTTTGGCTTGTTGGTTTATATGAAGAGTACTGGCATAGTAATTCTAGCTCCCCCAAAAATAAAACTTTCGCAAAAAACAAGTGATGGAAAATGCTAGTCAAAACAGCTTTTATAGGAGAAAACTGTGCAAAGTTTGCTATTTGCAATATTTTGCTCATATACAATCACAAAAAAATTAGGGCCTGTGACCTAATGACCTGTGACCTTTCAATTGACCGGTGATTTTCCAAACTGAATGTATGTAAGAGAACGACATGGGTGAATAATAGACATTTTTAAACCCAAAAAAAATTAGCCTGTTAATCAAGGATTAAAATATGTACACTGCAGATTAATCTGACTGAAAATTGTCTGCTGGTGACAGCTCAAATATACTTACTAATTCTTTTTACAATGCATTTTAAACAAAGAGGCAATTAGTCTCAAAAACTTTTAGATAAAACTAGTTTGTAAAGCAAAGAAGTTACAAGGATAGGCATATTAAGTTTTTCTCATGGCATGTTTTAGGTGCCAAGGAAGAAATGTACATGCGGTCCTCCAATGCGCATTCGCAAAACAATTTTGTGACATACGTGGTAAGTTTAAAATTGCAACGATAGAAATAATTGTATTTTATCACACTTGATAGCCAAAATTGAAAAACTGGGATGGGATGTATTAGATTTGGTGGTCCTATACGTATTACGTATAAACTTCAGATGTTGAATTGTTATATTCCGGAGTTACGCAGTTAGTGAAAGAGAGGAAAAGAGACACTCTCTTAGAGAAAGAACGAAAAAGGAAAGAATATGAAGGCCGGTTATCTGGCTGATCAGCTGGAAGGGTTGGTAAGTATCCATCCATAACCAAAGATATTGCTATTTCAGCAGCACTTCATGTGATTTTTGTTTTTTATTGTTGGTAAAACGTAAAAGTTGGTTTGTTATAGATTGCAAAGAGCAGAGGAGCGAGGCTGCAGAGCTTTTATTTTCTTCGGAGCCCTGCCAATGGTTGCATTTATGTTTTGATGGACGACAAAAACTAATGCCATAATGAAAACAAAAATAACCAAATTAGTGAAAGGCATATTCAAAGAAAGTAATTTAACAAGTTGTTAAATCAACACAGAATAAAGAAACTTGGTTGATGGCCTTTTATGGAAGGAATACCTGAGTCCCTGAGCAATTAAAATGTTGCAAAAAATTTCAAAGCTGTCAAGTTACCACCAAACTTTGTATCAATGGAAAAATTATAGAATCAGTCATGGATTTGGATTGGGTTGCCCTACCCTAACTACACACCCACATAATTACTTACTTTGCACATGACTGCTCCATCTATTGACTGCCCACTGTCCAGTAATGCACTTCAAGTGCTATACAAAAGGGCATTATGACAAGAAACTTCTCGTTGATTAGCTATTATAAGATTTTAATGTTATTGGCTATATTAGGTAATAACTGCATCACACAAACAATGAAGTTGAAAAGAAATGTGTAAATATTTTTGGCTACCTATGTTAAGGCAGACATTGAAGGACCATAAACTGCTTTCCTCTATTTTAGAAACAGTAACAAGCCGGTTGCAGACTGCACCCCAGGCAACTACATCACTCCAATCACCCACAACTTCACACCAGCCATTAATCTACCTAATGTTTTTCAATACATCAAAACTAAATTATCTAGCTGACTTCATCCACTCACTGACCTGCCTGTAACTAACAGAACGGCAGCATGACGAGCATCAGTTGCAAACCTGTGCATGAGGACTGCGGGGAAATACTGGATCAATGTAGTTTTATTGCAAAAATACTAAGCCAATAGTGCAACAACGTTCTTCTAAAATAGCAGCCATTTTTTAATCGGCGAGAAACTATGAACAAGATTGCTTACACTGTGATTTGTCTAGGGGTGAGTATGTGGGACAGGTTATTAAAAGTTTGTTGTGTTAGTTGCTGTAGCGTCTTTATGAATCAAAATCTTTTGATGAATTTTGAGATAATTTTAAAACTTGGCAGTAAGAATTTGAGCCAAAGATTGATTGCTACGCTGTTACAATGCGTTTCAGCTTTTCAAACACAACCACAAAAGTCATTGCCAAAATAACATGGCAGGTGATAAAAATCTTTTTACTTGTCAATGACTTTAACATTTGGCAGTGATAGGTTTTGTTGCCGTGGTTATTTGGCTCTTCTGTCAAAGATCTGTCAAACAAAAAAACTTTCGATTTGATGTTGAACAGAGGTAGTGATGATGGAGCAACACTCAATATCTTATGGTTGTCACACGGCCGCTTGCATTGTTTGACAGCTGGAACATTGGTTAAAGTTACGCATTAGCATGCAGTGAATGTGAATAAATTTTTCATGCATTGCTTTTCTTTTAAATTTTCATACAAATAGATTATAATGCGTTTCTATTACTAGTTAAATTTGGACCAATCTTTTATACCATTTCATGATTGTTGATGGTTTTGGATACATTAAGAACCTGATTTCAAAGACATTTTGAAAACTGAGTCTTCAGGTAGTCCTAAATAAACAGGGAGAGCTGTTTTTATATTTGAACTCACATAGAAGAAGTATAACTTGCTGAAGAGGTTGTTGGTGTAAATAATACTACCATATGATGCCAGGGCACACCAATGCTGCCAACGACACTTGGGAAAGGAGAACATTCCGATACCTTTCCAAGTAGGAGAATATTCTGATTGTTGAGCACAATTTCTTAAGTCCTCAGAATAAATCCAAAAGCAGGTTTAACTGTTAAGAGAAAAAAGCTATATTTATTGATGTCTTCACCATAAAAGTGTTTAATATAGCATCAACGAAGGCCTACGTTTGTTATATTTGAGCAAAAAAGACAAAAAGTTACTGGCAATTATTACCAAACCGTTTCCTCCCTCCATTACCAGAGATGATTCAAAGATGCACACTAAGTTACCAATTAGATTGAGGCTATGGACCTCCACTATTGTGATATAGGCTTAGGCATCTATCTCGTGACGCAGTAACACATGATACTGATTCAGCCAATCAACAAACAATGAGGGAGTTAACTATATTATTATCTCCCACAAACTTACGCTAGTATCTCTAACATAGCTTATCACGTCACAGTTTAAGGGAGACGAATATATTAGACTAGGTCACTATGACAACCAATTATACATATACTCATTTATTAAATTATTTCAAGCTGTCATGCATATCTGCGTAGAGATATAGACAACTAATACGCTGTGCAATGTTTATACTTGGCTGTAAATAGGTGCTTAAAGTTGCAAAATACATGGAATATGCGTATTTGGCATCGGCAATTGGTAGTATATTATAAACAACTTCTGCCAGTGGCAAGTCATAACAGACTTTCAACCTGAACAAGCAACATACCAAAATAATGGGTAACATCGCAGACAGAAACGCCAACACAGAATCGTGTGATCAGGAGTTTTATTGTGACATGACGAGTCAAGAGATCGTACATGAACCTCAACCAAAACCTGTGGAGGCTAAACCAGTGACAATGAGGTCTAACAACTTCAAACGTACTGATTGGAGCAGAAGGAAAACTTCGACAAAAGTATTTTTTGGAAGAAGACGGTCATCATTGAAAGCAATGGGTAGGCGCAGGTCAAGTACACCAAGTTTATTCAAGACAAGACGTCCAAGTAAACTGCTTATTAAAGACATGGAGATACAAGTCGAAGACGGCAAAATAGCGAAGTAAGTTTTAAGCAGCTAAATTTAGTAATTATTCAAGCATATTTGTGAACATATAGCAGACATAGTAGAAAGAGGTTACAATTACTGTTGATCACTTCAGGTTAGTACCCAGGGAGAGTGTTCTAGAAGAGAAAAGTTTAGCAGCGGCTATAAGACACAGCTATGTTGACAAGACAGAGGCCATGAAAGAATCTGAGATGAGCAGCAAGATACAGGCAGCACAGAAACGATGCCTCGAAATCGTCACAGAAATCAGTTTAAGAAAGTCCACACCGTGATACGATCTGCTGCACTGATAGCAAGTCATGTGACCTTAGCGATGATGTCATACCATGTGCCAGGTGCGGTGTAGACTGAGTACTACCAAACCACTGGCGATAGAAGTGAAACTGCTACTGAGTCGCAATGGCGTCAAGAGTGTGTATCGTGCCATTTTCGAGACGTAAATTTTGAAAGGTTTATAAGGGGTTTTTGATTATCTGGATGATTTAGCAAAATATCAGATACGCAGGTTTGCCATTTGGCTGGGTTTCAGTTGCTGAGCATTTCACTGGATGTACTCGAGGAAATGCTTCATTATTCATGTGCAATACTTCAGTTAGTAGCTAATGTAGACTGAGAACTACTTTATAGGGGTGAGGTCATAGCTTCTCCTTCCCTAAATGTAAATAGAAACTTTTACAATTACACTTTTTAATTTCCTTATACAGGGCATAATGTAAATTATTCTCTATGTCATAAAACAGATTACTAGACATTTCTGTTAATATTGGTCATAAAAAACTGTTGATGAACTAGAAAATTGTTCTGTATATCCTCAAATATAGCATTGGTTATACACAGTTCAGGGCTGCATTATTTGTGTGATAGCAATCGTTTATATCTATTGATATAATTGGCTTATACCGTTGATAAATCCACTCATTATTTATTTCTGTGCTTCACTTTGTATTCCAACAGCCATTGATCTTATTGTCAATCCAAATGGCAACACTTGGCAAGTGTCATGAACATAAATGCGAGAGAGCTTGAGAACTATCACTCTGTTGGTGATTAATTGTGTTTTTAATAAAACAATTTTTACACAGTGTATCACAAGTTTTGAAGTATTATATTTATGTTATATCGTTTGTTGACTCAGCAATATTTGATGGTGTGTTTTCACAATGGTGGAAGAGCTTCACATACTTGTCTGGGCTTTGAACTTGAGGTCTTATGGAAATGCTGCCGAGTCTTGGAGTCAGACTCATCAACCAGGTCAAGATTAGCCAACAAAAGTTAATCATTTCTATAAGGCTTGCAGTGAATTTTACTAGTTTAAACTATAAAATTTGCATTCTTGGCTGTTCTTACTCACATAGCTTCCCTCAGTTACACATTAAGCTTTAGCTACACGTTATACAAAACTCAGTTACACAAAAAGCTGATTTGGAGTTGTAGAAGTGGGAGTTGCCCTCTCTTGTACAACCTTTCCTCAATCACTGTTTCTTACTGTTGTATCACCATATATACTGTTAGTTTGGTGATATTATTATGATATGTTATAGATTGTCAATGCATGAGCTGTTTATTCAGAAAAACAAACAGACTGTCTCCCACATGGCATCGCACACAAAGAGCCAAACTGTCGTTGTTAAAACAAACAAGAAAAGGCAACTCCTATTTATATATATATAGGGGAGGACAACTCCAGTACTTGTAAATAATACAACATCCCCTTCCTAGCTTTAAACACAAACTAATATGTGGGTGCATAGTCTACACAATGTTTACAAAAACAATAAAACAAAACATCTACTTTTCCTTAGTAGAAATACTAATTAAACGGTAACAAAGGGAGATTGTCTTAGTAGCAATTATGAGTATATTCAACAGTCAGTAACCATCCGAAGCTTATCATCTTTGTGCCGCACTACCGAGGCCGCAGACCACCTCAGTTTTCAACTGCGCCTTCACGGACTAGTGGGCTTGATTCTTGGCAATCTGCGAATAGGTGCTTTTGAGCGCATACTGACAATGTCTGATCTGTTTCGCACTAGCGTACTAGTTTCAGTGTTAACAACTGCTTTCCTACTGATATCATCTGAAGATTCAACAACAGTTCCTTTTTGCTGTTTGTCGCTAATCCAAACATCATCCCCTGTCTCCACAGCTGGGAGAGCTTTGATTTTACTGTTCTTGTCATGGTTGTTTTTCATGCGAGCTTTGTATTGATCATTCGAAGACATGAAGCGTTCATGATCCGGTAGTTTAGGTAGAAGATCATCTGAATGTGTTATAACTGTTGTTCTCAGCTTTCTACCCATGAGCAATTCAGCAGGTGAATAGAGTCCAAAATAGGGTGAGCAGCGATAAGCCAATAATGCTAAATACGGATCCTCTTCCTTGGAGAGCATTCTTTTTATAGTCTGCACTCCTTTCTCAGCAGCCCCATTACCTCTATGGTACTCAGGACTACTAGTCACATGTCTGAATCCATACAGAGCCGCAAACTCGGCAAACTCTCGGCTGGCATACTGTGGACCATTGTCCGAGAGCAACAACTCTGGGATTCCATGGCGAGAGAAAATGGATTTTAACAACGTGACAACTTTCTTAGATGAGAAGTCTGTACTGCCTAGCAGAGCCAGTTCAGGGTAGCGAGAGTAGTAATCCACTACTAGCAGATAAGTCTGTCCTTTGAAATGCAAAAGGTCGGTGCCAAGCACTTGCCATGGCCTATCAGGAGTTGCAGTCGGTCTTAGTGGTTCCAGCTGTTTATTGGCATGAGTTCTGCATTCCGTACAGCTTCCTACCTTTTGCTCAATTGCTTTTGACATGCCAGGCCACCAAAGACTGCTCCTGGCTCGTGATTGACATTTTGTGATTCCTAGGTGTCCTTTGTGCAAATCATTCAACACTTGAACTCGCTGACTCAGAGGAATAACCAGACGGGAACCAAACATTAGAAATCCTTTGTTTATTGTCAGCAGAGATTTATTTTCATAGTAGGGCTTCAACATCGTATCCTCTGAAGATAAGTAAGCCGGCCATTCTTCTTCTACAAATTTTATTACCTTGGATAGAATTTCATCCTCTCTTTGATCAGCTTGAAGTTTTTCAAGCCGAGAAACTGAGCCATGAGGATTGACAGCTTCTTGGACGTAATGATCAATTTCATTAATACGTTCCTCATCGTTGATGCTAGGCAGCGCGTATGTATATCGAGAGAGAGCATCGGCTGTGACGTTCATAGTGCCCTTGATATGCTTAATGGTATACTGAAATCTCTGCAAGCGTAGTTTAAAACCTTGAATCCTTGGAGGCAATCTATCAAGAAACATGTTTCCAAATAGAGTAACCAATGGCTGGTGGTCAGTTTCAATAGTCACATCTTTCATGCCTAACACATAAGGGGCGAATTTTTCCATAGCCCAGCAAACCCCCAAACTTTCCTTCTCTATTGTTGCATATTGTTGTTCTGTGTCAGTCAATGACCGACTCGCCGCAGAAACTAACCTGCGAGATCCATCATCCTGCACCTGAGTGAGGGTAGCTCCAAGGCCGATGTTGCTAGCATCAGTGGTCACTATGGTCTCTCGTTTTACATCATATGTAGCTAAAACAGGAGTATTCTGGAATATATTCTTCACTTTGAAAAATGCCGTTTCTTGAGCTTCTAACCACTGCCATGTACCTTTCAGCAATGCCCTCAATGGTTCTGTAACATCTGCCAATTCATTTGAGAACTTTGCATACTGGTTTGCCATGCCAAGGAAACTTCTTACACCACTGACATCAGTAGGGCGAGGAAAATCCAGAACACCCTGTAATCTTGGACCCGCATGAATACCTTTATCATCTATCAAATGGCCAAGAAACTCTACTGATGGTACGCTGAATTTGCATTTACCTTTGTTCAGTGTCATCCTGGCAGCTGCAATTTTGTTAAGAACAGCTTGTAACCTTTCGTCATGCTGCTGTTGATCATTTCCGAAAACAAGCAAGTCATCCATATGAATAACAACTCCTTCACATTTATCAAGGATTCTATTCATTTCAGCAGAGAATATTTCGGGACTACTGGAAAGGCCCTGTGGGAGACGAAGATATCTAAAGCGTCCTTTGTGAGTAAGAAATGTTGTATAATAGCTGGAATCTTTGCTTAGAGGAATTTGCCAAAACCCACTATTGGCATCAATTTTTGAAAACACCTTTCCTCCATTCAGCATAGCTAAACTAGCATCTACAGTTGACATGGGGTGAACTTCCCATTGAATGAACTTATTCAGTTCTGTAAAATCAGAAACAATTCTAACATCCTCCTTGTTTGCTTTAGGCACCACAACCATCGGAGCACACCATGGTGTTGGCTCATTAGGGCCTACTCTTTTGATGACACCTTCTTTCACCATCTTGTCAATCGCTATGTCTGCCTTGCTCCGAAGCGGAAATGAAATGGGTCTAGGCACATGGATGGCATATGGTACAGCATTTTCCTTCAACTTGATTGAGTATTCTCTGTCCACTCTTCCAAGTCCTGTGAACAGTTTTTCATCAATGTTCACGCTTCCAATGTGACATTGCTCCTTGTCCACTTTGATCAATTTGAGCTTATCGCAAGCTTTTCGGCTTAAAAGGGGAATCTTTAGATTTGGTACTAAATAGATGTACTCTTCTGCTGTTTCATTTTTTGCAGTTATCTTGCATTTTATTCGTCCAATACAGTTTAGTGGAGTGTGCCCAGGTCCAAATAACTTTTTGTCAGATGGTAAAACCTCACCAGAGCAATGGTTTGGGCCACATACGCTAAGGGCAGCTCCTGTATCCAACTTGAACTTCACATGCTGGCTTTTGAGTTTCTCTGTATGTACTTTCAGGTTTGCAAACCAGGAATCAGTGGGAGAGGAGTTTATAGCATCTATAGTGCAGACTTCTCCCAAATACACTTCTTCTGTAGCATCTTGATCTACTGATTCATCTATTTGTTTCGACTGCCTACACATTTGAGCCCAGTGGTTATGCTTTTTGCACTTGTTACATTGAGTACCATATGCAGGACATCTCTGACTTTTGTTGTGGTTCTTACCACAATTTTCGCATTTAGGTTTAGGCCGACCTGCTTTGGGCATTCCCATTTCTCGATCCATTTTTCTGAAATGATGGCTGACTGCTCCGACCTCTTCCTTTTCATCAAGCACCTTCTGTTGCTTCAACCTACCTGATTTTTCAGCTATTCTAAGAGCCTTAATGACATAATCTAAAGTTAGCCTCTCATCTGGCTCTCTCATTAGTTTATCTCTCTCCTTTGTATCGTCTAAACCAAAGAGCAGCTTATCTCTAATGAGTGAGTCTCGTTGATTACCGAACTGGCATCCTTCAGCAGCTCTTCTTAGTTTCATCAGATACACATCTACAGTGTCTCCATTTTGACTGCTGCAGTGAAACTTGTGCCTGCAAACTACCAAACCTGATCTGGGATTGCAATAATCATGAAATCTCTTCATGACATCCTCTAATTTTCTACCTGCTGTACCTTCTTCTATCTCAGTTGTATTGCCATCAGTGTCTGGATCTGTCATGAATTCCATCTGTGAGTACACTTCTCTCACATCCTCACCACCTGTATGCCTAAAGAGAGCGAGCTTACGCTTCTCAGCAGCTTTAGATGTGGCTGTGAGATCTATTGCTAAAAGGTAATCCCCAAAAGCCCTCTGCCAACGACGCCATTCACCAGAAAGATCTTCTGACCTCAAATCCAAATGTTGTGGGGGCAAAATTCCATCCATAATAATAATTATTATTAATCATCAATGATAATAATAACAGCTACAAATAATATATTGTCACTCTAGAACTATCCTCAATTTAGGTTCATTCACAGCGCTGCCACCATGTTGTATCACCATATATACTGTTAGTTTGGTGATATTATTATGATATGTTATAGATTGTCAATGCATGAGCTGTTTATTCAGAAAAACAAACAGACTGTCTCCCACATGGCATCGCACACAAAGAGCCGAACTGTCGTTGTTAAAACAAACAAGAAAAGGCAACTCCTATTTATATATATATAGGGGAGGACAACTCCAGTACTTGTAAATAATACAACACTTACCACCTCATCTTTCCTCAATTTTTCTTTACAATACTCTCGTTCCACTGTTTTACTAGACTTTCTAATCTAGAAGAAAATACACAACAAATAAAAATTGACAACAAACTTGAAAGTAGTCTTTCTTTCCCCACCACCAACTGAGAGAGGAACAAAGAATCATGGCTAAGGTAAAAGCAAGCTTTGAAATTTTAGTCAAACAAAAATTTTTTAAAAAAGAGTTGGTCTATGTAGTGGTAATAAAAAAATTGGTAACCTAATGTGCAAGTTGTAGCTATACCATCATAAGCTGATGTGGACTATGGCGGTTGTTCGCAAATGTTATTTGGTCCTAGAAACAGAGACCAGACCAGGTAATGCTATTAATCATATAAAATGAGTTGAGTTCGTTTTATTAGAATGAAAATTGATACTTGTAAATAAACCAGTTTGACAGACTATTGTAACTAAAGTCAAATTATTCATCTCAAAATTGGCATCACAAAAATTTTGTTTCAAGTAAAATAATTATGCTTTTACACCCCTAGAAGTCTTAACCAGTTCATGGTATTTTTTCCCAGAAACATCTATACTAAATAATTATGGCTTTAATCATTATTTTAACGAGTTGTCTGTTTTTGAAAAGACAACTCCCCACGTTTAGTCATTTGGTCCTTAGCCGGGGCGGCTCTCAAGGGGTGGGGTTTGTAGTTGTGGGCCTTCCCCCACATCAGAGAGCCACCCTGGCTATTTGGTCCTGGAAACTCTAGTGACTCCTGAAATATGAGTGCAAGCGCTATTATTCACACAAATATGATGAGGTGTGATATGGTACATGTATATAATTATCTTTTTTTGTAATTTGAACCATATATCCATCTTCCTCTTTTCCCAGTGGACATTATTGACTTTAGTTATTTATGATATAGCCTGAAGCAGGTCTGTATGTTCCTACGGCTCTGGTCTGAGACACCTTAAAACATTCCAGTACAGCCAACCACAGATCATTGATGGCCTTCAATTTATATAAGCTATTAATTTTCTTTACCTTGTAACAGTTATTTATTGTGTATCTGCAGGTATAGCATTAATTGTAACCAGGTATTTTCTGAAGGTTGTATAATAAGAAAGCGCTTAAAAACTGCATAAATTTGCAAGATTGGCTGAAATCTACCAATTGAATATTACTTAGGAGTCATTTACTTTTTATTATTTTCGATGCAGTTCCAATGGCTAGTTATATGTTTGGAGAGAGAACAACTCCAACTTTCAGATTGTAACGCAGAAAGAACAACTTCATTAATGACCAATCAAATGCTTTGTTAGAGAGAAAAAATTTGAGGGTTCAATGAGGAGTGGAGAAGACAACTTAGGAATTTAAAGCCGCATTTGTTTTATCTGAAAGCTCAGCTAGATAGAACCACGCACTTTTTGACATCTGCTTTTGTATCTTTCAGACTAACTTGGTTGCTGGAAATTTTTGGAGGGTTAGCAGCATTGTTGTGTAATATATTGACTTTGTAGGGCCGAGGTGCTATCTATCAGTCAAGAAATCTAGAAAACTCTTTAAGCTTTCCTGACTATTTTTTAACAGCTCTCATGTAACATTATTTCAGTTTAAATATTTATTAGTACCAAAAAGAGATAAAAAATAATCAAAAAACATAAAATTTCACTTCTTTTAAAATTAGGATATAAGTAGGACAACATAGAATCTAAAAGAGAAATCAGGATTTTTTTTAAATATATTTTAAAAATTGCCAGACTGACAGATGTTATCCGAAAACCGGAGTAGTAATTATGTTGATGTAAAAACAAAACTAATAAAATCATCAAGCAGTAAAACTTCATGTAAACACTTCATACTCATTCATAGACATAGACAAACAGCACAATTATCATTGTATTTCAGTTACACAGGTTCATTTAAACAGCACAGTATTTTTGAGAAAATTTTGCAAGACTTTTCGGCTTGAACTGCCATTTTTATATTAAATAGCTTCTAGTTTTTTAACTTAAAATAAATAGTTAACAAAAACGTTGATAATAATAAATGTGATACAAAGAAATTTAATCATTTGAATATTCTCCACATCCAAGCAGTTGAACAAAGAGATAAACTAGTGTAATTTTTATCAGTCACGAATCTGTCGTATATATTAAATCAATTGGCTACCCTCTTTGTTCTATGGAAAACACATTTCCTAAAGTTAAAATACAAGCCACACGCCTTTTAGGGCAGCCTAGTATGACTCATCTGCACTCAGTTGATCATGACTAGAAGTACGCATTATCTATTATTGTTATACCTAAAACTTGTAGAAGAAACAGTTAATGTTACCTCACAGCTAAAAATAAACCATGGCACAAATAGCTCCTTTCTGACACAACTAAACCAAAAAAAATTCTGATCAGCTAAAATTAACAACAATTCGTGCTTACATAATGAGTGTGAAACACCGTTTTAGGTGCCAACTATGACACATAGAGGGGTCAATCAGTGAAGTCACTTGATCATTTACAGGAAAAATTCATACAATTTGCCGTCACTGATGAAAAAATGTTCAAGTTCTTGTTTTTCCTTAATTTACTTGCAGATATCTATAGTCAAGTGACACAAAAAACCACAAATATTTTTCTCTTCAATCATGCCCATGGAGCCTTACATGATCCTTTCAATGGACATGATAAATAGCCTCCATCTCTGTAAACACTTGCAAAATAAAACCACTATCGGTTGCAACTTATTTCACTTTGCAATGCAATACTGAATTTTAATAAAAAAACATCTGTAATAGGAAAATGCTGATCAGAAGCAAAATCAATTAAAAATGAATACTTTCACAAAATTGCTAGTCACTACACCCAAGTGACCCATCCATACTTCTGGTGCACTCAGAGAGATTGTATCTCCTACTATTGTATCCTGGGATATTGGTGACAACATAGCAAGGGAGACGCTGAATTTTCTAGGTTTTAAAAAAACTTGTAATGTTGATGAGGTCTAAAAATCAGCAAAAGGGACTTTTGCATCTTTTAACAAACAAAAACCAAGTCAAAATTATAACTCTTTCTGGCAAACTGCCATATCTTATGAATATGCAAACAAATATGCCGAAAATAAAGTTGAAAATCAAATTAAGTTACTGGGTTATTCCATTAGTAACATTCGACTGGTTGGAATTATAAGCTGATTAAATATTTTAAGAAGGAATGTTGTGGCTCAGTTCTTCATGACGTGAATGTCACTTGACAAGCAATAAATGAGACACACCCTACGAGCATTAAATCTAGTTCAAGCATCAACTAAAACTATTTATATGAGAATGCATATTTTTTTCTGTCATCAGACTTCCCTTTCAAGTGCTGTTGTTGGATATTTGAGTGCAAAACTCTAAAAACTCAGCCAGTATTTATTTTTTATATGTATGTTATCAAAAGTAGTATTTGGCTTGCATAACTTCGCCATACTAACAAATTAGCAACGAATGGAAGAAAAGTTTAAACATAGTATATTGTGTAATGTCACTTGCCAACCAGTCACTTGTCATAAATTTTTTTTCACGACATGTTAGATGCAACTGTTCTATCAATAGACTTCCTACGTGTAACTCTAATGGCTGATTCTACTCACTGATCGTTTTGGCAGCAGCCTACTAAACTATCTCATACTAGCTGCTGACTTTGTCTCCTATTTTAGACACGTTGTGAAATCGTGTCAGCAAAAAGAAGTTTACCATGACGTCTCTAACCGCTCAAATTACTAAAGAAATCAAAATTGACTCATTTAGTGAGTTGCATAACAAAGCACACATTTGTACGGCTGACTTACACGCCCATTTCCCATGACCAGTTAGGAGCTGAATCGCTGGCTCAGAGGAAAGTGTGTTGGTCTGCAAACACAATAGAAGTCACCACCAAGTCTCAGTGTAAGCATGTAACTCCATTAGCTGTGGTTTAGTGACCTAACATTATAATACTGGCGTCTCGTGTCTTTGCTTGTGGTTTGATTGCATTTCCATTGCAGATGTAAGCTTAGAAGGGTGACATGAATAGGAAAAGATTAGAGAGTGAAATGTATAAAAATTAATATAATCGTTACCTAATTCATCTAGCTTAATCTTCAGTATTTTACCATCAATAAGACGGGCTTTTCCTGAACAACTTTTATTGCATCACGCTTGTAGTAGTAGAGGTCCTGCGGTGTATTTTCTTAGCACTGGCATTACCATTTTTTAGTGACATGAACTCTAATTTTTCCGCATGATAATTAATCAAAACATATCTTATTTCATCAGATCGTATCAGATGTCAACCTAATTCTGTTCATGTGTTGCAAATGATTATGAATTGCGCTGTACTTCTGTTTTTGTCACACATTTTGACCATGTTTTTTTTTACAAAATCTCTGAAAGTTGAAGTTATTTACCACAACCCACCATTGTAACAGATTGAGTGGGATATTCAGCAGCCAGAAATAAGAAGGTACCCAATCTTTGTCCCCGTAAGAAACATATTTGAAGGTCTCAAAACTGGAAATTTTATTTTATCTATCAAATGGAAAAAATTGGGAACTGAAATACAATTTTATCAGATTGCATTTAACTGGTGTGGTCACAGTGGGCCAAGTATGAACAATCTTCACCACAAATCTCATTTACCATGATGCAACAAACTTCTAGAACACTCATAAATGAAGGTGGTACGAGTTTTCTGAATGTGCTACTTGAAAAGCCCATGATACAGCAGTATATGGCTGTATGACTAAGGATGGCTACACAGTGACGGCTCTTTACCATCAAACTGTAGTTTAATAGTGAGTAATCAATTTTGGGGAGCCTGAGTTTTTCTAGAATAAGAGATTTTCTAAAAAAAAGAAATTGTTAGTTTCCTTGTAATATCTTGAAAGAATATATCTGTAGGTCAACTGTAGGTTAATGTAGGTCTATCTCACACTCAAGCAGGAAGCGTCAAGTGATTAAATGATAATTGATACAAGGTGACAGCAGTCAGCTCATGAAGAGCTGATTCATTGAATGATAAATGCAGTGCTGTCACTACAGGCTAGCTAGTAGCAAGGCACCTCAGTAATAGGTGAAACCTTCCATCGAAAGAGCGATTGTGATGAGTTGGAGATGATCTTTTATAATGTACTAACCGTATAGCCAGTGAGGTTATACAATAGACATTAGGTGTAATTATACCAACTAGGAAGCCACAAGCTTCTTTATATTTAAAAGATTAGTCATCTGCCTTCTCTACTTGCTGACTTTGAATGTCGCTGCCGGCCACATTGCAATTTATGTCAGCAATTAGTAATCTTCTTTTGTTGGGCATATGAAATGCTTAGTGTACCAAGTTATTCAATATTTTGAATTTTCATGCAGGTGTGGACAAAATCAGCAAGTCATTCAAGCCGATGGATGGACAAGAACAATTCCGCCACATTTTGTAAATTGTCTCCCTTGACAAGCAAGTCCCAGTCAGTTTATGTGTAGACATTTTACCGCACAGTGTTTTGAATAACAAACAATTGTATTTGGGAATGTTATGAAATGAAAGAAGGAAGTTCCAGGTTCTATATCACAAGTAGATCATCCGATATGCCTCACCAGTAACCTGTATGGCAGACCATCATGTAACACAAGTTGTTCTGTACAACTATTCCATCAGTATAAAGTTGGCACATGAAGCTTTTTTTAGACATAAACATTTCATAGCTCAATTCAAGGTTTGTTATGCAGATGAATAATGTTAATAGCATTTTGACAATTAATCATTTATCATCAAATGACAGATTTGTATGCAAATGCATGCTACCACATCCCGTTGCACACAAAGTATGATAGTGTTTGATTGCATAGACTATGGCCCTCTACTATCAGTGAATCCTTTGCCCATTGTCTATTCATTAGTTGAGGTCAGTTGTAACAGAGATACACTAGTGCAGTAGAACAATGTCACTGATCTACTGACATCATGTGATCTGTTGCAAGCCAATTAAACACTGAGATGATTCGACTGTAAAGTTAGTTCTGAGTGTATACTGACAATGGAATGGTAGTAGTATTGTTGATTTGTATTATTGTTTTATCAGTATAATTATTTGCAACACTACTTTTACTTTGGTCAAATAAGCTAAAGTTTGCAGCTATCAAGTTGAAAACAAAGGCTATATAAGGTGATGTAGAGGTATCCATCGCAACCAAAAAGTTAAAAATGGATGATTTGATTGATCACCTTGTTTTTTTCAGTATGGCTGTTGGCAGGCTTGCCGATAAATGAATTGCACAACTCCGATAAAAACTTGCACAGAATATGCTGATAATTGAATAAGTTTACTCATTGCGGAGAGAAGCACACTGTCATGGCTTAGTCAATGCTATATTATGATACTGACTGTACAATCACTACTTGTGACGTTCAATGACAAAACAAAAGATAAGCTTTACAAAAGAAGAAATACTTTGATTGCTGCTCATTGTTAGTAATACTGATAATAATATATGACAATGATTATACAAAATAAATAATCTTTGGCATATCAATGGAGGGAATGAAATGTTGAACAGCATTAGCTGTCAAAGACAAACTAGACTTCTGTTATGGATGTTGTAACAGTCAATTTCCCAATGCTAGCTTCTATGTCCGTTATGGTACTGTTGTTATTAGAATTTAGATACATGGATTTCGATCTGGACTTGTGAGACTTGTTGGATCCATCGGCCGTCGCTGGTTTGCCGTTGTTAATTGCTATGTTAAAGCTTTCACTCCCTTGCAAGTTCTTTTTTTGTGTTGTGGCGTCACTTTCCTTAGCGATGGCGCTGACAATGTCATTAACGTTGTTATTGTTGGATATAGCTGCTCCATACGAAGACTTTCTCGACAATTCCAGCTTAGGAGGAGGACGCAATTTCATTGGGCCAATCTTTATTGCTTCCTTCTGGGTGATTGTAAAATGTAAATGTTGCTTTTTCGGTGATTCTTTGCGCATTGATTTGAGCTTTGCTTTAACGGGATTCATTCCTTTCTTTTCTAGAACACTCTCCCTTGGCACAAGCCTGCAAAGAAAAGCAAATTTTATACAATTGAACTGGAAAATTGTTGCAGATATTTGTATTTTGAGCAGCAATAACATAAAACCATATAATTGTTTAGAAGAAACAGTTATTGCTTACTTGGCTACTTTTCCGTCCTCCACTCGTATCTCCATATCTGAAAGGTAAAGCTTGTTGTCTCGTCTAGCCTTGTACAGGCTGCTTTTGTTTGGTGATCGTCTGGATGAGGCTTTGAATGAAGATTTTCGTCTGCTGGACGTCGAACGAACAACCTTACTCCTACCTCTACTGCTATCACTGCGCTTTATACTGATTGACCTGGCGGGTTTTGTTGCAGGGCTCGCCTTGCTGGTGCATCTCGTATACGTGATATCTCGGGCTAAAGTATCGTATGCAAACTCTTCGTCGCTGGAGTCGTCACTCTCGCCATCTTTCATCGGGTCTTGGAGATTTCCCATCACTAAGTTATTGCTGAAATTATCAAAAGATTGTTTTACAAAAAGTTGTGATGTGGTGGAAGCTATGTAGGTGTATGTTGTGCCTGGCTTGAGCAATGCAATATATACTTGGGTGAGCGTTGCGTATTGCTAGCATTTCATAGGCTAAGTTCTATTCACAGTTTGATAACCTGTGGTACCACTTCGCAGTGAACCCTTAGGTTGTAATCAGAAGACCACTGTGATTGGTCAGTCAATTTTACGCATCATAACAATAACAACAACCGTACTATTGAGTGCCCTAAGGTAGCTTGGCACGGATATTTCTAGAGCAGAATAAATGGTTGTGTAACTGTCACTAGCTTGGGGCATGGAGGGAGCTTCCGCTGTATAGCCAGCGTGACATATCATAGTCTAACAATTAATTATAGCTAAATATTACTTCGCTTCTGTTAGAACCCTACGGATTATACATGTAGATATTTTATGCAAAATTGTCCACAGATTTAAAAATGCAACCCAATGCTTCTAGGGGTAACATTACAAAAAAATAAAATCTGTAGATTTTCGTAATCTAGCTGTACTTGATATATTTTTAGGATTCATCTACTCATTGTCAATGTAGAGAACACAACTCTGAGTATATTTGGTAAGTATTCGTTGCAACAGTGCATATCAATGATTGTTACGGGTGGGGGGGGGGGGGAACAACAACCCAAACTATGTTAACGAAAATTATAAATTAGAATGGCTATTTGCCCATTGTGGGAGGTGTGTTAGTATTTAAAACTATAAAAAGTAATTTTCTGTTTCTTGTAAAAACTAAATGAATAGTTTTGCGGCATCCTCCTAAATACTTGATAGCAGACAATGACACATAAGAAAAGCATTCCGAATAATTGATTTTTTTGTTCATTACTAATAAAATTTATTCCAAAAATTAATGCGGTTAACAAGAAGTTGTAGCTTGAAGTAAAGTATTCTAGCTCTACACTTTGACTGCGCAGACTCTCTAGCTAGGCTTCGATCGTGTGTAAAAACTAGTAGCGATGTTACATTTTATATGACTGTTTTTCTCGCTACTGGAACAAAACAATACCTGCAGCATTTGAAGACATTTTGTATATATTTTAACAGATACTAAATGAGCGTCCTAATCGTATATGAGTAAGTATAGCATATTTTTAAAAATAAAAAAGCTACCATTTTACCAAACTTTTTTATTATCTCTTGACAAAACAAAGGGAGCACACTCACATACAAAATGCTGTCTATCTTGGGAGAAGACAACTTCGGTTTATCACCAAAACTACTGAATTATGGTACATAGCATATTTAACAGTGTAGAGATACATGAAAAGTCAAAGAGAAAATTAGGAAGAAGTATAGAGAGAAAACTAGTGTAGAAATTTTATCAATAGATAAAACTGATTTGGAAGTTATGTCCCCATAGAAAAGATAACTCTTAATAAAAACATTTTTGTTCAAGTTTTACGCAGATAGACGATAAGAGAGGCCTAAGTATGCATGCACAGAGACATAAAAACTAAATTCTGACAGTGATAAATCATAAATATTCTGCTTGAATTAACTTGTGAGGTGATTTTTGTTAAATCAGCTTATTTGCCAAACATTTATTACAAACTTAAGACAAATTGTTCCACTTTACGCTATGGAGTCTGATTGATGGAAAGGCATACTGATTGGTGAAGAGGAACTTATTTCTCTACTTCAATCTATTGTTTAACTCCTCTGTGTTCTAGCGAGAAAGTTGCAGTGCCTGTTTTATGTAAAGCATATCATTGGTACTTTAAATGTTGTGCAGCTGGTAGTTTTTGGTTGAGTTCTCTTGATTGTTCGTTGTGTGAAAGTTTAATGCTTACATGAGCACTATCCATGCTTTTTATTCCAGAGTGGAAGTTTGTCACAATGTTCATAGTGTAAAATATAGCATAGGCCAGCCAAATGAGTCTATTTGAATGACAAGATGATTCTAAAAATTTGTTGGTTGGTCAGCTATGGTTGCTAGGGTCGTGGTTGTTAAATTTTAACCACAAGATCGTTTTGCCATAAGCTACCGTATTTACCTAAATTGTTTCAAGTTGTTTGGACAGTTTTAGGACTAAACTAAAGTTTTTAGTAATGAGCCACTAATGAACTGATCAAATAGTTGTCAGCGTAACAACGGGGCAAGTGAGCTGCCAGTTAGGATGGCACCACTGTAAAAAGCAATGGTTCACGCGATACAATAGACAGATCATACCTAAATGGATCAGCGTATCAACTTTTTCCAAACACTATTGCTAATTGTTCTCAATAACAACATCTGATTTTTAAAAGCAAGAAATTTTTTTATGTAAGACAACCGTGCAGTGGTAATGTATGGCGATAAATCAACACAAAACCATATCAATCCACCGTTAAGATGGCCGCTACTCGCTTAAGAACCAAAACTTTGTAAGTTCCGCTTGACCATCTCTAAGTAGTTGAAAGTTATCAGTTCCATATCTATAAACACTTAATGACCCACAGACAAATATTTTGCTCTAAACATGCTACACAAGATGGTAAGGTTAGACATTCCAAGTTGAAGTGCAATCTATTTCTGCTTTGCATTGGCTCATAAATAGTTGATGATTGGGTTGAGAAGAGCCATGAGCACTCTACATGATATGGTTTATGGTAAACAACTTAAACGATGTTAAATATGCCATTAATCACAAGACCAAAATACTCCCACTACCGCAGTTTCTACTCCCCCAACATCCTGTGCATGTGGACTAATTGATTGTTGTTGATTTGATAAACCCATGGTGAGCTCTGCAACACATCAATCACAAGATTTACTCTATCAACTCAGCTTGATTGCTTTATATCCAATCAGAGGTCAAAAGTACACATGAGCTAGTAGCCTGGCTCTGTGAACTGGTAACCAAGATTTGCTAGCTGAAGAACTATTTATTACCTATTAAGTGGAGTGTTGTGCCACCTTTTCTAAGATCACTCAGAAAAACAAAACCTGTTTACTGAAATGAAAAGAGGCAAAAGTTAAAATAGATTGTGAACGCAAACTTTTAATTTTTCTTTAATTGAAGCTGTACTAGTTCTCTGCTTACTTACAACAAGATTGCTTGGTCAGCAAACTCGGATGATAATTTTTTTTCAGCAAATCATCTTTAGAGCTGGCAGCTCAGATGAGAGCATAGTTCAAAGTACAGATTAGCAGCAGCAGCAGCATACACGCATATAGTATGAGGGCAGTATACTTATAAAACAACTATCTATTACATAACTTATCGAAATTTTACAGATGGCTCATAACAAAAATTTCAAATCTCAGCAAAACATCAGTAGCTAAAAACATCGAACAAGATCTCCAACAACAAATCTACCTGTCACAAACTGAGCTCCGCTGTGGGTCACCACAATTTTTTTTCATTGATATGCAGCTTGTTAGAACAATTTACCTGGACATTTGCGAAAAACTACCAATGTGGAAAGGTTAAAGAGTCAAAAACACCTGCTGTGTTTTCAGGCTTAGTAAATGAGCTATCGCAGTCCAGCGCCTCGAATAGCTGCAGTGCAACTGCGGGCCTATCATCAGATTTTTTTTTTGTATATCTTTTGTTCTGTGGTACAAGAAAAGCACACACATGCATCCTGTACACATCAACCTACTTAAAGTATCAGCTCAGCTTCTTTCAACTGTAGACATGCTGACAGCTTCACTCAAGTAAACTAACATGAACTATCACAATGCCTATTTTAATAATGGTTTGTTACCAGATCAATCAATCGTGCTGGAGGCCAGTGGAAATTGTACTTGGCTCGAGTTCATAACATTCTGCTCAGAATTCTCATCTCAATGTTTTTAAACACAGGCTACAATAGCGGAGTGAGTGATCGATTACATGGAAGTTTATGTTGTGCAGCAAGTTTGGCTGTAAACTGCCACCCCCACACTGCCTCCCCCACCAACTACACAAATAGTAGTTTGACAGGTTTAATGGCTTTTCCACTACTCTACTGATTCATGTATAGCTTTGCCGCTTACAGAAATAAATAGATTACAACAAACAATATATCTGCTACTGAAGCTGTCAGTCAGCAGTGACTTCACAATCATAGGCAGCAATCGTGACACATGAGTGCAAGTAAAAACTAACACTTATACAATTGACTGGATCAAATATGACGACCTCATAATTTTTTTAACTTTTCTCATTTTCTTGTGCAACAAAATCGTTATCAGTTATTGCACAATTACTGCATACGATTGACTGAGTTTTTCTCTCTAGAGTTACCCAAACTTGTTGCATCCCCCATCCACAATTTTGACCTAGTTACAGCGGCTTAAATCCGCATGTAAAAAACATGTGATTAATTGAACATTTGTGAAGCATGACTAACGACTTTAAGGCATGAAAGCAAGCGTGGGAGATATATAAATGCAGAGCAGTTTGCTATCAAATCATTATTGACGACTCCATCGCTCGAGGAGGTAAATACAACCTACAGACACAGAAATGGGTAATGCAATGGAAAGAGAAAGCTGGGAAGATTGTGGTATTGAAGACGGCGAACCAGTTTACGACACTCTAGCCAGAGATATTGTCTACAGAAGATGAAGCAAGTCAGAAGACGCTAAACCAGTGTCAAGGTCAGCTAGCTTGAGAAACAGTAGAAATTGCGGAGCAGAAAGACCTGTAGTGAGGAAAAGAAACTCAGTTAAAAGATCAAATAGTAGAAAGTCTGCCAGAGAAAATGGCTACCGTATATCGCAGTTGAAGGTGCAAACTGATGGCAAAGTTGCAGTGTGAGTATTACAAAAATCATGATATTTAGTGTCGACGGATCGGATCTTTGTCTTCTTATTGTCTCTAAGTACGCTAGGCATTTAGCATTTGGTCCAAGACTTTATTCTGTATGTTTGTTGATTTTAGGTTGATTCCAAGAAACAGCGCTGTAAAGCGTAAAAGAATGTCTACAATTAAAGCCAAACTAAATTTCTCCAAGAAGCCGACAAAACAAAATGAAGATGCAACCAGCAAAAACGAAAAGCAACTCGATTCAATGATGAGCAAAAGTCTGGACAAAGACCCTAGTAAAACTAATGCCATCTCGTATCCAGCCAAGAAAGAGAGAAGCGAAAATATCTACACAGATTTTGTGCCGCTGAGAATATTACGAAGGAGCTGCCACAAACTTAGTCAAAAGGTCAGCCACTCTAAAGAAGATCTCGCTATTAAATTTCAACCGAAGGGTATGTCGGGATATCCAAACAATAACAGTTGTAATGAAAATAACAACAACAACAATATAAACATTAACAAAGCAGGGAATATGGCGTTGAACATGGAGAAAGCCAGATTACGAAAGCTCACTAGCGCAGTAAGTAACGACAGAATGACAAGTACGAAGACAAGTAACTATAGCCAACAGTCAGAAAAGCTGGCTAAAGATTTAGAAAGAGCGAGACTACAGAGATTTGCCAGTGCCGAGTCTGTGTTGGAACTGGGAAAGAGAATGAAAACTTTGAGTGTTGCGTCATCTGTTGGTGATACTGTATAACTGTCTTTTATACAAATGACATTATTTTATTTTAACATTTCCTTCATCTTTACAATCAACTTCTATAGTATTTTTTGTACAATCCATAGTGTTTTATTTATATCATATAATACAACATATTTATTAAAACTTAAGACAGAGTATGCTATAAGAACTGTTCTGCAGTAATAACTAAAGCAAAGTCAAAAACATTTTATTCTGCTCACGCGCATCTCATTAAAAACCTACCAACTGGTTTATGTTCCTCAAAGAGGTAAAGTTTACTAAAAATCAGAAATCAGTGCCAAAGACTTGTATCATATCGACTATAACTGTAAGACATTGAGTAACTATCACTGCAGTATCGTCTACAAAGCTGTTATTGATCCACTGTAATTATCTTCTCTTGCTTATACTCACACATGATCCAAGTTGGGACCGATAAATCTAATAATGTTCCATCTATTTGAATTTGGCTTTGTGTAAAAGCAAGTTTTGTTTGGAGTTACTTTTTCTTCCCTTTGCTTTGTAAGTAAGTTGGAGTTATGTTACCTGATATTACAACTCTTTTGTGAGGGGACAACTCTTTTGTGTAAATAAAATACTACAGCAACATGGATTGATTTTGTGGAACTTGGTACATATCAAAGACTGATTAAAATAAATATGATTAAAATTACATTTGATTCACCTTGACACACAAAATTGTTCGACATTGATAGCATGCTTGATGATCCCATACAAATGTCCTTGACATCCCTCCCTCTCTATCCTTGACACTAAAATATGTACAGCTGTTGTATTGGTACACAAAGTTGTAACATGTTTAGACTAGTTTTGGTGGGTTTTTATGTAGCACAATGACGGAAAGGTGCTCCAATGGATTCAAAGTACTGTAGAAGTTTTTAGCAATGTCGGTCTCGTTCAGCCACAACAATGTACACACTAGCCAACTTTCATGCAATTAAAAAAAATAGAAAACTCGAAAAAATTAACAGTATACTCCTATCTTGTTTTGAAACTTGGCCGAATTTAGTTGCACTTTGTCTAAAAATTGTCAGTGGCAACAGTTTGTATCATTCTGATTAAACAACATTTAGTAGTGCCACTGCAGTATCATTTGTTATTTCATTTTTGTGCTGGTGTAGTTGTAGTTGTCCTCTCTTGCTAAAAGTCAAAATGGAAAAGATCAATTTTACTTGAAATTTCAGGTGTTGGCCCTCCTGTCTTTATTTATTTCAGTTTACTTAATAGCAATACATAAAACATTAGAGTTTATTTTTCAGTTTTATTTCTTGGCATTTTGCTTTGCAAGTGAGTTAGAGTTATGTTACTTGTTAATACTTAGAGGAGAGAACTTCTAAGTCAAATCGTAGAGTGCATTCAGATACACTATATTGAGGCCTCAACAATGAGTGAGCAGTGCTTTTGAAAGAAGGTTTTTTTGCAGATTCAAACCACAGATATTCTTTACATAGACATATTTTTTACTACCTCTATGGAAATGATTTAAATAAAGTGAACGTACTTTAAGGTTTCTAAGGAAGAAAATTAATGCCACTGACTTTGTTGGTTATTATATGAATTATATACACTATAATATATTGTCTTCACTTAAAACTTGATAAGCACAGTACTAGCAGTTTGGCTGGTTCAAACTGTGATTGACCGCTGCTGGTTCGCGAACCGAGTCAGGATCGCATCTGTTTCTCGACATACCTATCTCACTAGTTGATTTTTATTGTCGATCCAGAATTGCAGATTGCTGCCACGTTTTTTGCAAGCGCAATAAGTCTTTGGAACTCCAAACTCTTTAAACGAAATATCGCTAATGGAACAGGAAAAGCTCAAATTCAAAGCTTTGTGTACATTCTATTATTATTTAAATCATGTGCTCACAATTCAGTGGCTCAAACAACACGACAGCTCATGTAACTATTGCCCTTACAGCTCCATCAGTAATAATTGTCACGTACAGTAATTTATAATTTCCTTCAACTCTGTGCTAATGCGTTAATCGCCCATACCTGTGGTTAGACCATTAGACTTGTTAGTTGACTTATGAAGCTTTCCGAGTCAGAAAAGAAACAGTGACAACTTCAACTTGACAAGAAAAATCGGCGTCTCATTTCAAGCTCTTTACAGATTGGTAAAATATTGGTGAACGCCTCGGTAGCGCGGATTCCTGAGGTTACAAGAAAGCCTCAAATCTAAATACACAATTTGCAAACAAAAGATGATAAAATGCATAATGGGACGTGTTAATTAATTATTATTTCAAGTTGTCAATGCCAAACATAATTTTGTCCAATTCTTGGTTCAGCATCAGTCACAAATGGATCACCATAAGTAATTGCAATCTAATTAGCGTACGTGTCAGTATTGCTAGAGTAACAAATGCGCTTTGTTCTGTTCGCCATTCTTTTTCCTTTTGCCTTCCTTTCTTTTTTCTCTGTCCCTTCCCTTCCTCTTTCTTCTCTCTTACACCCATGTTTCGCAAATTTAATTTGAACTACTTTCTTTTTATCATTTCCTTTTTCTTCTCCTCACCTTTTCCTCAACTGCTTTCCCCACCTCCCCTTTTTTGTTTCCTGTTCACTGTTTAATATGTTTTCCTTGTAATCCGTTTAACCAACTGCGTTAACCAATCCAAAACATTTTAAAAGCATCTTAGATGGTACATTAACCCTAATGGTTGATTTATTATTTTTTTTAAATGAGCCAAAGCTAATAAGATGTGCCTGTAGTTGCAGTAAAGTATGAAACAAGTTTTGACTGACTCACTTTACGCACTTCCACAAAAAGTTTGATGTAGACAAACGGAGGTGCATGTAAGGCTAACAGCCTTAACTGCTCCCAAGTGGGGCCCAGACATCTGGTCATTCAAGGTTATAACGTTAATCTCTCAGAGGGATTTATTCAGCGCCATCAGCGAGTAGTCCTCTATTATTTGTTTGTAGATAAGCCTGTCTCTCTTTGTTTTGACTAACTTGTGAGCTGAAATGTACATTTTGTGACTCGCGCATGATTAATAGCTTTCCTCGGATTGGTATGACGAATAATTTTATCGCACCATTGCAATCTATATAACAGAGAGTGCTTGGAAGATCTGCTTAGTTATCATCAGCGCACCAAAGAAGTATATCAGAGTTATTATAGAGAGTTTATAACAGTAATGGGTAACGCAATAGATAGGGGAAGCCACGAGAGCTCTTCAGATATTGACGGAGAAAGCATCTATGATACAATTGCTCGAGATATATCGTACAAGAAATGCAGCAATTCGGAGAATGAAAAGTCAAATCTTGTAAGCTCCAAGAGCTGTGGGATGGAGAGATCTTTAGAAAGACCACGAGGATCCATCAGAAGAAGTAGCAGCCTAAAAACAACTAGGAAGGAAGTGAATAGAAATTCATTTCATATCTCAGAGTTGAAAGTTCAAGTAGATGGCCAAGTAGCAATGTAAGTAGATTCTCTCAAATGAGCCGCGGAATTTGGGTATGGTTATTCCATTTTATTCAGCATGTTTTTAAACTTTTATTAATATCTGTTGGTTATATTTAGATTAGTCCCAAGGAACAGTGCCCTCAAACGTAAACGATTATCATCAGTCAAGTCTAAATTAACCTTCACGGCAAAACCACCAACAAAAAATGAAGAAATAGAAAGTGGAACAGTTAAAGCAGATGATTGCAAAATTTTGGATACTGTGGCTTACTTGGGACAAAAGAAGAACCCAGATTTGTCTACTCGCAGACCTGTTAGTTTGGACAGCAGCCAAATCAGGCGGATGGAAAAGAACAACAACGAAATCAATCAAAAGGAAAACACACGAGAATCTTCCAAAACCAGACCAAAGTCTCTAATCAAAAAGACAAACAGTAATGACAGCAGCAAAAACGTAAGCAACAACAACAACAACAAAAACATAAACCGAACTGGGAATATGGCTTTAAATATGGAGAAAGCAAGGCTAAAAAAACTGGCAGCAGCAGAGCAATCGCACAAATCGGAACACGAAGGCAGACCCCCTTTATGTAAAGCAGCAAGTGAGGACAGTTATAAAAAGTCTATACTCGTGGATATGAAGAAAGCAAAACTTCGAAGACTTGCCAGTGCTGAATCAGTTTTTGAGCTAAATAGGCGGTTGGGTAATTTGTCAGTAGCTCCTGCGTTTACTGAGCACGTTTAATTTGAACCCAAGCACCTAATCCGTGTCCTATGTATACTTAAACAAACATGATTATCTGCCTATTTTGCATTTTAACAGTTTTTTTCTGATAATCTCGGTGCTTTTTCTGTACATGCCAGCATACAATCCTTCCCCTGTGTGACCAAATATGCTCAAAGAGGTCTCTCAATTTATGAGAGCCTGTCAATTTAGTGATTCCATTTTTTTAAGTTCAGATTATGGTCTTAAGAAAACGCCAACCATTTGTGATATTTCTATTGTATATAATGTATTACCTCATGTACCAGCTATTGAGCTCACCGAGTGGCGATCACTAATCGCTAATCACTAGTAATATCAAACGCATAAGCATTTAAGCTCTACCAAAGACAAAAAAGTGCAGCTATGATACTCCTGGTACCAATAAGATTCGAGCTCTGGGAACATCTTTGCCATCAATTTTTTTTAAGAAAAGTATCATTCATATAATTCAGATAAATCATAGCAGCTTTTTTTACAATTTAATGGCTTACAATTGAGAAACATGAAAGAATTACACAACATTTTCCACAACATACGCCATTTGTAACATGTCATCGTGAGAATTTACTTGTTACAGATGGCAGATGAAGTGAAACGAAAAATCAGTGACGCAAGTTTAACCGATAATCACTCTGTATACTTATGGAGCATTCCAAAAATGTAAAATGATTACTTAACTGGTTGTTTTTTTATTTTATTTGATGGCACCATGCCAGGTCATGTGTTTTCAGTTTGGCTTCACATGATAGAAAATATATGGACACACCAGTTCTGTCAACATGACTGATGTGTTGGTGATTAATGAACCAATCATACTCAACGGTTTCAAATACCGCATCACCGGCACTGCCAGTCGTCATTTCCTTCGCAAGCACATCCCTCACGAGTCATCCGTTATCGCCAGTTCTAACAGTTGATACATACGTTCCACTCAATTTTCAAACTGACAACTAATGTTGTTAATTTATTCAGTTTTGGCGTATGTAATTATTTGAGTGTTTGCCAAGCCCTTTTCTATTGAAAGTTATGAATATTTATTCAGCAGAGATGCTCCACTTCAGGACCATCCTTGTGAAGCTTTTTACAGTAATATACGGTTTCTGGGTCGTCCTGAAAGGTTTTGTTTAGGCATGGTTAAGTCATTGGCCTTTGCTTTTAGTTTGCAATGATGGTTTGCTTGCTACAGCAGACTGTTTTGTGCCAATATCAGGCAACTAAACAATAAGACATGTCTATGGCACAGTAAATATGGAGAAAAGGTGTTATTGCCTCAGGTGCAAGAGTCGCTATCCCTTCAGCGGTCGTCAGCTTGTCTGTTTAATAAGTTCTAGAATCTAAAAGATGAGTAAGTTTTCCAATAGAGCAAGTAAGCTGAAGAAAACCGATAGAGACAACTAACCCAGGTTGTCATGTTCGCTGTTTTTGTCAACATTTCAGGAATGGTTGGCATTTGTCTGATTGTGCTAACAAGCGGTTGTGCAATGGTTGGTTCATATCAACCCATTTATTAACCTCCACCACTTCACGAAAACATGGTGGTCTCACAAAAACATGGTGGTCTCACGAAAACATGGTGGTCTCACGGAAACATGGTGGTCTCACGAAAACATGGTGGTCTCACGAAAACATGGTGGTCTCACGAAAACATGGTGGTCTCACGAAAACATGGTGGTCTCACAAAAACATGGTGGTCTCACGAAAACATGGTGGTCTCAGTCAGAAGTGTTTGCAGATGTTTGGTAGACAACAGCTCTAAACTTCCTCATAGTAACACACACTCGATTTATTAGCAATCTGCTAAGACTGTTAGGTCAAATAAACCCTAGCTCGGACCGTGTGCAAGGATGCATAATCCATCAGAAATCCATTGTCGGGTTTATGCATATTACCCAAGTGAAAAATTAATTTTACGGTAATTTGACGACCAAGGACGCAACCTTAAACTTGACAAATGGTGCTTTCTATGAGGGTTTTATGTGAAAAACTGAGATATTAAAGAAGTTCAGGTGCTCTCGTCGGTTGCATTATAAAAACACAAATTGCTATCATCTTTAACACATACCGCACATATCTTGGCCGATAGCAGCTTGGTAGATATCAAGCTTGAGCGTGTCTTATTTAGCACATCCTGCTAGCTGAAACTGTCTCAGAATACGTAAATTATTTTATTTCAAGTCACTTCTTTACTGTATTTTTTTGGTTGCTTCATGAGATGTTTCATAAGAAGTTGCACAAGGAAAAATTGTGATATTAAATAAAACCAACATACAGGGAATGACTTGCATACTGGTGATTAATAGTCTGCCTAGAACCAAGACAGCCCACTGATTCCAGAGTTTTTTTTTGTCAACTGCATAGCAGAAAGGATAGGTTCAGTTCCGTTGTAAACACCCACTTCCTTATTCTGCTTCATTTGTTTGTTCACATCATGTCGCCATATTGCCGTGTCTGGTGAAATGTTAGTATAAAGATTATTTGCATAAATGTGCTTTCTTATTTTAAGTGAGTTTTGCACAAAATAAACTTACCCTTTAAAAAAGTGCCTAAAAAGGGTCAAACAACAACATACGAATTGATCAGAGCTCACAAATAACTTTTTGAACAAGCCAACCAATGATTTACTCCATGATTTCACAAACAGAAATTTTGTAACAATGTGAGTTGTTTCAAACTCTCATCTTACTGATGTAAGGCATTACGCAACCATAAACAGTAAACCAATACTGTGAATAAAAAATGGATAATACTAGAGATAGCGTGACAAGTATCCTGCTATATCATTGGCTGTAAAAGTTTTATAGTTCGCTGAAATGGTAAGCCACGCAAGGTCATTGTAAAATGTGGAATCTGACGCTTAAAATAGTAGATGACGCTGTGGTAAGTATTAATTCTGTGAAAGTTTTTATCTCTTGGCAGGTCAGAAAGGGTTTGACTGCTTTGATATGAGGTACGATTGATCACTGGACCAGGAATTTGGTTTCAGATCAAAATCAATTCGTAGCTCGACACACAAAATAATTTTTGCCAAACTTCCAGTTTTAGTCAAATATTATATCCTATTGTTTACTTGGCCCAAGCTGCAAATACTGAGAATTGTACTTTTTCTCATCAAAAAATGAAAAAAATAGTGATTGGATTGAAAAAGAATTGGATTTCCAGATAATGGGCTTTGATATATTCTGGGCTGAATGCCATTGAAGCCTCGTAAGTAAAAAAAGCAATGGCTATAGCTAGATAAGTTAACACGCCGTGTACAACGTTTTGTAAAGTTTGCTAAACAATAGCAAATATTTCAAAGAAGAAAAATAAAAACATGGCTCCCAAATTTTAGATTTAGTTACAGGTGGTTCTACAACAGCTATTTACGTAGCATTAAACAAACTACACTTACTTTTCAAAAATCGAGTTTCAAACGTTATCTCTAAAATTAGCTTTAATCTCGCCTTTAGAGCAATAGGAAGTGTGCTATGCTTTAGGAAAAAGTGAAGGTGATATAATGTAATGCTTTGCTTACAACGCCAACGACCTCTCAGTGAATCAGTGGTTTGGCGCTTCAACTAATTATGTATGGTACACTAAGTCCTGTATATTGCAGGTCCATCTCCATGGATGGCCCAGAGTTCATGGGCGTCACATGATATCTTCAAATGTTTGCTATCTCTGGAAATGTTGAACATTGCGGGTGGGTTCAAGCGTTTATGTCAAACCTCCCCTGACCTCCACAAAGTCCTTTTAAGCTTATTTAAAACTGACGAAACTTTCAATGCGTACCTCAAAATTGATGGTTATAAAAAGTCTATATAAAATTCTTACCTCTTGCAACCCAGTTATGTTTTGCAAGAAGAAGATTGAAAGCTAGATATGTTTTTTAGCGTTTCTAAAAAGAAGCATTAGACCAGTTTGCTCATAATGATTAAACGTTTGTTCATGGGTTTGCTGCGATTAAAGGAGGAGGACAACTCTGCGCCTAATAAGTGGGCTCAATACGATAGTGGAAACTCTACCTCAAGTACTTTATCATATTATTTTTCATCCATCAAGTAGTTATAGTAACTGACCAGTTGCATAGACTGTATCTAGAAGGATGCAAGAGTGGGGGGGGGGAGGAGGGGGTCGGATGGTGAGGATCAAGCTAAAGGTTGTGATAACTTTTAACTCTTTCAGAATATTTTATGAACCCAGTTTAACGGAAAAAATTTAAGCAAACTAAAATGCAGTATAAAATATTGCTTAAAGTAGATCTGCTGTGGACATGATAGAATGGCAAGCCTGTGACAAGACGGAGTAGCAAAATAGAACTTTCTGGTAGAGAAATGTGTGCCTAGAGGACTGGTGGTCAAGCAGATCAAAGAGCAGTGAGAAGAGGTATTGCTTATTACTATGTTCACACGGTTGTTGCCCCTTTGGTGTGTCTGTGGTATATGATTATACACTGGCAACTTGTACCGCAGTACATAACTAGGTCACCAAACCACCCAGCTAGTGAATCCATCACATATCTAGGTTTTTGTTTTATAACATGATTGATATTTGCAAATTAGTCATATCGATTATGTAAACATGTCCATCAATGTGTTGTGCAAACAACTCCTAGTTTTGTGGAATACAGTGTTTTGAACAGGAGGCTTCTAGTGGTCTGGTATATAATTGTAGTGTGTAGATAACTGCTGGTGTCTTTGTATGTAGCATACTGTGCGGACAGCTCATAATGTTACGGTTTATGTTGGTAACATACACACAACTCCTAGAGTTGAATAATTCACTCGTTTGCCTCTAGTGTTTGCAGGTTTGTCAAATACCAGAATTATTGACTACAAATGATGCTGGTAACCTTACCAGCGATAACTAACCTATATATTCAATCAACCAGCTAAAAAAAGAGTTTTAATAAAAACTGAAATTATCGCATTATTCAAACCTCTGCCTTTGCTGCCGGAGAACAAAATACATAATCTACCAGTAAAGCAAAAGTACTGAAGTATTTTTTACAATAAAAAATTTTCTTGCTATATTTTCTGACTTTATTAAAGCACCGCTGGTTTTTGTTGCTGTTTTTCCGCACCTTTTGTCTAATATTGCTAAAAAAAGTGGAATGTAATAATATTGCTGTCAATAGCAGGCCTATATAAAGTTATGAATGAGGTAGTTGCATGGTTTAGAGCTGGTTTATGCCGCTAGTTAAGTATGATGGTATACTTCATACGAAGCCCTAGCTAGTAACATTTTTTAGATGAAACCCCTGGCTACTGTTTTATCTGAAGATTGTGGCTAGCTCATCTATATACTTAATAATTGATAACATCCATCTATTTGGGCCTATTTTATTGAGCAAACACAAACTTTAAACAGTAAAGGTATTTTACATCAAGTTCATATTGTAATGGAATTTAGCATAGGTGGCCTCTATCATTGATGCTATGCTAGCCAGTATGCAGTGTATAAACACTCATTAGTCATACTAGACTCAGCTCCGCCTGATTGCCTCAGTATAGAAGTGGATGCGTGCCTGCCGCAGAGACAGATGAGTCAAGATTCAAGCAAGGGATTTCCCGCCTTACTAAAGAAGTTGGCTGGCGCATTATTGTTATGTTTATTGACTGTATATATGTTTTCATTGCGCCTGCTTGTTTATGCTATTTTGTTGACCTATATTAATGTTATTGCCCAATCATTTAGTGTTATATTTCAACTGCTCATTAGAATATTGAACTGCATAAGTTTGTCAACATGTGGCCCAGTGGGCAGATTAGATTGTGCGCTTACAAAGAGAGGTACTCTGAGTAAGCTTTTGTCTCTTGAAGCAATAAAGTGTTAGCTATTGTAACCCGGTGTGTTCACTTGGCAGTTGGCCAAAAAGTATTAGGATGCTTGCACACGGCACGGCACAACACGGAGCTTATTGACTCATAGTTCATCTATACATAGAGCCACTACTAGTAAACAAGTAGCTCTCATTAGCAATTGCTGTTACATTGCTAAACAAGTACACTTCTCTAGTAGCTGTTTGGTAAAGGTGCGACAAAATCTTTTACAATATTCAGCAAAGCATCATTGCGCATTCCATTTTTAGTCCTCAGTCCACATATGACTCCAACTAAAGCTATCAAATCTGTATCATCCAACTGTTTGCTTTTACAGAAGCTTAGTTAGTTTAGCTGTTGGGGAGGCGGACCTAGGCATAGCCTGAGTCCTGAGCAAATGCACTCTGGCAAGCTGCAGTCATTTGGGTGGTCCTTGAGGTTGTGCCATGTAACCACCAAATGGTTGTTGGTGAGCAGAAACCAAAGATAGAAATTGAAAAAAAATTCTATGCTGTTTTTGGAATGTTCACGTTAAGAATTCATAAACTGTTAGAATATCACAGCTTTTTTTCCCATCAAAAGTCTCAGAGATAACTAACTGATAACAATCACAATAACATCAAAACCGCTATGCATTTATACCAGTCTTTAGATGTACCAATATTACTTGTATGGTTGGCAACTAACGAAAAGGTGAAAAAACCTGCAACATTACTGCCATTCCTTATTCACAACATATCTATATAGCCCAAAGGAATTTCTCTGGGCTTGCAGATCTGTCCTTGCAGAAACTTAAGATAAATTTGGTTTTGTCTGATTGACTTATCAAATATTAGGTAAAACAATTTGTTGGTAATATTCTTGTTGAATTTGTTTACTTCTTTTATCATGTACTTAATGAAACCTATCAAAAATTGAAATACACTTTTTTCGACATGGTTTACAAAACAACTAACATCAATATTTTTTTTATTGCATATATTTTAATAACATTTGTATGACACATCGCTGATTTAATAATGAATGGAAAAAAAATGACACAAGAAACTCACTAAGAAAAAGTTGCACTGTTTACAATTAGGAAAACAAAATCTTGAACATTCACTTGCTAATACATGTCTTACTTTAATTGGTTTGTGACAAATAATTTTACAAACTAAGTTTTGTGATCACACCTTTTTGATAACACTTCTCCTCCTAGTTCTTTCTAGTAATGATCAACTATTAAGATGTAGGTACATAATTTACCTAGGAAGCTGCCAAATCAAGAGTTTGTTATTTTGCATGCAAACTTGCGTAACAGTTCTGTCTTTGTAACTGATGTAATGGTAATGCTACTGTACTTATAAATTAAAACTAACCATCACTTTCAACAGTTCACTTAATTGGTTTATTGGTAGTGGAGTATTTGTAATTGTTGGTTATTTAATTAGTTAAATGGCACATTTAATCTGAGAAGAAACACTCAAAATTTGATTTTTACCTTTTCATTAATTTTTCTCACAAAATGTTACTAGATAAGTTGTAGTGGTAAACGACAATTGTTCAAATTCCATAATTTTTTGACATAAACTATAAGTCCTTCATATGACTTTTTAGTTCCAGTCACTTCCCATTCCACAAAAAGGTTTATAAGAAGTTAATAAATCATATAAATAATATGCACTGATAAGTCTGCAAGTGTCAGAATTCTTGTTTCATGACCAACCAAAGAATCTTTTTCTACCAAAATAGAAGTTTGAAGTATTTTGATGTCAATTTCAGCATCATCTAAGAATCAAAAGGATGGAACAATCATGATTGTCAAAAACTTGCTTTGCTTGGTAAATTTTTTTTTATCCTACACATGGCTAGCTATGCAAAACCTCCGTAAAAAACCGAATTAGTCAGTGACAGTTCTAGAGCTATAATTGTTTGATATTTAAGCATCCCAGCATTGAACAATTTTTTGTTGAATATCCAAGTCTTAAGCAGCAGATTGATGCATTGAACAACCGTCTAGGCCTACTCAGTGCTGATCTATAAGCCTGCAAAATACTCCTCTACCGGAAATGCTCACCAATTTTTACACTGCTTAAAATTGACGTCATCTTCGGATCATAAGTATATTTACTTCTTTGCCGTACAGTATATATTTGGCCAATCAGATCCCGTAATTTATTTTCATTATTTTATTTATTATTATTCTACCTATGCTACTACTACTGTCCATTCTTGTATGAATACCATTTATTGTTTCCTTACTCACCAAAATAAGCACAATTTTTTTTGATCCTGTTGGTGTAAAGAGTATAAGATGATCCTTGTGAGTGTCATCAGATTGGACCACCTGACAAATCCTGCAATCGTCTCTTGTTGCCATTTCACATATGACATTTGCGTAATAAACCAGGGACAATGTTCAAATATATACTAAATTCTCACTACTTCAGGTGACCATTTTGGAATTGTCAATTGGTTTGATTGATTCAATATGTGGCAAGACATACACAAGAAGTAAATGACAGAAACTCTACTGCTTAGAATGAACAGATGTGGTCAATGTTGGTAATAATTAATTTTTTGACTGTTTGTCAAGAAATTTTTTATATTAAAAATTCCAAATGTCGGACACTGATTGCCACCACATGCGTGTAATTTCCATGAGTTGGTGGGTGAACTTGATGTTATTAAACATGAAAATTATTTCTACCTACTTGGCTGTTTGTTCACATGAAATACCACCATGTCTGATGCTCTACTGAACGTGACAACTGAACTGTAACAAATCAATTTATTTTATTTATAGATGACTCACGGGTTTCATTTAGGATATGGAAAAATCTATGAAAAAATGCTAAAACAACAATTTCTAAAAGTCCCAGATTTTTATTGATTATACCACAAACTTGGCAATTGACTTTGATTTCCATTATTTTGCATCTAAAAAATGTTGTAATGAAATCAATCACCAGAAGAATTGAGTTGATAATAAATTACATTTTTTTAACAAAGACATGTTGTTGATGGATGGAAAAGTTTGTCTTTTAAAAATCGAAAATGGCTCGATGATATTCAATATCAGGAATAGTTTTTGCATTTCTTTTTATCTGAATTTTTCGGACACTTTAGAATGATTCATCAAAGGCCCAAGTATTTTGGGCTAGAAAAATAGTTTTTTGTAACAAACTTATAGAATTTGCGTCGATGCAGTTGCATAAAATTTTGAGTCTTTAGAATATTTTATTTGTGGGTTCGCTTGAATAGCGATATATCTTTAGACTCATTATTAATGCTTTTCTTTTTATTAAAGACTGAACAGGGAACTTCTAATTTATAGTGAAATGAAATAAATATCAAAATGGTTAATACATTGAATTATTGTCACAAATAATCAATTAAAACTCCTCATATTCTTGAAGCTTCAAAAATTCAAAGCTATTCATACTATTTCTAAAGCATTAATGAATAGTTCACATGATTTTTTAAGTGTACACACAATTTGTACTTTTCCAGATTGTCTGAAACTTTTCTAAACTATCCAGATTGTTTGCAAAACAACTATACGGTTTGAAAACTCTCATGATCAATATACAAGAAATATAATTTTATTGCATAAAACTCCACAATAAGCAAAGCCGAGATTTATTTATTATAAGTACCAATCTTATTTTGAGATGCAGTTTAGCAAGCTATTTACAACATTTACCCAAATTATTTTAATGTAAAAAGACGTCTGGCAAATCGTCTAGATTATTTCAAAGCGATTTATACACTTATGAGTCAAACATTATAACTTACTGAGTCATCTTTACATTTCTTACTTGAATTTGAGATAAAAAAGCAAGTAATTGTTTGTTTAAATTCTTCTTTACATTTTATTGACAAAGTGATATGAATATGCATGCCAATTTTGCATTCCACATGCTTCACAAATTTAAACTCAGTGATAAAGTTATGTTACAGATCTAGGGATGTTGTATCATGCTCATCAATCTGTAAAACCTTGCTCTTTCTATTTGTCATTCTCACACAATGAAGGTACACTTTAAGGTTTTACTGCCAAGTTCAGATAACTCTAACAGATTCTCATGTCCTTCAGTGTGACTATAAAAAAGTTTGCTTGAGCAGCTATGAAATACAGTCTGGCAACAACAAAGTGCTGGCCCATTTATTGGTGAAAAACAAGCATAATTTATCAATTATATCGCAGTTGCGGGTTTCCAGTGATTTTGTTTTTTCAAAACACTCTTATCTATGCAAAAACAGTCAGAACCATGGGAGAAATATACCAGGATCACCAGAGAAGCGGAGTCAGATGTGTCGAAAACTGAGCCATACTTTTCATACACATTACAATAGTAGAGAAAACGAAACGTTTATAAGTCCTTATATGCAAGTTGTTTGGTTTAGCATAACTATAACTATTTTTTTTTGTGAGACCAAATACATGGTACCACCGGTTTGTACACAATGGTTTAGTTAATGTCATAACTTGGTAAAAAAACCATCTCCAGCATAGCAATATCCATAATCGCCTATTTTCCGAAAAAAAAGTGTGTGTCACCACAAGAGAACAAAATGATTGGTGTGCCCGGCTGCCTGGGCCAGTGCTGTCGTACAATCTCTGGTTTACGCCCCAGTCAGGTCTGTGCTGGGTAAACTACAGCTGTGGAAACATTCATACTTGTGTGACCATAAAAAGTTGTTTAGTCATCAAAAACTGATCACGGAAAAAATGGCCCAAAACATTCCAAATATTCAGTTCTGCTGAACGCTTATTAATCGCTACAGAATGTTTTGTTGGTTAAATCTCATCCAGTAAATTTGTGTTATACAATTTACCCCATGTTGTTGTTGAACCTCAATAATATGAAATCAATAACCATCAATCAATAAATAATACACTGATTGTTATAATATACATTTATAAACTGACAAATAGGTATATCAAATACCAACGGTTCTGTTTCCATACCATTTATTGTGCTAACCAGATATGTAATGTATGCTTGCTAGCACCTACTTCAGGTATAATGGTACTCTAAGCATTACATTTGGCAGTCAAGTCATTTGTACCCAGTAAATATCAACCACTCCGGTGTTGGTGGAAAATAACCGTAGCTATGTGGGATGTTACACGTTTTGTATTTATAGATTGCTGACCAAGCGCTCAAATATTTAAGCCGCTAAAATTGATTTCAGGGCTATTGTCGGTAAACAAATGCCTCAAACATACTCGAGTCTTGTCTATTTGTCTGCACTGCTGCATGGCAGGTATTTAGATATGGTATTAAGAGAGATCAAAGATTGGCAAAAAAAATTATAAATGTTTAGGCCTAATACAGAAGACAACAACAATTGTGTTTCAAGAATGTTTTGAAAATATTTCACATTAAAAATAATTCTCATTTTAATTTCTATTCAATTCCATAACGTGTGTAGATTGTGGAATCGGTGGTAGCTTGAGTTCACACACCCTAAGGCTATGACATACATTTATTTATTCTAACAAGCAATGAAAAAAGCTAGGCAGTAGGTGCAACAATCTGGTATTTCATCATTTTACGGGAATCAACGATCCAGTGTTAAACAGCACTTCAAAGAAAATTCTCTTAGCTCAGCCTGTCGTGAGTCTGCAGAAATACCTGTTTTGAGTTGTCTTCTTTTAATAGAGTGCAAGCAACTCCAACATTACTATGATTGCTCCATGAACACAAATGAAAAGCCAATGGGGTTTTCCAGTTGCCTATGACAGTATGCGACGCAATGTGTTAAAATTTATGGTAATGCTAACTTTAACAACTAGTACACAAAAAGGTTACACTTGATGCATACAACAATAGGTGTACGTCTGCTAGTGTATGGGCTGTTGTATTGCTCTTTAAAAAACATGTTCATGCATCTAAAAAATTATATTCAAACAGAGCCACTGCCTGGGAAGGAATGCCCGCCCCCACCCCATCAACCCTCCATTAGCTTTGATCTGCAGCTACCTCTGATGTAGCTCTTATACATGGCAGACAAATGTTGTCACAGGGATAATGAAATATTGAGTTGATCAAATATCACAGGTTTCTTGGCAAAAATGGTTGATGAAGCATTATTAATGGAATGGCAAGAAATAGATAACATAGATCTAAAAATGCTTTTACATATTGTACAGACAATTCCTAACAAGATCTCTTACTTTTGTGATGTGCAGAAAACTCCTAACAATATATCATAAACTTTTGTTGTACAGACAACTCCTACAATATACATTACATTTACGTTGTACAGACAACTTCCAACAATCCAATATACGAAGTACAGACAACTGCTAAATAAAAGTTTTCTTATCAAAAGAAATTCATCGTAACTACCCATTTCTGCAGAGTCATTCTTCTATTCATCTATAAACTATGTCTTACTAGCTTTTTGTGATGACATCATCAAGTGAACTGGTTGAATAGGGAAACCCGGACATAAGTGCCATGTTATTACTGACCAGGGGTGATGACATCACAAGTGTATCTGCAACAGGTTATTGAGGAGAGATAGTGATGCAATGCTATGTCATACATTGCTGGCATAAATAATAAATATTATTCTACAGTCAGCTGATCATATTGGGATTAAATAATAAAGTGTCATAAAGATTTTCAGCTGTAGAAAACTCTTTGAACTACTGACTAGCAACAAGTCTGTTGAAATATTTTAGCTAACAGAATGTGCATACTAATGGTGATAGCGACCATCTTTCTCAATTGGTTCAATTACTGGAAACAGTTCATCGCCAGGTTAAATTTTATAAAAGTATATGTTTCAGATTTGCTTATCAAATAGTTTTTATATCATTGTTTATCTGTTTTGAAATGCATTCAGAAAAAAGCAAACATATTGATTTCACAGTAGAAATTAAAAAAAAGACCCTGCCAAAGAGTTTAAACTAGCATTTTTGACCAATACAAGTGGCAATAACTTTTGTATTTTAAAGAGACAAAAACGCTAGTTTCCTCAGATATTATAACTTTGAAGATTACCGAAAATTATACGACTGTAACATCAATGCCAAAGACCATAGTTTGTATGAGCTACCCTCTCTGTTATTTTCAAAATAGACGACACCAACGAGCCTGGAGATGATATTCCTTGTACTTAAGGTGATGTCTATTGGTTGGGACATCCTACTTCAAAACAGATAAACGTTTTGAGTTTATTTCTATTTTCAGATGATAGAATCAATCACATATGTAATTTCATTGGTGCTATCCCCATTGTTTTAATAATTGGGAAATTACTAACACCAAGTTTTCTATGAAATAATAGGACGTTAAAAAATGAAAAAATGAAAAGGAAGTTAAACGTTTTATGGTGAAACTGTAATTTAACATGCTTATCTAACAGTCAGAAATCTGAAGTATTTCTTTCCCCCTCAACATGAGAACTTTGATATTGTTTATCATAAAGTGGGGAGCAACCACTCATTACTGGTAGTTCTGCACTGAATAGCACTGTTGAAACAGTGACAAAACTTATCTTTTCTAATGCAAAGAAAACAACCAAATTTTGAATCAATTCAAATTCAGTTGTAAGTTGTTAAAAATAGATACATATATCATATTTGAGCTGATGCAATAGAGCGCAAGAAGGAAAAAAATTCATGATTAGAAAGAATTACATGACATGTCACTCGGTCTTTTAACCGCAATTGAAACTTTTAACCTATAATTTTGATATTTCATCTGATTCGCCTTTGCAAAAGATGTTCTGGTTATAAAACTGTATGACTTACATTTAGTAAGCCGGTTGTCATGGAAACACAATATATACTAGCGCGTGGCTATATATAGATATTGTGTACTCAGTTCATAGCTGAGTATTAATCACTGGCTATGGAGTCCAGAGTTGTAAGAGTACAGATAATCAGACCTCCCATGTAGATCATGTGACAGGAAGGAATGATAATACACACAGGATGCTTCAACCATTTAGTAGTAGAGTTAGTAGCTGCAGTGACGTCACTCACTAATGGGCAATTTACACATTAAGATTGCTACCCTCCTAGGTTTGTACATAGTAAACCAGGGACCAAAGGCCTCCTGCTGGTTTCCATGATAGAAAGTTTTGCATCATGCAAATAGCTATGAATCGGGTTTTAACAAAGCATTTAAAGCTATAAGCTCAGGTTATGTTCAAACTCACAAATGATCAGTGTATTGTCTCTATGACATTTTCACAATAGAGAGAAGTATCAATCGGGAAACTAAACAACAACTTAGCAGATGCAGTTTACTGTGCCTCAAGGGATGGTAAACGTCAATGAACTTTACGCTTTATTGTGATTGTTGCGTGTTGAATATTGGCAGCAAGGTTAGGAGTAGCTAGTGGACAAAGCTGCATAAAGTCAAATCACTTGATTCAGAGCGCTAAAGTGATACATCAGATAATCTTGATTCAATAGGGTACCATTAAGTCATGATTAAGCTCAGTTATTAATTGTTTTTATTGTGAAACTCTAAGTCCGTGTTGGGCTACACCAACAGTGCACACAGGGCACCGGATAACCATTGAGCAGTCAAGTGTATCATAGTGGAGTCCATCTGCGTGATATGTTGTGATGTCATAAACTGACAACCAATCAGCTCAGAGGGTTAGGCATTTATTTCTAAGCTATTGTGGGTGGCGTGACAGAACACCCTGATCAACTATATTGTGGAACTTGGTTATGGAACTCAGGTAGCAGGTGCCGACGGAACACTTGGCTATATAATGTTGAAGCTAAGCAATGCAGATCATAACAACTTGATCAATCTTCAGCTTAACGAGCGTGTTTCACACAGTAGCAGTTAATTTTCTAACGTAAATTAAAATGGGTAACATATCTGATAGAGAAGACAGCGCCAACTCTGACATAGAAGACGGAGAGATAGTGTATGAAACACTCGCTCGTGACATAGCCTATTTGAGGTGCATTTCAGAAGACTTGCAAGATCACAGAGTGTCAAGAAACCTAGAAAGAACCTTCCTCGACGATCAGTTTCTCGAAGACGATCCTTCAAAAGATCGCTGAGTTCAAAAAAGAATGTCAAGGAGCCAAAAGGAGATGTTTTTCTTCTCTCAGACCTGGAAGTGCAAGTGGATGGAAAAAGAGCATTGTAAGTATATTTAAATTAGTGATCATTTATTTATACAAACAATATTTTACTTATTTAGAGCTATAACATCATGCGTTTCACATTTTTACCAATAATCTCCTCACATTACAGGTTGGTTCCAAGGAAAAGTGTCATACAGAAGAAGGGTTTGGCAGCATTAAAAGCTAAGATGACTTTCATAAGTAACAGAAAGTCCACCAGAAAAATGAAAGCGGCAAAATCAGCAAAAACAAAGTCGATGGAGCATCTACCAGCATGTGAGAAGCACTCCAACACGGCAATGATTAACATTGGGAAAAGCAAGGAAAGTGTCAAAGCTCCTTTGTCAAAAACCAAGAGCCACTTCATGGCAATCCACTCTACAAAAAATGAGTCTAAATTGCGACCAGTGTCTGTTCATGGCAACATTGACCTTAATGTTAACAGAACAGGCAACATGGCGCTAAATATCGAAAAGGCTCGATTGAGAAAGTTGGCAAGCATGGAGGCTATTTGAGTAACAAATACTTTTTCGTACTTATTTCATTTCGATCTCAACTTTTATTATGCAAACCTTGATATTTTCCCCATCAATTATTGCTTGCAAATATGCTTTTGTTAGCACTGCTTTTGAACAATCTGTCTATCATCATTTACTTGTATATCAGTTTATTCCGTCCAAAACTTTTATAATTTGACTCTGTTGGTACTACATCCCAGCAGTAAAATTCCTTATTCTCCGTCCGCTATTGTTTTATATTTTTTATGTGTTCATGATCAAATCATGCTTAATTTCTTCCTCGTTGCGTTTATTTTCCAATAAACTGCAAAAGTTTTTACAACCTTGAATGGCTTGTTGATTTGAGCTAAATTCTCTTCTACAAGATAGAGAAACTCTTAACTAACATGTCTAGTTGTTGTCAGTAAAAGTGATGAAAAAGGGCAGCTTGCTTAGTTTGGTTAATAGTTTTCTCACAATATTAAGGCCTTGCCACACTGGAGTGAATTAATTTATGAGAATTAGTGCGTGCTGAATCGCAATTGGCAAACAAAGCCACACGCAAGGCAATCAATCGCTTTGATAGTTAACCTCCCACAACTCAAAACAACTCGGTGAAAAACATTGTTATTTTCCTGGCAGTACTGATGAATCATACCATGTGCAGCATTCAGCACGGGTCTACTATAGTCGAGTGGAATAAAATAAATATCATCTAAATTATTATTACTGTTATTATTAATTATTTTATTGTAATAAATCAAATATAATAATAACAATTAATCATGTAGTCCACAATTATTTCACTCCAGCTAGCCATTGACACCATGACTGGCACAAATAGGATTAATATAAAAATAACATTAGAAAATACTCAATAGTTTTTGCTACACCAGAAAAGATAATTCATTTAATTGTTGACACAAGAATCAGCTGAACAACTGTAAACAGCAATAATTTATACATAATCTTTGATCAACTTTTGTGTTGTAGAAAATAATAAGTTGGTTTCGCTGCTCGTAAATGTGATTGACCAATAAAAATGAAGTGCGAATGCAAAATCGCTGCGTATGCTCAGCAATGAATAACCGTTGCTATTTTTGAGAAAAAATCGCAGCGAGTAGACAATTGCGATTTTGCTTGCATAATCGCTCCCATGTGGCAGAGCCTTTAGCAGATCCTCGCCTTAAAAAAATTGTCTTTATTCTAGCTAGCAACTGATGCTTAGAGAGAATTTAAGAAAAGAGCTTATTGTGGTTTGTTTCGTTGCACCAGTGACCGAGTCCAGTTTTAGAAGAAAATCCATTTACCAGTATTACTGCGCCTGGACTGGTTAGCTGAACAACATTTTGTGTCACGTAAATCACACCGGAACCACATGTCACATGTGACGCAAGTGGGACAGGCGCATTTTTAATATTCTAAACATTATTTGACACAAAGCAGGGTTTCATAGGAAAATTCCTAAATTTGTGGCTTGGTTGCAAAGAGTATATTGTGATGCAATGTGATAAAAAAACTTTCAGAAAGCAAAGTTGAGAAGTTGTAATAAAAGCAGAATACTCCTCAAGCCATGGGCTATTCATGCTTGTCAATCCACAGCATAAATGCTCACCAACATTATTAGTGAGGCACATTAAGGTGCAAACTTTAAATGCGTTATTCCCTGGGAGTATCTGTTAACTTCCCTCAGGCTTTGCTTCTGGTTACTAGTGTTGTACGTCTTTGTTAAAATGCGCTTTTCTGCAATCTTATTCCTTTTTTGTATTCCAGTTTGTCTTCCAAATGGTTTTGAGTGAAGACTTGAAGTAGTGTGTGATGAAAACGTCGATAGTTTCTCGTTTGCTGTTGAAAATTCTGCGTACACCAAAATCTCTGTACACCAGTTTTGTTGTCGAATGACTGCTGGGGACCTGGCTAAGAATTGGTAAGCTAAAATTCCAGACGTAACTAACTAACCTCTTTTGCATTTGTATCTGCTGCTTCAAGCCAACTCGCAGCAATGAATACTTATCACTATGGTTTCAGGATACAAGTATAAAAAGTAATTAATTATGCAAATGTGGCAAATTTCATTTGTCATATCTGTCATTCATTTGGGACTTGACAGAGAAATAGCATGTTGCCCAGAAACCATAGCAGTACGCATTCTGTCTGCCATACTTTATACCAAGTGCTAGCTAGCAGCAATCTTCAGATAAAACCACAGATCACTGTTTCATTATAAGATTGTTGCTAGTTTGTCTTTTTATTTAATGGTAACATCAAAATATGTCGGCCTATTTTATTGAGCAAACACAAAACTTCAAACAGTAAAGATATTTACATCAAGTTCATATCTAGCAAAGCATCATTGCGCATTCCATTTTTAGTCATCTGTTCACGTATGACTCTAAGGCTATCAAATCTGTAGCGTCCAACTGTTTACTTCGACAGAAGCCTAGTTAGTTTAGCTGTTGGAGAGGCGAGGCCTAGGCATAGCCTGAGTTCTGAGCAAATGCACTTTGGCTTGCTCCTCTCATTTGGGTGATCCTTGAGGTTGTGCCATGTAACCACCAGATGGTTGTTGGTGAACAGAAACCAAAGATAGAAATTATAACTTTGATTTCTGTGCGGTTTTTGAAATGTTCACGTTAAAAATTCATAAACTGTTATAATATTTTCGATTTTTCTGCTACCGAAAATCTTATAGATAGCTAACTGATAAAAATCAATTTACGATAAACGGCATCAAAATAACTATGCATTCATACCAGTCTTTAGGTGTACCAATATTACTTGTATGGTTGGCAAACTAACAAAAGGCTTAAAAAAAATCAACAGTACTGTCATTCCTTATTCACAACGTAGCTATATAGCCCAAAGGAATTTCTCTGGGCTTGCAGAGCTGTCCTTGGAGAAACTTTTGAAAAATTTGGTCTTACCTGATTTGTTGGTTAAATATAAGGCAAAAGAATTTGTGGGAATTATTTTCATTGAGTTTGAACTTGTATCATGATGTACTCAATGAAACCTCATACCGCAGCAGGTTAAAGTTCCTTTGGGCTAGGACGATATAGCTACGTTTCGAATGAGAATTTGAAAGTTACGTAAGTTTTACCTACGTTAGTGGGTCAGTTGACACTTGACTGTTACTTTTTGAGACATGTAGCGATAGATTCTTCGACTGATGGCCCGCCTTCCCCTGCCTTGCCAAAGAATTGTTTTTGTGTTGCTGGGGTGCGAGATGCCAGGGTAAATATTGATAGCTATTCAAGTGTGAAGGAATTTCATTGGTCTAATAGTCCATCGGTATGTTTCCCTAAGAACTACAGTCAATTTTCAGCTGACCCACTAAAGTAAGTCTTACTTAAATTTTGAATTATAATATGGAGTATTGAAGAAGAATAATGAACAAAGAGTTGTCTTCTTTGTAACCATAACTCTGCATATTAACATATTGTGACGGTAGTGGAAAATGAATTGTCATTAATCTGCTGTTATCTGTTATCAGAAAGAACAATTAAGTCTGGTAAATATCTGCCAGTAGAATGAAGCGGTGAAGAGGAAGGGCTGGTGGTTGTTATACCTTGAAAGAAGAGTTTTTGTAAAATACAAAAATCATCTGCAGAATGAATAGTATAACATGGTTACTGATTGATCTCAAAGTAGATTAAACTATCTCAGTAATAAGTATTTAAATTATAAATAAAAAATACCTGCGGTAGTGCCAGGTGTGTAATCGATAATTTTTTATTTATAGCACAAAAACTTGCCAGGTAACTAAAATTGAGAATGCTTTCAATGAGTACAACTCAGTAATTGAGTGTTTTCTGATTGTTTTAAAGTTGAATCTCAATGTTGACTCCCCTATAAGCACATTGTGTGATTGGAATACAATCATGGCTCGAAGAAACTGCAATGAGTTCTCCTACACAGAGAAAAGTATATTTGATTATATTAACAGACAACTCCTACAGACAACTCCTACAAATACATCGTACACATGCGTTGCACAGACAACTCTATACAATATACATTACACTTACATTGTAACGCAACTCCTAACAATACATCCTACAAAGTACAGACAACTGCTGAAAACGAAGTTCATCACTACTACCCATTTTTGCGTAGTCATTCTTCTATTGATCAATAAACTATGTCTTACTAGCTTTCTGTGATGACATCATCAAGTGATCTGGTTGAATAGGTAAACCCGGACATAAGTGACATGTTATTACTGGCCAGAGGTGATGACATCACAAGTGTATCTGCAACAGGTTATTGAGGAGAGATGGTGATGCAATGCTTTGTCATACATTGCTGGAATAAATAATAAATATTATTCTACAGTCAGCTGATCATATTGGGATTAAATAATAAAGTGTCATAAAGATTTTCAGCGATAAAAAGACTCTTCGAACTACTGACTAGCAACAAATCTGTTGAAATATTTTAGCTAACAGAATGTGCATACTAATGGGGATGGCGACCATCTTTTTCAATTGGTTCAATTACTGGAAACAGTTCATCGCAAGGTTAAATTTTATGCAAGTATATGTTTCAGATTTGTTTATCTGTTTTAAAATACATTCAGAAAAAATTGCAAACTTAATAATCTCGCTGTAAAAATTACACCTAGTTTTTTAAGAAATATTAGCATGTTTGGAAAAGGGGAAAAAATAAAAGGAAGTTTAGCATTTTATGGTGTAATTGTAGTTTGGCATGCTTATATAACAGTCAGAAATCTAAAGTATTCCTTCCCCTTCAACATGAGAACTTTAATATTGTTTGTCATAAAGCAAAAAGCACGTAGTCATTGCCGGTAGTTCTGCACTGAATAGCACTGTTGAAACAGTGACAAAACTTATCTTTGCTAATGCAAAGAAACAACCAAATTTTGAGTCAATTTGCATTTATTTGTAAGTTGCTAAAAATAGATACATATATCATATTTGAGCTGTTGCAATAAAGCGCAAGGAGAAAAAAAATTGATGATTAGAATGAATTACATGACATGTCACTTGGTATTTAACCGCAATTGAAACTTTTAACCTACATTTTTGCCATTTCATCTGATTCTCCCGTGCAAAAGATTTTCTGGTTATAAAACTGTATGACTTACATTTCACAAGCAGGTTGTCATGGAAACAAAATAGATACTAGCGCGTGGCTATATATAGATATTGGGTACTCAGTTCATAGCTGAGTATTAATCACTGGCTATGGAGTCCAGAGTTGTAAGAGTACAGATAATCAGACCTCCCATGTAGATCATGTGACAGGAAGGAATGATAATACACACAGGATGCTTCAACCATTCAGTAGTAGAGTTAGTAGCTGCAGTGACGTCACTCACTGATGGGCGTTTTACACATTAAGATTACCACCCTCCTAGGTTTGTACATAGTAAACCAGGGAGCAAAGGCCTCCTGCTGGTTTCCCTGATAGAAAGTTTTGCATCATGCAAATAGCTATGAATTGGGTTATGTTCAAACTTACATAACATTAGTACATTATCTTTATGACATTTTTACAATAGAGAGAAGTATCAATGGAGCAACTAAACAGCAACTTAGCAGATGCAGTTTACTGTGCCTCAAGGGATGGTAAACGTCAATGAACTTTACGCTTTATTGTGATTGTTGCATGTTGAATATTGGCAGCAAGGTTAGGAGTAGCTAGTGGACAAAGCTGCATAAAGTCAAGTCACTTGATTCAGAGTGCTCAAGTGATGCATCAGATAATCTTGATTCAATAGGGTACCATTAAGTCATGATTAGGCTTCAGTTATTAATTGTTTTTATTGTGAAACTCAAAATCCGTGTTGGGCTACACCAGCAGTGCACACAGGGCACCGGATAACCGTCGAGCAGTCAAGTGTATCATAATGGAGTCCATCTGCGTGATATTTCGTGATGTCATAAACTGACAACCAATCAGCTCAGAGGGTTAGGCATTTATTTCTAAGCTATTGTGGGTGATGTGACAGAACACCCGTGTTGATCAACTATATAGTGGAACTTGGTTATGGAACTCACGTAGCAGGTGCCGACGGAACACTTGACTATATAATGTTGAAGCTAAGCAATGCAGATCATAACAACTTGATCAATCTTCAGCTTAACGAGCGTGTTTCACACAGTAGCAGTTAATTTCCTAACGTAAATTAAAATGGGTAACATATCTGATAGAGAAGACAGCGCCAACTCTGACATAGAAGACGGAGAGATAGTGTATGAAACACTTGCTCGTGACATAGCATACTTGAGATGCATTTCAGAAGACGACAAACCAGCTCTTGCAAGATCACAGAGTGTCAAGAAACCCAGAAAGAACCTTCCTCGACGATCAGTTTCTCGAAGACGATCCTTCAAAAGATCGTTAAGTTCAAAAAAGAATGTCAAGGAACCAAAAGGAGATGTTTTTCTTCTCTCAGACCTAGAAGTGCAAGTGGATGGAAAACGAGCATTGTAAGTATATTTAAAGTAATGCGCATTTATTCATACAAACAATATTCCCTTTTTTAGAGCTATAACATCAAGCGTTTCTGATTTTTACCAATAATCTCCGTACATTTCAGGTTGGTTCCAAGGAAAAGTGTCATACAGAAGAAGGGTTTGGCAGCATTAAAAGCTAAGATGACTTTCATTAGTAACAGAAAGTCTACCAGAAAAATGAAGGCAGCAAAATCAGCAAAAACCAAGTCGATGGAGCATCTACCAGCATGTGAGAAGCACTCCAACACGGCAATGACTAACATTGGGAAAAGCAAAGAAAGTGTCAAAGCTCCTTTGTCAAAAGCCAAGAGCCACTTCATGGCAATCCACTCTACAAAAAATGAGTCTAAATTGCGACCAATGTCTGTTCATGGCAACATTGACCTTAATGTTAACAGAACAGGCAACATGGCACTAAATATGGAAAAGGCTCGATTGAGAAAGTTGGCAAGCATGGAGGCTATTTGAGTAACAAATGTTTTTTCGTACTTATTTCATTTCGATCTCAGCTTTTATTGTGCAAATCTTGATATTTTGGCTTTCAATTATTGCTTGCTATTATGTTATTTTGACATGGAACTTTGGTTTTTGGTTTGCTCTACTTTTGGCCACTCTGTTTCTCATTATTTATGGGCATTTGATATAATCGCTTGCACATCAGTTTATTCCGTCCAAAGCTTTTATAATTTGACTCTGTTGGTACTCCATCCCAGCAGTAAAATTCCTTATTCTCCGTCCGCTATTGTTTTATATTATTTATGTGCTCATGATCAAATCATGCTTAATTTCTTCCTCTTTGCTGTTCGTTTTCCAATAAACTACAATAGCTTTAACAACTTTAAATGGCTTGCTAAGCATTCTCTTCTACAAGATAGAGAAATTCTTAACCAACAAGTTTTGTGGTTGTCAGTAAAAATGATGGAAAAGAGCAGCTTGCTTAGTTTGGTTAATAGTCATCTTACAATATCAGCAGATACGCATCTTAAAAAACGTCTCCATTCTAGCTAGCAATTAACGCTTGGAGAAAATTTAAGAAAAGAGCTTATTGTGGTTTGTTTCGTTGCACTTGTGACCAAGTCCAGTTTTAGATGACAGTTTATTTACCAGTATGACTCTGCCTGGACTGGTTAACTGAACAATTTTTTCTGTCATGTAAATCACACCGGAACCATATGACACATGTGACACAAGTGGCATGTGATATGAGAGGTGCGTAACATAAAGCGTCAGTTTACAGAGCTCTCAGTGATGGTTTAACAAAATTGAAGTTGAAAAGTAATGGGTTTCAAAGGATTATTTTCTCTATAACTTCTACAGAAAGCCGTGAGAACTCGTACAGCCCTTGTGCCTACTTACACTAGCACCACAGTTTGCTTGTATAGGTTTACTACTGTTGAATATTGACTCTCTGCCAACCACCACCAGCAATGGATCCTTACACTAGGCTCTAAGAATTGATGCCATTCAGTGTCACTTTGCTACTATCCATCTGCTTTTGAAGCTGTTAATGGACTGTAGAAGCATACCTTACCTTTTATTACATTAAATCAACGTACAAGATCTCAGAAACATCGAAGGTGTTAACGCATGTTTTTGTCTTAATTAAGAGCTCAAGGACAACTCTCAATGCAAGGATGATGCACCCAATTTCCAGCATTTCCACAAAGTTAACCATCCAAGCTAAAAATATCTCTTTATAACTGGTAAAGTTTTTATACTTTTAAACATTTTTATAAGCATTCTCAAATTTTTTGATAGAGTGTTTTGTGACAGAACCGTACCAGTGCTTGAAGTATATTATGAGTGTTGAAACTTGTCAAAAGTAGAACCCCTCAGGTTTGTGGTAAAACAGACACAGTTTTTAATATTCTATACAATATGTATTTGGAACAAATCTGGATCTCATAGGAAAATTCTTAAATTTGTGGCTTGGTTGCAAAGCGTATGTTGTAATGCAATGTAATAAAAAAAACTTTCAAAAAATGAGGGCGAGACGTTGTATTAAAAGCAAAAGGCGCCTCATGCCACTGGATTATTCATGTTTGTCCTTCCAGAGCAAAAGCACCAACCAAAATGGTTAGTGAGGCTCATCAAGGTGCGAACTTTAAAGGCTTTATTCCCTGGGAGTAGCTGTCAATTCCCTTAGGCACTGCTTCTGATTTATTGCTGCGGCCAAAGTCTTTGTGAACCAGGTTGTTGTCGAATGACTGCTGGGGACTTGGCTAAGAGTCGGTTAGCTAAAGTTCCAGACATAACTAACTAATCTCTCCTGCATATAAATATATATTCCGCTCTGGGACAACTCGTAGCCAAGAATGCTTATCACTATGGCTTCAGGATACAAGTGTGAAAAATAATTAATTATGCAAATGTGGTAACTTTCATTTGTCAAATTTGTCAATCATTTAGGACTTGACAGAGAGATGGCATATTGCCCAGAAATCATAGCAGTACGCAATTTGTCAACCATCGACAACAGCGATAACTCATTTCCGAGTTGAGGCTTGGAGCACTTTACATCAGGTGTGGGGGATGAAGGATCTACAAGCTATTTCTCTCCACCATGTAACCATGGCAGCCATATTCAATTTAGTACATCACTCATTCCAGTCTGTCAAGGAGTTTCTAATTTTAACCACATTACCCAGCTAATTTTTATGAGGAAAACCATTGCAAGTCGAACAAAGTTTACGCAAAGTTTAAAAATACTTGGATGTCTGGTATTTAGTTGAACTTCTTATTTTAACAATTCTAAAACTTGTACGATAAAGTAGCCTCTCATTTTTATACCAAAACATATCTGTCTGGTCAGAAACCACTCTAAATTATGTCCCTCTTTAGTCATGGTAGTGCTGGCCTTGATAGTCAACGCTGGAGAGTGTTTGTATGACTCAGAGAAGGTGGAGACTAACACCACTGGTACAGAACTGTAACTGGTAAACTGGTGTGCAAGGACAACAGTCCACATTTGTTCTGTTTCTCTGGTTCATTTGGTAAAATCTGATATATGACGTGCTAAGTTGGTTCAACAAGAAGTTCAAATTAATCAACGCATGATTGTTTTTAAGATCTAATATTCAGTGTCAACAATTAAATAATAAGTTTTCACTATGGCACAAAAAATTTTGAGTGTCAAGAAACAATGCCTAGATCATGTCAGTTAAAATTAAAAGTTAAAAAAGTATCCTAGGAGTGGTTTCAGACATACTAGAGCTGGTGAGAAAGCACCTCATGCTGGTATAAATGCCAAAACACAAGCAGAAAAGTAGTAACGATACCACTTTGTTGGCCAGTCGTTGAAAGTTTAAAATACATAGATGAGACTTTTTCAAGTTGTGGTTGCCAGAAGCGATAAAAGACAACACACTCACCATGCCACTGCACTATTACTAAAGTTAGTTGTTTTTGCATGACATGAAAAACTTTTTATAAATTTATGGTAAACCAGGAGCACATGGATTGCTGTGAGATAAATGGATGCCACAAAATACAAGATGTGTTGAACGGCGCTTTGGTTAACCACAAACTTCACCGAAGTTTTACCAAACAAACCATTAAAAGTAGAAATTTTTTGCATTTACCCTTGCGAAATTCTTGAAAGTAAAAACTTATGATCCAACCTTAGAGTTTGGTGGTTGTATGACATTATTGCACTGAAAGCGCAAAAGATTCCTCGTATTTGGAACTTGATAGATTCCAAAACAATAATGCTTAGTTACTCTATTTTTATACCATTTTCCCATCTGACATCATCTGCACACTTCTCTGAGTTGCACTACAGCTTCTAACCAGCACGTTTTACTTGAGTAAAAACATTGATATTGAGGGAACAATTGGAGCATATTCTCTGCTGTACCAGAAATGTGGCAACTTTTGTCCTCATTAACAATTCAGATGTACCTGTACCAATCCAGCAATGATGTAAGCGCCAGTACCCATGCACTAGCATAGTTATAAACCATTCTCTATTGCAATACCTCCCCCACCATCCTGAGCCTTTGATTAGTCTCTTTTTGATTTCGATTCAACAGGATGTAAACATACACACTTGTTGTGATTCTTTCAGCTTTTGCTCTACCTTCACCGACGATTCATACTTAGTACTTTACAAACTGGTTAGTGCAGGTTATCACAGTGACACAATCAACAAAGTTACAAAACCAGTAGCCATTGGATACGCCTAAATGCCCTACATCTTGTGGAAAGCGCTTCTTGTTTTGGTGCTATCACCACGCCTGATATAATGTTTGTTGCCATAACAAATCAAAAATAATAACTTTGACTTTTTGCGACCATACTTCGCTGTGTTGGTCTGAGATGTTGCAACGAACTTGCAGTCAAAAACAAAAATGTACTGTTACACTACTTTTAGGACTTCAACCAAATCCAATGATTCACGAGACGTTTAACTTTACAAGCAATAACAAACTTAGGTTTTTTCAATTTTTGACAACTTTTTTTCAGTAATCAGTTGAATGCGTTGACAGCCAGACATGTCTATGGAATGGTTTGTCATCAAAGGAGATATAATACAGATTAGTAATATTGTGGTAACCAGTAGGTAATGCTGAGTCATCTCGAGGTTTACTTCTTGTTACCATTATCTTGGCTTTTTACCTTTTGTGGTGAGGTCATGTGGAGAAGCTGGATTGAGTGGTCTCTTTTTCCATTGTTTGGACTTTTCAATAGTTTTTCCCAGTCCATTACTGGCTCAATATGTGACTGAGGATGACTACTACACCCGCATGCTATTAGAGTTTACAAGCACCTACCAAGCATATGCGTAAATGTCTAGATGAATTAACATTGAAGTTTTCACAGTTTCCTCTATGTAAGTGAAGCGGTCACAACTACACCAACACCAATCACGAGCCTTGAAATTGCTTATTCCTCATTAAAGAAATGTGATCCTTAATAACAAGGTTTTGGGAACCATTTTCTTTTTTCCATAATTATTTATGAAATATATATTTGCTTTCCGGGAATTGCAAGTGTGTGCTCAGCTAAAATATTTTTTTCATGTTCGTCTTGACAGGTATTCCATATCGTGTCCAATGGCAAAAGCTTTTGCCAAATTTGCAAGCGCCAATCATATGCGTCATTGAATATATTTTAATTGATAGTCAAAGTAACAGTTAACGTAATATTTGTAGATTTCCTAGCAACACTAAACAATATTTAATTAAATTTTGACGTAGTGCTTTACCTCATACGAACAGCTGCAAGTGGTTTTGTAATAGCGTGGCATATTGCCAAGCGCTCAGTAAGCAGCCTCTCGAGGGATGGACAATCATCTAATAAAACAGTCCATCAATGCAAATTTATACTAATGCAATATAATCAATTACCTCATCCGTCCATTTCCAGTCCAAGTTTATTCAAAACAACCTCAAACTGACAATCTACAAACATAACTGTGGCTTTTTGTTTGAAACTTTTGAGCTGCTTTCAGATAGCTAATACAAATGTACTGACATTGTTTATTGCAGATCTAAACACGATGCAAAGCTATTAATTTGTCAATATAGACAAAAATTATTCCATACATAGCACAGCTGTATGAGTACTCATCTATCAGGGAGCGTCAAGCGCAAGCAATCGGAAGAGAAATATTCATCAATCTATGACATCAGAATAGCAGAGTACAATAGCTGTATTTCTACTATTCATCTTGTATCTTTATGACTCTATTGTCTATAGTTAGATGTACATCCAAAAGTTGCCTACTGGTTCTTCATACCAATTGAGGACTTTCCTTGTTCGCTTTCTAGAAAATTTTGGTAAAACGAGCAGTAGAATTTTATTTAGGATTATTGGTAGGTTTTGGTGGTGATAAATAACTCGATGACGGTTTGCAATTTTACCAATTATATCACTCTTCAGAGTATCATTGAATCCAATAAATTTACTTTTCGGCAGCAAGTATTTACAAAAAGTGAGTCATTTACAAATGCCCCTCAACGACATCACATACAGCAATTCTAACTGGAAAACCGTGACAATTGAAAGTAGAATAAAAAAGTAGAGGAAAAACATTGCCACCATTCTCAAAGGGGGAGCCTTTCTAAAGTATTATTTGGTCGTAGAAACAGCGACCAGACCACAGCAGCACTTTCAGATATATATAAAAAGTTGATTTCATTTTAATAAAATATAGACGCAAACCTTTCTTTTGGGGGAAAAAGTAAACTCTTACGGCCCTAGAAATGCTTAATAACCAGTTAATGCTTTTACTGAAAACAGCTCTATGTTATAAATACAACTTGAATAATTATTTTGATTTAGTTGTCTGTTTTTGGGAAAACAACTCCAAAAGTTTAGTCATTTGGTCCCGGAAACACTAGCGGCTTCTGGTGTATGTACTATTATGAGCGCAGACCCCATAGGTAGACACAAATCAGTAGGCAATCAGTAGATTGTACATGTAACTTTAACTGTTTTATATCTTTGTCACTTTATTCGATGCATGAATGAATCAAGGTTTTTTGAAACATTAATCTTTGGAAATATTAGCAATCATAATATTAGTGCTGCTTGACACTCAATGTAAGGGCTTTGGCTTCAGTTTGGGTCAAACACTTTTGGGAGTTTTTGAGCTCATCCAAAATATTAAGAACAAAAGAACGCTCAGTATGCCTACTTAATCCATAATAATTAAGATAATAAAACTGGTATTAAATAGTTTTTATTTATTGGTGAATCTAAACACTTTTGAATTTTCACATTTACCATGATATTCTGTAATCTGAAAGTAACTAATTTTTGCAATATTTAAATGTTTGTAAGTACATTTGATGCTGCTGAAACTAAACCTATGGTAGAGTAATTTTGTTGTGTACATGCACTTTTATTAGGCAAAATTGGCAAGAACACTGTTATGTTAAATTTCACAATTCAAGTAAAATAAAGCAATGGTCTTTATTTCTACAATAAAATGCTTCATCAATAAGTTATTTAACAAAGTTACGAGCAAAAGCCAGCCGTCGAAAATAAATATCCTCACAGGAATAATAAAAAGTTGGAATATAAAGTTATCTGACTAAAATATAGCGAAAAATTAGTTGTAATATCAGATGAGAAAGAGTCGAAACAAATAAGAATCAGAAATAAAAATTAACAATTTGTTTAGAGTCAATTAAATGACACCGCTACAAAATTTGAAAAAATAAATCATCATTTAAATGTAAGAGAAAAATTGGTAAACTATTCTAAAGTCTAGTTGCTTTAGACACAATAGAGAGTTGGCCCAATTTGGAATAAATTTCTTGAAGAGCATCTTTGCCGGACGTCTCCTGCAAGTTGCCTTTCTCTGATTGGCTAGTTCTGCGACTGGCATTTTTGTTATTGTTGTTTATGTGTGCGGAGCTGGGTCTTGATAGCACAAAGTTTGGTTTCACCATAATTATATCTGCTCGATTATTTTGCGAGAACTTTGGCGGTTGGCTAAGTTTCTCTTCTTTGTTAGCTGATTTTTTAGAGACTGTTGAAATAGCCTCGTCGTAAGATGGCCGCTTAGCAAAGTTGAATCCTGCTGGAAATGGAATATTTTCTACAGCAACTGGCTCAGTAGATTTCTCTACTTTGTTCTTTTTCTCTTGCCTTCTTTTCTTTAGTACAATGAGTCTGGTTCTGAGTGTCGATACACCTTTCCTTTTTAATACACTCTTTCGTGGAACCAACCTGTAATATAATAATAAATATAGTACTAAATTCCGCGATATGTCACCCATTAAATAAAATGTATTAAAACTAAATAAATATAAACAACAATAAACCGCAGGTAAGTTGTAAATAAATGTATCATTTGGAAACTTACTTGGCTTTCGTTCCTTCGACTTGGATTTCCATGTCTGAAATCGTGAATGGTTTAGCTCGTCTCTCCAGCTGACAGTTGGTCTCACTGAATGCTCTTCTCATAGATTTTGACCTGGAGACAGACCTTTGAGGTTGTTGTACTATATTTCTCGTACTGTAGTTTCCTCTCCTAGAATCTTCTGGATCACTAACTCTTCTATAGGTTATATCACGCGCTATAGTCTCAAACATCTCCTCACCATCTTCAATGTCTGCGCCCAAGCTTCCATCTTTGTCAGAAATATTACCCATGTTATTGGTAGTAACGCGTAGAAGTGTAACTATATGTTTAAATACCAATTGAACAGCAGTAATCGCATTCTGATTGCCACTATCCAACTCCTGCATTATATACCTTAAGCATGGTCTCGTGTTTACCTGGAACTTCTCCTAATGTTATGTTATTGTGTCATACATTATTGTTGTTTTCCTTCCCTCCTATTGGTTCTTGGTTATGACATCATCATATCAAGATTTCCTAAGATCTTACAAAGTGATGACAGTCAACACATTCGGCCTCTGTTTTTGATACAAATATCTAATCCTCCAGTTTTATGAGTTGATCAGGCTTTGAAGCATTAAATATAGACATTCCATAAGATTGCACGAATCTCTTAGTCAGAGAATTAATGTCTCTTTTAATGACTTCATAGCTCGAGCCTCACCGTGACATTATTGGATTGTCTGAGAGCGGTTAACCTATTACTGGTTGGTACTATCGGTGAGGCAAAAATAATTATGAAATTGTTTGCTATTTTAATTATTTAACCGCCTAAACAACAACCAAAATATGTTAGGTGACATGGGCAGGCAAATACGATTTTAATATTAATTTTTCACAACTCCTAAAAAATAGTTTGTTGACCAAAGAAAATTGCAGTTTCGATCTTTTTAATATCTGAGCCATATAACATCCTAAAACCCAAAAAATTGTTGAAGTGTTAGAAATTTAAATGTTTAGGAGCGACACGTTGGATTCAGTTGCAGAATATACTTAATTCATCAGCACTTTTATCAAAAATCCAAAATATTAAACAACTTCAAACTTAATTTTTCATGCTCTTGTATTTGAAGCAATGAGGTATTTTGCCGTTTTTTTTTAACAACATGAAACTCATCATCACTGGAGTATTATTGTGAATTGATTAGCCAGGTGATGACCTTCTTAATGTCTAATTATTCATTTAATGCTTTTGTCTGTCCATGATTTGCTTGCTGCATCTACAGCTCTCCACTGATCCAGATAGAAACAGGATTTGGTTTCAAGAAAATCATCCTCTAATCCAGTAACATTCTTTTTAAATCTTCGATCACAAATACTGAGCAGAGATTTAGTAAAATTTAAATAATAATTTAGTCGCAAACTATTTATGATGTGTAGCTATAACACTAGGAATATTGTAAAATATTAATGTTATAGAAAGTAAACTGGATGCAGGGAATTGCCCAGTACTTCAGTATTCACTTGTTATAATGAGTACTCAAGCATGTTTGATGTATTTACATAACAACTGTTAGTTGCTCACTGAAGTGATAAAACGCTCAAATTTATTCATTATTCACAATGAATAGTTACATCAGTGATATAAAAAATTCCCTGGCTATGATTAACGATACTATTTTTACACATTTTGATCTCAAAATTCATCTAGTTTATTGAAATATATCTATAATGCATAATGGCAAATATATTGCACAAGTATATCGTTTGCCAAAAAACTGAAACGTGTAAGAATTCAATAATAAAATCAGCTGTTTTTTAGCATTTTTGAAATAATTGTACAAGAAATATTTTGGTTATTGTCAACATATTTTGTGTTCATGTAGCATGTACGTAAATAATATGTAGTACATAACAGGTTTGATTGGGATTGCCCTCAGCTGTTCCCTGCACCGAGTGGACCCCATGTATGATGATACAAGTGAGATGGGGAAATAACCTGAACCTTTGACTTCAACAGATATCTGGTGGTTTATTGCTTGGAAGTGTCACGGAGACAAAACATCTGATTTGCTAAGACTTTGATCATAGTAACGGTCTGTTGTAATTGGTAGAAATATGTAAAGTATTCGTCTGCTTGTGCCAGCAAAAGGTGGCTGATTACTCACCATGGAGCTCGGTACTCATGCACTCTCTATGTGAGTGACTAATTTAGGCACTTTCTACACCCTCATTTCTATTACAGGAAAACATGGAAATCTGCCATTATGTCAGCTCTAATCAGACATTTCTACCTCGAGTGCAGGTCACATGTAGGTCATGTGACCAAAGTAGTTAGCTTAGTAAAACCAATTATGGTCTATTAACACACTAATTTGAATTTAAAAAAAAATTGAATTCGGTAGTGAAACGAAAAATCATGCTAGAAAGTACAGAAATAGTGCAGGAACTTATGTACATGAGGGGATAAATAAAATGGTTGAATGCTGGCGGGAAGCAGTGAAATCGCCAAAAATAACTAAAGATTGGATAGGAAGAAAATTGATTATTGCATTGAGAAGATATAGGACTTCTGTGTTAGGTCTGCTGGTTAACTGCAGACAAGCCTTTCCTTAACAAGCTTTTATGCAAGTAGACCTTTTTATTAGAGCAGGCATTTCGGAGGCTCAATGGTAATAAATAGGCCATATCTTTTACCACTGATTCACTTTCTTTTCGTTGTACTATTAAAAACTTAGTTATTGTCTTCTCCTGCATTTAAATCATAGTCATGCCATTCTGCAACTACTCAATGTGATCTAGCTCATCTGGGGGTCATCGGGTTTGCTTTCATGGAAATAACATCAAGCACGCTAGCTGGTAGCTAGTCTCAGTGGCTGTCTACTACTTTTAATATCAGTTAGGTTGTATGCTTTAAATTATTGTATTGTAGTAAAGCTATTATTTGTGTTAAAAACAATAAAAACCAATCCACATTGATGTAAATATCATTTAACACAAAATTCAGACAAATATAATGTGTAATTGTTTTCTCCTGGCATTGATACTGATTTTTTAAGAGTTTTCCTCTCTTGTGACAATTATAAATATATATATCAAGGAAAGGACAACTCCCATATTATACGCTAGTAGTAAGGTGGTTAATAATGAGCATAATTAGCATAAAATGTCATTTGTCACCGGAATATCCAGGGAAGTACAACTTCCTGTTATCAGTAAATCAACTTTGACAGGTTGGAGTACTCTCCCCAATATTTTCAGCCACCAGGTATGTAGGACTGAGCTTATGTAATCTGTCTTTTACCTGTAAAAAAATAAATTTCATCATTTTCATTGTGACAAGTATTTCTTCTCGTGTTTGGAGTATTTATTATAGCAGTTCGTAAAAATTATTTATTTTATTTAAACTACCCTACAGGATGAAAATATTCGTTGGAAGTTAATTTCGCGTTTACGCGAGTTCTAAATTCGCGAAATATTATTTTCATTAAAAATTAATGCCATTTTTATTTTTACTCGATTTTTCGGCGAATTCATATAAAATATGTGAAGTTGTCTTCTCTTACCGCGAAAGCTTCCCAATTCGCGAAAAATATTATCCGTTAAATCATCAGAGAGAAACAACTCGCTAAACTAACTTCCGTTAATAATTTCATCCTGTAGGGTAGATCAAAGTTTTATTTTTGTTTTATTTAATAGTGCCATCATGCTTTGTGCGCTGTTTCCTGTATCCAACTGGAAACAGCAGCAGCCGACGCTGTCAGATGTTGCAAATCATTACAGGCTTGTGTTGTTCTTTTCGTTTACTCTTTCTCAAGGAAGGTAACAAATTAATAATGCACACAAATTGCATGCTGTTATGCCTCAGGTAAGAATATAAACAAGTTTAGGGAAACAATCTATGTCAAGAATATTGCAGCAAAGCAGTAAAATAAGGTTTCATTCTGATTTTTGTTATTATAGCACAGCAAAACGAAGACGCATTTTATAATAGTCTTACTCAACATTGTTGACTGTAGAATGCAAAGTTTTTGCTCATAAGCTAACAGACTTTGCTTCAATTTATCGGCTATTCGCTCGAGTCTTTCCTTTCGTTCATTTTTCTCCTTGTAGTAATCATTCATTCTTTCATCGCACACATGTCGGCTTTCTCCGTAATATGCATGCCTTGCCAGCTCATCATGCACTTGCTCCCAACAATTAGCTTTAGTTCCAAGGCGTTTCCACCCTTCTAAAGCCTTCATCAAGTCCGCCTTTTCGAGCTCCATTTGTTTTCTCTCTGCTAAATCACCTGGCAGGTATTAGCCATAGCATTACTCAGCATAACTCTAAACAATCAGAACTGTTACACAAGTAAACAATAACACAAAATCATTTGATCAAGACAATTTAGTTAGATTTTGCACAAATTTATGTCGATTACTACTACCTACTAAAATGAGTCAGAAAATACAAAACGTTCTCCTTCAAACATACTTGTATTGCTGGCTGTAGTGAAAGGACTAATGGGTGGAGACGGTGGTGTTCTATCAGGTGTCAAGAAATTCTTTCTCTGCAGCTCGTTTTCCACCAATGCTGCGTTGGGGGTTGCTAATTGGTCACAGCTCAATGAAGTTTTATCTTTGAGTTCTAAATTTGTAAACAGTAATGAAATTGTTGAAAAGTACTTTTCCAAATATGTGCTGAGAATGATAATCACCAAAGGAGCCAAAAAAGTAAACTCATTTCTGTAACATTTTTTTGTGAAGTTTTTTAGCCAGACTACAGGCAATTGTACCTGGTGCAGATTCTAATGGCGCACTAGACAGCAAGCTTTTAGAACTACCACGCATCTCCACAGTTTTTGCTAGATCGCAGCTATTGGTTGAATTAGATACAACGGTCTCGTTGTTGTTTTCTTCTGATGTTTTGTCTGTTGGAAGGCGCTGGCTAGCAATGAAGCCAACGATGTCGCTATTACCACGTTCTGAGGCTACATCTAAAAATGTCCTTTCATTTCTGTCTAGCATGTTTATCAGCAAGCTTTGTTGTCTTGTGTCGAGCATGCATAATACAGACTTTATTGTATCTGTGTGTCTATGGAATGCTGCCAAATGCATGGCTGTTTGGTAATTAACATTCCTAGAGTACAACATCTCATCCATGGCTATACCATTTGATGCCTTTAAAAGGTACTCAACCGTATCTGTGTGACCATTTTGTGCAGCTAAGGCAAATGCCATGTTACCATTTCGATCTCGCTGAGTCAGCAATTTTTCTTGTTTTTCAGGAGAAATGAGTTGTAATGCTGATTTTATGCACCCAGTATGTCCTCTTAAGGCAGCACCATGTGTCGCTGACTGCTTCACGATGTTCACCCTTTGTAATGCATCAAACCTTTGTCTCTCGTTTGCTGCTGTCAGGATGTAGTCCACCATATGCGCGTACCCAAGCCAGCAAGCGGTATGTACAGGGGTGTTACCTGATGCAGTGCAGTCTGACAACATTGTAACAGCAGACTTGGCATCTAAGCTGTCAATTATATGCTTGACTATCTGAAATTGATTGCTATGTACGGCTTCACTCAGCACTGTTCTCCCATCTGCATCCTTAATACTCAGCAGGTAGTTCTTTCCAGCCATTGAATCTTTTATTGTGATACCATTTTCCAACAAAAGGTTGTGATGCTGACAAGTTTCAGACGAGAGAAGCTCTAGTACTGCCGAAAACATCTCTGTGTGTCCATATAAAGCTCCCAAATGCAACGCAGTTCGACCGCTCTCGTCTGTCAATGCCAAGACTTTGTATTTTGCTTTCAAATCTAAGCTTTGAAGTATGTGAGTTAAGAATTCTACATTACCCATGCTTGCTGCAGTAGATATAGGTGTTAGCCCTTGCTTGTTTTGCGCAGTCAACAGTTTAGTTCTGGCGTCATCGACTTTGATTCGGTTTAAAGTTTTATTATCGGCTTCTGTTCTACTCGCCCAAGATGAGACTTGCCAAGACGCCCACTTCAATAGAGATTCACTGGCTGTTGCAGCTAGTACACATTGGATTATCTCTCTATGACCACAGTATGCTGCCAAGTGTAGAGGGGTAAGACCTTCCCCAGTGGATTGTTTGACAATCTGGCGCCTTTGGCTAACATTTAGTGAATTTAGCATAGCAGCTAGAGGTCTTGTGTCATTGATGCATGCCGCTTCATAAACGGGTGTCCAACCAAATTTGTTTTCAATTTCTAGAAGCATGTAGGCAGAAATAGAATCTAGACTTTGAAACATAAAAATAACAAAATTGATGCAATTGTTTCTAACTGCAAAACTCAAAACCGTTTCTTGAAGGGTAGTAGTTTTGGTGCTTAGCACATCTAGTTTTTGATTTGTTGTGAGACGGAGAAGGAGTTGATCAGCCGTTTTAATGTCAGATATCATGGCAGCCATGAACAGCACTGTCGAGCCATCAGGTCCTCTGACAGCAAGTAGTGACTCACACAGGATCTGGGAGGATACAACAGGATACATACTTAAGAGACTGGAGGAGTTAGACGGAGTTGGTTGCGACATGTAGGTGCGAATGGCGTTGGTTAGCTGTGCGTTGGTAGACATGATGTAAGAATCTGCGCTGCTGTAGAGCTACAAGACATCATTAATGAGACAAACAAAGGTAATAAGCAAGTAATGTCAAATTGGCATACAATAAACAGAGTCATAAACTACTAAGAAAAGCGACTTACCTTGTCACTATACGGTATGTTGTTGTTCCTCAAGCAAACTTTCAGTATTTGAGCCCAAGGTCTCAGCTGGAGAGGGGGGTACACTGTCTCCCTTACAAAGCATTGGAATTTCTGAAATTTTAATGATAACACAGCAAAGTGCTCTCTGTTGTTTACGTTACATCTAGGGCAGATAAGGTGCTACAGCGAGTCAGACTGGCTTATCAGTTGACCTTGATCTATCCAGTCACCTCAATGACAGTCCAGGTCAATTTTTGAACTCTACAAGAAAGTTATCATACAAGCATCGTGAGCTCACTGAAGAAACAATGAAGCAGTCAGCGTTATTTTCCATAGAAATAATTTGCCGTTATGTAGATATAGCAATTGTGTTGAAATTTCTGTCACTTCCTTATATTGCGCACATCATTTTTGCAGAACACATTTGCAACAGTAGGCAGGAGGCTAACAAATTATGTACCATTTTGGGTGGAAAGCTGTTTGTGTAGTCCAGATGTTTAATGCACACAATAAGTTTCTTAGAAAATAAATCTTCAGGTAATGTACAAAATTTCATAAAATTTCATTTTTTTGGCCTAGTTTTAGTCAGAAAACTTGTTACAGGTGAGTTCAAAGGTCGGACAGCTGAGCCAAGAACTAATAACGTACTATATCTTACCTAAGTGTGTCAGTTATCAGCAGCCAACAAGGCACAGGTCTTACTTGTGTATGTTCGTCTTGTTTGACTTTTCACCTTCCTTCTAATGAAGCAGACTTGGCACTAATACTCCTATTGGTTGGTAAATGAGTATTTACAGCCTTAAATGTATCTAATCTATCACGTTCAGCTTTTGCCGGTGGAGAAAAGAAAGCGTAAAGTAGGTCATTGACAGAAATTTGTGTCACAGACATCGAACTGAGATGATCATTTCCATATCAGGAATCTATTTTCTATAATCATCTTTGAGCAAACTTCCACAAAATACTGTAAAATTACACTAATAGCGGTTGAGCTCTCTAGCTTAAGCTGTGCCTAAATTTGTATTTAGGACAGTGAGTGGTGGCTGGGCTTTGATTGAATACAGTAAAACCTCCGCAAGTGTTAAATAAGTTGACTGTGAAAACAATACGTGTAAAGCGGTAATCTTTCAACAGCCGGATTAACGGTGCATTAATCTCACCAGATTATGTGGTAAAACTCACAAATACTAGATAATCATAAAATAATTGAGTGAATTCCAGCTAAATGCACTGGTTTGTGAAAACTGATGTGATGAAGGAATTGAAATTCAGAGAAGAACCAAGTTGTCATTCTGCGTAAGAAGTTTGTGCACAAAAACATAACGAATGCTTCCATAAAAAAACGCCTGGTTCTCTTAAATTTACCAAATTTAATTTCTAAGAGAAAGAATATTTTTTTATACATGATTTAAAAGCAACTGTTTCTGAAAAAAGTCAGAATTAATGCAGTAAAAAAATCTTAAAACTTACTTTATTTTTTTAAGTTTTTTATACCGAGATGTAACTTTTTTTGTAATTGATACAATATGGAAAAGATATGAAAAACCAATTACGTAACCATTTTAGAGAATTAAATTTTATTATATGTAGCATTTAACAGTTTTATGGCTCTACAAAGTGTCCCTGGTCAGCGGCAGCTGTAATAAGACTCACTTAGAATCTCTATTCAGAAAGTTGGGATTGCAATCGGTAAATTTTTTAAACATACCCCAGTTATCGTACAATCCATTTCCTGCTTCATCCTCCTGTATCACGCTTGACCTCATTCCATAAGAAAACGCGCACAATAAGTCTTAACACGTTCTAACACAACGAGATTCTCCTTAAAGTTTGCTGGTATGTCGTGCTGCACCAAAATTTGACAAAACTTTGTAGGAAATACAAAGTTGTTGTCAGCTGAGAACCATTTGAGCGTCAACTTGCAGCAGTTTTATGGCTATTTTATGGGCTTTTCGTGTTGCTTGACGTAGCGAGTCTAATATTTTTTTTATTTATGCTTATATGTAATGCAAACAATAATTGTTTAAGATTATTGATATACAGCTAACTATTATTTACTGCTATTGTTAGTAAACCCATATTACATCTATCAAGAAGATTTTATTCATTACATAGATATTAACAAAAACAGTTGTAGAGATAAGTATTTTGGACAAAAGCACAAAAGAAAACAGGTTCGAACATTAGTCAGTTTTTCTTCAATTTATTACTTAGTTTTGTTTATCTCGTGTAAATAACTCAAAATTCTACAATATAGGTAAATAAAAGTCATCTTCTGAATGCGTAGACAGCTATACATGGTAGGAAACCTTTAATAAATTACAGCTAGCCAACCCAACAGCATGAACAGGAACATGCTGTAATTACGTAAGCTATGTCAACAAAAGTATAAGGCAACCTGTTAAAGAAAAATTGCAACTGTGTCTTCAACCATCAATTGCGGCAGACATTGCCGCTTGCGTGGAAACGCAGTTTTATTCTATTGAATAATTCATTGGTGTCTCATTTATAAACTTTCTTACCCATTCCAGCGGGATCATTTGTCTCTCTGACTAGTTGAATTGTTCAAAAAACAAAAAAGAAAATCAGGGAGTGAGATGTGCCCTTAACAATTGAGACTTGTCACATAAATAAAATTGGTTAGATGCTCTGCGCCTGCCAACAATAAAATGCAATAAACCAGAATAAGTGTCGAAAGAATGTTAAATCAACAGGCTTTGGGATATCCAGGAAAGACGTACAGTTTCCTATGATTAGTAAAATAAGTTGAACAGGTAGGCATGTTTGCTCCCTTACGTCTACCTCCAGGGTATGTGAGACTGACTTGACGTACCCTGCTTTGTATCTGCCAGCAAACAAACAGCATAGCAATTTAACACCATTCAACAAATAAAGTCAATGAGAAATAATTTTTTGATAAAAGTCTAATTTTCTAGTAGTTGAAAACGCTTGAAATGAAACCAAACATTAATGCTTCATAGAGTTAGCAAAATGCTTCAAGGAAAAGACAACTCACAATCTTAAAAAGAGTTTCCACATCTCGATGATGAGCATGCTTGTAGAATGTGGCTACCAGTGATCTGACAAACCACGATCCATGGTAGTGTGACCTTGTGGCTAGGTAGGCTACAACATATTGTCTTACAGATAAACCAACCGACACAAAGGATGTTAGTAAATATCGTGTACTACCATCATTGGTGGGATTCATGGTTGATATCTGAGATAGAAACTACGCACGTTCACTGCTGGCTTTCATTACTATAAGATCATCTAACGTAGAGCATCTGCCATTTTGGTCTGTTGATGGAGAAGACAGAATGTCTTGATGGTTGTTGAGGGCAACAGTGTCACCAATTGTGGATGGATCTTGTAACAGCTCTAAAGGTACAGGCATGGTGTGTGCTGTCTGTGTGAGCGATGGAGCGGAACTGCATGATTGTCTACCACCACCATCGTCTGCTTGATCTGTTAAGAAATCAAACCAGATCTGCATTTCACCTTGCATGGCACATCAGCCGTATAAGTAAACGAGATATGCAGGTTTGCACAACTAACCTCCAGAACAAGCTTGTACGATTACCATTCGCGGTTTCTCTTTCATAGCAGGAAAGTTGATCGGTGAAAGTAATTCATATACTGTGGCCAAGTAAACTGGCTGTTTTTTAAAATCAAGAATTATCTCCCCTCTGCGGCCCCAGCTCATTAGCACCAACACAAACATTCCGAGGTCGTTATGTTCTTTAACTTTCGTTTCCTCTTGGATCTCTTTATATATTTCCTAGAAGCAATAGGTAAGCAGTTGTTGTGAGTTCTCAAAGGTTTTACACTAGATTGCCAACTTATATACTTACGGCAGCAGTCACAATTTATATACTCACGGCAGCAGTCACAATTTATATACTCACGGCAGCGGTCAGGTTGGTGAGCAATGGCTGTGATTTGACTATCTTGAAGCGAAGTTTCTCAAAAAGATTTCGAAGGTTGATGTAATCGAATTCAGATCCTGATCTTTTCTCACTAGGCTCTCCTAGTTTCGACTCGGAACTCTCAATGTTTATAATCATCACTCTACCCCTCGTTCTGTCGGACATTACGTAGACCTGCAATAGTAAAAGCTCATCACAAAAATGCAACTATGAGATTTATCAGTGGAAAAGTTTATTGAATGTGGGAAGCTCTAGAAAACTATTCTCAAACTCAAATAAATCTTGTTGACCGTTTGCTAACAGCTATCTTGACTGAAACTTTTTTACGGAACTGTTTCCGAGCAACTCAAAAAAGAGCGGTTAAAATTTTTATATCCGATACATTGATTGAATAAGGCTTCGTTGGTTTTACTGCATTGTAAATATATGTAAATTTGAAAATCTGAATATAACTTGGAATAATTCTGATAAAAGAATACAATGGAAGCAAAACTGCATTTACATTCTAAATAATTATTGTGGTAATGCAGTGTTTGTGTAACTAACTACACATCCCTGGTCCTTTGCCCCTCTCAGTAACACTACCACAACATTCCACCTTATCCGGCCCCATTTAACCAGAATTCCCGCTTCCTCGCTACTTCTCAAATCACTATAGGAAACTTGAGTTCTTGATTAATGAGAGTTGTCCCCCATGTACTACAGCAGGATTCACTGAGTTGTGATACGCATTTTCTCCTTTTACTGCGTGTATTACACGCTCCTGGCTTGGAATACGCTCCAACATTTTCTTAACTGTCTCTCTCCCACCAAAGCAGTCATTATTAAGGACCTCAGCTGCAGCAAGAATAAGAAAACCCGTGATGCCGCAACCAACCCTCACCTTAGCAGAATTCAGCATTCAATGCTCTATCAGCACCCCAGATATCTCACCAGCCCATTTGCCCCATCTACCTGCCCCTTTGCCCCATCTACCTGCCCCTTTGCCCCATCTACCTGCCCCTGTGCCCCATCTACCTGCCTCCTTGCCCCATCTACCTGCCTCCTTGCCGCATCTACCTGCCCCTGTGCCCCATCTACCTGCCCCCGTGCGCTTTCGAGAACATCCACCTCAGCTCTTATTCGAATATGATAAAAAAGTGGAAGTTGTCTTTCCTTCATTTAGCTCTAATGAAACTGATTAACCTTCTAACATATGGCTACATAATACTAGTTCTATCACAATTAGCATCTAATCACTGGCTTGGATAATCTATAAACATAAAGGAAAAAAATACCTTATTTTTGAAGAATGCTAAGGATACATATATGTAGCAGCTGTATATATGTATGTACGTATGTATGTACGTATGTATGTACGTATGTATGTACGTATGTATGTACGTATGTACGTATGTACGTATGTACGTATGTACGTATGTACGTATGTACGCATGTACGTATGTACGTATGTACGCATGTACGTATATACGTACGTACGTACGTACGTACGTACGTATGTACGTATGTACGTATGTACGTATGTACGTATGTACGTATGTATGTATGTATGTATGTATGTATGTATGTATGTATGTATGTATGTATGTATGTATGTATGTATGTATGTATGTATGTATGTATGTATGTATGTATGTATGTATGTATGTATGTATGTATGTATGTATGTATGTATGTATGTATGTATGTATGTATGTATGTATGTATGTATGTATGTATGTATGTATGTATGTATGTATGTATGTATGTATGTATGTATGTATGTATGTATGTATGTATGTATGTATGTATGTATGTATGTATGTATGTATGTATGTATGTATGTATGTATGTATGTATGTATGTATGTATGTATGTATGTATGTATGTATGTATGTATGTATGTATGTATGTATGTATGTATGTATGTATGTATGTATGTATGTATGTATGTATGTATGTATGTATGTATGTATGTATGTATGTATGTATGTATGTATGTATGTATGTATGTATGTATGTATGTATGTATGTATGTATGTATGTATGTATGTATGTATGTATGTATGTATGTATGTATGTATGTATGTATGTATGTATGTATGTATGTATGTATGTATGTATGTATGTATGTATGTATGTATGTATGTATGTATGTATGTATGTATGTATGTATGTATGTATGTATGTATGTATGTATGTATGTATGTATGTATGTATGTATGTATGTATGTATGTATGTATGTATGTATGTATGTATGTATGTATGTATGTATGTATGTATGTATGTATGTATGTATGTATGTATGTATGTATGTATGTATGTATGTATGTATGTATGTATGTATGTATGTATGTATGTATGTATGTATGTATGTATGTATGTATGTATGTATGTATGTATGTATGTATGTATGTATGTATGTATGTATGTATGTATGTATGTATGTATGTATGTATGTATGTATGTATGTATGTATGTATGTATGTATGTATGTATGTATGTATGTATGTATGTATGTATGTATGTATGTATGTATGTATGTATGTATGTATGTATGTATGTATGTATGTATGTATGTATGTATGTATGTATGTATGTATGTATGTATGTATGTATGTATGTATGTATGTATGTATGTATGTATGTATGTATGTATGTATGTATGTATGTATGTATGTATGTATGTATGTATGTATGTATGTATGTATGTATGTATGTATGTATGTATGTATGTATGTATGTATGTATGTATGTATGTATGTATGTATGTATGTATGTATGTATGTATGTATGTATGTATGTATGTATGTATGTATGTATGTATGTATGTATGTATGTATGTATGTATGTATGTATGTATGTATGTATGTATGTATGTATGTATGTATGTATGTATGTATGTATGTATGTATGTATGTATGTATGTATGTATGTATGTATGTATGTATGTATGTATGTATGTATGTATGTATGTATGTATGTATGTATGTATGTATGTATGTATGTATGTATGTATGTATGTATGTATGTATGTATGTATGTATGTATGTATGTATGTATGTATGTATGTATGTATGTATGTATGTATGTATGTATGTATGTATGTATGTATGTATGTATGTATGTATGTATGTATGTATGTATGTATGTATGTATGTATGTATACATATATGTATGCCTATTTTCATACTGGATTAAGCAAAACTGTTGCACAAAAAGCTATAGAACCACTTTGATTTAAGGTTACAGTCTGGTTTTGTTATCTGTGCTCAAACTGCAAGTGTTTGTCACCTTTCTGTTTTTCAATCAACCAGACTCCAACCACTCTCAATCATAATGGAACTACGATTCTCCTTTTTCAACTATAGCAAAACAGTGGTTATAACATGAATGTACACTTTACGCTCCTAGGGTTCAGTTAAATTTGAAAAAAATGATTCATCTTCTTACAAGTGGCTTATCAATGTAGGGTTTTTTACCATGTATTAGATCATGGGATGTCTTTTGTTATTCTGTCACCTAGTCTCTAAGACCCAATATTTCACTTGCATTACAATTCTTACCTTTTCTTTATTGCGGTACAACTCTTTAATACGACTCTTTTTCACAATTTTCACCTTCATTTGCAAAATAGCATCTGATGACTCATTGCAGTATCCCTGCTCCTCGACATCAGAGAGCCCGCTGTCATCACTGTCTGACACACTCAGCAAGTAGTGAAACTTGGCAGGCTGTGCCAATTCTTTTGCATCATCAGAAATGCTACCTATCAGGAACGAAGAAAGCAGTTAGATATTATTGTAACACCAGATGCAACCACAAACATACTAGAATCAAGGAGATAATCGACATTGGTACCACAAATGAATGTTGTGAATCATTACCTGCGCGCAACAAGTCCCTCGTTACTCGCTCATTGACTGCAAGTAGACATACAAGGGAGATAACTTATTGGTAGAATACTCGAACCCCTCAAAGTATTGCACAACCTAAAACTCCAAACTTAGAGAAAAATACTATATTGTTTGAGCTGATAGTTTCGGAAAAATTCAAACAGAAATCTCACCATACACTTGTGACTGAACAAATGCCAGTTTCTGTTCGAATTCTTCAAGTCGTTTTGCTAATTTGTTGATTGTCAGTTCTAGTCTTTGTTTCCGTTCTTTATTCTTCTTGTAGTCATCATCCATAGTCTCCTCGAGCTTACGCCTAATTTCTAGGTACATTTCATTTTGCTTCAATTCTTCATGTACCTCGTCCCAAGTGGTACCTCGACTCATCAATAACATCCATATTTGTAGAGCCTTTGCGGTGTTACGGTATCCAATATCATCTGATAAGTACCAGATATTGTGTTATTCACACAGAAATGATTGATCCAAAAAACAAACCTATAATTTTCCAAAATTGATTATTTTAAAATTAATGTTAAAGTTATTTTGCAAACCTGTGTCTGAAGAAACTTGGAACATAGTATCATCAATGGACCTTGAATGAGCAGCTAAATAAAATGGCCGAGAGGGTGGATGTGAGTAAGAAACTGATAAAGACAAAGACCGTCTTTTGTGCAATTTTTTCTTTCTCATGTCAATTTGAGATGGCTTTGGTTTCGGTGGTGGCTTTGGTTTTGTTGGCGCTGATTTAGGTTTTGTTGATTGGTCAGCGGTAGGCAGTGCTTCACCACAAACAGCCACAACTCCCGTGTCTACAACATAACACCAGTTTGTTGGGTAGACTTTACATCAATGGTTACTTATAAATCAATTTTAAAATTGATGTTATGTTGCAAGCCTGTGTCTGGAGAAACTTGGAACATGGAATCATCAGTGGACCCTGAATGAGCAGCTAAAGAAAATGGCAGAGAGGGTGAATGTGAGTAAGAAACTGATGAAAACGTAAAGGCCTGGCTACAAGATCGCAATTTCCACTCGTCATTGCACAAGAGTTCCGAAAGGTTAACGCATTTTCCTAATTGTCTGGAGTTTCGTCCGTTTTGCCAAGTTGTAACGTGTTTAAATTATGCCGGTGTGCTTTGTCCAGCAAGCCGCGCAATGTTAATTGTGGTTGGCTAAGCCGAGTTTACACTAGGCGACTGCGTCTCAGTCTCTATTGATGGTTGCAGATGCAGACGCATGTTGGCTTTACACTGCTGCAACACCCGAAATTTTTGAGTTTGCAACTTTGGAGTTGCCCAACCATCTTAGCTAAAATAATTTATTGTGTTCCTGCTCACGCAGTTGGATTCATGAGTTGTGATTTAATGATTAACAGTTTTCTACCAGGCAGTAGTTCTCTATGCACTTAATGGTGTTTTTTTATTTACCTATAATATGAAATTGTGACTTACCTACTAATAATAAGGATTATTATTAAATTTGAATAATAATTTGAAGAAAATATGATGGTTTTCATGTTGGCATCTAAAATAATAAAAATGATTACCCGAATATGAATTAATTATTATTATTAAGCGTTCGGAGTTTGATTTATTTGATAAAAAAAATAATCATACACAAATATCAACGATGCTGGTGATAATTCAGTATTTAATGATAACCTTACGATCTTATAACAATCGTTGTTTACATTATATCCAGGCTAGAATAAACCAAATGTTGGAGTCGCTACATAGAGCAACACATTTAGTTAAACTGTGTCATGTGGCTGTGAAGACGCTGCAACTTGACGCTCGAACCCGACACTGCTGGGTTACTGCGTCTCAGCCAACGATAGTACACTATTGTTGTCTCAGCCTGCTACAACCCTGCATCTTCACCGGAAGTTGCGCAAGTCTCGTTCGCCAAGACGCAATTGGCAAAAAAAAATGTCGCCTATTGTAAACGCACTACAGTAAATCCAGTTACATACGCTTCAGTGATTTTGATCCAGCCGCTAGTAATAAAAACTACTAGGCTACTACTATTGATTATTACCTCAGCTAAGATAATATAACTCCTCAACGCAACATAGTTCAATGCGCAAAACTGGCGTTCGTGTAGCACTTAGCTTTTAGCGCGTTGAAATTGCACAAAGGATAGCGCACGGAATTTAAGATTGTCAAGCCGGACCTTCAGACCAACTTTTGCACAATTTTTTCTCTCTCGTGTCAATTTGAGATGGCTTTGGTTTCAGTGCTGGCTTTGGTTTCAGTGCTGGCTTTGGTTTAAGTGCTGGCGTTGATTTAGGTTTTGTTGATTGGTCAGTGGTAGTCAGTTCTTCACCACAAACAGCCACAACTGCCGTGTCTACAACATAACACCAGTTTGTTGGGTGGACTTTGAAGAAGAGGACTGTTTAGTTTTTGCAAATCTTATTACAGAAAAATTCCACGGCATCAGATGTGACTGACCATGTTGTGTCTTTATATGAAATCTGTACTAACTAAGGCAGGCGAACCAAGTACTCAATGGTATGCTACAGCCAAGTTCAATTGCAGCAAGAAAAATTTGCAAGTTCATTATTTTAGTTTTGTCAAAAGTTTGAAATAATGACAAAAGGTAATTTTTACAGGCAACAGAGTTAAATATTTTGTTTGTATTTTAATTGGATGATCGCTGACTCAGTGTACCTAAGTGGCTAATATACCTGTGAGCATTTGTTGAGCACTCATTGAGGGGCTAGACGAACACTTCATTTCATGGCTTTGAGGTGCACTTTTAGTAGAAGCCAATTCAGACACCGTTGTATTATTTTCGTTATCTTTTGGTGTTTCGCATGTCGTAAAACACTGACTTAGAATAAACTCGGCGCTGTAGCTATTTTCAGGCTGCAGAGCTAAGTCGTAATTGTCTATCATGTCTATCAGCAAATGTTGCTGTCTTTTGTCTAGAATGCAAAACACAGATTTTATTGTGTCTGTGTGCCCATGGAGTGCTGCCAAACGCATGGCTGTTTGGTGGTTGATATTTCTAGAGCACAACATCTTATCCATGGCTGTACCATTTGATGCCTTTAAAAGGTACTCAACCGTATCTGTGTGACCATTTTGTGCAGCTAAGGCAAATGCCATGTTACCATTTCGATCTCGCTGAGTCAGCAATTTTTCTTGTTTTTCAGGAGAAATGAGTTGTAATGCTGACTTTATGCACCCAGTATGTCCTCTTAAGGCAGCACCATGTGTCGCTGACTGCTTCACGATGTTCACCCTTTGTAATGCATCAAACCTTTGTCTCTCGTTTGCTGCTGTCAGGATGTAGTCCACCATATGAGCGTACCCAAGCCAGCAAGCGGTATGTACAGGGGTGTTACCTGATGCAGTGCAGTCTGTCAACATTGTTACTAAAGATTTGGCATCTAAGCTGTCAATTATATGCTTGACTATCTGAAATTGATTGCTACGTACGGCTTCGCTCAGCACTGTTCTCCCATCGGCATCCTTAATACTCAGCAGGTAGTTCTTTCCAGCCATTGAATCTTTTATTGTGATTCCATTTTCCAACAAAAGGTTGTGATGCTGACAAGTTTCAGGCGGGAGAAGCTCTAGTACTGCCAAAAACATCTCTGTGTGTCCATATAAGGCTCCCAAATGCAACGCAGTTCGACCACTCTCGTCTGTCAATGCCAAGACTCTGTACCTTGCAAGGTAATCAAAGCTGTGAAGTATGTGAGTTAAGAATTCTACATTACCCATGCTTGCTGCCATAGATAACGGTGTTAGCCCTTGCTTGTTTTGCGCAGTCAACAGTTTAGCTCTGGCGTCACCAACTTTGATTTTAATTGAGCTTTTATCACTAGAAATTGTTTTACCAAACCAGTATAGAACTTGTGAAGTCACCCAACTAGATAGGGAGACGTTAGTTGTTGCAGTTAATACGTGTTTAATAATCTCTGTATTACCAAAGTAGGCAGCCAAGTGTAATGGTGAGTCACCATTCGCAGTAGAGTAAGCAAGAATCTGATGCCGCTCACCAACTGTTATTGATTTTAACATGGCAGCTAGAAGCCTCGTGTCAGCAATGCACGCTGCTTCATGGATAGGCGTCCAACCAAATTTATCTTTTCTTTCTAGAAGTTTGTAAGCACTGTTTGAATGCAGTCGTCGTAAAATGAGCTCAACAAAATCGATAAGAAGGTTTCTAACAGCGAAGCTCAGTACTGTTTCTTCGGTGGCAGCACTTTCGGCATTTAGAATGCTCAGTTTTTGGTCTATGGTGAGTGGGAGAAGGAGTTGATCAGCCATTTTGATGTCAGACATCATGGCTGTTGTGAACAGCACTGTTGAGTCATCAGGTCCTCTGGCAGCAAGCATTGACTCACACAGGATCTGGGAGGATACATTAGCTGCACTTAAGAGACTGGAGGAGTTAGACGGAGATGGTTGCGACATGTAGGCGTGAATGGAACTGGTTAGCTGTGCGTTAGTGGACATGATTGAGGTTTTGCCTCTAAAAAACAACAAAGTAGGTGACAAGTAGTAGTAGAAAACAAAATAAAATGGCTAAGACATGTTATCATAAACACAAAATGCCACACACAAGAACTGCAAAACAATATGGAGGATCAAAAAGTAGTTCTTTAGTGCGTCGAAACAATTCTGGAAATTTATGTAATTTGTCAGCAGGTAGTCGAGAATTTAGCAAGCTGAGCTGAACTAAATAACCAGCAAGCATTTTATTGATAAGCGGTAGTGTGTAACACTGGTAAATTTGTTCATGCCGATTAGTGAAATTTATTAAAATTGAATTACATTCTACAAGTTGACCAACTGATGGTATAATGATTTTAAATTGACGGTTTCCCTCTCTACCATATATTGATCACAAATAAATCGCAATACTACTTTGTGTGTGAAGGTAACTAATATTCGTTATTTTTTAATACGCTACAAATTTCTATAGACTAGCTTTAAACCAGTTTTCTTCCCTTGCATCCACCCCTTGCCCCTGAAGGTTGAGTGACATTATCAACCTTTCATCCAAACCAACCACCATTGCCTCATTGCTGTTCTAAACTGCTAGCCCTTCCCAAAAAAATCCTTGTCAATCTCAACTCTGCAAAATTGAGAGTTGTCTACTCAGCCTACCATTGGGACTCAGAGTTGTCCCCCCTTTAGTTGTAACATACAACTTTTCCCTCTTGCAGCCATTAGTAACACTCTTATTTCACTTTCCACCTTCTCCTGGCCTGTATCCAACTTAAGTATCCATCAGCTTCGAAGAACCCGGGCTATTGCCTAAGAAACAAAAAAACTTTCTATCAGCGGCTTCCCTCTCCCTCTACCTGTTTCTTTAGGCCCAGCGATGCCACCCATTACTGTGACACCACCCGCCATACTACCACCCTCCATACACTATAGGTTGCCTGTAGCAAGTTATCGAGTAGCTGATTGTCAAAGTTTGGTTTTAATAGCTATTCCCACTAATGCAAATAGGCAAACAACTTCCACATATGGAATAGCTTTTCAGTAATAGAAAATTTGGTTATTTATCATTTACTGGCAGTACTACTCGTCCTATTTAAACATCATTATGCCAGTCTGTTCTATCGTCCTACGTCCCTTTTTGCCCCTGCACTATCCCCTCCCCCCCCCTTTTTGCCCCTGCTTTATTCCTCACCATCCTCACCTTCTTCACCATATCTACCCGCTCAACTGAAAAGAAGACACAGGAAGTCTGCGCTGGGTTGTGTCACTCATTACCGAGACCATTGACTTGCTAAACTAAGCTATGGAAGCATTTGTGGTTCAGAAAGGGAATAATGTGAGTAATAAACCAACACAGAACTGTTTGATTGACACTCCAACCACCGCATTAGCAAAATATAACAGTTTGTGGATCGTCTCCACCTGCATGGTTGAAAAAATATTAATATTTACTCTAGAAATAGTTTTGGTTTGAGAAAGACTAGCAAATTTAGACCCGAACACTTATTAGATTAGTCAAAGGGTATGTTTGTACTGTAGTTTTTGTTTTTCTCAGTCAGTGTAGCTACTTGGGAGTCTATTCATCCTCTTTTCGTCTTAGGCGTCTATTCGTCTGTCGACAGACAGATTTGGTTGGTTAGATATTTTCAAACAAGAGCTGACGTTTATCATTCCCCCATCACACTAACATTAGTTGTGAGACCAAGAGGCTATATAAGTAACTAAATGTCATAGATTATTATAATTTGTGTATGTGAGATAGATGCCACAAGTATTGTAGTTGATTTTGAGGATTTAGTATGGTGTTACAGGTGCTAGAGAGTTGTACCAAGTCTCAGAGAGTTGTTACAAGTGCCAGAGAGCTGTTACAGGTCTCGGGACAATGTTACAGGTCTCGGAGAGTTATCTCAGGGTCTTCGATAAAACTCCAACTAGATTTGAAGTCTCCATTATCTTTTTAAAAGCATCAAATAATTAGCTAGTGAATTTCAGTTGTGTTTAAAGTAGAGTTGGGGCTGAAAATTTATGTAATATTATTGTGCAAACATGTAAAGTCAATGGTATGGGAAGGGCTCCCATTGGTTGTTGAATCATCCACAGAGCAGTTACCTGATATTTGTTTAGCTTAACCAATGAGAACGGTGAACCACTGCAAGCCGTGTTTACATCGGAAAACGTTTGTTTATTCGCAGCGGTTTAGGGCATTCTTCAATATATCTTGAGCAGTTGACCCAACAGGGTATAATGGATAGCCACTAAAATAACAAACGTCGTCTTCCAATCAAATATATGGTGTGATTTTTTACAGAAAGCACAACTGCGTGCTACTGTAATTTTTTTCTAATTGTTTGATGGCGAAAACTGTTAGCGCTTCATTCATTTACCTGTTTGTCGTAAAATTCTTTGAAAGCTATTCGTAGAAGTAGGCATGAAAAAATTTTTAAACAAATGTTAACAGTGTTTCATTCTCAAAACCTTGCTTTGGGTTCCGTCAATCCACTACTTTTCACCAAGCAGTTGTGCCAGGCAAACCTCATGTCTGACGGTAAAACAGCACAATAAGCCTCCAAAGGCCTTACAACTAGCAATCTATCTCTCCTCAGGTGACACTGTGCCTGTATGGCTTTCAAGACCAATGCAGAGGAGACTTCACTACTGCTGTGAGCGATCGTCTCAAACATATTACTCAGCAATTTTGAGTTTATATGTTAAATCTATCCCGTTCTATCCACTCGCCGTATTAAAACAACGATTTAAACTCAAAAAGCTGCTTTGATAATATGTTGTAATCTTCACTGATTTACATCATTTGATTTTATTTACATCCCCCATCTGTCTGGGGAATAGGTCTTGTTTGTTTTTTATTCACTATACTTTCATAACAGTTGATTTGGCATAAATAAGCCCGTTTTTTTACAACAAAAAGACAAATACATTAGTTTACAAAATGCAGAGAGATTCAGCGGAGCAAAGAGACTATTTATGTTTGGATGTCTTTTCTGACACCACCAATGACCTCTTTGGGACCAGAAACAAACCATGAGCTCTCACTCACCTATTGAAGGCTGGAATCCATGCACTGTTTATAATCACAATATACGCAATCTAACCACTAGGCCGCAGCTGCTCTAAAGCCGTGTAACAAATGTGGTGACTTTTGCAGCTATCGAGAGACAAAACAACGCAAGTTACTCAAATGCTGAAACAAGATGCGGTGACATGTATTGTTCCATTTATTTATCTGAAGCTAATTATCTCAGTGTTGTCAAGTTTAAGGTCAAGTGGTACTTGGCGTCTTAACAATACGTAAATTTATCTACAGTTGCTTTTTAGCAGCCCCTCAAGTTAGCATTTTCCTCGCATTGCTTTTGCGCTGCCAGCTTAAAACATCAGAGCTTGGGGGTGAATTGATTCGCTATGTAATCGCGTGAGTACACTATCCCTACATTTACTGATTTTATCAAAAGAATGAGTAACACACAGCGCAAATGCTTCTGACTGATAATCAAAAAAACAAACAAATACGACTACAAAAAAGAGATAAACGAATGCAGTGAACAGCCAGGTGAAGGTACGGTACATTTAGGAGAGCGAGTACATTATGTTGAGTTTGATGTTTGCTGCGGTAATATAACACTCTGGTAGATAAAGTCATGTCTTCGAAAAGTTTTAAATGCAAGAACTCAATCTAAAGCCAATGTCTGACTGGTACACAATGATGAAAAAACCTCTGGACAAAAGCCAATAGAATCTTTTCAAAAAAAAATGATAGTTTTCTTGGCTCAAGTCAAGCAAACTTCCATGATTGAATATCAACCTATAAAGTTTAAAAACCACATGTTCTTTCATAAAGGGCACTGTATGAGTTTTGATGGCAGAATCAACTAATTTGAAATCAATTTCAACACAAATTAAAGTGACGCAGGCTTTAGTTTAATGACACAGAATATGGCACACAGTTTATGTCGCGAGCAAGTGACTGATCTTTTATGTAAACGGTGATCATTGGTGGCATGTGGTTGCAATGAATGGATACAGGAAAATATCAGACGCATTGTTTTATTTGTTTACAATCTTTATTACACGGAAAACCAACGAATGTTTACCTTCAGAGTTTATAATTAACGAATAACTTTCATCAAACAGTTGCTGAGAAAAACTAAAGGACTCAAAGTGCGTGCCGTAACATTGTCTGGCAAGGAAATAGTGATATTGACAGCGTGTGTACAAGTTCTAAAAGATTGCAAATAGTATACCTGAAATGGCCCCTTACAGCTCTCTTATATCAAACTAAACACAATTTTCATAAAAAAAAAGTTGTGGATTAAAATTTAAACTTTTTAGATTAGGGTTGAAGAAAGGCAAACCATGAGAGCAGACTCTATACCAGCAACTCAAATATTATGCAACCTCTCCATAAGTAGGCAGCAATTAAACTACTTACGTGTACCTTGGGCCTCTGAAGTTGATATAGCGATAGTAGAATTATTGCTTGTTGATATTTCTACAGGTTAATGCTTGTGCAAACTGTATTATATCTTATCTAGAGAACTTTGGTGAATGGGCCCTCCCCCAGCCACTGATAGCAGCTAATGACAGCGACCCATCACAAGCAGGGCTGATTGTGATCAAAACCGTCGCATTAGTTGCCTGGAACATTCGCGCTAACAGTATTCACCAATCTAAATAATTTCGCACTAGAAATTACATAGGAAATGTTTAATGACGTTTTCCGTTAGACGAGAGATTTGTGATTTGAATCCACAAGCCTCAACTCAAGACTAACCAGGGTATGACATCACTTTAGAGGTGAGTTGCGTGTAGACAGTGTGGCATCACGCAGTAACTCATCCGCTATTGTTATCTCTAAAACTGGCAGCAATAGATCATATAAGAATGATTTTTTCAGAAACCATAATTGGTCACTTTACAGCGTTAACAACAAAAACTTTTCAAAGTAACATACAAAAGAAGTGCTGAAACAGATTGTGGCAAAAAGAGTTTGTGCAACTATCGATGGCACTGGTTCCAGGCCAGTATAATAGAGCAGAGTGAGCCTAGCTACTGATAACGATGTACCCATTCATTTTGTGCTCTATGAAGCTCAGTATTGTGAACTGGAAGTGAGGGAGGGGCATAACTTCAGATCATGTAGCCTAGCTACCAGACAAGGCTAGCTGCGTTTTGTTCTTCAAATGCAGAGCAAAAATGTGTAAAGGATTTTATGTGAATGGTTGTCAGCGACACTTCCTCAATGCTTAGTATTGCAATTACATTGGAGCACTCAACACTAAGTCAATGGTGACTGTGAGACTCTATATAAACGGTTGTACGCCTTTTTTGTCAGTACTAGTTGCTAGTAAAGCGCTGTTTTGTAGCAAGTCCGGCTATGACTAGCAGATATATGCACACAACTTGCTACCCATTCTTAGTTTGTGTATAGTAAGCTTGAAAACGTCAAAAAATAGTTTATGATCCAACAAGCTGTAATGTTGACAGTACACGCATCAAAATCTTTGCCGCCCTCCATTGATTATTGCATAACTGAAGAAAGCTGTTACTGCCAGATAGCTGACTGGTCAAATCATTAGAGAGAAACTGACTCGTAGCGAGTCAGTATACACCTAGGACATCAGCTTCTACTCAGGGTGTGCAGGTGCTTCCCAGCTAGCCATAACAGTAAAGTTCTGCACGAACCAACCCAAGGTGTATTGTAGGAATAATAGCACTCTGCCTGCACATCCAGGGAGCTTTTTTGAGAAGCATGTAAAGCCTGCAGCTTGGCAGTCTGCCAGCTTGTAAAATGTTGAAAGCAGTATTCTAATAAGCCAGCCAGGATTAATACTGTGTGACCTCTGGTAGCTTCTTTGCAATACCAAAAAGTAAAATGAATAGTTTACTTCTCATTTGCTGCTCAGGTTTTCTACCTCGACTGTAGAAGGTTCATTGCTGCCTGTACTATGATGTTTCGATAATGTCTGCAGTCTAGGTACGTCTAAACTCTCATGACATCAGCAAATACAGCAGTAAAAGTTGAAAATCCCACAGAGAAGACAATTTCCACTCCTTAGCAAAGCGCAAAGGAGGTGGCAAGCTCTTAATCTGTGGCTAGGTCTAGGATTGTAGGCAGCGAAAATAAATTTTTCTATACTAACATAGCCACCATGAAACAATGAAGTTTGCTTAATCTCTTTTGTTCGCGTTTTGTGATAAACTGGAGTTTGTGCGTATGTAATGGCAATTTTATCATTATGCTTCACTTGACACGCTGAAGCGATAAAGACACCTAGACCTAGATATTATCAGTGCAGATATTTGTGCCCGGCCTACTAGACCTATCGCTTGTAGTACTAGAGTAGTAGAATTTCTAGAAGGTTCTAACCATTGCAAGTAAGATCTCAACTGAGTTCATACAATTATTAGATGATTGCTTGCTACAGTCGTACTTACACCCCCACCCCCCCCCCCCCCACATATAGACACCATTTTGGATAAAAGCAATTCACTCACTTTCATTATATTCAATCCATACAAACCATTGTTTATCCAATAGACATCCTTTATGCCCTTTATTATTTTTGTTTCCGTTTAAATCATCTCGTCTGTACTCCAACTATATTGTCAATTCTGTAGCGCTTAGCTAGCTCATACTGGTAGTTACTTCAATCAACGAGATAATGGCTGCACTCAATTAGAATGGAACAAAAATATGCTGAAAACTAGTTTGACTCCAGGGCAATTAAGCTCTCATTGACGACATTTAATGTTGTGATTGCTGGAGTGTTAGATTTCCCTCGACTGTAAATGCAAGTTTTAGGTTGAACTGATCCCCTGGAAAAAGATTGCGTAGTTATGGGGATTTCCATTATGAAGTATTGGGCCAATTATAGTACTTCCCATAATGTCATCCATCAAAGATAAGGCCAAATGCGAAGCAAGTGCAGTTAGTTACTAGTTAATAGGTGGTTTATTGTTAATACTTATGATTGTTGATTACCTCGTAATCCATAAATCCTTTATTATGTCATCAACTGTTGTGTCTCTATCATTAGAAGAATATACAACCTCTCTTTTCTAATAAACAAGAAACTGGTAAACATTCATACCTTTTTGTGATAAATGTTACATTTAAATATGGTAAATCTTTTTGATTGTTGCTATTTTCTTTTTGTACTAACGCTGTGTATGTACTATATGCTACTATACAGTATGTTGGGGGTACACACTCATTGATAACAAAACCTTTATGTTTACCAGTAGAACGACTGAAAAAGAACACAAATGATATGGATGAGGGTTTACCATCAGCTATAGTAGCATGCTTCTTCCACCCATGCGACGCTAGTTTCTCTCATTTTCGAGATATTGCCGACAAAGCCTCAGCACTAACTTTGTACAACGCCTTACTGGCACATCGTTGTCCCCCGGAGTGTCAGAGTGTTAGGTTATATGCAGCAATCGACACAGAAAATGATCATTCAACATTTGATGTTCTCCAGACTAGACTAAACTTCAGTCAAAAGCTGTATCCTTTGACATCTCCCATTCGAAGTAACAAATTTGCAAAAGATGAAACACTGCTTGGTTTCGCTGTCAAGTGCGGTTACCTGGATACAGCTTTTTCTATTTTGCGTAAGCTCAATTTTTTGTTGGAAAATATACTGTTGACAGCAAATAGGTATGGCGAGACGGCTGTTTATCATGCAGCCTGTAATGGTGATAGCAGCACACTGGTTGCTATACTTTCACCGTTATCAAAGGATCAAAGAATGAATGTTTTATCTAAAACGGAGTCTAATGGTTACACACCGTTACACGCAGCGGCGTACCTTGGTCATCTTCAAGCTATCAAGACAATACTTAACTTTGTGGACAGGTATTCAATGCCAGAACTCTTAGCTCTAGAAAGTAACAAAAAACACTCTGTGATAGCAACAGCCTCTTGGGCCGACCAATCAGATGTGGTCTTGCATCTCCTAAAGAGCCTTGATGTAAAAACAAGGCTTGAAACTTTAGCAAAACTTGACCACAATGGATGTAGTGTGCTGCATCTGGCAGCCTACTATGGCTACACGGAAACACTGAGGCGAGTATTAGACCTTTTGTCGTCTGAAGGTTCTAAGGAATGCACTCTACGGCTGCCCAATGGTGATGTGCTGACAGGTGCTGAGGCATGCAAGAACTACTTGATCAGTCTAGAAAATTCTGATGGAAAAACCGTGTTGACGTTAGCGAAGGCTAATTCCAGACTTCCTGGAGAGGAATACATACGAAAGCATAGAAGTAAATTATCTACCAAAGCTCCACAAAAACATCGTCAATCTCTATCGTCATTTCGCCCTCAACGGTCTGCGCCGGCTCATGGAGAAAGACAAGTACCAGAAACAAAAAAATATTGGTCAGGGGAAGAAGGTTAGTCCATATTGGTCCGTTTTAATTTAACTGGCTAAGTGATTTCCGGAGTTGTCAAATAATCGTTTGTTGAAACTGGTTCGCGTACCAATAATTTTTCATAGGTTGACAAAAAATTTTTATAAATAATTTCATCATGAAGTTTTCTGTGCTACATCTTGACCATTTTATACATAACACTTTTATAGAAATTGATTACTTTCTAAAAATATATTTGAAATTTTTACAAAAAAAAAGTCCTTCCTTCATATAACATAAATACTGTAAATACGTAAAAAAATTTTATCAAAATCGAGAAATCTGTAATGACAAAAGGCAATACATATAATGCAAGGTAAAGTCACATCTTGCAATGCAGAGTGTGTTAGCTCATGTCGTTGGTAATGGTTTCAGCTGAGCAAAAGGGTCTGATTGAATATATATACGACCAAAGACTCAACAACAAAAGACTTGTAACCCCGGACCCGCTTGTAAATTTTCGCAATGACAGCTACTCACCCACAAAATATGAAAGGATCAACAGCGAATCCAAAACTTTATATGACAGCTCACATTTAGGCGCTCCTCAAAACAATGAAGTTGGTGAAGAGCCTTCTAGAAGTAATGCCAGGAAGTCTGCAGGTACTTATGTCAGTTGAGACTAGGTTGTACTATGAAGTGTCACCATTGAAATCAACGTATGACATACGTCATACCTACTGAAAGCTGTATACCATTAATTGCAGGTCACCAATTTAGACCAAAACTAAGGTCTGCTAATCAAACAACCCTCGACCAAAAAGCAGGAAACCCGATCAGCACCAGCAGATCATGTGGTAGCGTACTAAAGAGAAGAATTGCATCACTAGAGCAAGGTTTGTAATGGTTCAGACTTGCTTGCAAGTACTTTGTACTTGTAAATGGGCCGCCTTATTTTTTTTATACATGCAAGTAGAGTAACTACTGCAAAAACACTTTTGATTTGACATTTTAGCATTTTGGAACAAAAAGACGCAACCTTATTCTCTATTGAAAAAGTTACTGAATGGTTATTAAGTAGTGCGCACAAAGGTAGTCAATGAACAAGAGACTTGAGGCTGGCTATTACTTAGAGACCAGTGCTATTGTATGAGAGATAACGCTCGAACTGCGAATCACTTATCAGTGCCAGCTGGGCAAGCTATAGACACTGCAGTATTGAACACTTTCATAATGCTAGACTATGCCAAAGCGACGTTCTTATTTACCACTGGAATCAAATTCAAATTCCTGTAAACGCCGAGTAAAAATCTCTACCTGTGACAAAACTCGAGTAGGAATTCTGTATGGTGAGTTTTTGATGCAAGTATAACCTTGAAAGGCACTCGATTTACTGGTAGCTTCCGTGTCATATCATTTTTGTTATCAAACTGAAACAAAAATGCCTCTCTTTCTAAGACTGTGACAGAGCTCAGTTTTTCCTTCCCTTCACCCCTGACCACTGCTGTCGTAGGGTAGAGCCCTTAATGATGTCTTACATTGAAGGCTATTTCTTTTTGGCCTATGATACATCACTGTACAATTATTAGCAAGGTACACGTACACTTGTGAGTGGTTGGTATCTTGAAGATTTTACCTACTCTTCCCCAAAAAAACCAAACTTAGAGTTGTCTCCTTGTGCATTTGACTTGAGGCTCTGCTGCCACCACCAAATCTAGTTGGGTCAACCCAAGTTTAATAATGACATACTGTCAGTCCATCATTTATAGTGGCGAAGTTTTTGCATCGGACAGAAATAAATCTTTGTTGTTTACTTGCTCGGTTGTAGTCAAAATAAGTTATGCTTTACACAGCTGCAAATGTGAAGAATGATGAGGCAAGAGGTTCTGGAATAGAAAGAAGAATGGAGGCAAAAGAGTTGATCGCTAAATCTACATCATGCACACACAGAAAAACGTGGAAGAGTTAATCCTATTTCAATCAATTCTTACTATCCCCGAAAGTAATTACCTGAGCGATTGAAACACGATTAAACAAGGGTTGATTTATCACCATAGCCAGTGCACTGATGAATGATCCATATCCAATCACTTTAAGATTAAAATTGGGATTGAGTTAGGTTAGCACGGATTAAAAACAAGAACATTTCTAATCACTGTATATGCGGAGTTTTAATCGCATGATGATTATTATTTGGAGCATGGCTACTCCAGTCATTGATTAAAGTTTGGGTCAATATTAATCTTCCAGGAGTGCTATGTCTGTACTGCTTTTTCTCAAAAAGTGATTACATGTTGGAAGCGATTTGAATTGGAGGTAATTATTTTTTATTGGATCTACTGGTAGAAAATGACTAAGCTTGTTTCAAGTGTAATGGCAATTTGTATTGAATAAGGACATTGAGATCAGTACAACACCATTAAAACGGAAATACAGGCATTACAAAATGAAACCAACTGAGAATATAGAAAAAAGATTGGTAAAAATGACAACTGCCTTGATTGAATGATGATTAGTATAGTATAGTATAGTATATATACGACACAGAGCCACTGGGGTACACTCAGCGTAGATGCAACAGATTTCAAGTTGAAACTGAGAGATGATTTCTGATTTTGATCTTCAAGCTCCTAAAATGAGAGTGACATCATTAGGCACATTTCACAATGAGCAGGTATGCCAAAACAAAAATTAAACCGAATCCAACAAACCTTCAGGAGTTGAAACTGAAGAGCGGGCAACATCACACCTGTTTGTTCATCACCTTTGAGCTCTGACTTCCTATATATTCAATTTTCGTTTCAAGAAAGACATCTCTAGTTGGTGACAGTTCTAAAACGCAGGAATATAATATAGTAGTCACTTTTATTTGCAGCCACTTCAAGTTCAAAAGTTTTCAATGCAACAAAAACAAAACAATCGATGAATTACTAAACAACAATCAACATCATTTAATCAGTTTATTATTTTGACTTAGTTACTAATAAATACGCAAACAATTGTGCATTCATGGTATATCTTATTTACCTGCTTCTGTGTCATCATTTACTTAGAATTTTGAGACAGCTATGTAAGCCTCTATCATCCTCATGTGTTCCCTTTGTTAATGATTGAAGCGGGAAAATAATAGCCTATTCAGGGACAATAAGATTGTACCCTTAGGCAATCATTGATACCCCCATTTGCTATTAGGTAATCATAGTATAAATGCCAAGGCTTTTCTTCATTTTAATCATATCAGGAGTAAAATGTAACTTGAAGAAAAGAGCCACAGTTTAATCATTTCTGGGTTTAAAACTCATTCAGGATCGTTGACCAGATATCTCGCTGGGAGTTGTCAACCCCCCCTTCCCCTGACAACACATCTCGCACCAAATTTCGCACAATATTTCTAGCATTTCTAGTAAACCTACAATAATAATTTTTACACCATCGTGTAGAGCTGACTCTACTCTGTTTTTGGGTTTTTATTTGAAGAAATTCTGTTGATCTAAACAAAGCGATTTCCTGTCAACCGCACTATAGTCATTTTCGGGAGAGAAAATAATTTTTTCTTGCCGAGCTGGGTTGAAATAATTTCTTGACAAAGAACCTCAACAGATGAGATTTGTTCTAGTAAGTGAGTAAGTTATATTTATTTGAGCAGTCTCAAGTTGTTCAGAAATGAATTTGAGACCAAATAAATTAAAAATTAATTATTTGGGTGACGACGATAATAACGAATGGTAATTTTTTAATTATTTTCACTTTTTTCAAAAACGTTTATTATTATGGTTCTTTATATCAGAAGAAAGCGCTTGAAATTCTCTATTCAGTGGTTTAAAAAGTCAGGTGCTAGCTTGAATAGAAAAAAAATTAATAATATTGTGCAGGATTTCACTGTAGGTCTGTTTTGGTAGCTTCGGCCTACCTGCACAGCTTTGCCCGAACTGTGTGATAGCCAACAGCTATACAACCCGCCCACAGATCAACAGACTTCCTTAGCAATAGTGATCAACCATTGCAGGCTGCTGCCGAACTGCCGGTTGCGTAAACTGTTGCTGAGCGCAAGCCAGTGGCCCAAACTTTGAAGGTCGAATCAGCCTTGGCTAGATTCGGCCAGCAGAGGTTCGGTATACTGCTTAGTAATTACTAGTCGTAGTAATGGTGCTTTGTTTGTACGTGCATGTACTAGCGCAAGTGAAGTTTATTGTTTGTAAGACAAAGAAACTTCTGAGAGTGTGCAAGCTGACTCTGATTTATTAATTGTATGGTACAAGCATTTATACAGACAGTTATGTAACAGTAAATATGTAAACACGACAAAGACAAAAAAAGTGGGACTAGACGAATAGAAAAATAGGGGGCTTGGCTTTACTGATACGGCTGAATGCATGCACATGTTGCTAATATAAGATTGCATATAAAATGAGGGAATAAAGTATACATATAGTGTTCATAGAGTGATTAGTAATCGAGTGTAAACATAGAGTGTCATACGGGTTTGTTATGGCCGCCGTCCGTCACAATATTCTTTGAAAAAATTTCCGGGATTTTCGCAAAACAAGGCCAACTTTGATTGACGTGTTATGACTAATGTAGTTGCCCATTATTATTCAAAATTACCTAGATGCATCAAAATTAAATTTTCTGTCTATCTGTTGCATCAGTTTTTTGTTTTGAGCTTTACTTTTAGTGTTTTTTCAAAGCCAAAATTTCAATTTTCAGAAATTTGAAAAAATTGGTGTCAATTAAAAAATATTTTTACCTCTTCACAAGTACAAAGTTAGCTTTATTTAAAAATCTACTTATAGAATAGGTATTGTTGAGTCTGATGCTTTTCTTTTCAACTCTGTAACACCAACAACTGAATTTAAAAAAATTCTCAAAGTTTGATGATTTTTTTCAAAAGCGCATGAACTGCACAAATCAATCAGGCATAAAGCAGACGAAAATTAAAGAGTTTTAAAGTTCTTACTGGATCAGTAAAGCTAACAATTAAGGAGTTGTAGAATAACAATATAGGGGAACTAGAGTTTAATCGCTTAGCAGTAAAGTTCTTGCTATCTGATTAAAGCCAGAGTAGAAAACCCTGGGAGTGATATATTGACCTACCCGCAATTTCTGGCAAATCTATTGTCTAACTTTAATCCTTAGTTACTCCTTCTAGCAAACACTCCCAAATTTTCTACTGAGTTACCAGATATTACCCCTAATGATGCCGGATTGTACTCTTATATTAATCATTACAGCGTTTAATCACCTGTTTAATCCCAAATGTTCCACTTTTTTCTGTGTGTGTGTATGGAAATTGATCCAAGTGTAGGACAAAATTCTGTACAATCAAATGCGGCTCAGCAAAGTCCCAACCAAATGGAGTCTAGAGGTTTTCCAAGGAGCCACAAGCTTCCAAAGTTTGGTCAGTACACTTAGTCTTTTTTCTTCAACTGTGACAAGTGAACTCTTGTATGTTTTCAACTAAGTAAGTTATCCATGTTCTGCCTGAACCATGGCACTCGGCGATAATAAAAAGTTTTAATAAATTGTAAAATCTAGATGGAGATGAAGCTGGAAATAAGGCAGAGCTGGATAAAGGTGTGTTTGGCGCAGAAAGGAAGGAACCAAAGCCAAATAAACCAGGCGAAGCCATTTTTGATGAACTAGTTGGGGGCGTATTTCGTATAGAAAAAGAAACCCAGATGATGAAGCAGCTTTCGCAGCTGAGAGACACAAAAATACCAAGCAGAGGTGAGTCACCAACATAACAAACAAACCATCACAAAATACTTCACTCCTGTTCCATTATATTATGCAGTATAGGCAAGAAAATATTTATGGCAGCTCAACAAGAGATGTTTCCACTTATTTGCCTTGATTTCTTTACAGCCAAGGCAGTTGCTATTTCTCGCAGTTCAAATTGTTGATCATACCAACAACATGTCTATGTATAACTCCAAGGTTTCTATGTCTATATTGCATTACTATCTGGTACGTTACTATGCTTCTTTGTCTACATTACAGACGCAATGACTGATCTGGAAAATGATTGGGAAGTAGTGGATGGAGACAATAACACCCCAGCAGGTCAGTCAATTGAAGCTACTAAAAAACTCGAAGCATTTTAGCAATCGTGTATTTGAGCATAAATGCTTTGAAGAGTATTCATCGAACCAAGGACAAAAAGATAATAGGCATTCATAAGTCACATATGAAACGGAACAATTTTTAATAAATTCTTCCATCTTTTAGATTGCCAAAAAAATCATATAAAAGATCACTCCAAAATTTTAAATAATGAAAAAAATAAAAGTGGCATCGCTATAAGCATAAAAGGTTTGTAAAGCCGCCATTTTTATTTAATTATTTCTCAATATTTTAAGACAACAAGACTGGTCCGTGAAAATGGATGAATTAGACTCGCTTGGTATAATTTATTTATTGTTTCGCTCCATTCACTACCTACGAATAGCATAAATAAATTCTAGTTGATTATTTGTCATTCAGAGCTACTTCTTTTGACCCCTGAGTTCTGAACAGAATGATTATTTATTGGATAAGTTTATTGCCCATCCGATTATTTTTATCGTAATTTTGTTCGGCGAATACTCTTACTGATTTGTTGGCAATGCAATGCTGATCATCCACAGTACATAGCCTCAGCTATTTTTTTTAATATAGACAACTCTATTTAGGTTGGTTGTACACAAATAATACTTTTGGACTGTATGTAACAATAGCAGGCTGATGAGTGTAATTAATATCACTGTGCCCATTCACGGTAATACAAGCATGAGTTTGTTGTTTTAGAGCAAGCAACAACACCAAGTTCTTTTTGGTTCCTGGAAGGAATTTTCCCAGCTTGAGATTGTCGGTGATTATGAAAAGGTCAGTAAGGACACAATTTTTGCAAAATTGAAAAGTTTTTGATACCATACACGTAGGTTAGCCATTGACAGTTGATGCGGCCTGATCAATGAGTTATTTGCACATCTATGCCATAGACACCTGATTTGTTTGGAATTTTGTGGTAAATCTATTGCTAAGGCAAGTCTATTTTACCACTTTTTTTAAAGAAAACTAATGGCAAAGCTATTCTCATTAGTCATAATAATATACAACATAACATATCAGCTCGATTTAAAACCATGAAAGTGAAGTGCTTAAAAATTGACTCGTGGAAATTGCTGGTTTGCACGCTGAGTCAAGAAGATCTCATTGTTTTCTCAAGGGTTCTGCCTGCCTCACCTGTTTTTTCTTATCTCTGATTTGAATAGCCCAAGTTTTTTGGCATTGATCGATGGCATTTGCTAATTCAATCACTGATTCGTTAAATTACCCAAGCAGTGTATCCGACAGCACCTATGCTCTCCGCCCGCTCACACTGATCGCTAGCTACTGCTGCGGTGATAGAGGAGAGAGTCAGCTGTGCGTTGTCCCATTTGACAAGTGTCTGATATAACAGACACTTGTAGAGCTACAACATTAACCTTATGCCCAGCTTTTTATTCATCAGATTCAAAAGTCAAACTTGGCAAACTAATAAAGTCTGTTAAACATATAGAAACTGTCTATTGTTTGGTAATGGTGGTACATACCACATCTGTTTCCTCTGAAATATCTCAAGTGTCGATAAACCCAAATTCAAAGCTTCAGCAGTTTCATTTAAATATGGTTGTAAGAATTCACTTTCAGAACCAATTTTGTAAGCTAATAAAGTTTAGAATTCCCAAAAATATCTTTTCAAGCTCATCACTTTGGCATCATTTGCTTCCGTTGCAACTTGAAGGAAAACCTTTGTTTTTGCAGTTTTGCGCCTTGTCTGTTATTACACATACAAAAGGTTTAACCGTAACAAGCATAAAACTAAATGTTGGCTAAATTTCTAACATTGGTGACAACTATGAAAAGAACAATTCATTTACCGATCCATCCTAGGTTTAGCATCTGATACATAGATAAATCTGATTAAATAATCCAGCTGCTGACAACTCCTAATTTACATAGGTAATTCTTCTGCACTGCATGTGGCCAGTTTAACCTTGGCCACATATACATGTGTAGACAACAAGCATAACATCTACTATTTATAAATCTAATAATTACCGTAAAAATTATTTTGCTGTAAACTTTAGCAAAATAATTATTATTTGGTTTTTATGTTACATAGCAAAATGAATGGCTGTGGAATCTTGTGTCACATTTACGGTTTTGTCACATCTCTTGTTAAATTACATTTATTTATTTATGTGTACATTATTATTGTGACACATCTGTTGTTGTGTCAAATGTATTGCTGTGTGACAACTGTTGTTGTGTTCCACAGGTTCATTGAGAGATAGAGTAACAAGTTTATTGTCTAGAAAAGTGAGACTGTAAAACAAGCATTGCAAAGACTTCACACAGTATACGAGCTACCATAGACATTGTAGAACATAGTTGGTTACCTGTAGCACCAGGTCTATCGCTGTTTAACACACTCAGATTTGTCTGACCTCGTCATGTCAACTCGTGTGTCAAACGTAGTGGAAGGTATTGGAGCCCATCTATAATTTATATCCGTAGTAATATATGTGGTAGACTACCTTTTTGATCAAAGAAGAACTTAGGTTATCAGTCACACTCTGATGATATTATCGTTGTGTGATTGAGAACTTAGGTTTCTCTATGACAAATAGAAATCTTGTATTTTTTTACTGCAGTAAATCGCTAGTCCGCATCAATATTTTTACACCAACAAGTATATACAATGACATCGCATACAAGTGCTGTGGTGTTTTTCAGCTTTGAAAATAGATAACCGCCAGTCATTTTTTATGTTATTGTTGTTGGCGATAGTCTGCTAACTGAGATTGTCCTGTAGCATAAAGTTTTAATAGGAATCACATCATACCAAAATAATAAACCAAATCAGTTTTTTCTATCTGTTTCGAGTGGAAATTATTGCAATGAATGATAAGTAATCCGCTGTTTCTCTCTGCTTTTGTAATGATCTGTTCTTGCAACTAGTGGCTTCAGCAAATGAAATGTAAACTTTGCTGAGTTTTTTGTAAATCTGACCTCTTTGCAAGGTGGGAAGAAGGGTAATGTGGAGATGAGATAAGGTGGGGGGCTTAAGTAGGTGGGTGAGTAGAGTGGGTAAGGTGAGTGGGTAAGGTGAGTGGGTAAGGTGGGTGGGTAAGGTGAGTGGGTAAGGTGGGTGGGTAAGGTGAGTGGGTAAGGTGGGTGGGTAAGGTGAGTGGGTAAGGTGAGTGGGTAAGGTGGGTGGGTAAGGTGAGTGGGTAGCGTTGTTCACAAGGTTGAATGGAGTAGGGTCAGATCAAAATGTAGTTGCTTACATTCTGCCTTCGATATGTTTAATCTAAGGGTTTAAGGCTAAAGTACTCCACACGAATTAGCCAACAGTGAAGTAGTAATCTAGGAATTACCAGGCCAAATAATCTCTCAGTTTTATTTGTGGATTCCATTGCTAACCATCAAAGAGTCAAAAAACTCAATTTTACTAAAAAAGTTTGATCTGTTTTTAGATGAAGAGCCACTCGTACACCAGTTATGTGGGACTAAACAGAGTGTTTTTAGTTATTGTAAAGTTATTCGGTATTGTATCTCACGCACTGCTCAAACGGTAGCCGGGGCGTCTCTGAAAAGTCTGGGTCTATGATGGTGGACGGAGTTTGGGGGAGGAGAGTGTAAAAGTTGGCATCTCAATCTCTGTCACTCCCTCACCCCAGGAGCCATCCTAGATACTCAAACGGTCATTGATGCTTGAGAGTTGTCCTCTCACTCGCAAGATGAAATTTGGTCAAGTGCTGATTAGTGCCTGGAACTTTTTATGGCGATTAAGTGCCTTTCTAATGGAGGAAAATGAGTCACACATTTGTTTGCTTGGCAACTTTCCAGCGTAGATTCTACTTTCAATTGATACAAGCTTTTTTATCGGCTAAGCTATACATAAAAATAAACACCATGGCATCATGTTCTGGTTTCAGAACCTGTAGTTTATATAAAGTGACACTAAATGTCACTGGATGTCTTTGGTTTACCTGTGAGTGGCTTTGTATGGAGAACTGTACGCTGCATCAACCGCACCTAAATACTGGCCTATACTACTTATCTCTCTACTACTAGCTGTTCTTGTCTCATTAACCTTGATATCTCTCGCATCTTGAGTCTTAGCCAGGCAAGTTCTCTAGGGGTGGGGTTTACAGAGGTGGGCGGGGTTTGAACTCCACCCACCCTCACCCGAGAGTCACTCTGGCCACTTGAGTCTAGAAACTTAGAGCAGAGTTGTCTCCTCTTGTTGTGTATTTTACATCAAAGTAACTAAGAGTTGTCCTCTCAAGCAATATTACTCTTGATTGGATAATAGCTATCAGCCAAAATAAGCCTACTTGTTGATTGTAATCAATCGTAATCGAGTTCTGTTTCATTATAAATTTTCGGTTACAGACATTAACTTGGAATTAAAGTACAATTTTCCTGATGCTATATTGACCTCCTGACCTATTTGCTTGAAATTGCAACACGTTGGATGGTTTTACAGGTACTTGAAGTTTGGTGTAATCCAGGATAGCTATGTAGAAATGTACATACCGATTCCTGCATGTTTGTTAGTTGGCTGCATATTATGTATATTCATGGGCCATAAACATAATGTTGTGGTCGTAGCCATTCGTGTTGTGTGCTGAGCAAGAATGCTAATAGAAAAATAGGAAATGGCAATTTTCTGTTATTGGTATATTTTTGACATGTGCTAGTGTCAAACTCAAATATATTGACTGCATTACAAAAAATGAAGTGCCGAAAGAGAAACTTTGCTATGTTTTACAGTCAATTTCCCATAAGTCAAAGTATTCATGTTGCTTTGTCATTGGTTGTTATTCAACCAATCCTAAGAGTAGTTTATTCATGGCAGAACATCGTCAGTCTCTGTTTGTTACCCAAAAAGCATTAACACCCCTGTATTATATACTATTGTGGTATCCACCCCTGTATTACATACTATTGTGGTATCCACCACTGTGCTATATACTATTGTGGTATACACCCCTGTGCTATATACTATTGTGTTATACACCCCTGTTTTATATACTATTGGGATATACACCCCTGTATTATATACTATTGTGGTATACACCCCTGTATTATATACTATTGTGGTATACACCCTTGTATTATATACTATTGTGGTATACTCCCCTGTATTATATACTATTGTGGTATCCACCCCTGTATTATATACTATTGTGGTATACACCCCTGTATTATATACTATTGTGGTATACACCCTTGTATTATATACTATTGTGGTATACTCCCCTGTATTATATACTATTGTGGTATCCACCCCTGTATTACATACTATTGTGGTATCCACCCCTGTATTATATACTATTGTCTTATACACCCCCTGTATTATATACTATTGTGGTATACACCCCTGTATTATATACTATTGTGGTATCCACCCCTGTATTATATACTATTGTGGTATACACCCCTGTGCTATATACTATTGTGTTATACACCCCTGTATTATATACTATTGGGATATACACCCCTGCATTATATACTATTGTCTTATACACCCCCTGTATTATATACTATTGGGATATACATCCCTGTATTATATACTATTGTGGTATCCACCCCTGTATTATATACTATTGTGGTATACACCCCTGTGCTATATACTATTGTGTTATACACCCCTGTATTATATACTATTGGGATATACACCCCTGTATTATATACTATTGTCTTATACACCCCCTGTATTATATACTATTGGGATATACATCCCTGTATTATATACTATTGTGGTATCCACCCCTGTATTATATACTATTGGGATATACACCCCTGTATTATATACTATTGTGTTATACACCCCTGTATTATATACTATTGTGGTATCCACCCCTGTATTATATACTATTGTGGTATACACCCCTGTGCTATATACTATTGTGTTATACACCCCTGTATTATATACTATTGTGGTATACACCCCTGTGCTATATACTATTGTGTGATACACCCCTGTATTATATACTATTGGGATATACACCCCTGTATTATATACTATTGTCGAATACACCCCTGTGTTATGTAACACAGTGGCTGTCTTGTTTTTTAGCAATCAGCAACTTCAAAGGTTGCTCACTGAACTGATGGAAATGGTGACCTGTGTTTGGTTGCTGTCTCAAATATGTATAATTTATGGAAACCATGTAAATCAAACTTGCCGATGTTATTTATTGCCTGTCTATTATGTATATTTGTATCACGTTTTAAAATATTTTATCCATAATAAAGAGAAACATATTGCTAACTAAAAATAGTGTTTTCCGAAGATATGCTGTTATTTTATTGAGATCGAACAAAGGAACTGCATTATGGAGAGTTGTTGTTCCATTAATAAACTTTGCTTTGTCTGGTTGCAGACACTCATCTTGTAAATTTTTTCGGCGTCATAGCAGCAATGGGGGGTGGGGGCCGGTAAGGCAGGGATTACTGGGGGTAGGTGATGAGGGTGACAGAGAACTGTGGGATTTATGTTGAAGCATTGTTTGGGCAGGTTGTCTACCAGTCTCAGTACATCTTGTAATCCCTCTCATTGGCCAATAAAGTTATGCAGACGACAGACAGCTGTACAGAGCAGACAAATAAAACTGTGACAACCACACAAGCCATTACAAGTACTAAAAACCAAAATAACCGAAAATCCTTCCTAATCTTGTAAGACTGGATCTTATCCGCTAAATCTGTATTGACAGGAAAACCAACACCGTGAGCCTGAGAGATTAACGGACAAAAAATAATCAAGTTTTGAGGGAAATAGTCTGACGTATGTTAGAAGTAAAAAGAAATGGATAAAGGACGTAAAATGAGGGATACAAGAGTTAGGGGTGAAGTAATGCTAGAATAAACAAATAAAATAAATTTTTAAGTAGAAGGGGAGAGTGAAAAACTGAAAGAAACGAATAAAAAGAATTGATCAGAACACGTTAGAAGTGGAAGTAAGGGATAAGCCTTCGCTTGGTAGACAAATAGATCAAAGGCAGGAAGCCAAGTGGTTGGTGTAGAACATAAAGGTAAGTTTACCACAGAGGGAAGTTCTATCACTGCTACACTAGGTATTCAGTGCCCAGAAATGCTCCATTTCTCCTAGTTCCAACGATTAATCACCTTTTGTCAGTAGATCAGCTTCATTTTATATGCAGGCTGGACTTATCTCCTTATTTTTTATGTTAGACGCACATTGTTTGCTATATCTCCTAATCTCACAATGATAGTATAAAAAAACCAGGTATAAATTACACAACAATACAGTGGATGATCGGATATGCTTTTTGTTTGTTCAATCAGCTGTTAAAGGGCGTTGAATGCATAAGCTTATGCGGTGTTGCTCGAACGTTGTGGCGCAAGAACAAAATAGTGATACCAATGACAATCAATCATTTAGAAGCATTCAAGTGACGAGCTGATGACCTGCTTAGAGTCAGCGTGATGTTTGACTGTGATTCTTCGACCCAATGGAAAGTAGAACTAGAATAACAAAGAAGGTTAGTTTGAACATTTACAGTAGATCCAAATTGTTCTTGATTAGGCAGACAATAATAAACTGATGATGTCATTAGGTGGATTATCAGTGGACTAGCTGTGGGAACCCAAGTCCTTCTGTATCAAATAATCATTAATTAAAGAGACAATAGCTATACTCAAATCCTATTGGCTAATTCCTTCTCTAAAAAGTTGACAACACGCCAAGGATGTGTTTGTGGTTTTCTACCACCAAATAATTAGTGACTGCTCAGAAAGACTGGCTAGACCTATTGGGTGTAGCGCATTGCGTTGCGTTGGATTATTCAGAGATTTGTGGGCTACCGACGTAACACTCAGGGTTACAAATGAATCTGGTTGCTTGACAACGAAGTTTAAATGGAATATGTTCTGGTAAGAGTTGTCATTTGTGTTTTGGTTGCTACCGCGCTCACAAGGTAAGATTTGAGCTGAGATTTTATTTGTTATGAAACCTTACATTACATAATGTAACGTTGCATTATGTAACACTACAACATGTAATGTTACACGACGTTATGTTATGCTATATAACACGCTACCTTGTGCTATCTTGTGTTACCGTTCTACTATACTAGCCAGAGTGCTAGCTCACCGAGTGCTACGCAATATTTGATCAATAACGAAATATTTTATTCTTTATTTTACTCCGTCCAACAAAAACTTATTTAACAATAACTATTTTAGATGAAAGGGTCGTATGGCATACAAATAGTCTGCCTTCTAACTGCTGTCCTAGTGGTGGACATGGCAGCGGTAGACATGGGGAGTCAAGTCCAAACTGAAGCCTGTCCCAGCATCTACAACCCGACCGACGGTGAGTAACTCTATTGTAATTTGTAACTCTATTGTAAATTGTAGCTCTACTGGCTAAATGTTCATCATAAATAACCTGATGTGTGAATCGTCTTTCTTCTATTGAGGAGCAAGGAAATCCAGGGTAGGTTTAAAAGCAGGAATTTATTTGGAAACTTGGAAGTGTCTTGATTTTACCAAAACTATGTGCAAAAAATTACCAAAACTCCAAGAGAAAAACAAGAATGATTTAAAGCAGTTGTATATAATGGTGCATTCAAAAGTGTTATTTTCATTTGCTTCAAGTCAAGTGTTTTGACACGGCTGTGAGTGGTTCAACATGCCACATACTTGAGTTCTGGTACTCCAAGTATGACGTATTTGTGCACCTCAAATATTTGTGATGTTTCAACGTTTTACGTCTCAAGAGCTTCAGTTGGTTAAATTACCATATTTGTTTTATTTAGATACTAAATTACAAGATTACAAGCGCACCAATTCGACCACCCCAATTACTTATGCGCTACCAATACTATTTCCCATTTTTAGGATTATGTAATCCAATCATCTCATTTTGCAGAACTTAAGTTTGTGAATCCCCGACCAGATCACTTAGAGGTTTTTCCACCAAGCGATGTAGCTTGTTTCGAAGGCCGGCTTCAAATGTTTCGCTGCTGTGGCACAGGCTTCAAAGCTATAAAATGGTAAGTCTTTTAGAACACTGATTCTTTTAAAGCTTTTCTATTTTGGATCAGGAAAATTGGTGGTTACATAATGTGTAACGTACTGATAACAACCAGTCAAAGTGTATTTGTTGACCTACCAGGTATTTTAATGGTGAGCTGATCTCAGCATCAGACGAGAGGTTTTTGACCACAGACATGGGTCAAGCTATCAGATGGTTCAGGCCTGGACCTGCCGGGTTCAACCAAATATCTTGTGAGCTGGTGCACAACGAGACAACGAGCCTTCGTCATGACATGAAGGTCCAAGTGATTGCAAGTACGTTATTTACTTGAAGTTATATATATTAACAATTTTTCTCCTTTGTTCAAATAACCTCTTCTTTTCCTTTTACTTCTCTCCAGCATCTGTTTCATTTATTTCATTACACTTCTCTCCTTCTGCATCCATCACTGCACCACTTGATGCCTTTATCTTTTTTTTATTCTATTTCAACCCTCCATATCTTGCTTTCTTCTTTACCGCATATCTTTTTTGACGTGCACTTTTTTTATTCACCTACGATGTTTATGCCCGACTATTTTTTGGAGCAGTTATGTAACACGATTTTTTGTTTTATTGTTTTTTGTGTATAACTTCAAATACATTACCCTAGGTTTAAAAATATTGTTAATGGATTAGTCGTTATTGATTAAAAAAAATCAAATATATTATATTAATAAGCAGGTGCGGCGTTGTGTCGGCACATCTAAGCCTATCATAGATTTAATGCTTCCTTCAGCTTCCTCTTATGTCTATGTACAATAGGATTGTTTAACCACTGATAGGGAAAATGCACTTTTAAACACATTTATAATCGATGCTTTGTACAGTTCTGTGTTTTTATCTATTTTAATGAAGTTGGAAGTTTTCTTTGTGGATAGTAGAAAGCATTTAGGTTTGTACTTTCAGATTAGTCGAAACTAAACTTTGACATAAATATACAAAAAACAATTTTAGGTAACTTGACTGATAACATCTTTAATGAAGGTAAATTACCCACATGATACTTTTTGTAGTTTAACCAACTTTAAGCTTTAATTCCTTCCACTAATTTATCCATCAGTAAAAACTTTCCCAGCTGAACTATTGACTTTAGATTAGTTAATTGCGCCTACAAATTTCTGAGAAACTAACCACACTGTTTAATACCTGACATCACCAGCCTGAGTTGATGTAGCTTTGACCAAAAATTTACACAGACCTAAAAATCACCATTTTCTATTTACTGCATTCAAAATGTATGACATTCATTGTTTCCATCACTTTGCTTCCTATTGAGGTCATGCCATGTTGGTTTGCCATGAAAGGAGGGAGAGTTTCATATAATGAATAGTTAATTAATATTCTCAACCATTAAATATTACATAATGATTACTTGTTTTGCTCAGTAGAAGCTCTGTAACTTGTGGTTTTCTGAATAACAATTAAAATTAATTACAAAAGCCCATTTGTACACTAATGCTTAGCAACAATATTGATGTTATGATCAAGTATTACCTGAATCCTGAATTATATCCAGCGCACACTAGCTATTGTGTAATTTTGCTGTTTTGTTGTGCCCGACACAGGATTATCTCACTGAATAACAGACTGTTTACTTCATGTAGTTATTGCTTTTCTTCTTTAATTGTAGAACATTTTCATTATCATAATAGTAAGTATGGCAATTTTCCAAGTTTCCCGTTAGTATAAATTAATTTCTCAAAACTGTTGGCTGAATGTTTTCTACACTTGCGGCTCTACAACTTTCAGTCTTCCTCATTTACACCATAGATGACATTACAAATACATTTTTTCTTGAGGGTGCTTTTCGGGGGGAAAAACACTTTTTATGTTTTTTATAGTCACTTATGGTTTTTTTTCATCAAATGCTGACTATAATCTTCACCAAGAGGGTTCACAAAAAACTAGATCACTATTGTTTCTTTTGATGGTGTGGCGACATATATTTTTTGCACATATCGCTCCACATATTCACTCTGAACTGTTCCTTCTACATTATATAAGGCTTTCCAGGCACTGCATGTTACTAAAGGAGCCAGTAATACCATTGTCCAGCTTTGTTAGCACCCAGCTCAGTCTTGGCTAACTCTGTTTAAACCCAGATTAACCCAGGCGCTCCACCACAACATTTTGAGATTAAAACTATTTGCAATACTGAATTAATAAATTGGCCGCTGTCCAGAAATGTTGATCAGTGTCCTGATTCATCAACAACAAAAACACCAGATGGTGGCTTGCCTTTCAGCAGCTGATTGGTCTATTTTAGATTACATCACTTTTACCAGATTGTTTTGTTTTTAGATTGTCCAGTTCTGAAGCCGTACTACAAGATACAACCAGAAGACAAATGCGCTAATGTTGGTGATAATGTCACATTCCAGTGTGAAGTTTTCTTTGGAGACAATGGCTGTTTGCACCCAATATTCAAGGATGTCTCCTTTTATGACAGCTCTAATAACTTTGTGTCTCAAAACTATGACGGCTATAGAAACGTCGTCATTCAAAGTAAAAAAGCGTGAGTTACAAAATAATTGTTTGATGTTGGCTGGACAATAGAAATTTGATAAACCGCCCATTATCTCAGACCTTGGAGCTGGTACTGCTGTAATAGCCACATCTGTATGTTACCGCATGCTTTCATTACAGAGACGACAAAGCCACTTCAGTATATGCAAGTCTTACCTTCTACAATGTGACAGAACAGCAGTTGAACACCAAATACTTCTGTATACCAGTTAGACACGACTACATGAAAGTTGGCTTCAAGTTTCTTGGTCCATGCCGAGGTGTGTTTACTTATTATGTAATATTCTAGCTATGAGCATACACGCTCTATTGGTGCAGGTCTAAGGTTCGACAAAGCGTGATGGTTGCACATGGCTTACAGCGCCAGGCATAAAAACATAGCCCTTGCTCCTTAGTTGTTTTTGCGGCATTCCTAATTAGGCCAATACAAAACAGCGCTAAATGTGTACTAGGCTACAAGTGTGGCTCAGAGCAACTGCTGGATTTTGTGTGGCTGATTGAGTAAATGCAAAATTCTGGAAGTGGTGATCAGTTGGTGTTATGCTAATCTAACCAAGCAAAAAACGTAATAGAATTCTTATTTGACACTTGATGTAATCAAATGGCGCAAGAATCAAAACACGCCACCAACTTATCTATATACATGTCTAAATGTGGGCTAAGGGCGCTAGAAACTGCACCTGTCTTACATCAGCTAATAGGATCAAGTTGTTAGAGGTTGAAAGAATAGCAGTGGCAGCAGGCACGCATCCGCCACAGCAGCAGCAGCAGTAGTAGCAGTGGTAATAGCATTAGTAGCAACAGTAGCATTAGTAGTATTAGTAGCAACAGTAATAGCAGTAATATGAGTAACAGTACCAATAGTCCAAGCAAGTAGAAGTGGCAGTAGTAGTGGTAGCAGTAGTAATAGTGGTAGTAGTAGCGGTAGCAGTAGTAGTAGTGGAAGTAGTAGTTGCAGTAAAAGTAACAGTAGTAGTAGCAGTAGCAGTAGTAGCAGCAGCAGCAGCAGCAGTAGTGGTAGTAGTAGCAGTTGCTTTAGTAAGTTCATCACAAAAAACATTGTGAAAGACATTACTGAATGCTGTATGATACAGTTTGTTATAGGTACTAAAATAAAGGGAAGTAAACAAGTGATGTAAACCCTGTTTTTCTCTGTCAAAGTGGCCTTTGTTAAAAGTAAATTAACTTGGTTTCCAAATATCTAATTTGGTTTACTAGTTTGCCATCACAGAGAAACTGTTCATACATGTAAATTGTACACTATTTAGGTTTTGTCTCCTCCTGCATCGTTATATTAGGTGGCTATGATTCATTCACAACTGATGTTTTAGACAACATAAAGTACACCACTACAAGAGCCACTGATAGCAAACTGGCTACTCAAATAGCCATACCAATCCTGCTAGTGACTCTCATCGCCATGCTTATTGGTGGAATGATATATGTATACAGAGATCAGCTAAGGATTCTATGTAGGAGACAGAAAGGTACACTGCACATACATATACTAGTCATGCGTGTATTGTACTAGGGTTAGTGATATGTACAACTGTCATTTAATAACTCGATAGGTCCATACAAGTATGATGCGTACATCATCTGCTCTAAGAATGAGTCTGATCAGAACTTTCTGGTAAACAACTTGATGAAAGAGCTCGAGCAGTATTACAGGCTGTGCATTCCAGATAGAGACTTTCCCATTGGCTCCGGTGAGTGAAGCCTTTCATTACAGCACTATATATGTAGTGGACTGCTCTGTACATATCTAATGATTTGTAGTTGTCTTCTCTTGTACATATCTAATGAGTTATAGTTGTCTTCCCTTGTACATATCTAATGATTTATAGTTGTCTTCTCTTGTACATATCTGATGATTTATAGTTGTCTTCTCTCATACATATCTAATGATTTATAGTTGTCTTCTCTTGTACATATCTAATGGCTTATAGTTGTCTTCTCTCATACATATCTAATGATTTATAGTTGTCTTCTCTTGTACGTAGCTAGTGGTGTATAGTTATTTTCTCTTGCATAGTTTTTTTCTCTCGCACATATTTAGTGATTTTAAACTACATTTCTTGTTGCTAATACAGTGATGCGTTCAAGGTCTCATTCTTTGCAAGCATTTAATACCCTGTCACAGCAGCTACTCCTTGTATTTATGCAGTGATGCCAGTGGAGATAACTGAGTACATAAAAGAGAGTAAATCGGTTGTTGCGATAACAAGTACGAGCCTCCTACAGACGGACTACTGTGACCTCTCCCTTGAAGTAGCCATAGCAAACAATATACCGATCACTTTTGTCAAACCAACTGCTGAAGAAGATCCTTTGGAGAAAGAGAAATTCAACAAGTTGATTAGTGAACGCCCCAAACTCTCCGCTGCTCTGTCTGTAAGTTTGGCAAGACCTCAGGAGCTTTCACCCTACACGAGTCAGCCGTGTCTGAATGTATTACCAAACAGTCGATGCACAAGTGTTATTGATGCACTATTTTATGTTTTGGCAGGTTTCAAAAGTTTTAAGGTATCCCCAAAAAGCGGATGAGAGTTCATTGGCAGCGTTTTACAACTCACTGTACAACGCTATGCCACTGGCACAGAGAGTGAAACAGACGGAGGTACAGGACCAGGGGAATGACGAAAAGTTTTCATAAATGAACCACCAGTCTCTACTCAACTCCGATATTTCTATTCTTGCATATACAATGCTATTAATATTCTATATTGATCTATTTCTGCAGATTTAGTCATTCGTGTATATAGTGTGTCAGTATTAAAAGCTTGTTGTTATTAGTCAACTTATTTTTCAATTATGCTGGTTTTTTGTTTTCTCATATTTATAGCAATGGGTTTTTATGTTATCATTGAAAATTTTTATCTTGACCAGAAATATAATATTTCTATTTACGCTGTATCTATATGTGTTTTTATTGACTTAAATAGGGGGCAGTGGTTTTGGAAGATATGATAACCACATGCCAGGTTTCTCAAAAAAGTGATAACAACAATACTTGCTATTAACTAACATTATTCCTTTGCTGTAAGTGTGCTGACACGTGAGAACTACTGCTGACCTGAGAGGTTTGAGTGGTTTGCTAAACAGATATCAATAGCATCTGGACCAAGTCCAGTGGTGCTGACTACCAGTATATTTTGTACTTTTTAAGCGGATAAAAATATGCTAAAATAAATTGAAGTGAAAAATGCAAATCACTAGTTGACTAGTTGTTAGCAAATTTTTGGAGTTGTCCTTTTTGAGGAAGATATATAATGGCTGAGATAATGAAGAAAGCTAGATATGTAAGATATTGTAGTGTGCAGATAAATCACATTTGAGCCAGTTCAAATTTCTTCATGATGTCAGACACCATACAAATCGCAGGTGCCAATTTATATGTGTATTGTCAGCAATAGTTAACAACAATCTAAGCTTATTATGCTAAATTTCTTCAAAAGATGTGAAAACGTCTTTTTAAACTATTTCGTTTTTGGGTAGCAAAAAACAGCAATAGCACTATACCAGGATTGATACTGTAGTTTGAGATTGCAGTTTCATAATGGAACCAAGAAACTTGTGTGATAATAAGCAGCATAAAATAGTAGTTGCCATGACTACAACAGTTACAAAATGACAAAAGTAATCGCTGATATATGAATCACGTAATGCTGTACAACATTTTAATGGATATCTAAATGTAAATATACACATGAAAAAAAAATTTCAATTCATCTCAAAAGAATAAAAACACAAGTTTTATGTATAAGAAAATTGATTGACTTTAAAAAAGTTTATGAAGTGAGGTAGGTATGAGCAGTTATATTCTTGGCTCATCTCCAAGCTTTTTCAGCTTTCGTTTGTTTATGCTGTAGGTAAGTCCTGCTTTTAGCTTTAAATAAAAAATGTTACATACATTCTTTTTGAAGAGTTCTTAAACATCGGAATAGAGAAGAAACATAAGATTTCAATAAGTAAGTTTAATAGTAACCTGGCATATAAACAGGTTCTGCTTGTAAATTATTTCTGATTTCTTGCAGTATGACTTTTTTTATCCTGTTTAACTTTTAATTGACGGTATTTTCATGGTGGGGCTTGCAAGTTTTTCGTAATCATATTCATGAAGACAAACGGGGTTTGTAGATGGGAATCTTTGTTGTTTTCACTTTTTGTATAACTATTTGTGTTCACATCAACAGTGCAAGTGAAGCAATCTGGTTCACATTATATACCCATAGTGCGTTCCTCTGCAGGAATGGAATACTGTGGAAGGTTTTGGTGGTTGTTGGCCGTTGTGTCTCTTTCTCTCTGTCTACACCTGCCCCCAATCCCTTCTCCTACAGTACCCAGTAGGAGGTACAGTACAATATAGAACATTATTGTGCCTGTACAGGCAAATACATGCCATCTACAATACTTCAGATATACAGCTTAGGCTAGATTGAGAAGTTAGTTTGTAATTGGTTTAATTTAGAATATTTCTTACAGGCTGTTACCAGCGTCAAATTTTCTAGATCTGTCAGTTGAATGTTTTTTGTGTTTTTTGTGATTATGAGAAAAACAAAGAAATTAATTATTGCATCAGCCAATAGTTTGCTGTCAAATCAATTGTTTTTTTTTTTATAGAACTGTGAACGCAAGTTACCATGTCAGATGCCAGCCATACCATGCAAAAGATTTCTGATATTGCTTATGAATATTTATTGTATAAATTGTAGTAGATAATATAGTAGCATGGGGCGACAGAAAGCATTAGTAGCATGGGGCGACAGAAAGCATAGAAAGAAGCTCAGCAGGAAACCACTTTGAGAAATATTCCAGTTGTGCACTCAGTGGCTCAGTTGAATTCACGCTGCCATGGTGACAGCAGTAGCCAAGTGACAGCGGTAGACATGTGTTTGCAGGTGTTTGTACCCTGCCAATCCAGTCCTTGGTTTTTCATGAGTTCATTAGGCTAAAACAAAACAAAAATAATTTTATTGTTATAAGTAAAGTATTTACTTGCCACATTTAAAACTTTAATGAAAGGATAATTGCAAAATGATGAATACACACACTAGGGCTGAGTGAACGAGCCTTATTTATAACAAGTTTTAGGCCTTGATATACTAACCACACTGGCTACATTGTCTGAATATTCCTTCAAAATGATATGTAACCTATCAGAACATCACAGTCAGAGAAAATTATTATTTAGGTGCAACTAATGTTGTCTCATTTTATCGTAATAACAGCAATAATCAATAATTAACTGAGAATATGTGACTATCTTAAAATGAACAGTAACTAATTTTGCCTAATAAATTATAAAAGTTGGATAGGCAAGTAGCTGCTATTAGAAGTTGTCCTCTCCACATTCCTGCGGGTTGACATCTAAACTGCCATCAACTAGTTTGCCCAGTTCATTGGTGGATGTACTTGCATAGCAGATAAGAAAAAGCCAGTGTTTGAGCGTTGCAGCTTTTAGAGTTTAATTAAAATCGCTGTCATTTATCTCTCATTTTCCTCTCCCCATTGTACCACCCCTCCCAGGCTCATGCTACCAAAGCCTTTATTTTGCTCGCTACCTTTCAATTTCATGAATGTAAGAAAAAAACACCATGCTGGCACCCATTTTGTCGAGCTCCATGTTGATATTTTCAGCTTTCTCAATGTTGTTGAACCGACATACTTGAAATGAACACACTCGGATTTAATGACAGTATTTGCATCAAGTTACCTATAGAGGTTTCACCATTGGTGGATATACAACTGCTTACCTGTGCTGCTGACTGACCAAGATCTGCTAGCCCACCAGTTCACAAAGTCAGTTGTCTCCGATGTAACATACAACTCAAAGCTTCTGCTTCTGGTGGAGAGTGCAGTAATGGTAAGTGTGGTAGTTGGGTTACCATTTGCATTTGTTGTCTGTAACAGAAGTATTTGTATCAAGTACATCAACTAAAGTAGTACCTGACACCATAACATCACTAGAGACAGTTCTTGTGGTTCAGTCCTGTTAATATTTCATAATAAACTTACCACGGCAGAACTTGGTCCAGTTCCAGCAGGATAGTCCACAAAAGATCCATCTGGTTGTTGTACTGTCCACACATAGTTGGTAGAATCTGGTTGTCCTCCCACCACTTCTGCTACTATGGTGATGACGCCATTGGTATCAACATTCAAGTTTCCTGTTACGCTACCAGCTACATTAGCTACAACAATCCGTTTGTTTTATTAATAATGAGCCAACTTCTTAGGGTGTTTTGTGTGTAAAAGATAAAATGATCAGTTTAATATAACTATTTATCCTCACCTGCAGGAAGGTTAAAGGTAAACTGTCTGTACCAGCTACCAGTAGCAGTTACTGTAAATGTAACAGACTGGGTAGATGTGGTTAAACCATCAGCCAACTGTAGTTTATATGTGTTAGATCCATCTGAGTTGGCCTGTAGAACATACCAGAACTTTCTGTGCTAGTAGAATGCACATACAACTATATTATACTATGTTCCAATAGGTTTTATATTCTTACTATTGCGTTCTCAGCACTAAATGATCCGCTAGTTTGACCGATAGCGAGAGAAGAACCATCCGGAAGGGTCCACAGAAAGCTATCAGGTACTGGATTTCCCCCGTAGACAGTAACAGACAGGGTTATGGAGCCATCGCTGTTATACACCGTGTTGTAGGCAAGACTCGACTGTACAATGGTGGACTCGGCTGATTGCACTAAAAACAAAACATAATTAATTAGTCATGGTGTTTGGTTTCTGAGTAGATTGATTTGACGATTGCTTGAGCAGTTACGAGAATTTGTTTTTTAACAGTTTGCTATTTTACAAGATGTTTTATGAATGGCAGTTTTCAAAAGCATAAAGCTATTGTTAGTAACAAGCTTAATAAATCAACAATTGAAAATTTCAGTTGTGTGACATGAATTTGGTCTGCTGGTCAGATGAGCCGGCTAACACTTACCGTGGCTGCCGAGCAAGAGAATAACAGCAATGGCGTACACTAGAAACATGTTTCCTTTGAACTTTTTGAGGACCTGAATGAACAATAAACAATAAAAATCAATTTTTAACCGTAATGTCTCACAATGAGCACACAGCTAGAGTTCTACAAAAACATCATCTGTTAGGAACGAAAGAATATTTGACGTACCTTTTGTGTGTTCAATGTAACCAGTTTAAAGCTCACAGCTCGATTGTTTTAACTACTAGAACTATTCTACTTTTATAGCCAAAGTTAGCATTTCTCTGACGCGTTAGAGCTCTAACTGCTACATCATTTGTTGTCATCAATCCCAAATTATTTAAAATAATTTGCTAACTTCCTTCAGGCAAGTCCGTTAAAAGTTGACACTTCATGCTAAAAATTGATCACAAAAGTGGCATTTAATGATATTGTCATTTTTGATGTGACATCTGTCGTCCCTCACCAAACCAGATCATATTTCACGCTCAATATTAGTACATGCAATTTGTAGGATATTGTCTTTGAAGAAATCCAGTTTTACTATTGTAGTGCTAACCCAATTCAACGTATTGGAAATGACACATTTTTATTGGTTATTTAAGCGCGTCAATTTTGCAAATTTTGTCTACTGCATCTGCACAGCCCTTCTCATTCACCATTAATGCTTGAACTTATTTTTTTTCATCATTACTGTTGAAATTTTTCTAATGCGTTGACATGAGTACAGACATTTCAAAAACTTACCACTACAGCACTATTGTATCTGTAGCATTATTATTCATTAGTAGACATCTGACTACTAGTGAATATTATTGAGGTGGTGCATTCGCTTTCACAGATGACCATCTGTGGGCTAATTATTCATTCGTAAACATTTGGCTTTGCAACCATTCTTGTACACGGTTGGTTTGTTTCAACTCTTCTTGGTTCAGAAGAATCTAACTGAACTCAAACTATGACGGCATAAAACCATAAGTGGCTGACGTCAACCTGGCAGAGGTCTTTAGTAGCCACAAAAATATTTATAGACCAGTTTTAAAATAGTGAGGTATGTCACATTCAGCAAATGTTGAACTGGTTAATGCTGTTTCAGAAGTTTTAAGTGGTGAATAAATTGATCGTGTTGTTAAGATAGCAGCCAGGTAGTCAGCAGTGTGGCTCACCATTGATAACTGATGGTAATGCAAAGTACCAGGATCTAATTATTGTGGCGGAAAGCTCACTCCAAGAAACAATTTCCTACCATGAGAAACAATCGATTATTAATAATTCAACCATGTCTTTCAAATTTTAGAATCAAACATTTTACATGGTGGTAGTTGTTATTTTTTTCTTTTATCTCATTATTCGATGTAAATATGATTTTATTGCCACTAAATTTTTCTGAGAAAAGCGTTAAAAAACGTTGTGTAAAAAAATCTCTAAAGTCGTTCGATTTGGTACATTACTCAATATTATTTTGTGTGACAAAAGTTCATGTTTATTTCTTTGGCCACTAGTAGCAATACAATCAAAGCTGCTGATGCAAGCAACATCAACATCCTGTTCCATTCCTTGTTACTCTCTCAAGGTATTACTCAACAGGTTCCTGCACGTATGCACAAAACAATTTGGTAAACAATTATTCTGGTTTGGCATATTGTGTCCTGAAGTGTAGCTGGTCTGTCTCCCCCATTGCCAACTGCGCCCACACTGAAACCATACAATTGGCAATAACTTCAAAACCTGTCAAGTTTTTGTCATTGTACAAAGTTGTATTAGCTGACAAAAATAGAACGTTACTCAATCAAAAGCTACCCGTTCTTGTCGCCAATTACTTAATGATGCCTAAGCGCATGTTTTTAGTGCTTCAAACAAAGAGGAGGAGCGTTAGTTGCTATTATTCAGCGGTTAAAACTTTAGGCTAACTTGTTACATAAGAGTAGTCTCCATGAAACATAAATAAGAAATAAAATCGGTTGTTTATGTAAGCCGAAATGTAAAATCTCTAGAAAGTGGATCCTTGAATTTTATAAAGAAAAAAGCTTTGTATTCAACCTATAAACCCCATAATTTGTACTAGAATTACTAAAAGGTTTTCACAAGTTTTTAGGAACAACAATGTTACATTTTATAATATTCATATGGCACAGCAAGGCTTTAATATCATTACATTGGTAACTACTGCGGAAATGGGCTAAATACATCCGATGTTTGCCATAAATGGGGATCATCGATGTACCATGTATCATACAATGACAACCCATCGATGCAAGTGTACTCTCACTTTTGAGTTCAAGGTCATCAGGCATATTATTGTGTGTGATTATACCTGTGCAAACTATTCATTGTTATATTTATTTAAATAAAAAGTTACATTCAAAGACAGTAGTAAAATATTTAAAAAATGACATAGTTTTTAGTAGCAGAATGTGGGTGAGTCATCGTTTCATCCCATGTGAAAGATTGGCATTATATGTGACACTCTTGGGGAGAAGTGAGATGAATAACAACTTTTGCTACTAAACCAGGGTTGAGCACGCTATGCTTTGTTTATGACATCCAGAATTGAGGGCATGGCCCACAAACAAGGAGATGTATCCAAACTTTTGGGTTTCCAATAGCTAGTAGTGGATTATTATCCACAGCAAAATCTATAAAACTTCAACCCCGCTAGCGGATAATTAAGTCTTTAAAATAACATCAGCAGCCATTAACCAGACACATCTATGTCCCAGCCAGCAAAGAACAGGGGAGGACAGGGGAGGACAGGGGGAGACAGGGGAGGACAGGGGAAGACAGGGGAAGACAGGGGAGGACAGGGGAGGACAGGGGGAGACAGGGGAGGACAGGGGAGGACAGGGGGAGACAGGGGAGGACAGGGGAGGACAGGGGAGGGCAGGGCAGGGGAGGGCAGGGCAGGGGAGGGCAGGGGAGGGCAGGGGAGGACAGGGGAGGACAGTGGAGGACAGGGGAGGACAGGGGAGGACAGGGGAGGACAGGGGAGGGCAGGGCAGGGGAGGGCAGGGCAGGGGAGGGCAGGGGAGGGCAGGGGAGGACAGGGGGAGACAGGGGAGGACAGGGGAAGACAGGGGAAGACAGGGGAGGACAGGGGAGGACAGGGGGAGACAGGGGAGGACAGGGGAGGACAGGGGGAGACAGGGGAGGACAGGGGAGGACAGGGGAGGGCAGGGCAGGGGAGGGCAGGGGAGGACAGTGGAGGGGGTAAAGAAAACATTAAGTTGAAGGACAATACCTTTTAAGAAACCCTACTTTTTGTTAGTACAGACTTATAACACTCCGTGGATGTGGTACACCCACATAGCAGGTACTATCTCTCAGATCAAACTCAATGCAACAGAATTATAAAACTGGTTAATCGCCAAAGACCTTTGAGTTTTATTGACTTGGTAATCTGTGTTATCACTCACCATCGGTTAGTGAACACTTGCCGATGTATGACAGGTAGCTTTGTGGAGTTGTCTCCACGGTATTCTGTGTTACTGTCTACCATTAGTTAGTGAACACTTGCCAATGTATGACAGGTAGCTTTGTGGAGTTGTCTCCACGGTATTCTGTGTTACTGTCTACCATTACTTAGTAAACACTTGCCAATGTATGAAAGGTAGCTTTGTGGAGTTGTCTCCACGGTACTCTGTGTTACCGCCTACCATCGGTTAGTTAACACTTGCCAATGTATGACAGGTAGCTTTGGCATATCATTTACAAGTTGAAAACAAAACAAATATTTTATTGTTGCCACGTAATGTTGTACCAGTCAATCAAACGCTGGTTTATGATAATTGCTAGAAATAGTGCTAACACCTCATGTATTTTGTTGTCTAAATGGGCATTTTTATGTGACTCAATTTTCTGATAATAGAAACAAATGAGTTGAAAATAGCGATTAGTTCTACTAAAGCTGTTCGATAGTAAAATGTACCTTCAAGTCATACTGCAGACTGAAACAGATTGTAACACACCCTGTCAGTATTTTGGTTTTAGAAAAGCCTCGATTTTTTATTTTAAATGGCTCTTGATAGTAAATCCTTTGATTAAGAACGATTATTTTCCACCGAAGTTTTCGATAACATAATTTTGATGAATATTTTTTAGCTATTGAAAAAATATGTTTTGTTCAAAATATTTCTGATTAAAAAACTGTAGTCTGTTACCGGATGAAGTGCTTGTTTTTTGTACTCTATATTTATCTGTTTTCCAAAGAATTGACAAGGTGATTTATCTCCTAGACTGAGGGTTGAAATAAGCTCGAAAAAAGCGGAAAAGAAACGAAAATAAACTTGTAGTTGACTGTTATATTAATTAGTACAGCCGAGCGTATTGTCTGGTGTACATGTGTTGTCTAATAAAGCATGAATGAGGTCAGAGGTCTTGCTGGATACAGGACAGATGTAACATGAGTGAGGTCAAGGCCTTGCTGGATACAGGACAGACGTAACATGAATGAGGTCAGAGGTATTGCTGGATACAGGGCAGATGTAACATGAATGAGGTCAAGGCCTTGCTGGATACAGGGCAGATGTAACATGAATGAGGTCAAGGCCTTGCTGGATACAGGAGAGATGTAACATGAATGAAGTCAAGGCCTTGCTGGATACAGGAGAGATGTAACATGAATGAAGTCAAGGCCTTGCTGGATACAGGACAGGTGTAACATGAATGAGGTCAAGGCCTTGCTGGATACAGGACAGATGTAACATGAGTGAGGTCAAGGCCTTGCTGGATACAGGACATATGTAACATGAATGAGGTCAAGGTCTTGCTGGATACAGGACAGATGTAACATGAGTGAGGTCAAGGCCTTGCTGGATACAGGACAGATGTAACATGAATGAGGTCAAGGTCTTGCTGGATACAGGACAGATATAACATGAGTGAGGTCAGAGGTATTGCTGGATACAGGACAGATGTAACATGAGTGAGGTCAAGGCCTTGCTGGATACAGGACATATGTAACATGAATGAGGTCAAGGTCTTGCTGGATACAAGACAGATGTAACATGAGTGAGGTCAAGGGCCTAGCTGGATACAAGACAGATGTAACATGAATGAGGTCAAGGCCTTGCTGGATACAGGACAGATGTAACATGAATGAGGTCAAGGCCTTGCTGGATACAGGACAGATGTAACATGAGTGAGGTCAAGGCCTTGCTGGATACAGGACAGATGTAACATGAATGAGGTCAAGGCCTTGCTGGATACAGGACAGATGAAACATGAATGAGGTCAGAGGCCTTGCTGGATACAGGACAGGTGTAACATGAATGAGGTCAAGGCCTTGCTGGATACAGGACAGATGTAACATGAATGAGGTCAAGGTCTTGCTGGATACAGGACAGATATAACATGAGTGAGGTCAGAGGTATTGCTGGATACAGGACAGATGTAACATGAATGAGGTCAGAGGTCTTGCTGGATACAGGACAGATGTAACATGAATTAAAAGTTTACATGAACTTATTGGAGCTCCTCAGGAGAATAAAACTAAAAAGACGAGCGGTTCTCGAAAGCAACGTACCTTAAGGATCGTAGCAGAGTCGACTGCCATGACAGAGCTACTTAGTCTGTCATAAAACCATTTATTTTACTTTAATTACTGAAAACAATTGTTAATTTAGATTTATTTAGCCGTGAGTTATTTATCCAATTTTTTATTAGCATCAGTAGCTGTATGGTAATGTGTGCTGACTTGTTTTGAAGTCTTATCAAACAGGCCTAATCACATGATTACATAATGAAACTCAATTGAAACTCATTGTACTACCGTTTGTTGTGGGATAAAACCACTCGGCATGCGCTAGATTATAACGATCAACCTACTGTTTGGAGCTGTCCAATGTAGGAACACCCAAACTACTGATCACCAAAGACTTAATCAAGATATATAACTATTGTTACCTTTCATCAATTTGCCAGTGAGAGATCAACATATCAATATATACGTGCTTCGATATTGAAGAATTCATATAAGTTTATTACTGATTAAGTGAATAGCCTAATAAAATATTTGAGCTGAAATATGTTTACATGAATGATAATTGATAACACAAAACAACCATGGTACTGTCTGCAAGATTACCAGCATTTTTGTATGAACTGTTGAGGAGATAGGGTAAATAGCACCTAAAAATAATATGCAAAAATATCTTCAAAATATTGGTAACTAGTAGTGTTTGTAAATTATTGTAAAATACTAAGCATATTGCCATATAAGCGAAATTTAACATGTACTCTTGTGGAAATGGTATCTACGATGTTGAGTTGGTTGTAGCTTGGAAAGAAGTGGTGTGAAATCTGTCCTTCAAACTTCACGCTGGAAAAAAATAATTATAATTGTCACATCAAATTTCTCAATGCCTCTTTAGTTTTGACATATAAATTACCCGCTGGCGTTAGCGTAGCACATAAGTTAAACTTTTAGCATCTGGTAGAAAATACTCTTTGCCGCTTACCTGTGCTGCTGACTGACCAAGTTCTGCTAGCCCTCCAATTCACAAAACCGTTTGTCTCCGATGTAACATACAACTTGAAGCTTCTGCTTATGGTAGAGAGTGCAGTAATGGTAAGTGTGGTAGTTGGGTTACCATTTGCATTTGTTGTCTGTAACAGAAGTATTTGTATCAAGTACATCAACTAAAGTGGTACCTGACACCATAACATCACTTGAGACAGTTCTTGTAATTCAGTCCTGTTAATATTTCACAATAAACTTACCACACCAGAACTTGGTCCAGTTCCAGCTGGATAGTCCACATAAGATCCATCTGGTTGTTGTACTGTCCATACATAGTTGGTAGAATCTGGTTGTCCTCCCACCACTTCTGCTACTATGGTGATGACTTTATTGCTGTCAACGTTCAGGTCTCCTGTTATGTTACCGGCTACATAAGCTAGAAAAAAGGAATTATCATTAAACGTTGGATTACTTTACGCTGTTTTTTGTGCATTGCGCCTTCGCTTGATTGTTATTTTATATCATTATTGATACATACCTGGAGCCTCCGCAGGTAGGTTAAAGGTAAACTGTCTGTACCATCTACTTGTAGCAGTTACTGTAAATGTAACGGACTGGGTAGAATCGGTTAGTCCATTAGCCAACTGTAGTTTATATGTGTTAGATCCATCTGAGTTGACCTGTAGAACATACCAGAACTTTCTTTGAGAATACAAACAATAAACAGAACAAATTGGTGCATATAAATTTATTTATTGTTTTCATTTAGAAAATCTGCCTACCCACCATTGGGTATTCAGCTTTAAATGATCCATTAGTTTGTTCTACAGCTAGTGAAGAACCATCTGGAAGGGTCCACAGAAAGCTATCAGGTGCTGGGTTTCCCCCGTAGACAGTAACAGACAGTGTTACAGACCCATCAGTGTTATATACTGTGTTGTAGGAAAGGCTCGCCTGTACAGTACTTTGACTAGTTGACTGTGTGGTACTCTGTGTGGTTGACTCTACAGTACTTTGTGTAGCTGTCAATCAAATGATATTTTGTACATGACAGCCGTCAGGTTCACTCAGAGTAAAACAGTAAGTGGTTCTGATACTTTTAACTGTGATAAGGAGAATGAACTCACTTGTTTGAGCAGCCAGAATAAATGTTGTTTGCTTTTGCCAGCTGTTACCAGCAGCAGCTGTAAATGTTACTCTTTGAGTGGGAGTGGTTAGTCCAGCTCCCATATACAGTCTGTATGTTTTTGAGCCATCTTGATTAGTCTGCAGAAAAAACAAATATATGTATAAATTGGTTACAGAAATAGCCCTAAAACTTGTTCACCTAGTCGTAAGAACAAAGAAGCAATAAAATGATCGTGCAAAAATAAATTTTACTACTTACCATGTATTGAAAAGCTCGGTATGTACCCTTCGTTTGTCCTGGGTACAAAGAAGAACCATCAGGAAGAGTCCAGCGGAAACTATCAGGTGTTGGATTACCCCCGGACACAGTAACGTATAAAGTAACAGACCCATCGGCGTTATATCTGGTCTCTCTGTACAGAGAAGACTGAGCATTGCTGGGAACTGCTGGCAGGTAGTAAGTGAATGTAGCCCACCATCCTGCTTCTGCTCTAAACGTAAAGTTCTGTGGTTGGTCTGTGTAACCATTTAGTACTATCAGTTGGTGATATGAGGATGCCTGTAATATGTGTGTAAGTTACATAGACAATGCTTTCATCAGACATTGGATTGTAAAACTGTACTTATTATAGGTGATTGTTTCATCCACAGTGGAACGAAGACACCTAACAAAATAGATATATGTATCTGACTATATGAAACAAGATTGCCCGCACTTGCATACAATAATAAGTTTATAACAGGAAATAATCTAACTCACCCCACCGCTAGGTAAAGCCATGTAACTTTGAAAATCCTCTGTATGTTCTCCTGAAGATAGACTACTTCCATCTGGTAAAGTCCAAGTAAATGTGTTAGCAGGTGGATTGCCTCCATAGACAGAAGCAGACAGTGTCACTGTACCATCAGAATTTGTCTCAATTTTTCCTTCAACTTTACCACCTTGTATCACTGCACCTGTAACAATAATCAACAGTTTATTTATCCATGGACAAACATCTCAGTGTAGAGTCAAAGTACAAATAAATATACCAGTAGACTTCTTTACCTTGAATTCCAGCTACTAGAAGTAGAGTTATTGTACACGCCGAGAGTATCATCTTAAAGTACTCTGAATGTCTAAGTAGGTCTACAAAAAATGTTTTAACATCAAAGAAAGATTTGGTAACAATTACTTGGTTACAAAAATAATAGAGAATATACAAACACATCTCATATTCAGACAAAATTTCATTTTATACCAGAACAGATTTCACAACTGGCATTCAAAAGTTTTGTCAGATAAAAAGCCCCAAGCTGACAACACATGGTGTTGCTTAGAGTGTATTATTATGTAACAAACAACTTACCTTGAGTAGTTTGTAATCTGTGATCTGTCTGAGAGTCAAAACTCAATTGGTTACACTTCTGTGACTCTCTCCCTTTTATATCAGAGATCTGTAGTCAGTGACGTGATGTAATTGTTACAAAACTACTTTTAAGATGCGGAAACTACATCTAGACAATGCTGTACCAATACTTGAATAGACTGTATTCAGCCATAAATACACAGCCATCTAACAGAATTTATTACCATGGTAACCATCCACTACATTTATGCTATTAGCAAACTTGCCTCCAAATTTGAATTACGTACCCTGAATGAAAATTATGATGCTTACAAAACTGTTTACCAAATGTTTTATTTTTATTAGTGAATGATAGCGACTGCACGTGTGAGCTTCTGCTGGGGAGCCAGGGAAAGAAATGAGCAAATAAAAATGCTACAAATCAAATTGTGTAAAGAGAGTAAATTATGTAAAAGAGTAAACTTTATTTCAAGAATAGAGAAGCTGCACAGACTATCTTGCTTCCTGGTAAAGCTCAACCATTTTGTGAGACTTTAGAAGTGAAGTAAGGGGAGAATGAAGTGTGATTACATAAACCGTACCACATTTTTTTCTCACTTTTTTAGGTCAGCTAGGTGTACCTTGCCAAAAATAATCTGATTTTTATGTGATGATTTTTACAATGATTTTCTATTGTCTTATAAGGGCTTAGGAAAATGGTGAAGCAAAATGTTGGTACTTAATATAGCTTAAAACTTATTGAAAAGAAATCTCTTGGATATGTAATAATCATGCAAAAAGTCACTTAGAACACCAGCCAACCAAAGCTAGACAATCTATGACTCACCGGACATTAATTATATCTCACCAAAGATACCAGAAGCTGCATTGTGTCCTAATAGTTAATTGTTTGCAAGCTTCTGATTCATTTCCATAAACTATCCTTTTCAAACCACCGGAATACCAGAAATAACACTGATTTCTTTAGCCCATTTCTCAATCAGAGATTAACAGTTTTGCAACTTTAATGAATGAATGGCTAGCTTTGGTGTTGTTGATGGTGCACACACCATATAGTACTTTGCTTTGGTTAAAGTTTCTCTTTCTACTTTGTAATTACAATTGAAGTAATATGGATTTGGGTTGATTGGTGGCTTGGTGGCTCTCAGCAGAAGAAGTTTGTTATATCCAGAAAGTGGTGGGTTTATACACTTACTATGTTTAATGAATACAAAATCTCACATTGTACCTTTCGCAGTAAAACCGTTTAGCATACATGCCACCATTGACTGACAGGATGCAAAAGTATGATTAATTGATTTTTTATGTATTGTGGTAAACAATCCAAACTTGCCACTCAGTACATAGAGCTGGAGTTTGTGACTTCTTTCTGTATGTTGCTCCTCACTTTGGTAGCTCTATAGTATGCACTTGTAGTAAATTTTCCAAAAACTATCATAAATAAAATTGTATATCTGAAAGTTCAATTTATGTTCTAAAACTTATCACTACGTTATCTATTGCACTTTGTAAAAACCTTTCTTTGTACGATTCTAAGAGACATCAGTTTCTATTAAACTACTTCTGTTGGTCTCTAAAACTGTTGGTTGTTGAATCTGATGGGAAAGGTTCACACATTTGGTTATCAAAGCGTTTTAACACAAAATGCGCTCTAACTGTATTCACCGATAATAGGCTTCTATTGTAGGCAGTGACATATAAGGGATTGCAACATACATGATAGGATGACATCACATGAGTCATGTTTCTCTTCTACCGTGCAGTTTATATTTCACTGGGAATCCATTTTGGTACGTAGGATAAACTAATGGCTTTTAATAGGCTATATGATCCATCACTGAGTATTTACGCATAGCCAACCTTTTACACAAACAACCTATTCACAGATGCGATGGTATTATCTACCATAGTGTGATGTTATGGACCACGTACAAGTATCCACTGCTGATTAATGCTATCAAATCACAACAAGAAGTGCCTACAGTTATGTAGAAGGTAACAATACTATAATGCAAGTGCTATTGTTCTTGGACTTGCTCCAAGACATCTAATGAGTTTCAGCTTTCTCTGCTTTTGTCCAGCTTTCAATTGATACAGACAAACTTTGCACAAACCGTCCCTTCAGTTTTCATGCTTGTACCACAAGAACTTCTCTAGTTGCCCAGATACATACAAGCTAGATACAATCCAGCAGTATTGATACAAACTCTGAGTGGTGGATAAGAATATTTAAACTTTCAACAACCAGAGTTCCATCTAAGCACTCAATAATAAGTTATGATAATCTATTGATCATACTGTTTTGACACAGACACAAGCTGCAAGTGAGATGTCTTACACATTCATCTAGCGAACATGTATGAGACCTAAAGCTTATATCATTTGATATATCCAGAGTTTTCTCACTGATGTACGCATTATCTACTTGCGCAGCATTTCATTTTTTCACAAGCAAACTTTATATTTCAAATGACTCATACGTACTAGTTGACTTTTTATTATAGTTCTATTTATACTTCAAGTTTTTTGCCTGCACTTATTCACTCGTTCATAATCTTCATTAAACTCGTAGAGTATTCTTTGTTAATATTGATTTTTTTGTGAACAAAAAACAGCAAAGTCTGTTTTTCACATTCAAAAACATTCAATTTAAATATTATGGTTTAGCTGATTTCCACACAATGGTTTGAAGCAGGCATACGGTCCATCTACATTCTTGAGGTAACCTTATAATGAAAAGTCTAAATTATAATAAAAAACTACCGGATAAAAAGCTCTCAAACTCGTCACCGCTATAGAATATTGTAAACGACTTTAGCAAAGAGTGACTCTAGGTATATCCTGAAGTCAACCACTATCTCTTTGAGAGTAATCCTTTACATTTCTGCACCAGTATATTCCCAAGGCAATGTCTCCTCATTCAAAAACCTAATTTTCCTTTCATTCTAATCTCACAGGGATGAAGGATTACTACATGAATCCACTCAAGTCCTGTAGATGGTGACTAAACAAAGAGATTTGTGTTTTATTTCTTGTTTATTTTAGAGATGTACCTGCCTCTTCCCAATGTCCACACCCAGTATAGCAGCTGAATTCCTTTCACTTTCAGTTTTGCTCCAAAGAAGCTGCCAATTTAGTGATCCACTGAGTAATGACTGAGTAGCTACCAGGTAGCCACCAGGTAGCCACCAGGTAACCACCAGGTAGCCACCAGGTAGCCACCAGGTAGCCACTAGGTAGTCACCAGGTAGTCACCAGGTAGTCACCAAGTAACCACCCCCCCCCCCCCCCGAGTTAACTTGGTTGCTACAAGCCCATTAAGGCTTATTACTGTTGGTAACTACCACTTTACCACTTCCCCATTTCACTCCTCCATTCCCCATTCACTCTATCTTTGTTTTCCTTACATCTTCTTGTCTACTTTGTAATAAACCCAGGATCCTTTCACTGTGGTATATATTTATAGTATACTGGGCCAATATCCCCCCCCCCTCCCACTCCCACCTATACCGTCTAGTATTTAAACTCAAGATCAATCACATACATAGTATAGTGTCTACTTATACTGGGCCAGTATCCTCGTTATACCAGTGCAGGATCTGAAGCCAGGATCTACCATATACATTGTATTGTGTCTATTGCGTCTTAATTAGTTAAATAACCATGGTTACGGAACCGTTAGCATCAGAAGAAGTAGAAGACACACCCCTATCTATGTGTTGAGGGGAGTGTGTATCAGTAAAAATAGTTTTCAGACTAAAGAACCACCCTCATCATATATAGTGGACAAGATTCCCCAACTCTGATTGGCTGAAGTGTGGACTGGATTAGCTGGACTGACCGTGTGCTTCTCAAATGATTTGATGCTATTGTTTACTATATTTTGTTAAAAGGACATTTTATTTGTGTACTACTTGTGTGATGATATGTCATTGGTTCATCCCTAATAAAGGAGTGAAACTTCCTCTCCTTTTGTGTACAGGAAACTGTTGTATTTTGTCAAAAACCCTGTGAATCTTTTGTATCTTACATTTTATGTTACTATGTTGAGTGCATAATTAAGTATTATATTTTATACCGTGGTGTAGCTCGTCTGAGTCGAGGACTCTGCGCTAGTCGATAATATTATGTTCGGAGTGGATCCCAAATGGTATGAACCTGTGGGAGTTGATCAAGTGGACGTTATGAAGTTGTGATAGGGTGGGCCCTGTAACTGAGAGAAAAACTAGGCACAAAGAGTGTTTACTTGTTGTGATATCGTTGTGTCCGTAGTAGTTGGCAATAAGTACTACATGGCTACCTTCATGGGCCGGTAGTCTAATGATTAGAGCAGGAAACTTTTTACATCATAAATGCAAGCATAGCTAACCTAGGAGATGAGCAAAGGCTACAGGAGTGATGTCATGGGGATTACTAAAAAAAGCGGAGATGGAGTATGACCAGAGATAGTCGTATTGAAATAAGCGTTCTTGTGTGAACGCTTTTTGAATATATTCTTCTTCTTTAAAAGGTTAACCATTTATGATTGTTTTTACCAATTAATAGCCTTATTTTAAATGTACTGTGTTCTTCTTATAAAGGTTAAACATCTGCTGCTACCCAGAAATAACTGCATGATATGGTGGATTTGTGTTAATACCTATTTTGTTCTCATTTAATTCCCCTTTTGCTGTGGTTTCACGACTTGCATTCCTCCAACTTCCTTTTACATTTTCCTCACTTCATGGTGTCCCTTCCCAACACTAGCCTCCAACCCCCTTCTTCTTCTAGATAGCCATATTTACCTTTACAGTACTCAGTCTATAACAAGTGTAAACACATAAGCTCACACAGAGCGACTTTGAAACACTCTGGAGTTTCCACCTTTCAAACTCAAACTCTTCTGTTATACCTCTTCCCATCTGTCTTCAAATAACCCCCAACTCCTTTGTTTTTACTTCAGCCTGACACTTTCATTTATACAGCACTCCAGTCACAATAAAATGGAATAAAGTAGCTAAAGTACAACCTGTCTTTGATCGCACACAATTGGCTCTGTGAGCACTTTTAAATGGCCCGGCGACTATCTCTGCCTCTGCCTCACAGAGCCATAGAAGACACTCCCATACACTTTAGAAGTATCAAGAGCTTATGTGGCTGTGGTTACCCTCCTGTTGAAAGGATGAGCACTGGGGAGCCCTGAGGTAGGATGAGCACTGAGGAGCCCTGAGGTAGGATGAGCACTGGAGAGCCCTGAGGTAGGATGAGCACTGGGGAGCCCTGAGGTAGGATGAGCACTGGGGAGCCCTGAGGTAGTATGAGCCCTGGGGAGCCCTGAGGTAGGATGAGCACTGTGGAGCCCTGAGGTAGGATGAGCGCTGGGGAGCCCTGAGGTAGTATGAGCACTGGCGAGCCCTGAGGTAGGATGAGCGCTGGGGAGCCCTGAGATAGGATGAGCACTGGGGAGCCCTGAGGTAGGGTGAGCACTGGGGAGCCTTAAGGTAAGATGAAAACTAAAAAAAAATTAAATGCAAACATAAGCAACCTATCCCTCCTGCCCTTATACTTCCCCCAGAAGCCCAAAAACTGTTTTTTGTACTTTCCAAAGAAGAAGTGGTGTGCTCAAGTCAAAGTTGTAACAGTGATGGCCTTATGAACAGTATTATCTCTGCTTGAGGCAGTCAAATCTCTGAGTGAGACAGTCAAATCTCTGAGTGAGACAGTCTAATAGCCCAGAAACTGGCCTGCACTGAGCCTGGCTAGCCTAGTTCTAGCATAAATAGCTTAACTCATATGGCTCTCAGGCTTGTTAAATCTTGCTTAAAAGTGAAAATTGCAATTGGAATGAAATTTCAAACAGTGGCAGTTGAACTAGACAGCATAGTGTTTATTTAACTGTTTTATTTATTTATCGGTGAAAGAGCATATATTAGATGCCAAAGTTTTATTGTGAAACGAGACAAACTTATGAGTGATAAAAACACATATTTATATATTGAGCAGAGTCATTGTCACATAAATGGTAATTGGTGGCATAAAATAACCATAGTCCCTCTTGTATGAACTGTTTACAAGATAAAAATAAACTACAAAAAATCAAATAGTGTAAAGGGAAAAAACCATACTTTAGTGTGGTGGGATAAAACAGGGAAGATTCTAGAACATTGATAAGTAAAATACCTACTACGAGACATAATTTTTTAGCAAACAGAAAAACATTGTAGCCGAAGTGATATCAACTTGACGCTTGAACAGTTGGCTGGAGTTTGAGAAAGAATTTGTACAGATCTTTCTTCTCAGACTTTATGCTACAAAATAAGAATTAATCAAATCGTATCAATATTTCTCGCAGTGTCGCCAGTTTCCAAGATTCGGTAAAAACCAGAAAAATGCAGTTAAATATACACCAAGTTATCAGAAATATAGGTTACTTTAGCATTGGTAAGGCTGATAGTACTGTGGCTTACCTGTTCTGCTAACTGACCAAGATCTGCTAGCCCACCAGTTCACAAAGTCAGTTGTCTCCGATGTAACAAACAAGTCAAAACTTCTGCTTATGGTGGAGAGTGCAGTAATGGTAAGTGTGGTAGTTGGGTTACCATTTGCATTTGTTGTCTGTAACAGAAGTATTTGTATCAAGTACATCAACTAAAGTAGTACCTGACACCATAACATCACTAGAGACAGTTCTTGTGGTTCAGTCCTGTTAATATTTCACAATAAACTTACCACAGCAGAACTTGGTCCAGTGCCAGCTGGATAATCCACAAAAGATCCATCTGGCTGTTGTACTGTCCACACATAGTTGGTAGAATCTGGTTGTCCTCCCACCACCTCTGCTACTATGGTGATGACCTTATCGCTGTCAACGTTCAAGTCTCCTCTCACGCTACCAGCTACATTAGCTACAAATAGATAGTTTAATATACCACATTGGACAACTGTACATTGTCTTGTGTACAATAAACTTTAGATAAGTCATGGGTTTATATAGTTATTGATAGGTACCTGGAGTCTCCGCAGGAAGGTTAAAGGTGAACTGTCTGTGCCAGCTACCAGTAGCAGTTACTGTAAATGTAACAGACTGGGTAGAATTGGTTAGTCCATTGGCCAACTGTAGTTTATATGTGTAAGATCCATCTGAGTTGGCCTGTAGAACATACCAGAACTTTATTTGATAACAAAAACAACAGAACTAAATGGTGCATACAGATTTATTTATTGTTTTCATTTATAAAATACTGTCTACTCACCCTTGGGTACTCAGCTCTAAATGATCCACTAGTTTGTCCTACAGCTAGTGAAGAACCATCTGGAAGGGTCCACAGAAAGCTATCAGGTGCTGGGTTTCCCCCGTAGACAGTAACGGACAGTGTTACAGACCCATCAGTGTTATATACTGTGTTGTAGGAAAGGCTTGCCTGTACAGTACTTTGACTAGTTGACTGTGTGGTACTCTGTGTGGTTGACTCTACAGTACTTTGTGTAGCTGTCAATCAAATGATACTTTGTACATGACAGCCGTCAGGTTCACTCAGAGTAAAACAGTAGGTGGTTCTGATACTTTTAACTGTGATAAGGAGAATGAACTCACTTGTTTGAGCGGGCAGAATAAATGTTGTCTGCTTTTGCCAGCTGTTACCAGCAGCAGCAGTAAATGTTACTCTTTGAGTGGAAGTGGTTAGTCCAGCTCCCATATACAGTCTGTATGTTTTTGAGCCATCTTGATTAGTCTGCAAAAATATATACATACATATATTGGTTACAGAAAGAGCCCTAAAACTTGTTCACCTAGTCGTGAGAACAAAGAAGCAATAAAATGATCGAGCAAAAATAAATTTTACTACTAACCATGTAATGATAAGCTCGGTATGTACCCTTCGTTTGCCCTGGGTACAAGGAAGAACCATCAGGAAGAGTCCAGTGGAAACTATCAGGTGTTGGATTACCCCCGGACACAGTAACATATAAAGTAACAGAGCCGTCGGTGTTATATCTGGTCTCTCTGTACAGAGAAGACTGAGTGTTGCTGGGAACTGCTGGCAGGTAGTAAGTGAATGTAGCCCACCATCCTGCTTCTGCTCTAAACGTAAAGTTCTGTGGTTGGTCTATGTAACCATTTAGTACTATCAGTTGGTGATATGAGGATGCCTGTAATATGCGTGTAAGTTACATAGACAATGCTTTCATCAGACATTGGATTATATAACTGTACATATTATAGGCGATTGTTTCATCCACAGTGGAACGAAGACTCCAAGCAGAATACATATATGTATCTGACTCGATGGAACAGGATCGCCCACACTTGCATACAATAATAAGTTTATAACAAGGAATAATCTAACTCACCCCACCACTAGGTAAAGCCATGTAAGTTTGAAAATCCTCTGTACTTTCTCCTGAAGATAGACTACTTCCATCTGGTAAAGTCCAAGTAAATGTGTTAGCAGGTGGATTGCCTCCATAGACAGCAGCAGACAGTGTCACTGTACCATCAGAATTTGTCTCAATTTTTCCTTCAACTCTACCACCTTGTATAACTGCACCTGTAACAATAATCAACAGTTTATTTATCCATGAACAAACATCTCAGTGTAGAGTCAAAGTACAAATAAATATACCAGTAGAGTCTTTTACCTTGAATTCCAGCTACGAGAAGTAGAGTTATTGTACACGCTGAGAGTATCATCTTGAAGTATTCTCAATGTCTAAGTAAGTCTACAAAAAATGTTTCAACATCAAAGAAAGATCTGGTAGCAAATATTTGGTTGCAAAAATAATGGAGAATATACAAACACATCTCACATTCAGACAAAACTTCATTTGATACCAGAACAGATTTCACAACTGGAATTCAAAAATTTTGTCAGATAAAAACCGCCCCAAGCTGACAACACTTGGTGTTGCCTAGAGTGTATTATTATGTAACAAACAATTTACCTTGTGTAGCTTGTATTCTGTGATCTGTCTGAGAGTCAAAACTCAATTGGTTACACTTCTGTGACTCTCTCCCTTTTATATCACAGATCTGTAGTCAGTGACGTGATGTAATTGTTACAAAACTACTTTCAAGATGAGGAAACTACATCTAGATAATGCCGTATCAATACTTGAATAGACTGTATTCCGCCATGAATAAAAGGCCATCTAACAGGATTTATTACCATGGTAACCATCCACTACATTTATGCTATTAGCAAATTTGTCTCCAAATTTGAATTACGTACCCTGAATGAAAATTATGATGCTTACAAAACTGTTTACCACACTTTTTATTTTTATTAGTGAATGATAGCGACTGCACGTGTGAGCTTCTGCTGGGGAGCCATGGAAAGAAATGAGCAAATAAAAATGCTACAAATCAAATTGTGTAAAGAGAGTAAATTATGTAAAAGAGTAAACTTTATTTCAAGAATAGAGAAGCTGCACAGACTATCTTGCTTCCTGGTAAAGCTCAAACCATTTTGTGAGACTTTAGAAGCGAAATAAAGGGAGAATGAAGTGTGATTACATAAACCGCACCACATGTTTTTTTCTCACTTTTTCAAGTCAGCTAGGTGTACATTGCCAAAAAGTATCTGATTTGTATGTAATGATTTTTACGATGAATTTCTATTGTTTTATAAGGGCTTAGGGAAATGGCGAAGAAAAATGTTGGTACTTAATATAGCTTAGAACTTAATGAAAAAAAATGTCTTTGATAGTAATAATCATGCAAAAAGTCATTTAGAACACCAGCCAACAAAAGCTAGACAATCTATGACTCACCGGACATTAATTATATCTCACCAAGACACCAGAAGCTGCATTGTGTCCTAATAGTTAATTGTTTGCAAGCTTCTGATTCATTTCCATAAACTATCCTCTTCAAACCACCGGAATACCAGAAATAACATTGATTTCTTTAGCCCATTTCCCAATCAGAGATTAACAGTTTTGCAACTTTAATGAATGAATGGCTAGCTTTGGTGTTGTTGATGGTGCACACACCATATAGTACTTTGCTTTGGTTAAAGTTTCTCTTTCTACTTTGTAATTACAATTGAAGTAATATGGATTTGGGTTGATTGGTGGCTTGGTGGCTCTCAGCAGAAGAAGTTTGTTATATCCAGAAAGTGGTGGGTTTATACACTTACTATGTTTAATGAATACAAAATCTCACATTGTACCTTTCGCAGTAAAACCGTTTAGCATACATGCCACCATTGACTGACAGGATGCAAAAGTATGATTAATTGATTTTTTATGTATTGTGGTAAACAATCCAAACTTGCCACTCAGTACATAGAGCTGGAGTTTGTGACTTCTTTCTGTATGTTGCTCCTCACTTTGGTAGCTCTATAGTATGCACTTGTAGTAAATTTTCCAAAAACTATCATAAATAAAATTGTATATCTGAAAGTTCAATTTATGTTCTAAAACTTATCACTACGTTATCTATTGCACTTTGTAAAAACCTTTCTTTGTACGATTCTAAGAGACATCAGTTTCTATTAAACTACTTCTGTTGGTCTCTAAAACTGTTGGTTGTTGAATCTGATGGGAAAGGTTCACACATTTGGTTATCAAAGCGTTTTAACACAAAATGCGCTCTAACTGTATTCACCGATAATAGGCATCTATTGTAGGCAGTGACATATAAGGGATTGCAACATGCATGATGGGATCACATCACATCACATGAGTCATGTTTCTCTTCAACCGTGCTGTATATACTTCACTGGGAATCCAATTTGGTACGTAGGATAAACTAATGGCTTTTAATAGGCTATATGATCCATCACTGAGTATTTACGCATAGCCAACCTTTTACACAAACAACCTATTCACAGATGCGATGGTATTATCTACCATAGTGTGATGTTATGGACCACGTACAAGTATCCACTGCTGATTAATGCTATCAAATCACAGCAAGAAGTGCCTACAGTTATGTAGAAGGTAACAATACTATAATGCAAGTGCTACTGTTCTTGGACTTGCTCCAAGACATCTAATGAGTTTCAGCTTTCTCTGCTTTTGTCCAGCTTTCAATTGATACAGACAAACTTTGCACAAACCGTCCCTTCAGTTTTCATGCTTGTACCACAAGAACTTCTCTAGTTGCGCAGATACATACAAGCTAGATACAATCCAGCAGTATTGATACAAACTCTGAGTGGTGGATAAGAATATTTAAACTTTCAACAACCAGAGTTCCATCTAAGCACTCAATAATAAGTTATGATAATCTATTGATCATACTGTTTTGACACAGACACAAGCTGCAAGTGAGATGTCTTACACATTCATCTAGCGAACATGTATGAGACCTAAAGCTTATATCATTTGATATATCCAGAGTTTTCTCACTGATGTACGCATTATCTACTTGCGCAGCATTTCATTTTTTCACAAGCAAACTTTATATTTCAAATGACTCATACGTACTAGTTGACTTTTTATTATAGTTCTATTTATACTTCAAGTTTTTTGCCTGCACTTATTCACTCGTTCATAATCTTCATTAAACTCGTAGAGTATTCTTTGTTAATATTGATTTTTTTGTGAACAAAAAACAGCAAAGTCTGTTTTTCACATTCAAAAACATTCAATTTAAATATTATGGTTTAGCTGATTTCCACACAATGGTTTGAAGCAGACATACGGTCCATCTACATTCTTGAGGTAACCTTATAATGAAAAGTCTAAATTATAATAAAAAACTACCGGATAAAAAGCTCTCAAACTCGTCACCGCTATAGAATATTGTAAACGACTTTAGCAAAGAGTGACTCTAGGTATATCCTGAAGTCAACCACTATCTCTTTGAGAGTAATCCTTTACATTTCTGCACCAGTATATTCCCAAGGCAATGTCTCCTCATTCAAAAACCTCATTTTCCTTTCATTCTAATCTCACAGGGATGAAGGATTACTACATGAATCCACTCAAGTCCTGTAGATGGTGACTAAACAAAGAGATTTGTGTTTTATTTCTTGTTTATTTTAGAGATGTACCTGCCTCTTCCCAATGTCCACACCCAGTATAGCAGCTGAATTCCTTTCACTTTCAGTTTTGCTCCAAAGAAGCTGCCAATTTAGTGATCCACTGAGTAATGACTGAGTAGCTACCAGGTAGCCACCAGGTAGCCACCAGGTAACCACCAGGTAGCCACCAGGTAGCCACCAGGTAGCCACTAGGTAGTCACCAGGTAGTCACCAGGTAGTCACCAAGTAACCACCCCCCCCCCCCCCCGAGTTAACTTGGTTGCTACAAGCCCATTAAGGCTTATTACTGTTGGTAACTACCACTTTACCACTTCCCCATTTCACTCCTCCATTCCCCATTCACTCTATCTTTGTTTTCCTTACATCTTCTTGTCTACTTTGTAATAAACCCAGGATCCTTTCACTGTGGTATATATTTATAGTATACTGGGCCAATATCCCCCCCCCCCCTCCCACTCCCACCTATACCGTCTAGTATTTAAACTCAAGATCAATCACATACATAGTATAGTGTCTACTTATACTGGGCCAGTATCCTCGTTATACCAGTGCAGGATCTGAAGCCAGGATCTACCATATACATTGTATTGTGTCTATTGCGTCTTAATTAGTTAAATAACCATGGTTACGGAACCGTTAGCATCAGAAGAAGTAGAAGACACACCCCTATCTATGTGTTGAGGGGAGTGTGTATCAGTAAAAATAGTTTTCAGACTAAAGAACCACCCTCATCATATATAGTGTCAAGATTCCCCACCTCTGATTGGCTGAAGTTTGGACTGGAGTCGCTGGACTGACCGTGTGCTTCTCAAATGATTTGATGCTATTGTTTACATATTTTGTTAATGGACATTTTATTTGTGTACTACTTGTGTGATGATATGTCATTGGCTCATCCCTAATAAAGGAGTGAAAGTTCCTCTCCTTTTGTGTAAAAGGAAAGAAACTGTTGTATTTTGTCAAAAGTCCTGTGAATCTTTTGTATCTTACATTTTATGTTACTATGTTGAGTGTGCATAATTAAGTATTATATTTTATAGCGTGGTGTAGCTCGTCTGAGTCAATGACTCTGCGCTAGTCGATAATATTATGTTCGGAAGGGATCCCAAATGGTATGAACCTGTGGGAGTTGACCAAGTTGACTTTATAGAGTTGTGATAGGGTGGGCCCCGTAAGTGAGAGAAAAAACTAAGCACAAAGGGTGTGTACTTGTTGTGATATCGTTGTGTCCGTAGTAGTTGGCAATAAGTACTACATGGCTACTCTCATGGGCCGGTAGTCTAATGATTAGAGCAGGAAACTTTTTACATCATAAATGCAAGCAAAGTTAACCTAGGAGATGAGCAAAGGCTACAGGAGTGATATCATGGGGGTTACTAAGAATAGCGGAGATGGAGTATGACCAGAGAGGTTTGTATTGGAATAAGCGTTCTCGTGTGAATATTTCCACCTTCCGAATTCCTGTTACACTTCTCCCCCTTCTGTCTTCAAATAACCCCCAACTCCTTTGTTTTTACCTCAGCCTGACACTTTTCATTTACACAGCACTCCAGTCACAATAAAATGGAATAAAGTAGCTAAAGTACAACCTGCCTTTCATCGCACACAATTGGCTCTGTGAGCACTTTTAAATGGCCTGGTGACTATCTCTGCTTCTGCGTCACATAGCCATAGAAGACACTCCCATACACTTTAGAAGTATCAAGAGCTTATGTGGCTGTGGTTACCCTCCTGTTGAAAGGATGAGCACTGGGGAGCCCTGAGGTAGGATTAACACTGTGGAGCCCTGAGGTAGTATGAGCACTGGGGAGCCCTGAGGTAGGATGAGCACTGGGGAGCCCTGAGGTAATATGAGCACTGGGGAGTCCTGAGGTAGGATGAGCACTGGGGAGCCCTGAGGTAGGATGAGCACTGGGAGCCTTGAGGTAAGATGAGCGCTGGGGAGCCCTGAGGTAGGATGAGCGCTGGGGAGCCCCGATGTAGGATGAGCGCTGGGGAGCTCTGAGGTAGGGTGAGCACTGGGGAGCCCTGCGGTAGTATGACCACTGGGGAGCCCTGAGGTAGTATGAGCACTGGGGAACCTTGAGGTAGGATGAGCACTGGGGAACCCTGAGGTAGGATGAGCGCTGGGAAGCCCTGAGGTAGGATGAGCGCTGGGAAGCCCTGAGGTAGGATGAGCGCTGGGAAGCCCTGAGGTAGTATGAGCACTGGGGAGCCCTGAGGTAGGATGAGCACTGGGAGTCCTGAGGTATGATGAGCACTGGGCAGCCCTGAGGTAGGATGAGCACTGGGGAGCCCTGAGGTAGGATGAGCACTGGGGAGCCCTGAGGTAGTATGAGCACTGAGTAGCCCTGAGGTAGGATGAGCACTGTGGAGTCCTGGGATAGGATGAGCACTGGGGAGCCCTGAGGTAGGATGAGCACTGAGGAACCCTGAGGTAGGATGAGCACTGGGGAGCCCTGAGGTAGGATGAGCACTGGGGAGCCCTGAGCTAGGATGGGCACTGAGGAGCCCTAAGCTAAGGTGAAAACTAGAAAAACATTCAATGCAAACATAAACATCCTATCCCTCCTGCCCTTATACTTCCCCCAGAAGCCCAAAAAACTGTTTTTTGTGCCTTCAAAAGACGAAGTTGTGCGCTCAAGTTGTAACAGTGATGGCCTTATGCACAGTATTATCTCTGCTTGAGGCAGTCAAATCTCTGAGTGAGACAGTCAAATAGCCCAGAAACTGGCCTGCACTGAGCCTGGCTAGCCTAGTCCTAGCATAAATAGCTTAACCACAAGATTGAAAACACAACACCAACTACCCATTAAAGTGGACTCATATGGCTCATATGACTCACAGGCTTGTTAAATCCTGCTTAAAAGTGAAAATTGCAATTGGAATGAAATTTCAAACAGTGGCAGTTGAACTAGACAGCATAGTGTTTATTTAACTGTTTTATTTATTTATCGGTGAAAGAGCATATATTAGATGCCAAAGTTTTATTGTGAAACGAGACAAACTTATGAGTGATAAAAACACATATTTATATATTGAGCAGAGTCATTGTCACATAAATGGTAATTGGTGGCATAAAATAACCATAGTCCCTCTTGTATGAACTGTTTACAAGATAAAAATAAACTACAAAAAATCAAATAGTGTAAAGGGAAAAAACAATACTTTAGTGTGGTAGGATAAAACAGGGAAGATTCTAGAACATTGATAAGTAAAATACCTACTACAAGACATAATTTTTTAGCAAACAGAAAAACATTGTAGCCGAAGTGATATCAACTTGACGCTTGAATAGTTGGCTGGAATTTGAGAAAGAATTCATCCAAATCGTTCTTCTCAGACTTTATGCTACAAAATAAGAATTAATCAAATTGTATCAATATTTCTCGCTGTGTCGCCAGTTTCCAATATTCGGTAAAAACCAGAGAAATGCAGTTAAATATGCATCAAGTCTTCAGAAATATAGGTTACTTTAGCATTGGTAAGGCTGATAGTTCTGTGGCTTACCTGTGCTGCTGACTGACCAAGTTCTGCTAGCCCACCAGTTCACAAAGTCAGTTGTCTCCGATGTAACATACAACTCAAAGCTTCTGCTTCTGGTGGAGAGTGCAGTAATGGTAAGTGTGGTAGTTGGGTTACCATTTGCATTTGTTGTCTGTAACAAAAGTATTTGTATCAAGTACATCAACTAAAGTAGTACCTGACATCATAACATCACTAGAGACAGTTCTTGTGGTTCAATCCTGTTAATATTTCACAATAAACTTACCACAGCAGAACTTGGTCCAGTTCCAGCTGGATAGTCCACTAAAGACCCGTCTGGTTGTTGTACTGTCCACACATAGTTGGTAGAATCTGGTTGTCCTCCCACCACTTCTGCTACTATGGTGATGACTTTATTGCTGTCAACGTTCAAGTCTCCTCTCACGCTACCAGCTACATTAGCTACAAATAGATAGTTTAATATAGCACATTGGACAACTGTACATTGTCTTGTGTATAATAAACTTTAGATAAGTCATGGGTTTATATAGTTATTGATATATACCTGCAGGAAGGTTAAAGGTAAACTGTCTGTGCCAGCTACCAGTAGCAGTTACTGTAAATGTAACGGACTGAGTAGAAGTGGTCAATCCATTGGCCAACTGTAGTTTATATGTGTTAGATCCATCTGAGTTGACCTGTAGAACATACCAGAACGTTACTTGATAACAAAAACAACAGAACTAAATGGTGCATACAGATTTATTTATGGTTTTAATTTATAAAATCCTGTCTACTCACCCTCGGGTACTCAGCTCTAAATGATCCACTAGTTTGTCCTACAGCTAGTGAAGAACCATCTGGAAGGGTCCACAGAAAGCTATCAGGTGCTGGGTTTCCCCCGTAGACAGTAACGGACAGTGTTACAGACCCATCAGTGTTATATACTGTGTTGTAGGAAAGGCTCGCCTGTACAGTACTTTGACTAGTTGACTGTGGGTTACTCTGTGTGGTTGACTCTTTAGTACTTTGTGTTGCTGTCAATCAAATGATACTTTGTACATGACAGCCGTCAGGTTCACTCAGAGTAAAACAGTAGGTGGTTCTGATACTTTTAACTGTGGTAAGGAGAATGAACTCACTTGTTTGAGCGGGCAGAATAAATGTTGTTTGCTTTTGCCAGCTGTTACCAGCAGCAGCTGTAAATGTTACTCTTTGAGTGGAAGTGGTTAGTCCAGCTCCCATATGTAGTCTGTACGTTTTTGAGCCATCTTGATTAGTCTGCAGAAATATGAGGATTGGATACAGTTGCCACTCTGAAATGACACTAGCGATACTTTGCATAACTTTGAAATAATATGGCAATTATTAGCTACTTACCCTGTAATAATAAGCTCGGTATGTACCCTTCGTTTGCCCTGGGTACAAGGAAGAACCATCAGGAAGAGTCCAGCGGAAACTATCAGGTGTTGGATTACCCCCGGACACAGTAACATATAAAGTAACAGAGCCGTCGGTGTTATATCTGGTCTCTCTGTACAGAGAAGACTGAGCATTGCTGGGAACCGCTGGCAGGTAGTAAGTGAATGTAGCCCACCATCCTGCTTCTGCTCTAAACGTAAAGTTCTGTGGTTGGTCTGTGTAACCATTTAGTACTATCAGTTGGTGATGTGAGGATGCCTGTAATATGCGTGTAAGTTATATAGACAATGCTTTCATCAGACATTGGATTGTAAAACTGTACTTATTATAAGCAATTGTTACATCCACAGTGGAATGAAGACTCCAAGCAGAATAGATATATGTATCTGATTCTATGAAACAAGATCTCTCACACTTGCATACAATAATAAGTTTATAACAAGGAATAATCTAACTCACCCCACCACTAGGTAAAGCCATGTAACTTTGAAAATCCTCTGTACTTTCTCCTGAAGATAGACTACTTCCATCTGGTAAAGTCCAAGTAAATGTGTTAGCAGGTGGATTGCCTCCATAGACAGTAGCAGACAGTGTCACTGTACCATCAGAATTTGTCTCAATTTTTCCTTCAACTCTACCACCTTGTATCACTGCACCTGTAACAATAATCAACAGTTTATTTATCCATGGACAAACATCTCAGTGTAGAGTCAAAGTACAAATAAATATACGAGTAGACTTCCTTACCTTGAATTCCAGCTACTAGAAGTAGAGTTATTGTGCACGCCGAGAGTATCATCTTGAAGTTTTCTAAATGTCTAAGTATGCCTACAAAAACTGAGTTAAAATTAAAAAAAGATTTGGTAAAAAATATTTGGTTACAAAAATAATAGAGAATATGCAAACACATCTCACATTCAGACAAAACTTCATCCGATATCAGAACAGATTTCACAACTGGCATTCAAAGATTTTTCAGATAAAAAGCCTCAGCTGACAACACATGGTGTTGCTTAGAGTATATTATTATGTAACAAACAATTTACCTTGTATAGTTTGTATTCTGTGATCTGTCTGAGAGTCAAAACTCAATTGGTTACACTTCTGTGACTCTCTCCCTTTTATGTCACAGATCTGTAGTCAGTGACGTGATGTAATTGTTACAAAACTACTTTTAAGATGAGGAAACTACATCTAGACAATACCGTATCAACACTTGAATAGACTGTATTCCGCCATGAATAAAAGGCCATCTAACAGGATTTATTACCACGGTTACCATCCACTACATTTATGCTATTAGCAAGTTTGCCTCCAAATTTGAATTACGTACCCTGAAGGAAAATTATGATGCTTACAAAACTGTTTACCAAATTTTTTATTTTTATTAGTGAATGACAGCGGCTGCACGTGTTGGGGAGCCATGGAAAGAGATGAGCAAATAGGAACGCTACAAAGCAAATTGTGTAAAGAGAGTAAATTGTGTAAAGGGAGTAAATTTTATTTCAAGAATAGCGAAGCTGCACAGACTATCTTGCTTCCTGGTAAAGCTCAAACTATTTTGTGAGACTTTAGAAACAAAATAAAGGGAGAATAAAGTGTGATTACATAAACCGCACCATGTGTTTTTTGTTTTTTTTAGGTCGGCTAGGTGTACCTTGCCAAAAATTATCTGATTTGTATGCGATGATTTTTACAATGAATTTCTATTGTTTTATAAGGGCTTAGGGAAATGGTGAAGCAAAATGTTGGTACTTAATATAGCTTGAAACTTATTGAAAAAAAATCTCTTGGATATGTAATAATCATGCAAAAAGTCATTCAGAACACCAGCCAACCAAAGCTAGACAATCTATGACTCACCGGACATTAATTATACCTCACCAAAGATACCAGAAGCTGCATTGTGTCCTAATAGTTAATTGTTTGCAAGCTTCCGATTCATTTCCATACACTATCCTCTTCAAACCACCGGAATACTAGAAATAACACTGATTTCTTTCGCCCATTTCTCAATCAGAGATTAACAGTTTTGCAACTGTGATGAATGAATGGCTAGCTTTGGTGTTGATGGTGCACACACCATATAGTACTTTGGTTTGGTTAAAGTTTTTATTTCTACTTTATAGTTACAATTGAAGTAATATGGATTTGGGTTGATTGTTGGCTTATCTGATAAAACTCAGCAGTAGAAGTTTGTTATATCCAGAGAGTGGTGGGTTTAATGAATACAAAACCTCACATATATATTTGTACCTTCAGCAGTAAGACTATCTACTATACATTCTACCAGTGACAGACAGTATGCAAAAATATGATTTATCGATTGAAAACAATTCTAACCTTCAACTCGTACATAGAGCTGAAGTTTGTGACTTCTCTCTGTATGTTGCTCCACACTTTGGTAGCTCTACAGTATACACTTGTAGTAAAATTTCCAGAAACTGTATCATAAATAAAATTGTATATCTGAAGGTTTCATTTTATGTTCTAAAACTTATCACTACGTTATCTATTGCACTTTATAAAAACTTTTCTTTGTACGATTCTAAGAAGAGACATCAGCTTCTATTAACCATTTCTGTTGGTCTCTAAAGCTGTTTGTTGTTGAATCTGATGGGAAAGGCTCACACATTTGGTTATCAAAGCGTTTAAACACAAAATGCGCTCTAACTGTATTCACAGATAATAGACATCCATTGTAGGCAGTGACATATAAGGGATTGCAACATACATGATGGGATCACATCACATCACATCAGTCATGTTTCTCTTCAACCGTGCTGTTTATGTTTCACCTGGGAATCAGCATTGGTACGTATGATAAACTAATAGCTTTTAATAGACTATATGATTCATCACTGAATATTTACGCATAGCCAACCTTTCACACAAACAACCTATTTCACAGATGTGATGGTATTATCTACCATAGTGTGATGTTATGGACCACATACAAGTATCCACTGTTGGTTAATGCTATCGAATCACAACAAGAAGTGCCTACAGTTGTGTAAAAGGTAACAATACTATAATGCAAGTGCTACTGTTCTTGGACTTGCTCCAAAACATCTAATGAGTTTTAGCTTTTTCTGCTTTTGTTTAGCTTTCAATTGAAACAGATAATCTTTGTAGAACCGTCTCTTCAGTTTTCATGCTTTTACCACAAGAACTTCTCTAGTTGCGCAGATACATACAAGCTACATACAATCCAGCAGTATTGATACGAACTTTGAGTGGTGGATAAGAATATTTAAACTTTCATACCACCAGAGTTCCATCTAAGCACTCAACAATAAGTTATGATAAGCTATTGATCATTTATGTATATTACTGTTTTGACACAGACACAAGCTGCAGGTGAGATGTCTTACACATTCATCTAGCGAACATGTATGAGACCTGAAGCTTATATCATTTGTTATATCCATTCTTCTGAGTGCTATACTAACAGAGTTATCTCACTGATGTACGCATTATCTACTTGCGCAGCATTTCATTTTTTCACAAGCAAACTTTATAATTCAAATGACTCATACGTACTAGTTGACCTTTTATTATAGTTCTATTTATACTTCAAGTTTTTTGCCTGCACTTATTCACTGGTTCATAATCTTCATTAAACTCGTAGAGTATTCTTTGTTAATATTAATTTTTTGTGAACAAAAAACAGCAAATTTTGTTTTTCATATTCAAAAACATTCAATTTAAAGATTATGGTTTGTCTGATTTCCACACAATGGTTTGAAGCAGGCATACGGTCCATCTACATTCTTGAGGTAACCTTATAATGAAAAGTCTAAATTATAATAAAAAAACTACTGGATAAAAACTCTTTAACACGTCACCGCTATAGAATATTGTAAAAGACTTTAGCAAAGAATGACTCTAGGTATATCCTGAAGTCAACCACTATCTCTTTGAGAGCAGTTCTTTAGATTTCTGCACCAGTATATACCCGAGGCAACATTTTCTCATTCAAAAACTTGCTTTTCCTTTTAATGTAATCTCACAGGGATGAAGGGTAACTACAGAACATAAATCCACTCAAGCCCTGTAGATGGTGACTAAACACAGAGATTTCTCTTTTGTTTCCTTTCAATTTTAGACATGTGCCTCCCTCTTCCCAGTATCCACACCCAGTTTAGCAACCGAATTCCTTTCACTTTCAGTTTTGCTCCAAAGAAGCTGCCAATTTAGTGAGAGCGTATCCACTGAGTAACGACTGAGTAGCTACCGGGTAGCCACCAGGTAGCCACCAGGTAGCCACCAGGTAACCACCAGGCAGCCATCAGGTAGCCACCAAGTAACCACCAGGTAGCCACCAGGTAGCCAACAAGTAACTACCAGGTAGCCACCAGGTAGTCACCAGATAGTCACCAAGTAACCTCCAAGTTAACTTGGTTGCTACAAGCCCATTAAGGCTTATTATTGTTGGTAACTACCACTTTACCACTTCCCCATTTCACCCCCTCCTTTCTCCTTTCACTCTATCTTTGTTTCTCTTACATCTTCTTGTCCACTGTGTAATAAACCCGGGATCCTTTCACTGTGGTATATATTTATAGTATACCGGGCTAATATCCCCCCCCCCCACCTATACCGGGCCAATATCCCCCCCCCCCCACTATACCGGGCCAATATACTCCCCATCTATACCGTCTAGTATTTAAACTCAAGATCTATCATATACCTAATATAGTGTCTACTTATTCTGGGCCAGTATCCTCGTTATACCAGTGCAGGATCTGAAGCCAGGATCTACCATTTACATTGTCTGTTCTGGGCAAGTATCCCAACTTAATTAGTTAGAATACCATGGTTGTGAAAGCGTTAGCATCCGAAGAAGTAGAAGATACACCCCTATCTATGTGTTGAGGGGAGTGTGTATCAGTAAACATAGTTTTCAGACTAAAGAACCACCCTCATCATATATAGTGGACAAGATTCCCCACCTCTGATTGGCTGAAGTGTGAACTGGAGTAGCTCTAAGTGAAGAACTCAAAGTGTGGCCAACTCCCCTTGTCACGTGATCCTCTGGATCCAAATGCTTGAGTGACTACACTATAACTTTTAGAAAAAGGCTCAATTTCCACAGCTCATAACACTGCATTTGCGCTGCATTTGCACATAACATTTGCATTATAGGGCACGTAATATTTAGTAAACGTGTCGGCAAACTTATCAATGTCCGGTACTGCTCAATATAGAGTTATTCCTCCTGGTTTATTTCTGGCTCCAGTGACGGTTAAAGGTTTTAAACAATATTTTACTGCCCAAGTCCACTTGATAAAATAAAAATTTGTGCCAGATTGAAGTAAAATATGTTCATATAGGTTTTACTGCAAAAAAATTTGATTTTATGTTGAAAATATTGAATAAATGCATAAAAACTATTTCAGCCAATGATGACTTATATGAGTTTTTGTGAAATTGGTTCTAGTGGAATGGTCTTTATATAAAATAGCGCTGGGAAAGGCTGACCACACTTTGATTTCTTCACTTAGGAGTAGGTGGAGTGGCCATGTGCTTCTGAGATGATTTGATGCTATTGTTTACCATATTTTGTTAACGGACATTTTATTTGTGTACTACTTGTGTAATGATATGTCATTGGTTCATCCCTAATAAAGGAGTGAAACTTCCTCTCCTTTTGTGTAAAAGGAAGGAAAATGTTGTATCTTACATGTTATGTCACTATGTTGAGTGGATAATCAAGTATTATATTTTGTACTGTGGTGTAGTTCGTCTGAGTCGAGGACTCTGCGCTAGTCGATAATATTATGTTGGGAAGGGATCCCAAATGGTATGAACCTGTGGGAGTTGACCAAGTGGACGTTATGGAGTTGTGATAGGGTGGGCCCTGTAACTGAGAGAAAAAACTAAGCGCAAAGAGTGTTTACTTGTTGTGATATCGTTGTGTCCGTAGTAGTTGGCAATCACTACTACATGGCTACCTTCATGGGCCGGTAGTCTAATGATTAGAGCAGGAAACTTTTTACATCATAAATGCAAGCAAAGTTAACCTAGGAGATGAGCAAAGGCTACAAGAGTGATCACATGGGGGTTGCTAAGAATAGCGGAGATGAAGTATGGCCAGAGATGTTCGTATTGAAATAAGCGTTCTCGTGTGTATGTTTCCACCTTCCAAACTCGTGTTGCACTTCTCCCCATCCGTCTTCAAATATCCCCCAACCCCTTCGCTTCTACCTCAGCCTGACGCTTTCATTCATACAACCTCCGGGCACAATAAAAAAAGAGAAACTAGCTAAATTACCTCCTGCCTTTGATCGCTCCGAATTGGCTCTGTGAGCACTTTTATATGGCCCTGCGACTATCTCTGTCTCTATGTCACAGGGCCATAGAAGCATACTCCTCAGAAGTGTCAAGAGCTTGTTTGGCCACAGTTCCCCTCCTGTTGAAAGGATAAGCACCGGGGATCCCTGAGGTGGGATGAGCACTGAAGTAGGATGAGCACTGGGGAGTCCTGGGGTAGGATGAGCACTGGGAGCCCTGAGGTAGGATGAGTACTGGGGAGTCCTGAGGTAGGATGAGCACTGGGGAGCCCTGAGGTAGGATTAGCACTGGGGAGCCGTGAGGTAGGATGAGCACTGGGGAGCCCTGAGGTAGGATGAGCACTGGGGAGCCCTGAGGTATGGTGAGCACTGGGGAGCCCTGAGGTAGGGTGAGCACTGGGGAGCCCTGAGGTAGGATGAGCACTGGGGAGCCCTGAGGTATGGTGAGCACTGGGGAGCCCTGAGGTAGGGTGAGCACTGGGGAGCCCTGAGGTAGGATGAGCACTGGGAAGCCCTGAGGTAGGATGAGCACTGGGGAGCCCTGAGGTAGGATGAGCACTGAGGAGCCCTGAGGTAGGATGAGCACTGGGGAGCCCTGAGGTAGGATGGGCACTGAGAAGCCCTAAGCAAAGATGAAAACTAGAAAAACATTCACTGCAATCATAAACATCCTATCCCTCCTGCCCTTATACTTCCCCCAGAAGCCCAAAAACTGTTTTTTGTGCTTTCAAAAGAAGAAGTTGTGTGCTCAAGTCAAAGTTGTAACAATGATGGCCTTATACACAGTTTTATCTCTGCATGAGGCAGTCAAATCTCTGAGTGAGACAGTCAAATAGCCCAGAAACTGGCCCGCACTGAGCGTGGCTAGCCTAGTCCTAGCATAAATAGCTTAACCACAAGATTGAAAACACAACACCAACTACCCATTAAAGTGGACTCATATGGCTCATATGACTCACAGGCTTGTTAAATCCTGCTTTAAAGTGAAAATTGCAATTGGAATGAAAGTTCAAACAGTGGCAGTTGAACTAGACAACACAGTGTTTATTTAATTGTTTTATTTATTTATCGGTGAAAAAGCATATATTAGATGCCAAAGTTTTATTGTGAAACGAGACAAACTTATGAGTGATAAAAACACATATTTATATATTGAGCAGAGTCATTGTCACATAAATGGTAATTGGTGGCATAAAATAACCATAGTCCCTCTTGTATGAACTGTTTACAAGATAAAAATAAACTACAAAAAATCAAATAGTGTAAAGGGAAAAAACAATACTTTAGTGTGGTAGGATGAAACAGGGAAGATTCTAGAACATTGATAAGTAAAATACCTACTACGAGACATAATTTTTTAGCAAACAGAAAAACATTGTAGCCGAAGTGCTATCAACTTGACGCTTGAATAGATGGCTGGAGTTTGAGAAAGAATTTGTACAAATCTTTCTTCGCAGACTTTATGCTACAAAATAAGAATTAATCAAATTGTATCAATATTTCTCGCAGTGTCGCCAGTTTCCAAGATTCGGTAAAAACCAGAGAAATGCAGTTAAATATGCACCAAGTCTTCAGAAATATAGGTTACTTTAGCATTGGTAAGGCTGATAGTTCTGTGGCTTACCTGTTCTGCTAACTGACCAAGACCTGCTAGCCCACCAATTCACAAAGTCAGTTGTCTCCGATGTAACATACAACTCAAAGCTTCTGCTTCTGGTAGAGAGTGTAGTAATGGTAAGTGTGGTAGTTGGGTTACCATTTGCATTTGTTGTCTGTAACAGAAGTATTTGTATCAAGTACATCAACTAAAGTAGTACCTGACACCATAACATCACTAGAGACAGTTCTTGTGGTTCAGTCCTGTTAATATTTCACAACAAACTTACCACAGCAGAACTTGGTCCGGTTCCAGCTGGATAGTCCACAAAAGATCCATCTGGTTGTTGTACTTTCCACACATAGTTGGTAGAATCTGGTTGTCCTCCCACCACTTCTGCTACTATGGTGATGACTTTATTGTTGTCAACGTTTAAGTCTCCTCTCACGCTACCAGCTACATTAGCTACAAATAGATAGTTTAATATACCACATTGGACAACTGTACATTGTCTTGTGTACAATAAACTTTAGATAAGTCATGGGTTTATATAGTTATTGATAGATACCTGCAGGAAGGTTAAAGGTAAACTGTCTGTGCCAGCTACCTGTAGCAGTTACTGTAAATGTAACAGACTGGGTAGAAGTGGTTAGTCCATTAGCCAACTGTAGTTTATATGTGTTAGATCCATCTGAGTTGACCTGTAGAACATACCAGAACGTTACTTGATAACAAAAACAACAGAACTAAATGGTGCATACAGATTTATTTATGGTTTTAATTTATAAAATCCTGTCTACTCACCCTCGGGTACTCAGCTCTAAATGATCCACTAGTTTGTCCTACAGCTAGTGAAGAACCATCTGGAAGGGTCCACAGAAAGCTATCAGGTGCTGGGTTTCCCCCGTAGACAGTAACAGACAGTGTTACAGACCCATCAGTGTTATATACTGTGTTGTAGGAAAGGCTCGCCTGTACAGTACTTTGACTAGTTGACTGTGGGTTACTCTGTGTGGTTGACTCTATAGTACTTTGTGTTGCTGTCAATCAAATGATACTTTGTACATGACAGCGGTCAGGTTCACTCAGAGTAAAACAGTAGGTGGTTCTGATACTATTAACTGTGGTAAGGAGAATGAACTCACTTGTTTGAGCGGGCAGAATAAATGTTGTTTGCTTTTGCCAGCTGTTACCAGCAGCAGCTGTAAATGTTACTCTTTGAGTGGAAGTTGTTAGTCCTGCCGCCATATACAGTCTGTATGTTTTTGAGCCATCTTGATTAGTCTGCAGAAATATGAGGATTGGTTAAAGTTGCCACTCTGAAATGACACTAGCGATACTTTGCATAACTTTGAAATAAAATGGCAATTATTAGCTACTTACCCTGTAATGATAAGCTCGGTATGTACCCTTCGTTTGTCCTGGGTACAAAGAAGAACCATCCGGAAGAGTCCAGCGGAAACTATCAGGTGTTGGATTACCCCCGGACACAGTAACGTATAAAGTAACAGAGCCATCGGTGTTATATCTGGTCTCTCTGTACAGAGAAGACTGAGCATTGCTGGGAACTGCTGGCAGGTAGTAAGTGAATGTAGCCCACCATCCTGCTTCTGCTCTAAACGTAAAGTTCTGTGGTTGGTCTATGTAACCATTGAGTACTATCAGTTGGTGATATGAGGATGCCTGTAATATGTGTGTAAGTTACATAGACAATGCTTTCATCAGACATTGGTTGATAAAACTGTACTTATTATAGGCGATTGTTTCATCCACAGTGGAACGAAGACTCCTAACAAAATAGATAAGTGTATCTGACTATATGAAACAAGATCACCCACACTTGCATAGAAGCCTATAACACGCAATAATCTAACTCACCCCACCACTAGGTAAAGCCATGTAAGTTTGAAAATCCTCTGTACTTTCTCCTGAAGATAGACTACTTCCATCTGGTAAAGTCCAAGTAAATGTGTTAGCAGGTGGATTGCCTCCATAGACAGCAGCAGACAGTGTCACTGTACCATCAGAATTTGTCTCAATTTTTCCTTCAACTCTACCACCTTGTATAGCTGCACCTGTAACAATAATCAACAGTTTATTTATCTATGAACAAACATCTCAGTGTAGAGTAAAAGTACACATAAATATACTAGTAGACTTCTTTACCTTGAATTCCAGCTACTAGAAGTAGAGTTATTGTACACGCCGAGAGTATCATCTTGAAGTATTCTAAATGTCTAAGTAGATCTACAAAAAATGTGTCAACATCAAAGAAAGATCTGGTAACAAATACTTGGTTACAAAAATAATAGAGAATATACAAACACGTCTCACATTCAGACAAAACTTCATTTTATACCAGAACAGATTTCACAACTGGCATTCAAAAATTTTGTCAGATAAGAACCGCCCTAAGCTGACAACATTGGTGTCGCTTAGAGTACATTATTATGTAACAAACAACTCACTTTGTAAAAATCGTAATCTGTGATCTATGTGAGAGTCAAAACTCAATTGGTTACACTTGGTGACTCTCTCCCTTTTATACCAGAGATCTATAGTCAATGACGTGGTTTGGTTGTTACAAAACTATTTCTATGATGAGGAAATTATATCTAAACATGACAATATCAATACTTTAATAGACCGTATTCAACTATAAATATACAGCCATCTATCATGATTTGTTACCATGGTGACCGGCGACTTAGTTTTCGCTACCAGCATGATCAAATCAAGGTTTGACCTACATCGCCAAAAAATAACTCTGATGCATAAAAACTGTTTAAAATACTTTAAACCAGCGAAACGGAAATATAGAGTCTTTGGTATATACTACAAGTGAGAGTCTTTGATGATGAGCCGTAAGAAGAGACAAGGAAGTAAAAATGAAATTACACCAAAGGAGTTGATTATTTTAGGTGTACATTGCCAAAAAGTATCTGATTTGTATGTAATGATTTTTACGATGAATTTCTATTGTTTTATAAGGGCTTAGGGAAATGGCGAAGAAAAATGTTGGTACTTAATATAGCTTAGAACTTAATGAAAAAAAATGTCTTTGATAGTAATAATCATGCAAAAAGTCATTTAGAACACCAGCCAACAAAAGCTAGACAATCTATGACTCACCGGACATTAATTATATCTCACCAAGACACCAGAAGCCGCATTGTGTCCTAATAGTTAGTAGTTTGCAAGCTTCTGATTCATTTCCATAAACTATCCTCTTCAAACCACCGGAATACCAGAAATAACACTGATTTCTTTAGCCCATTTCCCAATCAGAGATTAACAGTTTTGCAATTGTGATGAATGAATGGCTAGCTTTAATGTTGATGGTGCACACACCATATAGTACTTTGGTTTGGTTAAAGTTTCTCTTTCTACTTTATAGTTACCATTGAAGTAATATGGATTTGGGTTGATTGGTGGCTTATCTGATAATTGCCCGTTTGGCAGAAGGCATACTTGCCATACGAGCGGTTGAGAAAACAAAACAAAGTCACAAAATGACCTCGAGCGGTCACAGACAAGCTTCATTGACTGGCTATTGCGTACCTTCAAGAGCACATGGGTGCGCCTACAGTCCGCACTGAATTATTTTCTATGACTTAAGTCTAGATGCTGTCCTTGACCGCAGCTGCCCTCTTTTGTTTTATATACGCGCATGGGGAGGGTCATAGTCCCTCGTACACATGCGTTGGTGTGTGCACACCTGTGCCATCTCATGAACGCATACCGAAGGGAGAAAGACAAATGTCGAAGTTTGTTATATCCAGAAAGTGGTTGGTTTAGACACTTACAATGTTTAATGAATACAAAATCTCACATTGTACCTTCAGCAGTAAAACCATTTACTATACATGCCACCATTGATGGACAGGATGCAAAAGTACAATTTATTGATCATCTATATATTCTGGTTAGCAATCCTAACTCGCAACTCTGTACATAGAGCTGGTGTTTGCATGTTGCTCTACATTCTGATAGTTCTATGATACGTAGCTGCAGTAACATTTTGTGTACCTGTAATATAAATAACATTTTATTACTGAATGTTTGTTTTAATAAAAGACATCAGTTTCAGTTAATCTATTTTGTAGGGTTTTAAAATTGCTGGTTATTTATCCTGGGAGAAAGATTCACATACTTGATAGTCAAAGTGTTTAAACACTTGAAATGTTTTCACCAAGTACAAGTGACTGTCCGAAGTCTCTTAGCATAATCATAATATTACGTGCGTCAAATGCGGGAGATGATTTCAACATGCATGATGCTTCTAAATGAGACATGTTTCAATTCAATCGTAACACTAATACATCAGCTGAGATACGTTTCTGATAATAAATAAATAAATCAGTGGTTGCTATAGCAACAAAAAGCATTGGAATCCCAGCAATTACTACTGACTTGCAATCAATAGAGATGCAATCAATAGAGATGCAATCAATAGAGATGCAAAATATATAATCTTTCACTAAGTATTTACGATTTACGTTAAGCCAACTTTTTCACAAAAAACGCATTTTAAAACTCTGACGGTATTATCTACCACGATGTGATGTTTTGAGCATGTACAAATACTTAGTGTTGATTAGTGCTAATGTTATCAATGCACAGCAAACGTTTTCTTTAAAACAGAAATTGGATACAAGACAACAATACTATGGAACACATGCTATTATTCCTTGACATGCTCCAAGATGTTTAAAGTGTTTTATATTTCTCTGTCTTTGTCTAGCTTTCAATTGAAGCAAAAAACTGGACAAACCATTCCTTCAGTTTACATACTTTCACTGCAGGGACTCTTTTAGTTCCGAGAAATACTAGTACTAGCTTTGCATAATTCAGCAGTATTTATGCAAGATTTGTGTTGTAGGTGGGAATATTGTAGTACACAACTGCATTAGGTGAGAGAGCTAGCACTGTACAGACTGCATTACGTGAGAGAGCTGGCACTGTACAGACAGAGGAAAGCAGTTTGTGATTCGATGGAAGTGATTACAAACAACCAGAAATGCTGTTTCTGACATTTTATTTTAAGCGGCTCGACCAAAGTCCAAGTCTATTCAACCAAATTCCAAGTGCGCTCAACTGAGTTTCAAGTCAACTAGACCTCAGCGTCAACCAACTACTGAGCTCTCACAACAATTGACATCAGAAGTAACAAAGGCAACCGATCAGAGAGAACACACAGTGGTAATTTTAATCAATATTTTATACATTTATAAAAATGAAAACTACAGGATATCAGCATCCACTAACACAGCTATCTGAGGACTGACTATAATAATATTTCTCCCTACCTGTACAGAGTTGGTACACTGTTGAAAGATAGCATTCTTATTAGCTGTTAGCAAGCAGGTGCATTGTAAACAATAAACAATAATAAAACTGACGATATCCCTAAACTGATAAAATTAGGTGATAAGGAAATTACAAAGCCTGTCGAAATTTGCCAGGCTTTCAATGAATTTTTCATAGATGTCGGTGATCAACTAGCTTGCAAGCTCCCGCCATCCGGGACCAACTATAAAGACTATTTTACTGAAGTACCTCAAAATAACTATTTCAAATTCTATGAAATTGATGCCTGTGAAATATTTTCAATAATTTCAAGTCTCCAAATTAAGAAGTCTACAGGTCACGATTTGATCAGTACCAGGGTGATTAAAGAAAATTGTAATAAGCTTCTTCCAGTGCTTACTGAACTTATAAATCTGATCATTAAATTTTCTGATTTTCCAGACTGTATAAAAATTGCTCGTGTCTTACCCATTTTCAAAAAAGGGAGTAGGCATGATCTATCCAATTATCGCCCTATATCCATACTAAGTGTGATCTCAAAAATAGTGGAAAGGATTCTATGTAAACAGATACGAGACCACATGGAATTTGGCAACCTGCTCACCGAACACCAGTTTGGTTTCAGGTCCAACAAAAACACAACATTAGCTGTAAATGAATTTTTAGAAACTATCTATCAACATCTAGACCAAAGTAAGGCAATTCAAACAATTTTTTTAGACTTTTCAAAAGCGTTTGACACTGTAAATCACCAAATCCTCTTAAAAAAATTGCCATTCTACAATTTTAACGAACCATCTGTTAATCTAGTTCAGTCATACTTGTCAAATAGGAAACAATATGTTAAGATCCAGAATGAAACTTCGGCCATGCAAACTATCAAAATGGGAGTACCCCAGGGGAGTGTTTTAGGGCCACTTTTATTTTTAATCTTTATAAATGACTTAGTAAAAGTTTCACCAGCCTTTAAATACGTACTATTCGCAGACGATACTAACTTACTCAGTCCAAACCCTGAATATACAAAGGATGAGCTCTTGAAAATCGATCAATGGTGCCTGGCAAACAAATTAGTTATAAATTTTAGTAAGACAATGCAAATTATCTTTAGGAATCCGCAAAAAAGGATTGACCGGGAGACTTTTATCTTGCCAACAATAGCTATAGTTAAAGAAACCAAATTCTTAGGAATTGTGCTTGACCAGCATTGTAGTTTTGAATCGCACACAAGTAAAGTAGAGCAGAAAATTTCATTTTTACTGTTAATGTTCCGTCACCTCACAAAAATACTAGATTTAAAAACTATGATTAATTTATACTACTCATTTATTTACCCTCATCTCATCTATGGCATTGAGTTTCGGGGGCATGCTGGCGACCATCTTCTAAATAAATTGCTTATCTGTCAAAAGAGGGCATTAAGAATTATTTTAAAACAGCCGCCTGGCTCTCATGTCTCACATAAATTCCTCGAACTTAAAATTATGCCTATTAAAATGTTATTTAAATTCCGACTCATCATCTTCTATAAAAATCACATACTAAACCAGACTGATAATCGCAATTTAATTATGAGTGACTATAACATTACAACGCGCAAAGCCTTAAACTTTCCCATCAAACTATTAAAAACCAAAACTGAAATAGGGAAAAGATCAATGTTCCATGTCGCTGCGAACCATTTCAGTGTTCTGGCTTGGGACCTGCGGGACCTACCTAGCCATGTCTTCGGGGATCGTCTGGCGGCTCGCCTGTGGGACGATGGTGACCGGGGGTAGTCTGCGCTCTGCTGCGCCCGTGGGGTGGCCTTGCCATCCTTGCTTTGACTGGTTTCTAGACCGGGGCTGTCACATTTCTAGCTTCGAGCTATCTGATTGGCCCCTTTGTATTATTGGTTACCTTTTTATTCTTTTTATACTTAATTTGTAAACAATAAAAAAAAAAAAAAAAATCTTGCTCGTGTATTTTCCTGACACGCCAGCTTGCTCGTCTATTCTGCAGGCCTTCCTTAGTATGTCTGTCCTTCCCCACATCAGTTCTGGCTCCTTTGAGTTACCTAGCTTGATATGTTGTGTCCCGGGAGAGACAACATATCAGGAAAGGGTGGAAAGAGGTTCAGGAAAAGGTGGATAGAGGTTCAGGAGAGGGTGGATAGAGGTAACATTGTCTTCATCTAGTGCTTTCTATTACAGTATCTGCATTTTTATGCAACTAGAGTTGCGTCTAATCACTCAGTAATAATTTACTAGCGATTGATAATTTATGTGAAACCAGTGTTGGCAACAAGAGCAAGCTAAAAGTGAGATCTATTGCACATTTTTAAAATATACGCCCATGAAATGTTGTTTTATGTCATTTTTAACATTCTTTTTTTTAAACTATATGTTAACAGTTCTTTCTCAATGATGTTCGCAATCAGTTCTCATAGCTTCTGATCCATACAAACGCTATAAAGTGCGAGATCATAAATTATTTGAAACTGACTCATTCTGGCTAACCTTTTGTTACATTTCTATTTATACTTCAAGTTCATTAAACACTTGGCCATGCAGTTACTTAATGGCTCATTATTTTTATTAGACCTATTGCATTGTCTCTGTTAATACACAATTTTTTTGCGCAAAAATATGCAGATTCAATTATATGTGCATTGTGGTGAAATATTGTGCTTTGTCTGATTCCCACACTGTCATACGATCCGTCTACACAATGGGATAAGCTGATTTTAAAAATACTTTTATTATAATTAACCCTTGCCTAAAAAGAGACTGTCAATGCCCCTCAGCTATAAAATGACACTTGGGTAATAACAGAAACTGTGGCACCTCCCACAAAAGCGCCAGAGTTTAAAGAGACAAGTTGAAGTGGTTGATTTATGTTGGTTTTGTGTGGACACAAAGACCTAAATTGTGATTGAGCTCTTTTGAGATGTTTTAACAATGAACTTTAAATTTCAGTTTAACCTGTTTATTCTAAAATCGGTCGATTATAGAAACTGTGTATGTTTCTGCTATCAAACAAGTAAGATTATATTTAACAAAAAGCAGCAACATGAACAACTGGATCAATGGTTAAAAGGTTACAAATTCTGTCTGTAGTATTTTTTGCAACTTCCGTATCAGTAACTGGGTACATGACGATGTCTACATGTCAATGCGTACTCCTTAATTAAATTGACGTATATTTGTATATTTGTAATGTATAGGGCGAGTCAACAAAAAATAGGATAAAAAATGGATAGAATGTAAAAAATGTGACAACTTGGCTGCCTTGAATTAATGGTGGCCGCAATAATTTGGTATGCACCGTCTACTGTCCAGTAGTGGGTACTGTCCACTGTCTAGTAGTGGGTACTGTCCACTGTCTAGTAACAGGTACTGTCCACTGTCCAGTAGTGGGTACTGTCCACTGTCTAGTAGTGGGCACTGTCCACTGTCTAGTAGTGGGCACTGTCCACTGTCTAGTAGTAGGTACTGTCCACTGTCCAGTAGTGGGTACTGTCCACTGTCCAGTAGTAAGTACTGTCCACTGTCCAGTAGTAGGTACTGTCCACTGTCCAGTAGTAGGTACTGTCCACTGTCTAGTAGTGGGTACTGTCCCCTGTACAGTAGTAGGTACTGTCCACTGTCCAGTAGTAGGTACTGTCCACTGTCTAGTAGTAGGTACTATCCACTGTTCAGTAGTAGGTGCTATCCACTGTCCTGTAGCAGGTACTGTCCACTGTCTAGTAGTGGGCACTGTCCACTGTCTAGTAGTAGGTACTGTCCACTGTTCAGTAGTAGGTACTGTCCACTGTCCAGTAGTAGGTACTGTCCACTGTACAGTAGTAGGTACTGTCCACTGTCTAGTAGTGGGCACTGTCCACTGTCTAGTAGTGGGCACTGTCCCCTGTACAGTAGTAGGTACTGTCCACTGTCCAGTAGCAGGCACTGTCCACTGTACAGTAGTAGGTACTATCCACTGTTCAGTAGTAGGTACTGTCCACTGTCCAGTAGTAGGTACTGTCCACTGTCCAGTAGTAGGTACTGTCCACTGTCCAGTAGTAGGTACTGTCCACTGTACAGTAGTAGGTACTGTCCACTGTCCAGTAGTAGGTACTGTCCACTGTCCAGTAGTAGGTACTGTCCACTGTCTAGTAGTGGGCACTGTCCCCTGTACAGTAGCAGGTACTGTCCACTGTCTAGTAGTAGGTACTGTCCACTGTGTAGTAGTAGGTACTATCCACTGTTCAGTAGTAGGTACTGTCCACTGTGCAGTAGCAGGTACTGTCCACTGTGCAGTAGTAGGTACTGTCTACTGTCCAGTAGTGAGAACTGTCCACTGTCCAGTATTGGGTACTATCCACTGTTCAGTAGCAGGTACTGTCCACTGTCCAGTAGTGGGTACTATCCACTGTTCAGTAGCAGGTACTGTCCACTGTCTAGTAGTAGGTACTATCCACTGTTCAGTAGTAGGTGATATCCACTGTCCAGTAGTAGGTACTGTCCACTGTCCTGTAGCAGGTACTGTCCACTGTCCAGTAGTAGGTACTGTCCACTGTCCAGTAGCAGGTACTGTCCACTGTCCAGTAGTGGGTACTATCCACTGTTCAGTAGCAGGTACTGTCAACTGTTTAGTAGTAGGTACTATCCACTGTTCAGTAGTAGGTGCTATCCACTGTCCAGTAGTAGGTACTGTCCACTGTCCAGTGGTAGGTACTGTCCACTGTCCAGTAGTGGTTACTGTCCACGGTGCTTCAGGTTTCATTTGAATGCTTTCCCAATTACCAAACTGCTCATAAATAAGGATCTGCAAGATGAGGCTTCAGGATGATGAAAATTGATTGAAAAAAGTGGTATTTACTTAGGATTTTTGCATTTATTGCATTTTTTGACGCAATTTGTTCGCTGAATGATAAGGTAACAGCAACTGGTATTGCTATTTGTCTGTGACAAGCAGTACAAGACTAGAGACAAGTTTCTCTGAGATGTGCAAAGTGCCAAGTGCTTTGATTAAACACAGTTTTGCTAAACTCAGTTCCCAAATTATTGATTTTTTGAGAATAGCAGCAAAAGTTATGGAAAACTGCCTTATTAATACATAAAGCACAGTATTGTTATTTGTATGCGAAAAGGAGATTAACTTGCTGAGAAACACAACCTTTCAATGAGCACAAAGTCTTCGATGTTTGCTAGGTCCATGGTAAGTACAAACACGCCTATTTGTTGGATAAAGTAGTGATATTAAGTCAGAGCTTACCTATGTGTAATATAGCATTAAAGCAATAAATCTTTATGTTTGTTACTTGTGCAAATGATTAAGTAGATTGTGTTTTGTCATAGCAATTATTTCTTGCTTATTTATCACCAAACAAGCCATTTATGACGCTTTATAGACAGCTATAATACACAGTAATATAGTTAATGACTGGTCTGATTCATTAATTGAATCATTCCCGTATGTGGTGACATTTGGTCTTGTGGTTGTGTTTTTATTTCTTTTTTTCTTGTTTGGCAGAGTATTGTTGATGATAAATACAAAATAAAACCTTCAAGAGTATTTAGATTTGAAATATGTATGACAATTGGGGATTTGCCAAATTTTATTTTCTCAAGTGAAAGTTAAGTCCCTCTCTCAGAATGTTCTAGAAAACTTGTTTAAAGTCATGTTGCAGCAGTATTGTTGTGGTGTATGTTCAACAAATAGCATCGGCCTCATTGTTAAAAATAAATATATTTCCGCATTGAAATCGAAGTTTTCTATGAATTTTTTTTCTGGTGCTATAAAAAAGTTTCTGTTTTTGTGTGCTGCCTGAAGTGTGATGAGAATTTTTTTGTGTCTATCATAATATTTTATCGTAAAACTAAACAGATATTTCTTATTATAAAATGTAAGCAAGGCGAGCTACTATTGTGGGTGAATATGCAGATTTTGATGTTGACTTTCAGCAACTTATGATATTGTAAATGATGGCAGTAAGCCAAACTGTAACTTTTTAAAATACTAGCTAAATGTTTATATAACTAGGCGTAAGATGACAGGCTACCATGAAAGTGTGTGCTATTGTAACAACAAACCTACGTATATTATTGTCAGCCCAGCATTACTCAACAGCTTCCTGTAAGTAAGCGCAATGTCGTATCTCCATAAATCATGTACATTTGACATGTCATGTCCTAATTATCCATGCGTACGGCTTCCATTGCCAACTTTACTTTCATAACAAACACAGTTGGCTTGCTGGATTGAGGACTTCACTTTTTTTATCTTTGCACAAAGCCTGTCAGATAAAAATAGCATTATAATAGAGTATGTAACTACATACTATCAGCCGTTGTCCCAGATGTTTATATATAACTTTTTGGTGTGACTCACTTTTTAAAAGAGTCACAAGGAAGCTTAGCATATGATTATAAAACCTGCTATTGAGAAGTTTAGACCTCAGGCTAACGTAGTATTATTCTATGCGCTGAGGCGGGGTGTTGACCATATATTTTGCCTTTCGAGCAAATTGCTTAACGGGGTCAAACGGCTGGCAGATGCTGACTTGTACTAGAGATGTGACGATATGCAGTTTGAATCACAACAACCTGTAAACAACATTTGTATAAATACTATCAGTTATTTAAATTTTATTGTGAAAGTAGACAAATATCTTGGCGTAAAATAAAGGGAATCAATAAATAGAAAACAGCAAACAAAAAATTTTGGCTCAAATAAAGCTAAGAACCAAAGTACGTAAGATTTGACCTTGGAGGACCGATTGCTGAAATTCAGTAAAATGCCAGATCACCAGCGAAGTCGTTATCTTATCATATTCCATTTGTAAATTCTACTCTGTGTGTTCCAAAGAACTCATAGTAATATCCTTATGCTTTTGCTCCCAAGCCATAAATTGACATAGCTAGTTTATCACCAGAAACTGTCGAGTTGTCTCTACGGTACTCTGTGTTATCACTTACCATCAGTTATTGAACACTTGCCAATGTATGACAGGTAGCTTTGTGGAGTTGTCTCCACGGTACTCTGTGTTACTGCCTATCATCGGTGAGTGAACACTTGCCAATGTATGACAGGTAGCTTTGACATATAAATTAGAATAAGGAAACTAAAATTATTTTATCATCACAGTGCGAATTTGTACCAGCCAATCGAACGCCAGTTTATGATAATTGCTAAAAATAGTGCTAACACCCCATACTTTTTATTTTATAAACGGGTGATCTTATGTGACTCCACATACTCATTATTTTAAAAATCTGATTAACTTGAAGCGATTTCTAGTTATCCAATATCGATAGTGTTCACTGGTTGCATAAACTAGCAGTAGCAACGTAAACTGAAGTAAAAACATAACTCGTTAGGTACACATTACATTTAAAAGACACCTCCAATCGTAATGCCTATTTATATTTGGGTAACATTGGCACCAAAGTGCTGGCATGGCTCAGCTACCGTAATGGTGGTGACGTAGGTTCTTGGTCTAAGCTGCATTCAATAAAAAAAAAAAAAAACCAAGCTTAGAACAGAAATTTCTGGGAATCAACATTTTGGCTTGTTGAAACAAGTAGTTGACCTAATTAAGCATTCCGTTATAAAGGAAAAAAACTTGTTCCATTTATCATTGTAAGCAAACATCTAACTAGATTTGTTTTTTTTTCAATTTATTGTGTCTATTTTTAGTCTTGTCAAAGTGTTGCTCAGCTACAACAAGATGGATGATTTCATAATAAAATATCTACTCCAAAGACCAGCTTGGTGAAACATCCCTCACAGCGATGTGGTTTTACACCCAGCAAAAGTCTCTTTATGGAGACTAATTTAAGGTTCCTGGTCTAGTTATTTTTTATTTTAAGAATTATATCCAATCATTAGAGTTTTCTGACATTTGTGTCAAATTGACAGTTTCTCTCATACCCCTGCTGCCTCATCTAATGTCCAGAAACGTCACAAAAAAGTTCTGAATGACCCAGGAAAAACATTATCCAATAATTTGGGACAGTCCTCTGTTTGCAACTTAGATCTAACACACCTATAAAATAGGCTTAAACAGTAATCAAAATATTGCTATCGGACCTTGAAAGTGTTTGGTTGTCACTGAAAAGAAAATTGAAACTTCTTAGCTTGAAATGGTATCATCCAAAATAACAATCAATAATGTCCAGGAGGCAAAGCAATTAGTAATCAAATTTTGAATGCGTACTGTTGTAGAAAGTTATTTATAAAATGTTAAAAGAAGGTGAACAATTTAAAAAATGATTTCAGTTTAAAAGTTCAAAGTTCATAGACTAGGATGTTGAGGACTTTACTAGTTCTTCTGTATATAGTCACAAGTGTGCTAGCAAATGTTGAACTCGTGACCTTCACTCATCAAGTGTCATTGAGAAAACTTGCTGTCGACACAAAGGACAACACACGGAGTGTTATTTTTTTTATCAAGTTCACACCTCTTAGCAACAAAAACCTGTCTCACTCGGCTGTAGTCCATTCTACCGTGCCAGCAAATGATACTCACTCAGAAGAAAGCTTTTTATACTGTCATGATGATAATAGGACGTTCTTTTTGGTTATACAAGAAGATGATTTGGCAATCTCGACAGGATTTCAAATAAAAGGAGATGGAGATATAATCGAGTACTCGTGTAAATACAGCTGGTGTAGACTGGTTGGAATATCGCTGCCAAGGTATGAGAACCACACACAGTTTTATGATCACTTGCCATGGCCTGAGAAGCCATTGAAGAGATCGCTGTTTGAGGAAGAAATGGTCGAAACGCAAGATAGAGGAAACGGTTCTGCACAACAAGTAGTTGGTAAGGAAACGTTTTATGTGTCTGTGTTGGTGCTAGTGGACAGTAAGGCAGTCTCGGAACATTGCAGGAAAGGCAAACCGCAATGTTGTGAGCAACGAGACATTTCAGGTGAATTGTGCCCTGAAATAAAAAATTATTACATCAATATGATGAATGCGGTAAGACAGTTATTTGATGATATTGATAATGAGAAAATGGAAATAAAAATATCAGTCGCAAACCTAGAGGTTATACCACAATATGGAGGTGAGTCCTACTTCGACCGCTTCACTGAGAGCGCATCGGAAGGAGTTGTGTTGAATCTGAACAAAGCAATGCAGGGAGCTGCCAAGTTATCTATTGAACTGCAATCCACCGTCGGCAGAGGAACTGCTGCTACAGTAATTTTTGTAGGTCACAATATCAAAGGGAACGGCGGCATTGGTACTATAGGGGGAGCCTATTCAAAAACTGTCTGTACTAGCCTTAAAGTGGCGATGATAGAGGAAAGGTTCGGTTATGTACCGTTCTTTACAGTCACACATGAACTAGGCCATGTTCTTGGATCAGGCCATGATGGTGTTTATGCAGATTGTGGATCTACTGCAAACATGCTAATGGGCTGGACCTTCAATAACAATAACCCTGAGCTAGCTTATGTCTTCTCCTGCTGTAGCTTGGCTCAGATCTATAACAAGCTTATTCGAGTTAGATGCGTATTCTCACCGCCCTCTAGAGAGAGAGTTGTTCAGCTACCAATAACAACTGGGCTATTAGGTACATTGCTAACTTCTGATGAATACTGCTCGGTGACTGAAGGAGAAAGATATCGCGCTTGTCCAGGGAACAAAATCCGTTCTTCTAAGCTATGCAAAGCCGTCGAATGCATAAATTCTGAAATTAATAGGAAGTGCGTTATCCAGAAAGGCACGCCAGCGCTGAATGGAATGAAGTGTTTAGACTCTGAGCACTGGTGTATGTACGGAGAGTGTGTCCCAAAGTCAGCTGACGCAACGTTTAGCAGCAAGCTGCAGCGTGACTGTGATGTTATGCGTGTTCCTCGTGAACGGGCAACTCCTAAAGAAAAGGTTGAAAAACCCTGGAAAGAAAGATATGGAGGTTGGTTAAAACTTTTAACGATTTTTTCAGGGTTTGGATTTTTTCTGGTTGGGCTGCTGATATTCGCCAAACAGCGAGTGATTTACCGATTAAAGACTACTCAGGTATTTCCTTTCCGTCAACAACCTCAAGCTCAGACGTACTACCCGATGACCGCTCCGGGCGCTAATGCCACATATTATAACTGGCCACAAGGGACTGCTAATATGAACCATCCTTACACTGCATTTCCTTCTCAGCAGTATTCTGTAAATAAACCAGCCTACTAGCACAAAGATGAGCCTTTGCTTTTGTTACTTTTCTCATTGAAGTTGTCTCCCCTCATAAAACTGTTGTAAACACTATGTAGTAGTAGAACACGCTGAGCTTGCAGGAAACTTGTTCTTTTTTAACAAAACAGCAGGCGAAAGAAAATCTTGTTGTCAATTAAAAACTGTTTTCTAAATAAATAATAAGTAGAACTGTGGAAATGATAAAAAAAGTGTAAATGAAATAACTGTCTGTAAAGCTCTGTGGCGAGCTCCAATATCAATTTGAGTCCTCAGACAAAGTGCAATCCTAAACATTTTTAGTAAGACACACATATAAAAGCATTCGTGTTTCACAGTTGTGCAGTAAAAGACTGGCCAAACAAACTTTTGTTATGGTGTCATACTTTTTTATAACACAAGACAGTTATGAGTGTAAGAAAGGTAGAAGATAGCCAGCCTGGAGGTTTTGGGTTTTGGCTTGTATACAGCAGATGATATTAATGTAGCAAATGGTATTATTTATTGCTTCCTTCCCAATTCATGTATATTGTATTTTCCACTGTATAGTGGAAACAACTTCTGCAAGACTCCTTTGACAATAAGTAGACAATTTATTAGAATCAAAATAGAAAGTATAATTCCGCCATAGTTTTCATTAGTAATGGTCGCTACCACTACTACCAACAACCTCAGTGAGTGACAGTTTACCAACCTCAGTGAGTGACAGTTTACCAACAACCTCAGTGAGTGACAGTTTACCAACAACCTCAGTGAGTGACAGTTTACCAACCTCAGTGAGTGACAGTTTACCAACAACCTCAGTAAGTGACAGTTTACCAACCTCAGTGAGTGACAGTTTACCAACAACCTCAGTGAGTGACAGTTTACCAACCTCAGTGAGTGACAGTTTACCAACAACCTCAGTAAGTGACAGTTTACCATAATCAGATAAACCAACTTTTACAAAATAAGTTTAGGAATGTTGAAAGAATAATGTCACAGTTGAGTGCAACATCATTTAACATGTACAAGCAACATATCTCAATACTACTGCATCGCCATTATGTGCTTCCTTTATGTACATGTGAAGTCTAGACTGGGTTACAAAGAATTGTCTCCTCTTGTTACTTCATAACATCTTGCTTAGGGAAATGGAAAACTGTAAAACTTACTTATTGACCATGTCATTGCTCGTCAACACATATCCGTGCATCCACATGTGCTGACAGTATGCCCAAAAACCCTGTATATAGTGTTTGTGGTCTGGAGGTACGGTTATTTTTGGGCATCCATATTCACACTACGCTTGCACACTTTCATTTACCAGTTAAAAGTTCACAAGCATCCCAAGATACTGTTCATAATCTCTGGCATTAATTGTGCATCTTTTTCACTCCAGCATAAAATAAAATTAAACGCGTATTGTGAAAACAAATCGATTGTCTTATGAAAGAAGACAACTCCAGACTGAGAGCTGTGAAACACAAGAATATAATTTGGAGAATCAAAAAAGACATCGGTTACATCAGATTAAAGATCAAAGAACATTCACGGCTATTTATTGCATCATAGGAATACAGCAGGTATTTGTGTCAAATACTCAAATAAAACAATCATAAGTATGTAAATTAAAAAACGCAATAAAATACTGGCCCATTGATTTTTGGTCATCGGAGGTGATGCGGCCGATTCAAGGCAGAAACACAAAACTAGCTGTAACACTTATATAACTTCCAACAACAAAGAGCAAAAGATAACAATGCTAACGAGTTGTGAAGGATTCTTCGTCTGTTATCATCTTTTCTGACGAGGACAATGGGAGAAGTCGTAGAGAGTTTATGCAAGGGGAGTTTGTCCAACTTGCTCGGGTCAGCCTCTATCTGATACTTGCAGCAAGGGTCTGGCTGCCAGGAAACCAGGTACACCCCAGCACAAATGAAACTGGTACAACCTAATGGAAGAACTATGTAGAGTTTGTTAGTACGTGCCGATACTACCAGCGTGGCCAGTCCACATAACACGGCTGTTTTGTGTAGAAAGTTTCCGACGGAGATCCAACGAGCGGTTTCTAGACCCAGCTGCACAGGCTCTATAACTATCAAGTTGGATTCTACTTCCAGGGCATTGTCCAGCTCCGCCTCAAACTCCTCCTCCCCTGATTGGTCGTACACTTCACGTATCACAAGGTACTCCGGCCTGAAACAGCAGAAAGTAATATTTTACATAGAAAAGTAAAATATGAGATAAAAGTGTACAACCAAACGATGTACGACAAGGTATGCCATTGCATTTCTGGTGTTGCACAATTATAACAAGCATTTGGAAGTAGACTTTTTCCAATTTTTCAATTCTTGTGCAGCTTCCTTCCACGGTAGCAGCAACTTATCATACAAACACAGAAAATGAGGAAAACTCTTGAACAATATCGACGGTTAACAACATTGATTATACAAATAACAGCCGATCAGCTGCAACAACACGGTGACTGTTCTATCCAATGCCGAGCTTCATTCAAATAAAAAAATTGAACTTCTTGTGAAATAGAGGAAATATGAAAAGCCTGTTAACTAGTTGAATAAGTAATGCTGCTGATGACAGAAATGCGAGAGAAATTTTCTAAAAATAAGCCAAAAGGGCCTAATCTCTCCTAACCAAGTGATGAGTTCAACTTCAACACATTTGAGTCACGTTCACAAACTCTGTGCAGAACACAAGTTAACGGAACAACTTAATGAATTTTCAATGTAGAAAAACTGCTTTGAAAGGCAGATGCTAGTGCTAATTATTGAACCTGATATGTGGTAAATAATCATCTGTAGAATTCGACAACCACAAAAGCATTTAACACTATACGCTGCTTTGAGGTTTTTTGGAATGACAAATATCAATATTTGCAATAATTGACAGTCGAAGGCTAATACAGTGTACTCCTGATATATCAAACCCGAGGGGACCATAAAATTTTGTTTGATATATGAGATGTTTGATATATAAAATCATGACCGTCGGACTTTTTCATGTATACATAATAAGTTACTATTACATGTATTTAAGCTAGGATATTAAGCATTTTGGCTTTTGTGATTGCTGTCTTTAGTTAATTAATAATTAATTAAAAGTAATGGTGTTGAAGCTGAAAATTACAACAATTATTCGATGATGATGTAGGTAGTAGTAGTAGCGGCACATGATGTTGCTGTATATTATTGTGTTAGTTAAGTTACTGTTAGACTAAGTTGGTTTTATCACTTCTAACCACCTATAACAACAAACGTAACAGCTACTACCTGTTACTTATTATTTAATTTATTTATGATATTATTTATTGTTATTGATGTTGTCATTGATTGTTATTATTATTATTAATAATTATTATTATTAACAAATCATCATGTTGTTATAACAATAATAAATATTGCTTCTCTAAAAAATAACAGCATTATTAATAGGATAATAAATAATAAATTTTTAAGAAGTAGTAATAATTATAATAATAATTATAATAATAATATAATAATAAGCATTGAGTGTGTGTGTTAATTAATTGTTTTAAGTAGTCTAGTTAAAATTATTAGCAGTAGTAAGTGTACTGCTTCTTGAACTTTTCCTGACTCCTTTCTTGATGATTATTGCTCTCAATTCACACAGTGACAATAATAATACTGTAAATAGATAGAAATGTCTCTCCCCACATTTTGAAATAAGTCAACAACAACATGTGCATACTGAATGAGGATAGCCTGGGCATGCTCTCTAGCTACAATAAGGACCAATTATCACAACAATAATAATATGGGGGTCGACCTACCGGAACTATACCACCGATACAGAGTGTTTAATTGGAATGATAGACCTTGACATTCATATTCCAAGATGGCAGCCCCCATGGAAATCATTTTAACAGTGTGTAATATTGCAATTTATTGTTCTATATGTAAGAAATCATTCGATATAGGAGTAGGTAATTACAATGCATTCAGCTGGGACTGATGCAGTTTGTTTGATATACCCGGATTTTCGATATAACAGGATTTGATATATCAGGAGTACACTGTACTTTTGACTATCCTTTTGTTGGCAGATACATGATATTTGCCCCAATACTAAACAATGTAAACTCTCATGATGTTTTCCATGTATAAAATTTTTTGTATAGCTTCCTCTAAATAAAGGATTAGATATGTTGCCTCATCATGAGTAGAACTGTTGAAACGTGCAACAAACTAAAAATTGCATCACTATTTGCAATTATAAAAACAGTATATAAGGAACGATGGCGAATATGCAAAATATTAATTACCGCTGTGCTGGAGAAATAAAACCCTAAGGATTATTTTTTGCGAATCAAGCGATTAGTGGAATTCTACTCGACCAGAAACTGATACTGAATTCTACAGGTATTGTTGTATACTCTAATTGAAGTAACGCCTCAAAAAGCATAGTCCGCTTGTACCTAGTTATCGCTGAGTGATCAATTGCATTAAAATTTATAACACTAACATACATACGTACGTACACACATACAACATACATATTGCCTTTACACACTAAGCGACCAAAGATGTATAATGTGTATGATATTCTGACTAAGATGACCAATAGGCTGACAGACATGGTAACCTATCTAAATATTATGGGGCTGATTGTTACTTCAATAAACTATCTGTAGTTACACATTCATCATTGTCTTACAATAAACACATATTAATTGCTACAACTGGTAAATGACAATGATAAATTGATAAGGAATTATCGGCATTGGCTAACCAAGTATTGTGGATTTTCATATGATTTTAATGGGGTGATATTGCAGCACCGAAATGACTATATAATGATTGATAACACACTGCATATTAACTATGAATGATAATGGCAATTATCATTAATATTATCAATAAATTTTCAGAAGCAGCTGTTTGGCCGATTTCAATCTTTTTTTTTGTGCTGCTACTACTATTTGGCATCTTTGACATGCTAGATAACTACTTATGTCCTCATCCTTTTTAATGAAACTGTCTGTGTTATTAGTGGATGAGATGTTCATGTCTTCAGCGTGAAAATTGGGTTTCACAACAATAAGACAAAAAAACATATCATATAATGATATTAATTTTGCAACAACAGTTGACAATTTATTAGATCTTTCATTATTAAGAAATGATATTAAGCCTTTGCGCCCGGTAAACGATGTGCTGTGTAATAAATCAATAAACGATTTATAGGCAATTTTTAAAAGCATCACTCAGAAATAATTGGTCAAGCTGATACCAGTTTGAGTTCTATTTGCAAGCATAGAATTAGCCGTGCACATTCCAGCAAAGGATAACAACAAACAAATGGCCACTTTGAATAGTAGGAATGCGGTGAACAAATTGATGGTCAAGGTCAACCACCGTTTAGTGTGGGAATCTGGGCCGAGGAATCACAATTCAAAGAGGGTAGCAGTACACTACCCACACTACGTACCCTTTCTTTATATTGCTAAGAAACAAATGTATTAAAACCATTCACTAAAATGAACAAATAACTCCTTATTTATTAGTTATGCCTGGCCACGACTAGTATTATTGTTGTTTGCCTTGTTTTTGCTCCATTGAACATTTGCATAGTGACAACAAATAACAAAAAACGTTTAGAGCCTGCAAAGAGGCTTATTATTAAGAAGAATAGCAACCAGTCGAAAAACTCCCTGAAAAAATCAAAATAATATGACAATTATACGATTTTTATAACTTAAGTATAATAATAATTATAATAATACATCATGCAATAACTAATAACAAATAGTTATAATAACAGCTAACAACTAGATAAGCGCAGTGTCAACTATCAGTTATGTCCTGGCTTAATCTCAAATCGAACATAAAAGGTAGCTGTAAAAGGTGGAGCCGAGAGAAGCATTGGTGATATCAGGAGTCCCCGGGGAACAGCGATATGACCAGCAATGTTTTTGCTTTACATACCAGATGCAGTGACATGAGATATGTTTTTTTTTAATGGCACAACAATACAAAATTCTACGTAAAGCCAACTGAGTCTCCAAAACGACCTCTCAAGTCTTGATTCATGGAAAAAAGCTTACGATATGGCATTTTATCCACTACGCGCCAACATATTGTAATGGAATTGCGTAAGAAATTGTGTGCGGCCAGATGCGCCAGGAGTTACCTTACCCTACTGAAGCAAATGTTAGCTTGGATGCCTAGCAACCCGAGGAGCCTGCATTCCTACAGATCATGGAGACGTGGTAACAAAGGTCAAGTAAAAAACTCGTACTAGGATCGTTCCGGAAGCCATCTTGTTCTCATTAATTAATTATTATTATTGTCATTGTGTAGCGTAGTTCGTAATGCGCTTGTTTATATTATAAGGGTATGTCTATGCTTGACGCTATTGTGCTTGAATGTAGTGTCCTAGTTTTGTCTGCCAATCATATTATGCTATTTTTATCCAATCACATGTTGTAGTTTTCAACCGCTTTATTTGCATACTGTGTTTATAAGTATTAGGGCAAATCGCCCAGCAGTCAGAGTTCTTGGAGTAGTTGTGTTGAGTTGATCACTGGAAGCGTTAGGGTAGCGTTGTGCATCCTCATAGTCGTAGCTGGATTATTAGTTTTGTTTAACGTACCAGGACTATTATACACTTCTGAACACCTCTCGTTGTAAGTTTTGTATCTTGCGTTTGAATATATTATTATTGACAACTACAATTCTCCTTGTGCTGTACAACTTGTGAAGCAGAATAACTTTGTAGATAATTAAACACTTAGGGATTAATTACTCTCTTTGAAATTGTCACAAGTCTGTCCAACTCCATTGCTGAAATCTATACATGTGTTTGCTAAGCAAACTTGAGAAGTAAAATGAAACCGGATCTGTGTGTGTTGCGAAACAGATCCCCGTATTAAGAAGTAAGAAGTCTCTGTATTGAGACAGTGAGATCAATTAAATACCGTATACAGTAGAGTTATACTACCGGTTAGTAGATACTGTATAACGGGTTGTGCCTTGACACTAGATTGGCTACGCTATCACGAAGCACTAGTGCTCAATAGTCTAGGACAGCTATACTCAACAGTGGTTTGGTGAAGATGCTGTGGCTATACACGGGCAAATCCTTTACAATATCACCACCTCTCATAAACTACATCCTGATAGTCAAATGCTAAACCTGCACAGAACTGAGATTCCGCGTGCTGAACATATTAAGTACCTTGGACTGACTCTTGATCCCAAGATTACCTGGCCAATCCATATTTACAAGACCACAGCAAAGGGAAACTTAACTTTAACCTGTATTAGACAGAATGAGCCCTCGGATTTCCAACTGTTACGGCTATTGCTTACAAGCAATTGGTGTGACCAGTTATGGAATATGCATCAGCGGCGTGGAATCGCACCGCCAACACTGCCGCAACCCATCGTGAAGCTGTTTAGAGAACAGCGTCAAGGGTCATCTACGGCACCAGACAAACTGACCGCAACACCAGAATTGACTGCCAGACCAACACCACCAGTCTTCTAAAGCTCATGAACCTGCCACCTCTCTCAGAGCGGTGAAATAATAAGCAAATGAAGATATCTCAGCTAGTATCCCCACTCCAATGCAGCAGATACATCAAGAGGGCTAGTGCCATATCTGCCCAACGAAACCCTCTGCAGCACTTTGCTTCTCACTCAAATATTCCTACTGACCACCACTGTCACTCATTCTTTATCTACACGGCCAAATAATGTAATTTATTAAACATCCCAGACAGCCATCATCTCACCCCACAAGTACCTAACATTACGCTGTTCATTTAAATCAATTGGTTATGACCAGGAAAAGTTGAAAAAATCCATGAGCAGAAGTTGTCGAAGTCACAACTGGAGAGCTGGTGTTTGAGACAAAAAAGGCAGACGAATAGACAAGTGAATAATAATGAATAACAGTGAATAATTAATAGAGTACAATAATTAATAACACCGATGTAAAAAGTGTGTTATTTATCATTTGTTTGATCAGATTCATTGGTAATAAAAACTATAATATAAATAATAAACATTATTACATATATATTATTATTACTTAACATATCATAATAAATATATATCATAATTCTATTAGTATTGTAATAATATATCTACTTAATAAATAAGACTAAAAATAATCAATCATCATCAATCAAGTGTTGTTCGTTGTTTATCCGCTATTATTTATTGTTATTTGTTACAATTATTATATAATAATAATAGTTTATAATAATTATATTATTGTAATGTGGTAAAATTGACTAAGACTCTATCTACAAAAGGAAGCGTGCACTCTAATCATTGTAGTTCTATGAAAGCACATGACAACAAAAGATTCCTCATGTGACTTGGCCTTATTCTAGGCGGCTCATTTTATCTCTATGTATCTCTATGTATGCCTATTACACAATTGACACTTTGTTGACAGCCACTACGGCTAGATGTTATGTAACGTTTTTATATATAAGCTAGCTGAAGCTCTCTGTTAATCAGAGCAGGACAAGAGCTCAGCTAGGCGTATACTAAATACAAGCTATTATCTCTCCACTACAAAGACTTATTCATTCTCCTACAGAACAGCTGCACTACTACACTACAGTACGCCTAAGGAGTGCCGGCCTGTAAAGGCCCTATACTCTCTCTAGTCTCCTACCCAGCTAGTTCAACTATGCTGGGCAGGCAGTGGTAGGACAGACAGCAAGTCGTATGCTGTGACAGCAGTCGTGCATAGTAACAGTAAACAGCCTGGGTTCTAGTACAGGTGCATGCTACTAGTCGTTCACCAACCGACTATAAAATCCTGTACAGTACTACTAAATTTGAATAATTTGTAGTACAATAATAATAAACCAATAATATTCAATGAATGAATGAGTGTAGTGTAAATAATCATTATTATTATAATAATATTATTACAATATTATTATTATATTAATATTATTATATTAATATTATTATTATTATATAATTATCATTATGATAATTATATAATTATTATTATAATATTATTATTATTATGATAATCATCATAATATTATAATAATAATGATTATTATAATTATTATTATCATAATAATAATTATTATGAATGATAATAATAATAAATAATCACATTATTATTATTATTATATATAATAATAAATTATTATTATTTTAATTTTATTTAATAAAAAATAATAATAATTAATAAATAATATTAAATAATATATATTAATTATTATTATATATATTTATTTAATTTACTATTATCATTATTATAATAATTATTATTATTTATTAAATTATTATTTATTTATTATGATGATGATGATAATAATAATACTAACTTTGCCATTAAGAAGCATGTATGGTGAAAGAGATATCTGGTGATAGTGCGAATAACTCTTCGAGATAAAACAATCAACTTGCATGAGAAAGTAGGATCGTTAACCTAAAAGATTAATCATTTCCACAGCTTTACTTTTGTTGTTTATACTACTTATTATCATTATCATTATGGATGGGCATAAAGAAATGTTGGACCTCTTGTGCATATAAGGCGCAATATTAGCGCTCTGCACTTGACTTCGATATTAAGTAGCAACTTATGGAAATATTTATATTTCAACGGTCGAGCCTATTGAACACCAAAATCCTTCAACAGAGGTTACGGGCTAGTCATGCTGCCCTCACATCGTTCTTCATGCAGTTAAAAATGGGCAATGGGCGTGCTACCACATTTCTTTTTCACCTTCACTTCAAGAACAGCGTTGCGTTGTCGCAGAACATCTCGTTTAAATATTCTTATTTATTTATTGTAGTAGCTAGTTTTTGTATGATGTAATGATGCTTGGCAGATCGAGACAAAGATCATGTCAGTGCAATGACGATAAATCGTATTGATAACTGTCCGTCATTGATGATCAAGCTCAATGTGACAAAAAAGTCATAAAATAAATAAATATCATCATTATTTATTATCATCATAATCATTCATATCATCATCATCATCATCTAGTATCTATCTACTAACTACTACTGTAACTATTATTATCTTTCTATCTATCATCTTTCTATTATATTTCTATCATCCTTCTATCAATCATCTTTCTATTATCATCTTCTTTCTATCATCTTTCTATCTATCATCTTTTTATCTTCTTCTTATTAATTAATTAATTATATTAATATTATAATAATAATTATTAATTATAATTATCTAGTAGTAGGTAGTAGTAGTGGTAGTAGAGAGATATTAATTATTATTATTAATTATTATCTCTCTCTCTCTCTACTACTACTCTTCTACTGCTACCACCCACCTAACCTACATATTATTATTATTTATTAGTTAGTAGTACTGCTGCTCACTGCAAAGTAACAACACACATATTTGCTTTTTTGCGTTGTTAAAAGACGCTAAAAAAAGTAAACCTGTTGTGCGCTGCTCTGTTGTTGTCGTTGTTATTGAATTGTTGTTGTTGTTGTAGTAGGCGTACTCAGTAGTAGTGGTGGTTGTGGTAGTAAACAACAATATTAATAATAATATAACAATAACACCAACAACTTGTTGTTATTAATTATTACTACATACAATTATATTAATTATTATTGCTAATGGTGATAAATTGCCTATTAATTTGATTTTTTAAATAGTTTTAGTGGTTACAAAAGTATCTTGTGGTTACAATGAGACCAAATTTGCTATTGTCACCTCAATAGTTAACTGTTAAAACAGGTTTTACCAAAACAAATGTACTCTCAGTTCCAAAAAATACTTTGTAAACCTTCTCAATTCCAGGCAATTAGTGTTGACCCACGCATGAAGCTACGCATATTATATATACATATATATTATATATATCATGTGTACTCCTCAATAATTATACATATGTAACAATTATAAATGCTTTGCATTGGCTGCTCATTAAATTTTTTTGTAGAAGTTGCTAGATTGCACAGAAAACAGCAAGTACTGTATCTCAGTTGATATAAACAGGTGTAATCATCATAAATCTTGTAGTTAATAATAATAAATAATATTTCAATAGTTAATTAATAAATAATTATTAAAATTGATGGCATATTTTGCTATATCATATTTATCACCACTACCAGCTATCATTCAATGATGTTTTTTTTCTTAACAGATATAATATTAGATAAATTATGAACCAGAATAAAGTAGAATTAAAGCACTAATGATGACAAATAAATAGCCGTGATACTCAATATACGCGATACTAATGACCACTAATCATCATTAACCCTAGCGTTTGCGGTAATCCCATTATTTACCTAAAACACTCGGCGCATGTGATAAGCCCGCGATGCATTTGCAATGATTGCGGTTAGGCTAATTTATAAATGGCTAGGATGAAAAATAATTTTAGTCAGAGGCGTCTTTGAAAAACCTTCCCATTATCAAAATACATTGAACACCCTACAATAATTATACACCATTCAAATCCTAGCTTCACAGTCTATTTTGTAGACCTATAACAATATGTCGATGCCCTTCAGGGACGTGGTGGATTTTTGATAAAAAATCAAAAATGTAAAGGCATTTTCTCGAGTCTATAAGTAAAGTGAGAAAAAGGCTCATAGTCACATCTATGCAAGGTAGACTTCTCTAGCTATGGCAATTGGATTTGTGTCTCTATGAGCTTTAGTTTCAAAGATATGAAAAGGAATGTGATTTTTGGGACTTGAAAAAAATCAAGATTTTCGGGTAATCATTTTTATGCAAATGCTTTCGCCCATATTACACAGCGGCCAAGACGGTTTTTGCACTATCTATATTATTACTCTGACTATTATTATATAGTTATTATTATTATTTATGGATTACTATTATTTATAATAACGATAATAGGAACAGTACAGGTCTCAAATGCAGGTTTTAAGCTCAATTAAATTAATCAAACACGCTCATATTCATGAGGTACGAGATGGCGAATACCTTGCCACAATAGTTTTATCAAGTAGTAATGAAAAGGGAAGTATAAACATTTGCATGACAAGAAATAATAAACCCCCATGATGATTGTGAATGGTAGCAACAACTATCATGATTTGTAATAGACATTGTAACGAAAATGGACTGGAATGAATGAAAGCACTTTCTAAACTGAATGTCAACTATCTGAAAGTGAGATTATTTCAAGTGTCATTCAGAAAGTATTAGCATTTGTTCCCAGAAAAACATAGATTGTTATTTGGAATATCAAAATTTCCTGTTTTCATCAACGTAGATAACTCCTTGGATGGATGGTGAAATAATGCTTTGTATATTGCTGGAAATGAATGTCGACGCTTCCGAGAGTGAACGTCAAAATATTCCGCTTCGTAGCCTAGTAGATATTCAAACCAGGTTTATCAGCGTTCATTTCAGGTCTGTTTGTACTCGTTTTTGTAGATGCTCATTCCTATCTACGTTTGTTTCAATCCCATTGTGTAGCTGTGAAATGCAAAGCTTATGGCCCCAAAGAGAAGACAAACTAAACTATTACTACTAAAATAATAATATCCAAATTAACATTAAAATACAAACTCATAGACATGTATGGTCCTTGGCATGATAAAGCTAATTTAAAAACCATAGTTTGCATTCATATTTTTCTTAGTTTCATGTGCTGAGGTTACTGATGCTCTTGCTGTCTTACCAGTGGTGTTGAAACTCAATCTATCAAAATGGCAGTCAATTTTCAGACTTTCTTACACAACTAAAAATATTTCCATTTTTCTACAGATTCTTCTGTGCTCCTTATTGTTAGCCTTTCTTGGTTTTACCAATACTGTAGATTTCTCTTATATCTAGTGTGAATCTGAACCCTTTTGTGTCACACCATTTCAATCTTGTCTTTTTTCAAGATTAGATTGAAACCTTAAATGCTTACTCTGAAACATGGAAACATAATGCCTGGTACGCTGAAAGTTTAACTTCACTTTAACCCTACTCAACACCTCCACATGCAGCCTTCATCTAATTTTTTTTTGTCCCACGATTATATTGTTATAGGATGAAGATTTTTCTTTTTATGTCGGTAGCTTGGTGTCCAGGACGTTGGTCCCAGCTTGAGCCACCCACGCCGGGTACACCCTTCCGTGTTTTGGCTCTGGCACTACCCTCCACACCACCCTCCATAACTTAGTACTCTTTTTCCACTGAAAGATGTGTTGACCGTCGGAGCACCCACAAAAGTACGCACAGTTCTACAACTCTTTTTTGATCCTTTGGTTAACTCTTGTGGGATATGAATTTTTTTGGAAAAAAGGTAACTTCATCTTGCTCCTTTATGCCCTGTTCACACGAGACCTATAACGAAACTTTATTAGGCGATCGCTGAAGCACGACGAATAAAGTTTCGTTTAGGCTGGTCACACGAGAACTATAATTAATTTGTTACGCCTAGCGATCACTAGTTTCATCCAATGACAGCGCATTGCATTTTGTGCGCGGGCCTACTCATACTTTACTGCGTGATGCAAAAGCATGGAAATTGAATGAAGCAAGGTTTGGATTAGATTATTTTAATAAATAGCTAAGTTTGACAAGCCAGTACTATTCCAATTGTTTGATTATAATTTATTCTTATCTTTCATTTATTTAAAACTCATTATGAATATAATAAAATAGATAATTATTTTTTCCAAAAACAAATGTGCTACTATGGAAACCATGTGTTCGTTGTGAATGACCCTGACTTTGGAGACCAGCCAATAACGGAACATAGAAAAGAAACCTATTAATGAGCTTATCTGGTCCAATGGTCCAATCACATGCAAGCATCGCAACCAACGATTTTCCTAAACCTAGCATTGCTTGATCATGACAAAACTGAAATATTCGCTCGGTTTGCTGAGCAACGAATTCGCTGGGCTTGAAAAAAATAGTTTCGTTTACAGTTTCGTCAGAGATTCGGTCTCGTGTGACCAGGGCTTGAGAATTAAAATTTTCAACAACTAGTTCAGAATAAATTTTTGGTGCAAAGGCAACTAGCGTGTAAATACTCCTGCTCTGTAAATGTTTTGCCAAGTGATAATGCTGTGCAGGGGCTGAGGATTAAAATTTGAGCTTACCGCTTGTTGAATACACTGTGTTCTCAAAGCGGAAAGGTAAGAAACCTTTCAAATCACTCATATTACATTGTATCATGTCAAATATAATTGGTTTTCCAAAAAATAATTTTATGACATTCTTAAAAGTGCGTGAAGCATTTCGTTGAAAAATCTTTCATTAGGTGTTTTGATCAGGCGAAGTTTTATGCCTAATTTTTGAACTTGACAGAATATAACAATCTACTCAATTGCTACTCGTCTACGTAGTTGCCCCCTGCAGAAAGGTTATGCAAATTATAGTTAGTAGCAATGCTATGCATTTTTAAAAATGTATTTGCATTATCTTGAAGATGTTGACAACTTTCAAAGTGGCATCCAAAGCTATAGTGCTTATCTTGGCAACTAGCAATTGATTTGCAAATCTTTCTGCATTATTAATGGAATTCATTCCTATAATCGTTCCCTTGTGGAAAAACACATTTGAGCCAGAGCAGCTAGTTGTCGCTTTTCATCCCAAACAGTGCATAAAAAGTATGAACTTTCTCGAAAACTTTTACTAGAGAAGCGAAAAGTCACGTAAGATGGAAGGTTCTTTCAAGTAAGTCAGTTTAATTCATTATTTGAATTATTTTTTACATGTTTACGGTAATCTTAGTTTTAGATGGGAACAAGTGCCAGCATTTAAATATTGTTCTTTTCATATGTTTGGTTTTACCAATGGTGGTCATCCTGAGTATGTTATTAAAGTGGATCTTAGTTAACCTCAGTTTACCAAGTTTTTTTGTTCGTAGTGACCATTGACTATGCCATCAACCTATTTCTTTGTTTTTGCAAGAGAAGCTGACGCAATTTAGAACTCGATCATGGTAAGACATTATTTTTTGACTTTCTTGTTTACTGTTATAAAAACTGAATATAATATAATTGTAAATATAATGAGCTAGCTCACACATGCTCTCGCACGGTTGCCGTTATTTGGTCAAGTTCTTTTCCCGATAGCCTGAGACATTCAAAACAGCTAGTATCTTTGTAACATTTAATGACAAGATGCAGTTTATTTGGAGCAATTTGGTGGTTTTATAAACACACAATTGTTTTATATAATTAACAAGAAAATGGGTTATTAGGTATCAATAATACATTGTTGGCACATTTCTACCGAAAGAAAACAAAAACAGCAACTTTATGACTGGACATAAAAGAGTATTAACATATATAGTTTTGATTCTTTAGTAAGAAGTTTGATTATAAATAAAATAATAATAAAAAATATCTTCTGTTCTATAGTAGTTGACCTGACCTTAAGATATGTATGCATTCTAACCCACCAAGAATTTACGCAAAGGATTCATACAAAACTTATTTCAAGCTAAATAATGTAAAATGATAGATATTCAGCCATCATGTTCTCACGTCCATCCATAATTTATGCCTTGAAATTCAAATCCTTTGTAATAATTTTTAATCTAACACGTGTAATCTGAGTTGCTTCCACATCAGAGATATTTACAAACGCTGTTGTGCGGCTTGGGTTACTTTTTATTTTTCTGGTTGGATTGAATTAATGTTACAAACGTATCTGTGGTCATTCGTTGGTCGGCTTAAACAGATGTTTTTGATTTGCACCAAGCCCTATGTGTTGAAAGCTTTATATTCCAAACGAAGCTAGGTTATTGAATATTTCCCTCTATACGCTAAAAGAAAAAAAGTGATTGCTCTTTGAACAAAATACAATGTACATGAATATTTTGAAATTTTTAGCCAATAAGCACTCGCTGTGGACATGAAGTTTCTGTAACTGCCAAATCACTCAGTTTTGCTTACTGAAGTGCTTACTTGACTCAGTTGAGCGCTACACCCGCCACCTGGAAGTTAATATCTGGTGAAATCTAGTTTTCAAAGTTTATACGATTAAACTATAGATCACTTTTGTGAACCGACTATGTGATAGCAAAACCTTTGATGAACACTGTGTTAATTGTTTAATGATGTCCAGTGTCAGGTCAATCCGTATTTGCTATTTATCCTTTTTAACAATTTTGTGATGAAACCGCTGTTGTGCAACATTGAGCCAAGCAACTTTGATGTACTTTTCTGTGGTAAATAATGCTTTGTGTAACTCATACTACCAGTAGCAAACATTAGTATCACTTCCACAAGTGATGTGTACTGTTAGGAATATATAGAGCCCTACTTGCCCAAGACTCCTCTACAGGTGAGATTCACTGCTGCCGGTGCGGTAGTCATTGCTGTCTATGTGCTCAGAACTTTGATGAAGAAGCATAAGCAATTAAAAGGAAAGGTTGCTGTGATCACAGGGGCAAGCTCTGGTATTGGTTGGGGTAAGTATTGTTGGTGGTCATTATGTAACCAAGTTCTGTCATGTGTTTTAGTTGTGGGATTACTATAGCACATATACATTGTGTGTAGTGGAGCTTTAGCTCTCTCCCACCAATTTATTACCGAAAACTTATTATTTTATCACTGGAGCAAATCTTCTGAATTTTGTAATATGAAAGTTTTGACACAAGTCTCCTTTCATCAATCTTAGCGGCAACCGTTTAGTTCTGTTTGCTGTTTTGGCTGGTCCATAGGCTACATGTATTTGTATAACCGGTTATATAACAGCAGCTCATATATTTTAGCCTTGGCTCATGAGTTTGTGAAGAACGGCTGTAAAGTGATACTAGTAGCTAGAAGCGTTGATAAGTTAGAGAGGCTAAAGGAAGAGCTGATAGAATGCTACAAGGTTAGTTTTTTATTTTATTTCATTTTCTCCTCGCGACGTGCAGTCGTTTTGAGGACTTGTGTGTGTTCTTTTTTTATGGTAAATGACGGGCAGTCAGAGTATGGTATGAAGGCAAATTTTATTTCTAAATTTAATTGAAATTATACAAGAAATTGAGAAAAAATGTTTTTCTGCAGTTAACAAAAAACAAATGCTCATGAGTAGTTATGACTACCTTATAGTATATATCAGCTGCGTCATGTCACAGCTACAAAATTCAAAGTTCAGATTTTGATTAAAAATTTGTCCAATTACTATTCAAAGAACTAAATATTGGAAGAAACTGCAGGGTGGAGATGTGTCCTTCTTGATGGCACACAGTTTGTTTCTTATGTACAAAATTTATTTTCTTTTTGATTTTTCTTTAGATTTTGGGCATGTCGTGATGGTCACAGCAATCCCAACTGCAGATAGAATATTTTTTGCATTGACTCTTCTCCACATAATTGGTTTTGAGAACTTTAAACTTGAAGTTTTTTTCTGGACTGTGTGGTTGGTAATGGAAGAATGTTTACATGCCATATTGAGTAAGAAAATTTTTTTCATATTTCCGCCATCTTTCTTTTTGCGTAAAGTGCAAAAAATATTTACCTTTTAACTTGAAGTCATATTTCTGTAGAAAAGGCAATAGTTTTAGAGGGCTTGTATGTGTTTTATGAATTATATTACCTCCAGTATGTCTGTCTATTGTAATAGAGGACGACTCCGCGTGAGTCTATGTATAACCTGAGTACATAAAATGTTTGACACCAGTGAATGCCATTAGAAGTTATGCATTGCACTTCGACTAGACTGAATGGTCTGCTAATTGACGGTAGAGAATACTGTGTGTAACCTCCTCTTCTGTCTGCAGGTAAGGGCGGACTCCGTTTCCACCTTCTTTCTTGATCTAGAGGACCATGAGTCAATACCTAACGCTTGTCAGTCTATGATATCGCTATATGGTAGAGTAGATCTACTGGTTAACAATGCTGGACTCGCTAGTCGCTCTTTAGTCATTGACTCCGACCTTGACACATTTAAGAAGATAATGAATATCAACTACTTTGGGCAGATTGCGCTGACCAAGGGTGAGTTACTTAGGCTAACCACACTGTTTTGTATTCTGTTGGCTTAGGACGGGCTTTTCGAGACGCACTTTGTGTGTAGAGTTGTTTTTCATCAAGCGCTGTAAAACTATTGAGAAAACTCACTCACGGCAACGAAGCAGCAATAGGTATCATGTAGAGGTCTATGGATGTATATGACAACGCGTCCGGCAGAAGGGACTATCTGCATTATGATATTACATAGTATATTACAGCAAGTAGTTTGTACCATTTTTGTTACTTTTTCAGCTCCAAACTACTCTTTTAAAAATCTCAATTATTATTTTTTAGTGCTTTTGAAGTTTTTTTGGAAAGATAGCCGGTATTTCAGATTTAATTATTATCGTTGTTGTAAAAAAAAAACAACGCCGGAAATATAATTCCGGCGATGTTTTTTTTCACCTAGTATTATTATGAAAGTATACTAATGTTATTGTTTGATTAAATTTTCACATGAAAATTATTATTTTGATAAAAACATTTCATTATTTCTTTTGATTTTGATGACAAACACTATCACGTAAACGCCAGTGTATACATAATAGTGAGCTTACCAAAGATAAAACAAATTGCTGACTTGAGAAAAACAGCTAAAAAAAAATAAAAATTGTTGCAATATCATTTTTTTGCAATCAAATAGTCTCTGCACAAAACTAACATCCCAATAAATGGCTGCACACTGCTACAGGTTTGTTCACTGTACACTATTATACAGGGTTGCTACCACATATGATAGAGCAAGGAGGCGGTACTATAGTAGCTGTCAGCTCCATACAAGGGAGGGTCGCCATACCCACTATGCCAGCATGTACGTATGTCTGGTTTTACATTTATTTATTATACCTTGGTGCTAGTTTTTGTTTCTTGCATTCTTTTCTATCCAACACCCAACCAGATGCTCCTCCCCCTCAGTTTAAGTAAATAAGATGATATTCATCACACTGTCACTGCTCTCTTATGCCTCTCTCAAGTTTCATCTATTGGTCTATATCTGATGTATTCATGTAGATGGAGCATCTAAACATGCCCTGCAAGCATTTTGTGATAGCCTGAGACATGAGAACAGCAGGCATAATATAGATGTACTGGTGGTCAGTCCGAGCTATGTGAACACTGGACTGGGCCAGGCTGCAGTGTCTGGTACAGGCGGATCTCTCCCCAATAGAAGCTTTCAGAGTGAGTCTTACTTTGTCACAGTGGCCGACTGATTTTTGAGTAGTGATATGAGCAGCAGTGGTATAGGATGATGTAAGATACCCCATGTGTAGTGTAGTGATATGAGCAGCAGTGGTATAGGATGATGTATGATACCCTATGTGTAGTGTAGTGATATGTGCAGCAGTGGTATAGGATGATGTAAGATACCCTATGTGTAGTGTAGTGATATGAGCAGCAGTGGTATAGGATGATGTGTGATACCCTATGTGTAGTGCAGTGATATGAGCAGCAGTGGTATAGGATGATGTGTGATACCCTATGTGTAGTGCAGTGATATGAGCAGCAGTGGTATAGAATGATGTATGATACCCTATGTGTAGTGCAGTGATATGAGCAGCAGTGGTATAGAATGATGTATGATACCCTATGTGTAGTGTAGTGATATGTGCAGCAGTGGTCTAGGATGATATGTGATACCCTATGTGTAGTGCAGTCTCTCTGTAACAGAATGCCCAGTTTCAGCTCAATTACAGAAGAATTGCTGTGGGTGAAAGTTCTATAGACGACCCACTAGCTATGTAGTCTAACCTGAAATGGTCTGCTGAAATCGACGGATGACATTTTTGTACGAACATGGTCAGTTTGTTTCAAGTCGGACGAATTTTTTTGAGCTTATGTTTTATGCAAATATTTTTCTTACGTAATCCGTGCTATACAAACCTGGCATATATACGATTCAGCTCAAATTCGTCTGGGATTAACCTTGCTGCTTTACGGCATCATCCTTTCTCAGCAGTACAGACTTGGTTTGTAAAACGCTAATTGTTCTATTGTTGTTACAAGACATTACTCCAAATGCTTAACATGTTAGGCTATAAGCTAGCTAGAAGTTGCTTTGTGATTTTATTATCTATCTGATCACACGTACTGCTTTAGCAATGGGTAACGGAGTTGCTTATAAAAACTAGTATTTTTGTACGTAAGTTCATAATTGCTTTAATAGTATTTATTTTTGTTTTACGTATCTATTGATTGCTCAATTTGAAATCATACGTTCATAAGTTTATATTTTCACAAGTAAAACTTATTATGATAATGAATCGGCGATCCTCACCATGCTTGTCAAAATAGTAATGCTACGCCTTAGATCAATTATTATTCACCAATGAATAAGAAATTTTTGTTTCATCTTTACATTTTGTTATCAAAATTATTAAATACTATTATAAGCTCTAAATTCGATAAATTGGTTACAAAGAATCAGCTAGGCCTCATGATATAGCCACTATTTACCTGATTAGATTGAGTGTCATCAGAATCACCAAAAAAATTACCTCAACAGAGTTTTAGTTTTGGAAATGGGATACATACATAAATATGGTTTTGCCTGCTACTAAACTAAACACATTTTCCTTATGCTGCACTCAAGTTGTAAATAGAGCGCTCGAAAAAAAATGAGAAGTAGTTCGCATCCTGAACTCAAGATTCCTAAAAGCTGCCTCAATTGTGTTGGTGAGTATACTTAACATTATCATTGAATACATGAGTTAATTATTTGTTTCAAAAGTAATGCACATAGTGTTTTCTGCCTCTGCTTGATGCTGCATTTGTGCATTTATTGACGGCAAATGTTTCTTCATTTTAGATTTTATGCTAGTGATTCTAACGTGTTCCTGGAAGAGGCGCCCAAGTGGTTCTCATACCTAATCCTATTTTTAAATGGTCTGATTTTTGTGTAAGAAGTTTTGTACTGCTGTGGACTTGCAAAGAGCCTTTCTTTCCTATCTTTCACTCATTTAGTTTTACCTGCAAGTTTGAAAAGATAATGACAATAACTATGTGTGTGTTCAGCAAAATATTGACTCAGTTACCAAAAGGACATGCAAGGTTGGTTTTACTGTTTGAAAGGTTTATCAAGCAAACGATCAAACCATATCAACGCCATTAGTTGCAGTTTGTTACTGGAAACAATTATTGACTTTTTTTTTTAGAGTTGTGTGCTTCAAAATCATCTAATTTGAGTGCCCAACAAGCCATGGCAATTATAAACAGTACATCCCTGAGAACCTCACCAGGTCCTATCTTGTGTTTGACTACCAAAATGAACTCTACAAAAAACAATTACTGGCTCACACAAAGCTGACTTCTCAAGTGCATATGGGGATATCACCAGTAGAGACCAGCCTAGCAATTTTATAAACTTGAATGGCATTAAGTTATATTATTATTTTTCTTTGCCATTGTGGTTGTATATGTGCAGTGAAATAAGTGTTCAGTATTTATTTAGTTGAGCAGTATAGATATTTGTTAAATGTAAGGAATTGTTTTTATTAATATTTGAGATACCTGGATATGTTTGTAAATTATTTCATCTTAGAACGTGCTGGTATGTTGTTTGTAATTGATTAGTTGCTGCTTTAAATCTTTACTCACCCAGCTAGATTAAACAATGCTGGAATAAACTCTTGGGCTGCTTCAGAGGTGATATTAATTTTGCACCAGTTTTAAATATCGTATACTTTCAATCAGAGCTTTTATGTAAATGGAACCTTTTCTTTATATAAATAAAAACTTTCCTAAATTAGTGCTTAATGATGTCAACAATACAGGTTGTTATTTCATGATAAACCAATATAGATTGTACCCGGTTTAAATTTAGTGCACTATGTATGTTCTATGTCATTTTGCTTATGGCCAGTCCTGTATATTTGCTGCTCACAGATTATCCGCACTGGTCTCTGAAAACAGATTATCTCATTAGCCTACTTTGAACTCTCGTGGATTGTCTTTAAACTTGCAAATTTCCTACTTGTTTTTTTAGTTATGGAGAAGAATCTCCAAGATGGAATGTCTGCTGATTACTGCGCATCAGAAATTGTTCATGCTATCAAGAACTGTGAGACTGATTATCTGATTGGCCCATTCACTCACCGGCTAGTTGTATACATTAGAGCACTGTGCCCTTCCATAAGCAATTGGGTATTCTCTCGCCTTTAACTTGGTATTTCAACTATAAGTTAAATGACGATTTAGCTCAAAATAATTGCATGCCAATTGAGCAATATTATTTTGTGCTACTGGCTCTGAGAATTTTTTGTTTTGTTTTAATTAAACCAAGCACAAGCTTTTAGTTGTTATAGCACCTGTTTAAGGTTTATTATTTTTTTAATAAAGTTGTCTCACAGGGTTAAACGAAATGTGGTATTTGACTGGTTTTATTGTGTTAATTAGGTTTCGTACAATCTTATTACATCTGATAGGATTCAGATGAAACAGATAATGATTAAGACTGACAGCTTCTGGAGCAGCAACATGTTTTTCAATGCTTAAACTATTATCTACTACAATATTTGGTGATAGTTTATACTACGCTTTATTATTATTATTATTATTATTATTCTAGAATTAATAATTTATAGATTACATGATTATATATCAAATTTAATGATGCCAATACTCCCAATAAAATCATATGCAACTTTTGAAAGTTTTGTGGGCTATAATTTTTAAAGTTTTCTTGTATTATCATCTTATGATCAATTGGCACATATTGACTTACAGTACATTGTGTACCCTCGTCAATAGTACCGTTATTGACTGATAATGGAGTTGATTTTCTTCTGAACTAAGGCATATGGATACGGTTAATGAAGATTCAAATCAGTCTTTGGAAGTAAATTATCCTCATTTTTTCTTGTCATATTAAACTGAATAAATGACACAGGCGCCATTATCATAAAAGAAAACATGCCCGGAAACAGGTCTAAGGGTATCTGCTATATCTAGAAATGACAGATATAACTACCGAGTTTTTGCTATATATATTCGAATGATTAGTGGAAGTACAGATGGGTTTTGATGTTTCACCATAAAGACCTGAAAAATAAAAAATGGTTCAAGCTACAAACATAGATGAAGATGCAAGCATTTCTATATCTGTAGTTTCCTCATGTGAGTGTTGCAGATTGATAGACAGTTTCCCTTCAAGACTATATTAAACATGTGAACTCCTCACCCCATTTGGAAGTCCTCAGTGATAACATTTCTATTTACTGTTATGAATTTTTTGGCCAATTGTGTTTGGAAGAACATTGTTGTTTTTAGATTATTGCATCCAGCCTAAATAGCTTGAAAAGTTATGCTAAAACAAGCCCAATTTATTTGCATCATATACTATATACGGGTGTGGTACCATGGTACATTTGTTATTTGTGAAGCCTTCATTTCCATGTAAGGAGCCTCAACTTAATTTGTGCGCATCTGCACATTTCCTTTCCATGTCTCTCTACCCTCATTTTTCAACCTCATCTACTCATACCTCCATCCAAACTCATACCTCCATCCAAACTCATACCTCCATCAAAACTCTTACCTCCATCCAAACTCTTACCTCCATTTGAACTTTTACCTCCTTGCAAACACTTATTTTTCGTTATCATCACCTTTCTTGAACTTCCATTACTATTCCTCTGGTCCTTTTTTATCATCTGCTTTTTGAACAAATTATTTTCTCACCATTCCTATCATATACATTCGGTAAATTTCATGTACATGTAGCATACATTTTTTAGTGTGACATCTATAGTTTTAAATTTAGATTAATAAGAATAGTTTTCAAGTTAAATTATTGCATTGTTATATTGTTAATTTTATTTATGTGTAGTTCAGGCTCATCCCATATGTTTTTGGCAGATTATTATGAAACCCACATAGGAGCTCATGTTACTAGGTTTTCGTTTGATTTTTGTCGCTAAAGCAACTAATCAAAGATAGAACCCTATCTTCCCCTGCCATAATAGCAAAAATAACTGTTTAATTCTAAATTAAAACTCAGTAGCTTTCTATTCCCTTATACATCCATCTTGATTTGTGAGTTGGGCTGTGAAACAGGTTATTCAATTGCTAAAACATATCATGTGCTGTCATATTGTTTATTTCATATCATTTTGTATAATTTATAGCTCCATTATAGTTGTAGTGGTATTTTATTATTGTCGTAATTGCAATGTGATATTCGATTTTGAAGAAGTTTTTTGATTTGGTAAAATCAAATGATGATTCCGGCTGTTAAAATTTGTATGCTTTTATAAAATATGTAATTCTATAATAAGATACTTTCAAATAGTGTCTACTCTGATAATGGGCAACCAAGAAATATCCGCAGTTGCGGTGGTCTTTATGTTTGATGGTCCTTGAGGATAATCATGGTTGTGAACTAAAAATGAGCATAAGCCATAGAATATATAAGCCCTCAATTACTCGATAATGTTGATAATAGGTAAACAGAATATCAACTATTATTTTGTAACCATTAACAGCATACCATTACTGACTATACATTTACTACAACATGAAATCATTTTACCTGCTGCAATGGTAGGATAAGTCAGCAGGTATGTGTTTGTTTGTCTATATGATCAGTAGTATAATTCTTTTGATAGATTCAAGAAAGCCCCTGTAATGGTTATTTGAAGCTTGTGAAGTGTACAATATGGTGAGTTAGTTTTTTTTGTTATTACCATAGTTGTTAGCCGTCATATTTTTTTCGCTAATTTTCGTAGAAAAGTAGTTTCTTGTGGCTTCATAATTGGTACTAGAAAAATTTTGCACTATTCCAACCAACAAAAAAACCAATTTAATGCACTCAGAGCTACAGAAATTAGCGTGTCATATTTTTTGACATGCAAAATAAACGAAGTTGGGTAAAATCATGAAGCGATGGATTATTGATAGTATTTCAATAATTAAATAAATGATATAAGATTTTCTGAAGGTGACACTATTGTACAAAAGAAGAATATTCAATTTAAACATGCCGTGATTGTATAGAGTGATTGCCATTTTGTAAATTAAAACAATACTTCGGCCTCTTTTTTTCTTGTTCATAAAATAATATTAAATAAGCTTTATCTACTGGCGAAATGCACTTTGGTGGCGTTTTTTTTTTGTAAAAGTATCAACTATCAATTATTTTATCCTATTAAATGTATCATGACTTGGTTTGTAAAACTGAGTAGTTGCATCCTTTTCCTCTAGGGCTGATCACAAAAATGGTTTTCAATGAAATAGGCGATAAGGCTTATGCAGAGGGCTATTTAACACTGCCTCTATAGAACAGTGATGCTTTGGCTAACTATTACCCAGTATTTAGCAAAGGAATGAATCATTTCTTATGCTGAGTACATCAGTGGCTAGTATATATTGTTTCTACGCAGTTGATGTAGCGAAAGAAAGCTTTTGAATCCCACTGTGATCATCAAATTGATGAGCTGAGCAAATTTCTCCATTACGTTTTTATTAGCAATGTTCGTATTTGACACCGGAAATACAGCGCATACAAGCGTAGAGGCCGTGTTAATCAGCCTTCTGCATAAGATTTATTGATTTCACATAAGAGTGGGCGGCTATATTTTTTGGTCGGGTTCGTCCAATTGAAAGGAATGAGCCCGCTATTTATGCTATTTGCTAATTTGAGTATTGGTGATTGGCTGTTCACCTGCATCAACCAATCATTATGCAGCATTATTCAAACACACTGACCACCTTCCAAGGCGCTATCTCCTGTGGTTTTGTGGCTAAAGATTGATTTTATTAACTTTAAATTGGTTTGTGTTTGGATATTTTTGGTCCATTTTATTATTATTGCTTATTTTTATTATTATTGTCGTTTATTAATATGTTTGTAAGATAATGCACTGTAGCTCTTGCATTCTTGACCAATTTATATACCTGTTTTATGTGATACAAGTGATGTTTATTGTTAGGAGTATATAGAGCCCTACCTGCCCAAGACTCCTCTACAGGTGAGATTCACTGCTGCCGGTGCAGTAGTCATTGCTGTCTATGTGCTCAGAAATTTGATGAAGAAGCAGAAGCAATTAAAAGGAAAAGTTGCTGTGATCACAGGGGCAAGCTCTGGTATTGGTGAAGGTACTAAAAATTATTGTTGTATTTTCTGCCCATTTATCAGATAGTTTAATTTTTGGCGCGCTGTCATTGTTGTGATGACTGAGTCCGCAGGCTGCATGTATGTGTATAACCGGTTATATAACAGCAGCAAATGTATTGTAGCATTGGCTCATGAGTTTGTGAAGAATGGCTGTAAAGTGATACTAGTAGCCAGAAGGGTTGATAGGTTGGAAAAGCTAAAAGAAGAGTTGATAGAATGCTACAAGGTCAGTTTGTCTTTTGTTTTGTTTTCTCTCTATTGTATGCAGTCTATTTGAGATTTTGGTGTACTTTTTACACATTTCATTTTTTGTCTTAGTTGTGCCTTCTACTCGTCTTGCTCCTACCTTCTTTCTTTTATCAGCCCAACATTTCTTTCATGTCAATCTGTTTGCCTGATTGCAAGCTACCAATTTTATTTTCTATGAGTCCCTTTTCTCAATTTTTTTTAGCTCGCTTGCTTTATGTTTCACGAGGTGAGTTTTTCTGTGAAGCCAACAGAGTTGTATTTTTTGCATTAGAAATGGCAGTTGTCATTATCTCTGATTTGTGATAACTCTCAGGTCCCTTTTTTATCAGCTGTCAATGTCTCATTTTTAAACGGGTTGTTTTGGTTTTTTTTTCCACTGAACAATCAGACAAGGTATAAGTACAGCAACAAGCGGGTAGTGATCAGGTCTCACAGTAACAAGGCTAGTCGAAATGCAAAGCCCATGTCAGCAAACAGCAGCATAGTCGTGCAGCGACTATGTCAGTGGTTTCAGAAGATCCTGCTTCAGAGATCTTTTGAGCTTAGCTGGAGAGCTGATCTTCTCAACTGAGATTGGAATCGTATTCCGCCTGTCAGACGTCGATTTGAACTATGTCGTTGTCCGCAGGCAGATAGAAATTTTGGAGGATTGAGTGTGTAGAAAAAGTTTCTAGTGGGGCAGCTGGAGTATTGGTTGGTTGGCATACACAGAATGAGCTAGAGGATACAGTCTAAAGGTCTCTAGCTCATTTATGGCAAGGTGTTCAGCCTTTCAGATGAGGCAGTAAGATGTAGCGTCGAGTGTATATGGTAGATCATTCTTAGCATTCTTTTCTGTATAAGGATTTTTTTTTAAATCAAAGATGGTGCATCCTTTGAGGCCTCTAAGCAATAAGCAATATTGCTGTTCATTTGAATAAAGTGCCGTATGGGAGAGTTTGAGCTGCCCAGTAAATGAGTTCTAATTCTGTTTGTGAGAGAACCAGGTTAGTATAAATTAGTGTCTATGGTTCTCCACAAACATTGTGGCATCTATCGCAGCTACTTTCTCATTGTCAATAATTATATCTTGGGTTAGTTTAAACTTGTTTTGGTTTTGGTTTATAAGAGAGTTAGTTTTAGCTGTATTTAAAGTCAGTTTATTTGCGAGGTGACAATTTTTTATGAGATGAAGCCCCTCATTTATCATATTAGTATAATTATCGAATTTTGTGCTTTGATACTAGCATATCATGGAAGATCGTTGATGTATAATAGGAGCAAAAGAGGCCCTAGAAAAGGCCCTCACGTGTAACCTTTGGGAATTCTACATACAATATTTCTAGACCTGGATGTTACCCCGTTCACAAAAATGCACTGAGACCTATGTGTCAAGTAATGTATTATTTTTACATCTGAATTTTAGAAGTTCATGTTTTTAGTTTATAGAGTGAGAACTTATCATCGTAAGTATTGACGGCCGTAGAAAGGTTGATAAAAATACCTATTATTGCTTTGTTAAAGTTAAAAGCTGAGAATGCATTTTTGAAAGTGTTTCATGGCGCACTTGGATTTTTATAACCCTAATTGAGATTTGGCGTTAATCTCCTCAGCTATTAGGTGGTCTTGAAGTTTGTACGTTTTATTTGAGCAAGAACCTCTCCTGATTTAATGGAGCCTATTTAAAATGTATGTGAAGGAAGCGGCAAAAAATTCAGCACGTTTTCACTGGAATGGGTAGACAGGGGCGATTCTAGGATTCTGGGGAAGGGGGTCTTGTTAACACATTAGGCAATTGTTGGCGAATGCTCACGAGGCACCAAAGGTGTCGAGTGCGTGCCAACGGCACGCCAAGCACAGCTGGGGGGGGGGTTTGGGGAGGCGCTGTAAGCCCCCCCCCAACGGGGTCCGGGGTGGAGCCCCGGCCGCCAACGCTTTTCGTGCATTTCATGTGTATGAGAGTGCTTAAAAGCTAACCTCTTTGAGACACAATGGCATCAGAAAAACCATAAAAATTGATTATATTTTTGCACAAACTGTAAACAGTACGTCTATCTACGGTGTTATTTTTTTCATGTTAGCACTTTTAAACATATTAACTCAGATTTTATTGCTGTGTGATTTTGTTGTCAATTTTGCCTTGTGAGTTTCCAATAAGCATATGATGTAATGGAATTATATACATGTAAGTATATTGGTCTATAATATTGCAAGGATAACATACAAGATTAATAAATCATATCTGAACAATGAAATGTCTGAACAAGTTTAAACTATGTAAACTTTACTGAATCACTGTTAACAATTGTCAGTTTCAAGGTACACTCATTCTCCTACAGGGTTTGAAAGGAGTAGCCTGCTTTTTCCCGAAGTGCAAAGTCTCGGACAAAATCTTAGTCAGATATTTTTGCTAGCAAATCGCGGTGCTTGTACCCAAGGATATGGGCATTGAGATTGGCTTGACTCATCCGTGATCTCAGTGGGGTTTTGATGAACTTAACAGTGGAGTTGCATCTTTCAACTTCTGCACTGGTTACAGCGAATGTAAGCAGCACCTTCAGCAGATACTGGACATTTGGATACAATCCACTGGTCATTACAAGTTTCAACGCTCTCGTTATGTCATCAGCAGATGAATCCGACTGACACTTCAGGTACCACATATGTAGCTGCTGCTCCATGCTGAAAGCAAATGGCAGATCGCTAGAGTGCTTGTTTATGAATCGCATGACTCTCTCTTTATCCGCTATAAGCCATACCCTTTGCCACCGAGGGAACAAGGAGAAACCCATCTTTTATGGTGCTTGATATGTTTGATGTGAACCTTTGTTCCATATCTTGAATAAGGTGGTCAACATAGGGAAAAAAGAAGGCTCGCTTGAAATACTCCTTTGCACTGGCACTTTCTGGGTTAGCTCTGTGAAGCTGCTTAGAGGTTGTTCTTGGAATCTTCAGTTCATCCCCATGCATTGTGATCATCTCATTCCATAGCTTGTCAAACAGCTCATCACTCCTCGCTGACCTTAAGCTGCGTAGCACATCCTCCGCATTCGAGTATGCAGAGTGAATATCCTTTGCTGAGCCTTGCAGCTGTTTGCTCAGATGAAATGTATATCCAAGCATATGCTAAATGTAGCAGTGAAATGACTTGACTGGATGTACTTTAAGATACCACCTCCTTCTGCAAGCGCTTTGGAATCAAAATCAGACTCACTGGAGGTCATGTACTCGAGTACCTTTATGATAGAGGGATACCGAACTTTCAACTCACTGAAGGTATCATGCCTCTCTACCCATCTTGTCTCACAAAGCATTTTTACCTTTGTGACCTTCAGATCATCTGGTAACAATCTTCTCAGAGCATTTTGCCTCTTTGGTGAATATTTGAAAAATATTCCCAATGCTTTCACATTTTCCATTAACACGCGGAAATCCATTATCTTCGCTGTGCTGTTTAAGGCCAGGTTTAAGCAGTGACTTGAGCAGTGGTGGTACTCTGCTAAGGGTTGGATCTCTACAATCTTTGCTTGGCAACCATTCTTTCTCCCAGCCATATTTCCTGCCCCATCATATGTCTGGCCTCGGCAATCCTCCATGCTCAATCCATGCCGAGCTAAGCAATCAATGATGCATTTACTGAGTTCCATCCCAGTTGTACTCTCCACATCTATGTACTCTAGTAGCCTCTCTCTAACATCTCCTTCAGGAGAAACAGTGCGTATGACAATACCAAGCTGCTCTGTAGTTGCAACATCTGTGACTTCATCTGCAGACACACTAAAAATGAATTTCCCTTGCTGTTGTCTGGCTTCTTTAACAATGCTGTTTTGCAGAGATGAGAGAATTATCTCTAGCATGTCATCGTGGGCTGTTGAGCTCAAATACAATGCATTCCTTGCTCCAGACTGCAGATGATCTTTCAACAGATCATCACCTGACTTGCAACGAAAAGCAACAATAGCTTTGAAGTTTCCAAGGTTCACACTATCTCCATTTTCTTCAATAGTAGGCAGTCCACCATCTCTCTTTCCTCTCCTGGCAAAACCTCTCTCAATACATAGCCTCATGCATGCAAACAACGATCCCATAATTTGTTTATTTTTTGCCACTAGTTGAGCACTTGCTGCAGATTGTGTTTCTAGTGCTGACTTCCGTTCACCTGTTTGAATTTTCATGAATGCATCCATTTTAGCATTTGCACTCTTGTGGTAGTGTAGGGACATCTTACTATGGATCTTCTTCCAATCTCGGTATGGTTCACTGATCAAGTAGCTCGCCTCTGTTCCATGTTCAGGCACGCATTTCCACAATGTGCACGGGACACAAAACCCTCCATCTTTTGCCGTGCTCTATCCCAAGCACGGATATTTTTCAAATATCTTCATCGAGCACTTTCTTTCACTAAATCCCGATGAATTTCTTTTCTCAGCAACTTTAGTGCTTGGAAAACAGTATGTAGAATCTAGAAATGGAACTTTCTTAACGAGATGAAACTTGACACTGTCACAAACTGTTTTTGGCAGTTCTCCAATATCATAAGTAGACGCAGGTATGTCAGAGCTTGTAGCCGGTTGAGAGATTTCACTTAGTAATGTTACAGCTGAAGTGGTTTCTACAAAAAGGTGAATGCAAATATTGAAAATGCTGCAGTATCATCCGTGCTAAAATGGTAGGACAACTATCCATTCACTATAATAGCTCAGCCGAGAACATGCAAAATGTGAGGAATTTTGATTGAGCCATGCAACAGCTGCTCAAGGATGCAGCCACATGGAAAGCCAAAACATTTAAAAGGAAAATGATAGCAAAGCAAAACATGCAAAAAGCTGCTTACCATGATTACCTCACTTAGTTGGAACTTGTGCATCTTCCACTTCTCGTAGACTTTAACACAAGGAAGTAGTCCGATGAATAAATAAATAAGCTATTTATGCCTAAGTACTGGTAGTTCAAAATGCAATTTGTTGTACCTACTTTCCAGGGTAGAGGGCATAGGTAGGAAGTATGAGGAGAGGGTAGGGGTAGAGTATTGGGCTTCCAAAGCATTAATAATTTATTCATACATGAAAGAAATATTATTTATTATAAATATTGCTATTATTACTAATAATTACTGTAATAGAACCAGATAATCATTATTGTTCATTTAATAAATATAGCTAGCTACTATAATAATAATAATGATAATAATAAAATAATTAGTTAACCGACTGATGATAATTGTTAAATTATTTGTTAGCAGCAACATCATCACTGTTTTTTTTATCCTTTTTGAAAATTATTAAAAATTATAAACATATTATTAATTACCAGCAACAACAACTACTAGAATTATTGTTTACTAATGATCTTCAGATTACAATATTAATAAATGAATAATAATAACAACACACATAATATATTAATTATTATTACTACTACTAACTACTCTACTGTTAATAATAAAAATGTAACCACCAGTAGTAGGTACTACTGTCACTTGCTGTTGCGTTTATTATTAGGTATGTATTTATATTTATTATAATAAATATATAATTAATCATAAAAAAAATAAAATAAATGATTATTCTCTTTTAGTTTTTTTATATGATAATAATTATTTATTCTAACAATAAATTTAATAATATATACCAAGGAACTTCAGAAACATGTTGATAAGTGCATTTGATTCACAAAAGCTACCTTGCTCCTTGAAAAAAAGTGGTTATGGCTGGTTATGGTTGAGGGGTTTTCTTTCTGATGTTGGCTTTCAGATGATTCATTTTTTAGCAATTTGACATATGGTCATAAGCTGCAGGTTGACTCTTTGGTGGAGGAAATACCTAAGTCCTTTATTCAATGATATGGATTGGACTCTGCACCACCCATACTAGATTTAATAGCCCTAGTCTCTCAGATACTTTGCTGCAGATTAATACTGGATCACCCTAGCGACCAGACATTCGTTTCCTGTAGGGAAATGCAATGGATAGATCGTGAAAATTACTATTTCCACAAGTGAATGGTGCTCGCACGACCCATGCGACTATACCTAAAAACGTCCTTGATGGAATACCATATTATTAAATCTTCTGCTTTCTTCTGTTTATAAAGCTGCATCACACTGTACGATCATCGTCCCAGTGGGTGAAGCCTAAACTCAGTTTGCAAGTGTGAACAATGTGCATGTTGAAGTTTTTACAATCAGTGGCAGAATTAGTTTCATTGGACAGTGAATGAGCTCTGTACAATGGTTGACCTGCCTAGCCTAGCCAATCAGCTTTCAAATCATAGCCTTTTGACTTGAAACTTATAAAGAAACTTGCAACCACTCGACAATTTTTTAACCAGCTTTTGTTCCTTGTTCTATGTGTTCATTTTTTATTGTGTTTAAAATTTTGTTTTGCTTTTAATAATAGTAATAATAATAATAATAATCAAACCTTAAATTGAACATCCTAGTTATCATTTCGACAATAATAACTAAAAACTCAACAAATATAATAAAATATATTAAAATTAATTTTAAGTTATTATTAGCAAAATATTTTTATAATTGTTTGTGATTATTTGCAATATATTTGTTATTATTGTCGAGTGGACTACTGCTACAATCAACAAAAAGCCCTAGTAATGTGAGTTGAGAACATATGTTATTAATCAGGGCCGTAGCGGTCGATTAAAAGTTAGGGCGGAAAGTGATATGGGTGGGCGGGGGTGGGGCTTGGGCACCCCCGCATTGAAGAATTTTGCATTTATTCGACGCTGAAACACAAGGATACAGCATTTGAGAGTCTAATTCTTTGTATTTCAACAGTAATGATAAAATACATGTACACACATATGTATACATATAGAGGTCAGTTTGACAATAGTCAATAGTGCAAAAAGGGCAAACAACAATTTACGGTCATTGCACACAGTCACGTTATAAGGCAATGCGACTGGCACGGTTGGAGTGCATGTGAGCAAACTCACTAATGATAGCTGAGACATCAAGTGCATCAGTTTGATCTTTGTACGTATGTAATGCCATACATGAATTTAAAGCGACATTGCCCCATTGTACTGTAATTTTTTTTTTATCCGCTTCAAGGTGGGAAAACTTTGTTCACTTGAAGCATTGGTTGCAGGTAAAGTGAGGATGAGCTTCACAAGTTTCTCAACCTGCAGCAAGAATGGCCTGCTTGTGCTAGACCTCAGCCAGTCAGCAAATTCTGCTACAGTAGATACTTGTTTAGATGCATCCGCGAGTAGAGAGGGAATGAGTGACAGCTGTGTCTTGAGCTCTGGGAAGGTTAAGTCTTTGGAATATGTGATGGTTATTGATGGCGGGATAGAAATAGTCTCACCGTTGATGCAACATTTCACAATGGATACCAGCTCATCATATACAGAGATACTGTCCTGTGAAAACCGGTCCCTGATAGCATTGATGGTCAGATCCAGAGCTGAAAAATACTCCCTTTTTGCAGCATCTCAGTGACGACTGCTTCATAAAATGTTGCAAAGGAGTTGTCCTCTCTCAGCTGCTGCAGTTTGATGACGACTGCCTTGGCTATTGCTCCACCATCAGCGCAACTGATGTTAGCTTTTTGAAGCTGTGTGCTTAGACCATCTGTCAGCTGGAAAGTCTTTTGCGCCTTTTTCAATCCTGTAAAATTTATGAAGATAAAATCTAAGGATAAGTAAATCAACATAGTGCGAAGCAGCAACCTGTAATCTGACAGAAATGGATGACATGAAATGTTATGCCCAAATCGAGTAATAAAAGTAGGAAAACTCCTTGTGACTGAAATCATTGATAGCCCGATGAACCTGTCTGTCCTTTGTGAATAGCAACAGCAGTTCATCCAATCAATGCAATTGTGTTAATTGATGGATGGGAACGTTTGCTGATAAAAGGAAAGGCTTACCAAAGAAAACCTGCTGATCAAGCATCTGTGTCTTTGTGCCAATAAGCCTGGCCCTCAATTCTGGATCCAGTGGTCTTTCGTGTAGGCACTCATCAAAGAGTGTGAGGAGGGTGTCATAATTCAGTAGAATACATAGAATGGCACCAGCACGAACTGTCCATCTACAAATATCAGACAAAACAATATACAAAAGTATTAAAAACTTGGCAACTTGCGGACATCTTTTGACAGTGTTCCGCTTTCAACCAGCAAAAATATTAATGATAGAAGAATTATATGGCCCATGGCAACATGAAGACCATTCTTTACAGATCAGTTAAATAAAAACAAAAGAGACAAACCATCTCAACTAGCGGACAAGTTAGTGAAAAAGTGAAATAAAATATTGCCTGGTTGGGCATAAAGAGCGCACACCAATTGTTGGTTCCTGTGTCTCTTCTTTCAGGCGTTTCAATGCAGAGCTACGTTTCGGGGAATTCCGTATAAGTTTAGCAACCTCGGAGCAAAGATCAAAGACGCTATTCATCATATCACATCTCATATCACATGTAATGTATACCACAAAATCTAAGGCTAATCTGATATTATAAGCATTGTTATTCAGGTTGAGGAATGAAATATTTGACTTGCCTACCTATATATTCTACTATATCTTCTATCGGCTTCTGGAATGGATAAAAATCGACTTCTATAGAGGTGTCCATAAATAGTTCATCTTCGTCAGTTTCAGATGGAAGAGTCGCTCGTTTTGGTTTCAGCAGGATGGAACCGTCAGCATTTATCTCTAAGCAGTTTGCGTTTGAAGATGGTGTGATGTCTGTTTTAACCAGGAGCGACTTCAGAAATTGTATGACATCAGGGTTGTTGTTGAAGCCACCTTTTGAACGAATCTTGGAAAACATTGTCTCAATGTGGTCCTGGCACAGCTTAAATGAGAGCAGGTACTTCACATCCGGTTTATTCTTGAACAGCCATTTCGCCACATTGATAACAGAAATTGTTGCGATCCGAAAGCCTAATATGAAAGTGTTGCCCCTGCAGGTGCTGACAAGTCTACCATCATCAAGCTTTAGTGTAGATATATATGTAATGCATTCATGCCGACGTGTTTCTACCAGTGCAATTTTGGCTGGACGTATCGGGCTTTTGAATCCAAGACTAAGGATTGTGGCAGTTCAGGATGTCAAACAGTTTATCAACCTGCAAAACACACATAGCTTAGTTTAGCTGAAAAGTAATCCAATAATATTCATACACTAAATCAACGGTTGTGCCGCATTGAAAATTATTTACCCAGTTTTGATGCATACAATTAATATTGAAATAAGCTTACATATCCAATAAATTCTATAGTAGGGCCAGCGTTTCGGAATATTGGATCTGATGTTCGGAGATATTCTAGCACATCAGCTACAGATGAGGACAACATTTCTGCTGCCAACCGCACCTTCATTTTCATTTGCGCCCATTCAATATGCTTTCGACTTGGCATAGAAAAGAAAATTATTATAATATATAACTATTTTAATCTACACTGAGAAATTGTTAATTTAATTAGTCAGTTACAATGTACAAACGTCAACAACTACAGAAACAAAATTTATTTTATTAGCTAGTTTGAGTCTTGTCTCCTCCTGAAGTGTGACCAACTCCTCAATATATTTGTAATTGATTTCCCCAGAAGCAGAATGGAACACTCTCAAAGTACCTAGAGCGTTCCGACACAGCTTTAGTATGTGAACAGGGTCGAGAGTTACGTGCACCTGAAACGATAACATCCAGGTATAATTCAGCTTAGTAAAAACATGATGTTAGTCACTGCAATCTGCATACAGAAACACGACCAGTTGTAATTTTCATATTTCAAGATGTACTGGGTGAGGAAAGAATGGGCGGTTTAGTAAAGAGGCTCCTAGTTTATCTAGTGTTGAGAGGTTCGCTTTGCATCCATCACAAGTTATGTTGATAATCTCAATGGATCTCTCTGCAGTGAGCTCCAAGAACTGTTTTATTAGTGATGCCTGTAGTTCACTGTTGATAGAGTCAATAAAGAAGTGCACAGCAGGATATCGCGTTCATCCAGTGACTGGGACTAAGAGGAAAACAAGCGCCTCCTTAGCTTCTTTGAGCGCTTTACCGTCTCTGTTTGGCTGAAATCCCAGGTCAACATACCCTACCAGTTTATTCTTCACCGGATCCATAGTGATCTTCCTTCTTATCGACATACTATCGACTACTAAGCTGAAAGTATGAGTATTGGACTTCTTCTGGATGCTATCAAGCACATCGACCAAAAATCCTGGCTCACAGTTAACAGCCTCTAGCCATTTGCGTATGGTGCGAGGGGTGGGTAACGCAAATACTGTTCTTAGATAATTGTACGCTTTTGGAGAGTAGTAAAATAGAGTAAATGCAAACAATGTTATTTTGCCACCATATCGCTTTCTTGCCACCATATTTCTTGCCTTTATTTCTGGTCTCATTGAGTAGCAGCTCCTCTAAGCCTTCATCTACAGCTGAAAGCTTCATTGTCTGTAGCTGATGTTCCTTGTGCAGAATTTCACACACCTTTATCTGTACCACACGTTTCTTTTTCATTTGGGACAGCTGCTGCCGTAAACTGTTATTTTCCCTCTGGTAATGTTGTATTCTGTTTATCAAATTAACCTTTGGCCTACCAACTTCAAATTCTGAAAAACGAAAAGTCTCAAAATAATAGACGAAATAGGCGGTAAGAGAGCTACTTTCACTCCTATGTCATTTAGGTAATATGTAACGCGCATATAGATGTAAACATAATATCCATAGCACTACAAGTACTATTACTACCTAATAGTAGGTCTATGGTAATAGGCAAATGCATCTAGACTACAGTCAGCCAACTGAACCTCTAAACAGAGTAAATGTAATCATTCAAACTTGTAATGAACCCAACTTACTTGGAGTATCGGAAACCAGGAAAGGTTGCAGAACCTTAGGTGTTTTGAGAACAGTATCAGGTACAGGCGGGTCTTGAACAAGTAGAACAGCTGACTGCTCCACTTGAGGGCAAGTTCGTTTAAGAAGGCGTCTCGGCTTTTTAGCTACCTGCAAAGTCACACATGTACATGTACAGTATAATATATGGTATAGATTTACACATGCATAGCTAAGTTGAGCATCTGAAACGAATTATGATTATTGTGAAAAAATTGTAAAATATTGAACCATCGTCTTCTATATCACTTTTATTACCCAAGTTATTTTGGTCTGCAAACTTACGGGTTGAAGATGAGATGGATATTAGGAGAATATGCTTGGGACTGCTCCTTTGTGTAGAATCGGTTTGTGTTTCTTCAGACCGGGAGGGCATTGATAGTCTTTCTTAACGTCAAAGTGGTCGCAAAAAATCATAGATAAACTGGAGGGGCTCCAGTTCTTCCTTGACACTAGCCTGGTCTATCTTGCTCGAAGCTCTTCATCCTTTGGAAACCTGACAGAGATTGCACTAGTTAAATTAGCGGTACTTGTGAAGTATAGAGGAGGAACAGAAAAGGCCAGAAAATGTGCAAATATTTGTATAAATAACAGTGTTAGTATCAAGGAGAATCTCATGATTAACCCATATATATGCATATACATACTTGTGATAAGCCAATTCGGGTCTCTTTGCCGGATAGTTGCTGCATCCAACGAAACAACAACAGCTTCTGCTCTTCCTACCTGGAACTTCCTGAAAAATGGTACATGATACTGTTACTTACATCATTCCTACAACCTACATACAAATAGTGTAACTTTGTAAATCTACCTACCACCACCACACCAACAAGAAACAGCAAGTAGTTGTGATGCATTACTATTACTGACAATTAACAACAGCCTCTGCCCAAATAGTATTACAATACTCTGATTGAAAGTAGTAGTATTCTAATAATAATCAAATTGATACCTGCCACTACCCAACTAATAATAATTAGACTAAATTATTATTATATGTACCTATAATAGTATATATAGTAGCAGTTCTACTTAGTCATAGGCAGACTATATTGATATTGATAGCGGCAGGTTTGCATTGGATTATTATAAAATGAATTTTAAATACTTGGATGTAGAGTAGAGTGCACAGCAAGTAACTGTAAAACAACTTCATTAACACGCAGAATAATTAATAATAATAATACATGATAATATAATTATTATTAATGATTTAATAGACTGCATTATTGTGGTGGTAAATTAAGGCCTTGTAAGAGTTAAATGGAAAATACTGTTGATTAAACCTTATATATTACATGTGGCAGTTCAAGTCTATGTGAAATCATTGATGGAATGAAGATTTTAACCAAAATACACTCACCTGTGCTGAAGAAGTTGAAGCTTCACTCCTATCATCCATTGTTTCTAATACTACTGAACATGTGCGCTGTACACCTACTGTGCGCAACGTCATGAAAATGTCACGTGATTAGGCGTTACTAACAATGGGGTGATAGCATTATATATAAGTAATTACTAATTATTAATTAGTCTCCAGTCTAGAGATAATAATACTAGGTCTACGCCTTTTGTTATGGCAGGCAACATGCAGAGGGTTTGCGGTTTCCGCTACATAAGCCTTGAGCGCTGAGCCGATACCAAATCTTAGTACGATACCAACACTTTTTGCTGCAGCTGCGATACTTGCGATATCGATTTAGATACAATTGCTTTGCGATACACTTGCTGTTGCTACTGCGATATTTGCGATTGCGGTATCTCTAATTGCGATACTTCTGATATGTAAGCTCTATAACTGATTATACATGACATCCGAACAGCTGTGTATTGGTAAATGTAGAAGTGCCTAGGCCCTAGAGCGCGAGCGCGGCGATACGCGCCGAAGGCGCAACGCGCTGGCGGGGAGGGGCGCAAAAGTGCCCTCCCGCTGGGGGGGGGGCCTCCCACGGGAAAAATTTTGGGATAAAATGGGAAAAACATGCATTCTGGTGGTATATGAGGGCAAAAGCAGTTAATAAATGTACAATGAAAAGATAACTCAAAGTCAAAGCACTCATGATGAGCATATTGCTACCAAATGAAAACCAGGAAAATGCATACGGATGTAATAATCAGATACATACCTGGTGAGAGTAGCCAGTCCATTGATCAGATACATTCAGCCAATACAATGTGATCTCGAGGGCTTTTGGATAGGTAGATTAAAGAAGGCACCTCAACAAAATGCATTGATACAGGAGTATCTAAATTTGCTTATCTTCGCTACCACACCCCAATTATACCAGACCTGGAGCAAGAAGTGTGTTAAGACAGAAAGCTGCCTGCACCACTCCAACCATCACAACTAGCAGGAAATGATACAGGTGATTACTTTGTGATACAGTTAGACAGAACACATATCCAAGAGGTACTCCTTTAGTATTATATTAGGTTAGATATTAGTTAGCACAGAACGGAAATGTACAAGCAAGACAAGTGTGAGGATAAGTGAAGTGTGATTAGTGTTAAAAATAATAGTACAGCAAATCTGTGCCAGAGTGTTAGCACACACAAGAATACATACCTGTTTGAATGAAAACTACAACCGACAAAGCAATGAAATATAGCAAGCTGTCAAGGGCATGTTATAACACATTCCAAAGATCCTTGTATCATGTGGAGTGGCTCAACACAGCCTTTTTTGACCGATTGTCATCTGCAGAACGATGCTGCTTTTGCCACTCAACAACATACAACTCAGGGTTAAACTGAGACACCGGTGGCCCCACCAAAGAAATAAACAAAAGATCAGAAACATTGCTGATCAGCAAGACATTTCGAGTTTTTGTGCATATATGATTCATTGTGGAAAAACCCCTCTCACAGTCAGCACTGGAAACAGGATAAGCTGAGACTGCTGAGAGCACCTGCTTGATTGATTTGGGAATTCTACTTTGGTCTGTTATGTAATCTCTGAACTGGTTCCGAACGAGTTTGAAAACTATGTTCAACCGATTACACAGCGATCTCAGCTTATCCTCGCCTGCAGGCCATGGACTCTCAACAGTGGTGGGCCATTTTTCAGGGTTGAGAATGTCTATCTCTTCAAGCAGGTTGCTTGCAACCGTGCAGTCCAATCGACTATTTAAGTTATCTATCAGGGTCTGGAGAAACTGCTCTTTGTTTATTCTAGTAGCTTCCCTACCACTACTTTCAAGCTCTACACCTTTTAGCACTCCATCAGAATTTGTATACTCGGTGTAGGCTTCACCTGCTAAACCAGCTTTCTGATTCTTCAGAGCCCTGATAGATTGCTTAACTTTTCTATAAGCCTGGATCAAATCTGTGTCATCAGACTGCAAATATTGTGACAGAATAGAAATCTCAGACAATGAATCATGCAAAACTGCGAGACTATGAGCAAATGCATCAGAACGTAATGTTGTCAGTAAAACAGTGTACATTGCCTTATTGAACCTTTTGCCACGGTCACTGATGCACTGCTCAAAGAGAGCATCTAAAGCCGGATAACTGAGCCAAATGGCATTTACAGTACGAAACGTTGAGGCTGCCCATCTTATGTCGAACACTTTGCCAATCTTACGCAGCTGAGTTTCAAGTTCAGTCGCTACTTCTTCTAGTTCTCGTTGAAGTGAAGGAGACTGGCTATATACACCGTACAGTTTGTTTATGAAAAGTTGTACATGGTTGATGGCCTTCACAGATTTGATGGCATCATCAACAGCCAATTCCACGCGGTAGCACATACAATGCCAAAGTAAAATATTCGGATACATTGGCTGTAAACGAGTCAGGAAGCCACTCTTCTTTCCAAGCATCGTTGATGCTCCATCTGAACAGACACTGACAAGATGGTCAGCCAGGTAGTCTGTTGTGAAGCCGTACAGATTCAGTGTGTACACCAACTTGTCTGTAATTGCTTTGGCATCAAGCCCATCTAACTCGGCTAGCTCGAGAGGAAAAGCCAGTGCATCAGTGGTTTCGTTGAATTCAAACATGCTAGCACACAGATAAATGATCAGTGTACTTTTTCTGCTGATTGTAGTGGTCTCATCAACCATGATTGACACTTCGCATTTGTTTCTTATAATGCTTTGGCAAAGACTTTTGCGCATTTCTGATGCTATCAATTTCACAATTACATTAGCGGAGAATCTCGAGGGCAGTGTCTTTCCCATTGCACATTCATTTGCCTTTTGCAAATCGACCAAAGATTCAAAGTCAGTGTATGGCCTGTTGTTTTTTGCCACATAATATACAGTTCGGAATATTCTGGCCGTTGTTGCCACATGTTGCGCTTCACTACGCACTAACCCAGTACGTAATTGGTCACCCCTTTTATTAGCCTTAATGTTTTCACACAGCTTATGGGCATCGCTCAATTTGTGAGCAGACAGTTTGGTTCTGAAGGAATTCATTTTTGCCCATTTGGTTGCTGCATTGACAGATGCAGCAACACCCAGCTCAGTTCACTCACGGTTCTTTTCCATCCCTTGTCGCTTGTGCGCACCAAAATCAGTTTTCATACACAACGAGCAACGCAATTTGCTTTGTCTGCAAACTAACCAGTTTGTCTCTCTCAAGCGCCGTAGCAGGTCATCCTTACTCCATCTGTCTGGTGGGAGCAACTCAGCAGAATCTGCCTATAAATTTTAAAGGCAATAAACTAACAGATAATCTCAAAATATAAATGCAAACAGTAGCTATAACTCTTGGTACGAGTGTTTGGACAGGGCATTCAACGCATGTATCAAAGCAGATCAACTAAAACTTTAAATACTGATACAATTTGGAAAACCTATTACTAATCCAACCATATTCAAGGGACAAAAGCTACAAGCGCTACACCCATCCAATAGCAAAACATGTTAGCAACTGCTCTCTTTTGATTTTGTGTCATACCTCGCACAGCTTTCACGCTTACCTCTGTGTCTGCTGATGTTGAACAGGCCAACTCTTCCACAGTAGCACCATCATCCATCTTGTGTCTATAATATGTACATAGATTGCATGGTGTAATTGTATATTGACATAAGTATCAGGCATGTATGTACTAGATGCACTATCATAATGGTAAAGGAACTACTCACAATAGTTGTACTTTGTTGAAAATGTTTAACATAACTCACCGCTTTTTGGGAACAGCCTCTGACTCAACTACAGCCACCATGTCTCCATCAGCATCAGATACATGCTTAAAGAAATAGAGGCATGTCATCCTGATTAGCTAGCAAGCAAGGGCATACCGTAACACGGGGATTCTTTGAACACTTTTGAACTTTAAACTTCTCCCATTTCACAATGTTTTAATATTTTCAAAGATTATTTTACCGGACTGTGGGCTGTCTGGAAGCCAACATAATAGCATTATAAAAGATTATTTTTTCATGATCTAACCTGAATTTTTAAAAGAAACAATGCTGTTCAAAGTTACACCGTTAGTTACCCCGAAAACGGGGTAACTTTGAACGCCCAATTTCTTTCCATTAATGTTCAAAATTGACTTTTGATGGGTATACTTTGAACACTTATATTTGTTTTAAAAAACGTTTAACACTTGTACAACAAACACATTTTTCACTCTTCCTGACATTCTTTTGGGTACGGGAGGGTGGATCTGAGGCTGTCCTGACTGCTAATTTCCCCCAGATTTCGTCCATGGCAGGAAACTGCAAGACACCACGGTTATTTATTTGAATTGCTTTAATATCTGTGAGAACAATGTCTTCTCGTTGATACACAATCTGGTCTATCTGTGCTGGCCATTTCCATCCGAATCCCTTAGTAAATTTGACCAATGTCGATATCTCTGCTGTTCCATTGGGATTGACAATTTTCACTTGTCCTGAAAACATTTCTCCCTCATATGTTACAACTACATACATCCCAAGGGAAACTTCTTTTTCTGCTGTGGGTTCAGATTGAGAGAGTCCATCAGTTGCAGTGCTTTCATCATCAGTATCCATATCTGTTGCCTCATCAGCACCTTCGTCAGCCACATTACCTTCGTCATCCACTATGTCGCTTTGATTGGACGGTCCTAAAAAATAAACAACAACATGTTGGCTAGTTGAGAAATGCATGAATCAAGATCATCAATTTTGACAGATATGAACTCAATTTCAACAAACACAGTCCAGCAACAATCCTCAGCAAACCCATTCTATTAGTTTACTTACCTGCCGTTGCTAAATCCTCTACTGTTTTACTTTTCCCTGGTTCAACATTTACTTTCTTCCTCCTTTTCTTTGGCTGGCTTTCCCCGTCAACACCTCGCATTGCCTTCAACATTGCTAAAACGCTTTCAGAAACAGTAATATGTACTCCCTGGACGCGTTCCTCTGAATCTGGTAGTTGCTCCAGTACTTTCTGTGGCTGAAAAGGATAGATGCCACACTTCTTGAAACCGCTCTGTAAACTTGTGCTGATTGAACCCATAGCGACTTCCAGTTTATTCAGTAATTTTGGAAAGGCATCCTTACTGAGAGTTTTTATTTTTGTCCTTTATTTGATGTTTTTTTTAATAATGTGCAGGATTTTATTATAACTGTCACTAGTTATCCCTGTAGCCACCTGCACTACCTCTAGACAAGTAGAGACGTCTGTCTGTCAAGACAACTTGCTGTCAAAACGGCCTTGCTGGTGTCTGCCCGTCAGCATCGCTGCTGGGGGGAGCACTGTTCGGCTAGTGTCTGCCAGGCAAGTCTGCCTCCTGTCTGCTTACTCGTCGGACAACACTAGTTGCTACCAGACATAAGAGGTCGTCAGAGCTGGTTGTCTTTAGAGCTGTCTGTCGTAATGTTCAAGTAATAAGCTGGATTGAGTGTGAGCTGTATTGTATTCTTATCAGAATAAATCAGTCGAGTTTCCCCAGTACACTGACTAGTGAGGGGCTCAGCGTTTGTATTTATGTACAAGAGGCCGTACTAAAATGTAGCCTCAAACTAATAATAATAATAATGATATTAAGGTAGAACACAAGTTTGACATCAAGGTTACAAACACTGAGCAACGCATACAATGTGGATGTAGTGCTAAATAAACGTGATAACTGGAACTGTTACTGTGAATGTTCAACTCATTATAGGTTGTACAGGAACTGGCCGCGATTTTTCCCGTAGAATAAAACAACAGTAGTAGAAGTAGTAGCAGCCTAACATTACCACCACTACGTTTTCAAACAACGTAATAGTAACTACTGCTATTAATTATTACTAATTAATCAAATCTAGAGTCACAGCAGTAGTGGTGTTAGTTTTCTTCAGTGTTTTTTGCTTTTTTATGGTGGTATGTATGGTATTATCATTAGGGAGTTTGCGAAAGCCCAACGAGGCCGTTGACGAGTACGTGAGAGAGGTCACGTGGTACCACTAGAGCGGATTATCGGTGATTATCTGTCTCGTCCCACGTAGTACCTCTCGTAAACGTGAGATTTTTTACGTCAATTTACTGTTTTGACGGAAGGGAATATTTGGTACGTGAGGCGCCTCTTTTACACTGGAGGGAATTTTGTTACCGCCATCGCAAATTTTATTATTAATTATTATTTTTATCATTGTTGATTAAACGCCATAAAAAACATGAAAATTACAATCACTCACTGGCGTATATACATTTTGAATAAACATCAGTTAGGCCAGTAATCCAATTACAGGAAGCCACCACCATTCATAATAAATAAATACAGCTGTGTGTTAATAGTAACTTATAACTTTGTTTGGGAGGCCATTATTAGTAAAATAAAAATACAAAAGGTGTAAATGCTATCGCTGTGAAAACGGAAATGATTTTCAGTCAGGGAATTGGCTCGCTCGGCGAGATTGTCGCAACGTACTTGGTGAGCTTATCCCAGAGCTTAATAATTTGGCCAATTGGCGCGTACCCTATGTTAACGTACTCGTTAGTCAGGGTTTTTCGCAAACTCCCTATTTATTATAATTATGTTGTTGTAGTATTGTAGCAGTAGTAACGAACAACGACTACTGCTGTTGTTTGTTGTTACCGACCTGCTTTTTTGTAATACTGCTAAGTCTTACCTCGTTTTACCTCGTTGGGCATATCACGCTAGACCACCGAGGGGTGTAAGGGGCGTGCCTCTTATTTGACCATTGGGTAAGCATAAGTGGGACTATTTTCCAGTAATTGGTTTATGGGTTGATTTGTTGTGGGTCAATACAGGCCAGGTTTAGCCTGTCCGTGGTTGTAAGTCAGTCGTTTTAGTATTGATGTTGCCTTGAACGTTAAGCTCACTTATTGTTTTTGGCAGGAAGCTGTTGTGGAATAGGTTGCTGTTGGTTTGCAGTGAGGTGGGGTGTCCCTTAGTCTGCGCTCTGGTTTGTATAGCGTTAGTCGGGCAATCTATTTCATCGTATGCCTGCACCAGTGCAGGGTGGTGATCTTCTCGGTTGAGAATCCTCATGAGAAATCTCGTTCTCTGTTGTTGTCTCCTTTGTTGAAGGGAAAGGCCCAGCTTTTCTCTGGCTTCTCCTACCCCTCTTGTGCCTTTTATATCTGCTATAAAACGGATTGCCTGGCTCTGAACTTTTTCAAGTTCAGCAATCTCTCTCTTGCTACTGGGATCCCATGCTGCTGCTGCGTATTCTAGGTGAGGTAAACACAAGGTCTGGTATGCTAATAGCTTTGCCTTCTGCTGGGCAAAGTACAGAGCATGTTTCACCATACCTAGCTGTTTCTTGGCTTTCGTTATCTTTCCTTCGATGGGTGTGGTGAATCTGAGGTCTTGAACAACACCATTCTTTGGGTTGTCTTCACAGCAGCCAGTGCGTTTGAAGTATGCCCATACAGCTGACATTTTAATTAAAATAATAATAGCAAGAACAATAGTAACTAACTAATGGACTCGTGAATGAATGCAGCAGCAACGTGAATTAACAACTTTGTCTTTTTTTATTATATTGTCGCCGCCGCAAACTCTGACTAATGGCTTTTGCGTTCACAGCCTTGAAGCTTTAAACTATTATCTACTATCAACATTGATCATGAAAATCAAATGAATTTGGAACAAAGTCTACAACCACAATTTGTTAGAATTAACAATAGAATAAATGAACCATAGAAAACATAAAGAGATAGGAACAAAGGAACATTCAATACTGCAGAATTATCCTCCCCTACTAAAAGAAGCGACAACTCCGCTATAAAATACCTATATCTCAAATGCAGTATACCGCATATATCGCACTGAGCATATCGCACGGTCCATACCGGAAGTATATTTTTTGCTGAGTATCGCATATCACATGGGCCCAGGATCACAGTTACCTACGATTCTGCAGGCATGAGCTCAGCACTAGTTTCTTATCCACCCACCGAGTAGGTACTATGCCAGTGTTTTTGCACTGTAACCATTCAAAACTACCTTGGGGAAGCTGGCGAGCTTGAGCGCAGTCTCTACTAGCTCTTTGGGGAACTCTTTCCTGTTGGTCATACAGGTTTCAGTTCCTGAAAGATCTAGAAGCCGAAGCCAATGCAGTAAGTAGGGTGATGTATAATAATGGTCAGTGTATACACAATATCCTTTACCCCGAAAAATCTTGCAGAAGTTTTAGCACTACTGCTGCGCAATTGTTGATGGTATTCAGCGGTTCAAAATCGCTTCTTTCTCACTATAAACATCAAGATTACATGCATAGGCTGACTTTGAACAACAAGCCATCCACACCTTGACACCCCATTTTATAGGCTTTGAAGAATCGTAACACTCGCTGGACCACCGGCCTCTGAAAGGGATCATGCAGTTATCGACAGCAATGTTTTTGGATACTGAGAACTCCCTACGAAAACTTTCTTTCAGCTCATTTACTAACCACCTAACTTTGTAGAGCCTGTCATATTCTGGCAGTGCTGTGACCAAGTCAGAAATCAGCAAGTAACAAGTACCATCAAGTAATTGAGAACCAAGTCGCAATTCAAATAAAGTATACTCTTTGTGCTATCACTTAAGATAATAGCCCCAGGCCATCGCAGTTACGAGGCTAGGACGACATCACTCAATATTTTACCAATCAATGACTATATTGACTACCTGTGTATTCAGCAGATGGAGAAAATCAAAACCCCAGGCCACTGCCTACACCATCTACTTAGACAACCAAAAACAAGAAGACCAAGTAGACACACAGCCCGCTACGACACCAGCTCACGAACAGGGTTGAGAGCAAACACCTTCTTGATGCTCTATAGTAATATAGGATCTATCAGTTACAAAGATTTATAATAATAGCTCTTTTTATTTATTTTCTGTTTAATTACCGATCTCATGCCCTGTTAGCCTTTTTATTTCATGTACTGAAACCTCTAAAGGTCGCCTCTATTAGAGGATGTATCGCTGGTTTTTAATAATAAAGTATATATATATGTTGCAATTCAAGTCACAAGTCGTTTGCACTTGTGGGGAGCAAGTCTAAAGTAAGACTTGACTTGATAGCATTTCAATTCAAGTGAATTACAGCCTCCATTCAAGTCGTTTTTGACTTGAATTGAAATGAGTTTCAATTCAAGTCATTCTTGACTTGCTTGAAAACCAAGCAAGTCACTTCAATTCAAGTCAATTACAGCCTCAATTCAAGTTGTTTTTGACTTGCTTAAAAAACCAAGCAAGTCGTTTTTGAAAATAAGTAGCAACAAACATGTAGGTGATCTTCCATCAAACGGTTATTTATTCACAGCAATATTGAGTAGAGCCGTGTAGGGCCATGGCATGTAGAACAATTACAGCAACCATTTATTGGATTTTATAAATATAAGTTGAGACAGAGTTTCTGGTGAGAGACTGGCACGATGAGGCCGCATTAGAATGCCTCCCGTTGAGAAAATTCTTTCCACATGTGCAAAGGTTGCTGGGACAATCAGCACAGTCAGAGCCAGAGCAGCAACACTAGGAAACCGGGCAGTGTTCTTTTTCCAGAAGTCTATGGCTCACCCAGAATAATTCTGGGTGAGCTCGATCAGTGACTGCAGCTTCTTCATTGCAGTAATGAATAAACAACTTTATCTGGTTGTACCTTCTGTATGACGTGACCGTGCTAACATGTGGCATTTTGAGCAGCTTGCATTGGGGATACCAGAGTGATACCTGCCTATCTTTGCAGTAGAGTTCTATAAACGTCCTCAGTGCATAGTAAGCTTTCAACTCGTCGACATAAATAGTCTGCCATATTTGCATATGGTTTAGTATATACAGGATTCCTTTGCCTTGTCTCAGCATTTTTGTTTGTTAGATCGCATATCTTCTGCAGCAAGTCTTTAGTATAATATAGTTCAAAGTACTCCGAGAGTGGACAGTCCTTCATAGACCTAGTAGGACCATATGGCTTCTCTGGTTTGAAATTAGGGGGTTACATGAACTGTTTCCACATTTCGCCAATCAAAAGTTGGCAACAGACATATAAATCTCTTGAAAAACAAACTGGAAGTGGCCAGCTTGATCAACTTCCTGTATATCTTCTTTTTCATCACTGCCATCAATAGCAGTAGGGGTTTCTCTTTCACTTTCAGAAGCACTTCCATCTTGCATAAACTCATTGTAATCATAATCGCTATCAAAATCGCTCTAGTCTAAATCATCACTCTCATTCATGGAAGTCACCATTGCTCAAAATAATTTTTTTGATAAACATATTTTGATTAGTTAATTCTCCAAATATTTCCATCTAGCACCAATAGTATTTCGGCAAAATCCTATAGGTAAGCTTGTTTTCTGTTGGTTGAATCTATCATCTAAGCAATATTATTGATCACTGATGAGATATAACGAACTGACTATCGCAAACTGATCGTGGCTTGCGTGATTTTGGGTGCACAACTCCAAGCCGCAATAGCTGCTCACATTAGTGAAATGGTTAAATCAAACTTATATCTGACATATACAGATAAGGATTAATTTAAAGAAGTATTACTGCTTGCCGAATGGTTGTGGTTGTGGTCAAATGCCTACCTCTCGTTAGGGTTGTGAATACTGCAGTAGGTCTACTTGGTTTTCAATCCGGTTTCATAAAAAATCACAGAGCCCGCGGTATTGGCATAAATGTTGCATGTTGACTGACAAGACGTGCGTATAATGGAGACAGCCTATGAGCTTACAATTAGATAAAATTTAATGACCACCAGTTCTACAACTCAAACTGGCAAGTGATGAGAAAACATAAAAATTATATAAATTATTTAAAGGTTATCGAAAAACATAACATATGGAATAAAATATAACGTATTTATAGTACTGCAAAAGTTATGAGTACTACAAAACTGCTACTGTCTCATCATCATCATTTACTGTACTGTAACATCAGACTCTCTTCAGCGGCAATGAGACATAATGATACATGAACCCTAAACTTTATCACTTATCTAAATGGTCTAGGTGCGTCACTGTCTCCTTTCATGAGCCCTTCTTTAACAGCACTTCACCAGGCAAAGCTGGGAGCGCCTCATGAGAAATGTCTGAACAGCCTTAGAGATGTTTAGCGGCATATCCCTGTTTATACTCAAGGAGCAGAGACCATTCAACCTGTACAATGACGGTATAAAATTTGTTTTGGGATAAACTTGAAACACTTGGTAGAGAGAAACAAGAAGTTTTGTATGCGGGTCAACACAATTTGTTGCTTTGTATGGAACTCAACTTCAATTCACTTCACATCCTGCCAGTGAATAATTATAAATTATTACAGATTAAAACAAACTCTGTTTTGTTATAGTTTCACCTACCATAACTCATCTTGATCATGCATATGGTGATGTTTCCAACTATTAGTTTAATAATCTTGACATTCCTACATTGCATCACCGCTGGCCACCCACAGACTTTAGAACAATGCTATTTCTGTCGCTTAGGATTAATCAAACATAACCGCTTATTTTTCATTGTCACTCGTAGTGAATTTTTGATGATCTTCAACCACAAAAAGGAACGTTCAGCTTCGTTACTCATAATAGGCAGAACACAAATATAATAATAATGATTATAAATAATAGCAGTGAAGTGAGGAAAAATCCGATTATTGTTAATTATTAGAGTTATAATAGTAGTAATCAGTGGCGGATCTGGACAGTCACAGAGGAGGGAGCCCATTTGTAAAAAAATATTTCGGCGCGAAGCGCCGAAAATTTTTTTGGCCCTTTTTTAAAATAATTTGCTCTTCTACTGACTCAAAATTGGATCCCCCATGTACACTGTTAAAGAAACTGCTATGACACTTGTTCTAGAACCAGTATTTCGCAAGTTTCACAGATATTATAATACAACTGCCATTGTATAGCACCCAAAATGGCATTTGAATCAAACCTAGGAAACAATAATAATAATTTAGAAAATAACAATACTTAAAAAAGTTTATTTATTTATAATGATGCTTATTATTATTTTAAATTAATATATAACAGTTATAATAATAACAACAACAAGTTCTTCATTATGATGACGTAACAGTTTAATTACTAAATATTATTATACACTATTTATCAATAATAAATTATTATTATTATTACATTATAATAATGATTAACTACCATCATTTATTATAATTAAACTACTACATCATCATAGATCATCATCATAATAATAATAATAAACAATAATAATACACACGACGATAACAAAAAAGAATTACTTCAATGAGGATGATAATAATTAAATACTCATTTATAATTATTGTTATAATTATCATTAGTATTATTATTATAAAAAATGATAATAATTAATAAATCATATTTAACTGATAATAATAATTAATAAAATAATTACTAATAATAAATAAATAATAATAATAATAATAATTATAATAATCGTTATTTATAATTGACAACTAATAGTAAAATTTGAGTTGTTGGTTGCATTGAATAAACGGCAAGTAGCAATGCTTACTTGAGAGCTGAAACTTTTGCAGAGGTCAACCACTCTTGCAATGAAAAAAAATAATGGGACTTTTTTCTTTATTAATAATAATAATATTGGTAGTAGTAGCTTCTGCAATTTTGACGACCGACGTAAACTGAAAGACCTTGACCTTTTGGCTGAGCATGTTTGCACCAAAAAGCAGACAAAATGTTTGCCCATTTAAACAACCCTGAACTAGAGTCAAAATTATTGGATCTTGGGTTATGTAGCTGTTTCTCACAATCATCTTTATTGATTAATAAGGGGCTTCTTATTACAAGAGATATCTAGAAGCTGATATAGATGGAAATTTTCAGCTAATTTCTCAGACAGTTTTTGCCTTATATTCATGGGTAGGGGGGGGGGGAGCCTTGGCTCCTAGGGCTCACCCCCCAGATCCGCCACTGGTAGTAATAGGAATTTTAACCAAGCCACTGTACATCCAGTGAGCCTGTGGGCTAGACCAGAGTAGCCAGATTCCTGAACAATGACTGAGCAGTATTAAAGTATTTCATTGCTCCAGAGACATCCCAAAAGAAATTGGCATTGCATGTCGCAGGAGGCATATTCAATCAGTAATATACATACATAAGATACTCCTGAGTAATTCTTGAATGGCAAAACTGAGCCAGGTTGAGTGATTATTGACAATTTGAACAATAAAATACTTCCTAGGGTTCCTAGGTAGAGCTGCCTCTCCACTTCTTTCCAAAGGCCCAAATATCCCTTCATTTGATTGGTCAACCATATGTTCTTGAGCCAATGATATGCTTTGTTAGTTTATTAAGAACTTTATTGTTTTATCTCAAGGGTAGGTCAATGTCAATCCACAAAAGAAGTAAAAAAGAGAATTGGACTCGGTCTCTGTTTCCTGTTGTAATGCTAAGGCAAAACAATCATCGGGAGAAAAAATCAATACCCGCAAATTTAAACCCCCTTACGTTAGGGGATTGGGAGTTTGACCCCCTAATGTTAGGGGGGGGGGGGGGGTCAGAAATACTCTGCCTCTGATTTGCGGGTACGTCTACTATTGTTAGAAGTATTTGACATTGATGTAGTGGTGGTAGCAGATTCATCTGCGCTAAAGGTGACATCTGCCTCGCCTTCATCCTCTTCTTGCTCTGTTGTAATGCTACATTAAAAAAACAATCTAATACATTTTCTAATCGTCTCTTTTTACTGGTGGATGCTGTTACTGATACCTTGCTGGCTGATGTTGCGTGGTGCTCTACATGTGTCAAGAGCCAATGCAAATGCTCATGGCACTCTTTTATAACAATTTGGCTACGATCAGATCTAGGTGGTTTTAAAGATTTCACATATCTGCTAAATACTGTACGCAAGTTTTGATATTGAGTCTCTGCTTGTTTGACAGTACAGTCCATCATGAAGGCAAGTTATTTCCATGCGTTCTCTTTCTTTGGTTTGTTTTTACAGTCACTGCAACCTTTGTCATACAGACATTTATAATCTCTGATCATATCTATTAAAACCTTATCATCCATGTTGAACTAACTTTAAAGTTTAGTTTGGTAAAACGGGAAAAAAACAAATATGTAATAACTATTATTATTAACAGCAGCGATTGTCAACAGTCCTTGGCTGGGTAATAGTTAAACTGGAATGGCTAGTGCATTGTGGGATCACAATGATGCTTTCAATCTTATAGAATTATCTCAATTTTATTACCTCTACGGTGGCACGACTTTGGTACACATAACCCTGTAGTACAATTATCGTAGTTGTCCCAGACATTCTAAATCAACTCTTAGTACTCTACGATGATCATAACACATCGTAAAATCATTACGAACATGGTTCACATAAACTTGTGCTTACGATCACATGACCAGTTGGCAGTTTGCCTACGACTGTTATGACTCTATTGGAACCAACCTTACGGACATGACCCAATCATGTCAAAATGAATATTAACTGCACACAGTTATACAATATTATGCAAAAAGGCACACCTAAGTAAACAGCTCTTGATAATATGTAATATGCTACAAAAGATTTGTAAGAGCTTCATGGCCAAGAAAATTTATAACAAGTAACCATGCCATGAGTGATAGCCAAATAAATGCTCCAAAAAGTCACCATAATGTTCTGGTGGCTTTCGTACACGCACTGGGCTCTCAGTGTATGTAATCAAATGATCTTTCTCACCATCATCAGGTGGTAAAATTTTTTCAAAAACAAATTCCATCTCTACCGCATAGTTACTATGTGGATTTGGGTCACTACTAATCCTGTCACTCCCATGACTAGCCCACCATAAATCATCTACATGCTTATTAGCACCGTATACTTCGACAGCAGTGTCAGGCACTAAAGCTAAACAGTTATACGCCATGCATTGACATTGACACAAACACTTTTTTTTCAACCCTGTAAGAAGTTGTTCCAGTAGCACGTTTTGGTGTGGGTATATTTGGGTCTTGTGCACTGTAAATATACTAAATGTGATGGAGCAATTCCTTCATGATTCGCTGTGTTGCTGTACCAATATTCGATGTCTTGTATGTCATTCCCAGAACAGTCATTTGTTGTGGGCAGAGCTAAGCACTTGGTGAATGCCCAATTTTTCAACATGGCCGTGAAATGGGTATTTTCAAAGCATGGGCCGTTGTCTGATAACAGTTCTACTGGCGGGCCATGCTCGCTAAACAGTGCTTAGTAAACACCTGTTTCATAACTAAACTGGCAGTTTTGTCTTTTCGTTGTCGTCATATTGCATACCTGCTCTGTCAATAATCTACTATAGACAGATATGCGAACCTTCCCGCATTTGTGATATTCACCGCCAGTTTATACCAAGTTTCATTCACAGCCACTGTCCCTCTCTGCCAAGCCGCTGGAGATGGGTCAATATGCCTACACACCAGACATTCTTCAACTACTCTCTCAGTGATGTTCTTGGGAACACCAGAGGCAAACCTTTGTTTAAACAGATGTCAGATTCTGCTAATGCCAAGGTGGCACGTTTTATGCGTTTTGCTCATTTCCGTTATAACATCCAGTGACTGAAACCGGAACCGTGTCCTCAGATGCAGTTGTATTATACTGTGAAGCCACTTATCTGAGTTGCTGCTCCTTAATGTCCGTTTTTGTATATGTATCATCGGCGGTGTCCCATATTGCAGGAAAATTCTGTAAGTTAGCAACCAAGCTTCTAATTATTTGTTTAATGTTACTAAACATGATTAGCGAGTTCGGTTTCGTTTTTATTATTAGTTAATATATCCACGGCAACAGTTGTGTTTACGCTGCGCTATGGACGTGACCCCACCGATTAAGTTACTTAATTTTGATTAGCTAATGTTTTGAAAATTGTCGGAGATTTTGAGCATGGCTCAAATGAAATTGTCACCAGCCGATCGACGTCGTCATCGGCCGAAATTGCATTCACACTAGGCCGTTTTGTAATTGCGCCGATTTTGGCCACCAGATCGTGCTAGTGTGTACGCAGCTTTACATTATATCAAATGCAATATTTGCATCACACAGCCCTTCAAGAAGACAATCTAAATTTTTTTGACAATCTTAATGTTGCAGGTAGAAGTTTAATACCATTGTATAAACAGGGTCCTCGAAAAATTTTGGTTTTGTCCTCAAGTTTCCTCTTTTTCTTTTTCACAGCCTGTTTGAAAGACAACATAACGCTTATATACATTATATACACTAGTTCAATTACTACGGTTTACTGCAGCATCTTGTGAGTAGACAACTCCATGTTGGCTTTTTCGTTTTCAAGCAACCAATCCTGTTTGTATGGGTGTATAAGATGTAGTCAGGTGTATTGTATTTAAGGCGTGTTTTTGCTCGGTAGTTTGGGGGTTTGGACTCATTTTGACCAGCTAATTTCTTTGCATTTGGTGAACTTTAATGTAGTAAGTATTTGCAAGTTTATACAAACGATGTTATCTCTACTGTACTCCCATTCCATAATTAATGCTATTAGTTACCCAACCAAGCATGTTGTACTCAATGTTTTAATGCAAAGCTCGTCTGGTGAACTACAATATATTGTTACATCGCCTTTTTCCAAACAAATTTTTAAGGCGGCGTTTTGTAGCCGCTGTTAAATGTAATAGGATAATGGGCAGACAATTCTGTGCTCTCCTTTATCAATTTTACGGAAGCAACTTGTTGAGCCGCTCCATCACATGGATCCTATATTGTTGACGGAAGTTTTATTTGGAATCACCGCGACTAATAACTGATAACTCCATTTATGCACAGATAGGTGTGGATAGGTTGCTGGTTGTAGCTGCCATACATATCGATGAGTGAATCACTTATACTTGCATCTCTTTTTACAATTGCTGCTATCTCTCTTTGCTGTTTTCTTTTTCACCGGGTTATGTTTAATTGTGGTCAGCCAGTTCTTGCAAGTTATTTTCCATCTCGTGCTACATTCTTTCTGCATGTATATTCGTGCCGTATTGCATAAATATTGCATCGTTTGTCCCAAATTTGAATGTTTCACGTCTTTTTAATTCAATTTCATGTAGTTATATCGAAAAAATTTCTTACCACTGTGGTCGCTGCTAATGGCGCTTTTTATTTTATGTTTTCTTAAATATCGCAATGTGCATTACTTCATCTCTCAACCAGTGAATATAAGTATCCAAATAGTTTGTTAAAGAGTATTTTTTATCTTTACACACATATAATATACACATACAATAGTGGTTGCCTCTAGATAGAATGCAACATAACCAACATAATTTTATGGTCGTTTTGGTGGACTGCTACCAACTAATTAACACTTGTTGTTGAGAATAAGTACATCACTTTTTTTCTGGCTGCATTTTTCTCCAATTTTTTGTTATAACTCACAATCCTCCAAAGCCCAGTTTTTTTTTTTTGTTTTTTTACAATTTATTTTTTTACCCGTTTTATATTTACGTTAATGATTCTTCCACTCCATTCAATATAGTTTATCAGAGAAATCACGACCTCGAGGCTGCTCCTCCGCCCACTCACATAGTCAGCTGTTACTTCTTGCAAAATTACTCCACTAAATTTTTATTCAATCCTTTTGGTGCAAAATTACAACTACTTTTTTTGTTCCTTGATACTAAGGAAATCTGTGGCTCTTTGTTATCTGCTTTGATGTCCTTGCACTTGATCCTTTCCTTGGAGATACTGGTTTGCTAGCCATTCGTGAGTAGGTTTTGTTCATGTGCTCTCCTTAGTTGAGACCTAGAATACTCTGCTTAGCCCTCTTCACCTTGTCTTTTTCTCTGCACCTCAGCATGTACTTGGTGGTGTACACGAGCACCTGCACTCAAGCGTCTACTTTGTGGTGCATGCAAGCACCTGCTCCCCAGAATCAACTTGTGGTATATGTAAGCACCTGCACCCCAGAATCTACTTGTGGTATATACAAGCACCCGCACCCCGAAATCAACTGGTGGTATATGCAAGCACCTGCACCCCAGGATCAACTTGTGGTATATGAAAGCACCTGCACCCCAGAATCAACTTGTGGTATATGCAAGCACCTGCACCCCAGAATCTACTTGTGGTATATGCAAGCACCTGCACCCCAGCTTGTAAGCACCTGCACCCTAGCAGCTACTTGGCTGTGCATGCAAGCACCTGGCACAGCTCTGAGCTAATATGGCATTCTTTCGATCTCACAGTGTGTTACGTTGTGTGCAGTTCCATTTTTGTCTTGTTTTCTCGTACCGTACATGGTCCGCCTTTCTGTCCTTCTGTTTGTGTGCATAGTTGTAATGGTTGAAGGATCTTTTTGCCACTTCAACTGAGCACGCATTCTGTCAATAAAGTTACCTTCATCGCTCTGTTCTTGTTTTATTTATCTTTTGCCTTACCTTCAAACCTAATTATTTGTAAATTTGTGTCAATACCGCAAATTTCTTATCAGTTTCAGATTTATCTACAAGAATAATTTTTTATCCGTCTTTCACTTTTGGTCACTGAATTACACATATAGGGTTATCAATGCGAAGCCTATTTCAGATGATGTTTTCTATGCTTACCAGTTGTGGCTCACCGTGTATTGTGAATGGAATTAAATCCAATCTGATTCAAGTTTAACAGCTGTCTCATTGCATCCTAATACAATGCAATTTTTCAAGGAAGTTTGTGAAAACTATATTTTTTTCAGAGATTACTTTGGTAAGAAATAATTTGTTGCACGCTGTCGGTATATTATGTGGTTTGAAGCTTTTGACAATGAGTAGGCTTTTACTTTTACTCTCATGGATAGTATCTTTCAAAGAATTAGGATGTATTTTTTTTTTTAAGATCATTTTAGTTTTTCCAGTTGGTTGTAGGTAATACTGCACTGTATGGTTTTTTTAGCGACGGTACCTCAAACTCTAAAGGAGTGGCTACACAGGCTGATGCTACTCAGGCGGAAGGCCTTGCGATGGGCGTGACCGATGGGCGTGTCCACTTCGGCACATCGTAGGGCCTGTTCGTGAGCGTAACCAACATGTTGGTCTATGCCCGATGCCGAAGAAACATCGGCGTTCTCTGATTGGTTGAAACAAAATATTTTCCCAAGCTCATCAAGTTTAACTATTTACAACGCATTTCCGTTGGAATTTTTGTCAACCACGAGCATCTACTGCAAACTCTAAAGGAATTATTATGTTATAATAAAGTTTGAACAGTGAATTAACTTTACATGGCTCATAAAACAGTGGTAATTGATAATTTCAACATAACTGAGTATAAATATAATAATAATTAAAATTAATAACAAGTACAACAACAATAAAGTAAAATTTATTGTTACATCATTTATTATTAATTATGATAAATATTGAATAATCACAATATCTGGGAGATTTAATCATAAACAGAATCAAAAAAAATATTGAAGGCAATGTTTTCATGGTGAACAAAAACAACCATACATCACATTGGGATTGTTCTTCAATTATTGTTGTTATTATTGTGATGATTATTATATCAAGGAAACAAATAATTCGTTGTCGGAAATGAAATGGGCAAAAACCCGCACTTTGTGCCATATGATTGGCTAGTTCAGTCGCAGCTCACCGATGTGATCGAGTACATCGTCACGCTACTTCGGCCTGTGTAGCCACCTGCACATAGCCACAAACCATCGCATAGGCACATCGGTATCAAAACATCGGTACAGTGTAGCCACACCTTTACTCTAACCCCATGAAGTGTTATTTGATCGCTTAATGTTGAGGGTTTTCCTTCAGTTGAGTTTTTTTCCTTCTGAATCTTGGAGGTGGGTGCCAATTGTAAACGTGGTGTTAGTTAGTAGTTAGGAGCAATGGCTAAATTTGTCATCTTTGACATCCACGGTTGAGCTTTTTGTCTTACCAATCTTGGACGTTCTTCAAGTTATCAAACCTCAACAAAGTATGTGTTGACTTTGTTTCCTGGTGTCAAGTATTGTATTACATTCAGTTTGCTGAAGGCTGTATAGGTTGCTCTGCTAGCTGCTATGAGTCAGTTAGAGCAGTCTAGTTGGCTCTTGAACAGTCCAGTTCGTTTGCCTCTGATACCGCATACACCAGACAGTGTCTGTAAGAGTCTTTCAATCTTTGTTTGCTTCTTTCTTTTTAGTTTTTTTTTCTTTCTGCTATCTTGGTAGGAGACTCTACATTGATAATACTGATTTCTTGTTTTCTTATCACGAAGTAAAAGGTTTTCCTTGTACTTTCAAGTTTTCCTCAGTTGTCTGCTAGGTTTGCAGATGTAATATTGTTCATTGCAATGAAACTGTTTGGAGTATTTGTTTGCAGAATTCATTATTAAAGCATTAACGTTTTCTAAAAGAATAATGTCTGCCAAATTTTGACAATTGTTAACAAACATTGGTAGTGTGCGTACGAGCGCAAGCTACTGTTGGCACTTGTTGGACACCTTCATAGTTGTCTGCTCATGTGCCCTACCTGTAAGTAAACTGTCCATAACCCTTGTTTGGTTTTGGCATTTTTTTTGTATTTATTGTATGGGCGATTATAATATTGCATTGATTACCACGTGAGTGGTAGAAAAACTCAAACTAGGAAAGTATTTTTGCATTGCATGTCCTCAGTTTTTTTGTTTTTTTTTCTCTAGGTAGAGGGGGACACTGTGTCCACCTTCTTTCTTGATCTAGAGAATCATGACTTAATACCTGCAGCTTGTGAGTCTATGATATCGCTCTATGGTAGAGTAGATCTACTGGTTAACAACGCAGGATGCGCTAGTAGTGCTCAGGTTATAGACTCAGAACTGGAAACATTTAAGAAGGTTATGAATATAAACTACTTTGGCCAGATAGCAGTCACTAAAGGTCAGTTATTGAGGCTACAAAAGGCCTATGTCTCTAAGGCTACCTGAGTGTACTACATCACAAGTGACATGACATATGTATTATACAGGGTTGCTACCACATATGATAGCGAAAGGAGGTGGTACTATTGTAGCTGTCAGCTCTATACAAGGGAGGGCAGCCATTCCTGCACGCTCTGCATGTACGTACCTCATAGATATCTCTGTCAGCGTCTGTTTGATGGGAGTGTTTGTACGATTATTGCATTTATGTGTTAGTCTGTTTACATCATTTTCATGTTACCAAGGGAGGGTATATATGGCTTGTCATGTTACCAAGGGAGGGTATATATGGCTTATCATGTTACCAAGGGAGGGTATATACGGCTTGTCATGTTACCAAGGGAGGGTATATATGTCTTGTCATGTTACCAAGGGAGGGTATATATGGCTTGTCATGTTACCAAGGGAGGGTATATATGGCTTATCATGTTACCAAGGGAGGGTATATACGGCTTGTCATGTTACCAAGGGAGGGTATATATGTCTTGTCATGTTACCAAGGGAGGGTATATACGGCTTGTCATGTTACCAAGAGAAGGTATATATGACTTGTCATGTTACCAAGGGAGGGTATATATGGCTTATCATGTTACCAAGGGAGGGTATATATGACTTGTCATGTTACCAAGGGAGGGTATATATGGCTTGTCATGTTACCAAGGGAGGGTATATATGGCTTATCATGTTACCAAGGGAGGGTATATATGACTTGTCATGTTACCAAGGGAGGGTATATATGGCTTGTCATGTTACCAAGGGAGGGTATATATGGCTTGTCACGTTACCAAGGGAGGGTGTATATGGCTTGTATGATCGCTTGTCACGTTGTGATAGATTATGTTGTGGGGAGTTGTCCTCCGATGACATTTTTGTGGGAATATATCAGCATGAGTAATGGAGACTGCAACAGTCTTTGTTAAATGTCATTCATTTGGTCCTGAAAACAGTCCGTGACATTTTGGAGTGCAATTGAAGCGTATATAAAATGGTGATTTTGTTTTATTATAATAAATAGCAATAGCTGTCATTGTAGCGCCTAAAGAAAAGCTTAAGTTGAAACTCAACTCCAAATGGCGATAGCAAATGTTTTTATAGAAAGAAAAAAGTGCTTTTATAACCTTGATAGCTTTTGATAATTTACAAATTTTCACCAGAATCAGTTATACGTTATGATTGCGACTGAAAAAATATTTTTTGCAGAGTTGTCTTTTCTACAGGAGCTAACTCTGGTATGAATTGGTTGTTGTCTTCTGGGGAAACAACTATATTGCTTTAGTCATTTGGTTCTGGAAAGCTCTAGCAAGTCCTGGATATGTATTCTTACCAGCGCATTCCACATTGGGAAAAGTTATGTAATAAACCATGTTGATTGCGTAACATTTCTGACAAGAAAATAAGTCACCTCATTTAAGTCTATTAGAGGGACAGATAAATCTCAATGATTTTAACGTATCCATTACAATATACGACGACTTCACAAATTCTCGCATCCAGCAAAACTAGCTCAAAATTGGATTGGGTGTTGGCTCACAGAACACCTCTGGCATTCACCTCTTGCATACTGTCTCGTCCTATAACGAGATCAGCTCTGGATAGCAACCCGGCTTTTTATATCCTATGTCATGTAGTGTAGACTGTGTACCCAGTGATATATTCGATAGACTGTGTACCCAGTGTTGTATACTGTAGACTGTGTACCCAGTGGTGTATACTGTAGACTGTGTACCCAGTGGTGTATACTGTAGACTGTGTACCCAGTGGTGTATACTGTAGACTGTGTACCTAGTGTCATGTACTGGAGACTGTGTACCTTGAGCTGTGCATTTAGCTGTCTCTCTGTAGATGGAGCATCCAAGCATGCTCTGCAGGCATTTTGTGATAGTCTGAGGCATGAGAACAGCAGGCATAATATAGATGTACTGGTGGTCAGTCCGAGCTATGTGATTACATCATTGAGTAGTTCGAGTTTGTCTGGTGCAGGTAAAGTTCTACACGGCGACAGTCTGCAGGGTAAGTATCAGGTATATAGTATATACATGGTAGAATGCGTGGTACTGTATTTATTGTTTGCAAAAGAAAACCTTGGCTCCATTTCGCACAATGTATAGTCTCTGCTGAATACAGTGATTTCTATTTCCAAGCGGTTCATTTATGTCTTAGATGAAATAGAGGAAATAACTTAATATATATAACTTTTATGAATTAATTTATATTATCGATTACTAAGCATTTTTATTATTTAACAAAACGAATGTTCTTGTATATTGGTGAGTTTATTTATGATAGCACTTTTATTGCACATCATTATGGTATTTATTATAACGATTATTATTGTTAATTAATTGTTATGGTGGAATTGTCATGTCACACGGATGTCATGTTTTCCATAACAATACATATCATTATATTATGTGTAGCCAAATAAAAACTGTACTTTAATATTGCTACAGCTTCTTTAATAAATACCTAATACTAAAAACGCAATAAATAAAAACGGTAATGAAAAATTTATATGGAGTTATTTCATCTTTTTCACCCAAGATCTAAATAAATCGCTCTGAAACATTAGGTCAGGCTGTAAACTTAGGGTACTTTTGGCTAATATGCGATGGCTGTGATCAGAATACGACTACTGCACTAGATTATATCCAACTGGATTTAATTTTTGGATCTGTGACAGCGGTGCGATGAAGTGCTCAGCTGCTGTCGTATTATTGGGATTGGTGTCTTCCCATTTTAACTTGTCTTTCCGTGACAAAGAAATTGCCTGTCGATAATTATTTCTATTGCTGGAGCAGTTGCAATATAAATATAATTATTTATAAAAATTTGTTGGCCAATAATTATTTATGCAGAGCTGTGCATGTTCCACTGCCTAAAGTTTTTGGTAAGTAATAACACAATTTATCAATGTTGCTAGCAAAAAATACACAACGCTAATTGTTGAAAAAATTTAACAATAAAACTAGGACTAATAATAATAATACTATTTATTATAATGATAAATAAATGATAATAATTGATGAAGTTATTGAGTATAGATAAGAGTAAACTGATACATTGAATAACAAAGACACGCCAGCAATATATAAATGACAATTTATGCAAGTTGTCCTCCTGTCATTGACTAATTTTTGATTTACCTCCATTGAGTTAGCATGTGCATTTGCTGGCAAGATCGATCCATACAAAAAATTAAATGAATATTATTTCTGACAATCTGTTGAAGGCCAATGTTTCGGTAGCGATGTTCTAAGTGGGTTGAAAAATACCATCACCACGAAAATAAGTTGCGAACAACACCGATCAGTCACACACAATTAATACATAGCCGCACGGATGAGATTATTTCGAAGCAGTCTGTTCACGTATGATTATTTTATTATTTATTAATTATATAAATTATAAAAATTGTTTGTTATTTTTAATTATTATGATTATCATGTACGAAAGTAATATATTGTAAATAAATTGATCATCGTAATAAAAAGCCGAGCCCTTTTGTTAAAACAATAAGAAAAGTGATTGTTTTAATTAATCAAGAATGAATTGCTTTGAAGTAATTGTCACCAACCGGACAAGATAAAGCTGTTCACTCCTTGACTCGCTATCTGCTACTTCCTGTAGCATCACGCTATTAGCACCACCAAGGAATCAACGACATGATAAGTGTTGTTGATGGAATGCTCATACGTGTGAAAATAATCGTGCTCACTACAATGCATACAGGAATTTCATGTCGTCGCAAAGTGATCTGAATCAAAGGATATAATTTCTTATTATTCTATCTTAACAGGTAAAAGCCTGGATTGATCCGTTTGTTCGCTGCCCATCGATGCGGTCCCCAAATTTAAAGGATAACAGCTGTTCATGGATCCAGTCGGCTTATACACCCATAACTTTCTTTGCAAAAATGTAATAAAACCGTAGCGAAGATAAATGAACAATACCGGTTATGAAACACTTTTGACAAATGTACTCATTGACTCACTAGTTTTAATTGGAGAGGGAAGGATAACTCTCAATAACTGTCATATCCTCGCATTCAAAAAAGCTGACCACAAAAATAGATTTATTGTATGCTTGCGAACCACCTCCACCAACCTCCACCGTACCGTTGCATCCTTGCGCCGCATCCAAGAATACGACGACTAACAGAAAGCACCCTTACCATTAGAAGTGTCAGATACTCTTTAGTTCTGTATTCTCTTGTAGCTGCTCAGAAAAAAACCCAACGAGGAATGACTGCCGCGCACTGTGCAGCACAAATGGTGCATGCGATCAAGAACTATGAGACAGACTATCTGATTGGTCCATTTACCCACAGACTGCTTGTGTATGTTAGAGCCTTGTGTCCCTCCATCTACAACATGGTTATGTCACGGATGTGACATGTCCAACTCAGAACAGGAAATCAGTGACGGCGAATCATGGGTTTGAGCATCATTTCTTATTTAAGAGTACCAATAGACTGAATGTCTTTTGTTTGGCGTGCTTTTCTTTGCAATCAAAATATTCTGCCGTATATGAAATTGGAAACAATTCGTTTGTTGGTTGGAGGTGAGAGTCAAGGGTGGTTTCAGTTTTGTAGTATTTTTGTGTTATAAAGAACCTCAAAATATGTTGGTATTCGAAATGTTTTACACATTTTTTCCATTTTAAGTATTTTGCTAACAACAGTTATATCAACATTTTGTTATTGCATATAAATTCACTGGTTTTGTGTGGAAAGGGAAAGTTTTTGATATCAATATATAAACATCAGTCTGATTGAGTATAACCTGTTTCATTAAGTCTTCAAACATTCTCTGACATTCTCTCTAAATGGTGGCAGGGTCCAGAAAGTGCTAAACCAATATCTATGTTTCTGCAGTGATTTCTATGGTCCCGTCGCATAGGTTTCTTTGAATATAGATAAAAATATGGATGGTTACTTGGTTGAAGTGGATAATTCGCCTTCAGCTTGGCCTGTTTTTTTATAGTGAGTTATAAAATCCTAAGGCTTACCAATTGGTTTTTGGAGACATTCATAACGCTGAGAAACAAAGTAATGGCCATGAAATGCTGAGGAGCCGTACTATAGCTTGTTACGAGGCGGCAGGCTGCCCCCTTAAATGTTTGGATCACTTTTATTTATTGTTTTGTGCCATAGAAAGACAGAAATAAAACTTATTTTTACGGTCGTTTTATACATCCATCACTTGGTACAACTTTGGTTGTTTTTTTTAATGGTCAATATTCTGTAGATACACGTAATAGTTGTTAGTCTCTGTGACATAATAAAATGTTTGAAATTCTTTCGTAAGCGTTACACTTGGCCCAGTTTTACGTCATTTAGTCTGAATACTCGCTCACTTCCTGCGCGTGACGCATAGAGCTGTTCCTCTTGCAAACTACCGACTTTAACTGTCCTCTCTTCTTACTGGAGCAATTATACAATACCAGTCATTACATAACAGGCGTAATGGGCCCTTGAGATTATAGATGATGGCTTTGTGCTCCTCTTTTGGGTTGTATGGGGGTTGTTTGAGTACTCCATGTGCTTAGAGTGCAGGTCTTGCTCCTTATCTAATCTGATGATGATGACTTGACATCTGGACTGGAGAGTTCACTAGCTCAGCCATCATTTGTGAGCTGGACGTGAAGCAGACAACACAAGATGGTGAGTAGTGTTACAACTCTGTATACTTGGTGTGCACCCTTGTGTATTGAGTGGTACAACTCTGTATACTTGGTGTGCACCCTTGTGTATTGAGTGGTACAACTCTGTATACTTGGTGTGCACCCTTGTGTATTGAATGTTACAACTCTGTATATTTGGTGTACACTCTGGTGTATTGAGTGGTACAACTCTGTATATTTGGTGTGCACCCTTGTGTATTGAGTGGTACAACTCTGTATATTTGGTGTACACTCTGGTGTATTGTAACTGTATGTGTTACCTTGATACATTTGTAAGTGTAATTACGCATACATAATATACACATATAAGTACTCAGTTTTACATCGCCAGAGTCGCGATAATCTAGATCGTGGTCGACGAATCGTGAGCTACTCTGATGGATTATTACGTTTATTAATTAATCGCAATAATAATTATTATTAACATCTATCATGATATAAATTGAAAAATATATTTCTTTAAAAAATAAATTGTCAATATTTACTCTGTTCACAAATGTTGTTGCTTGCAGAAGAACTGTTTTCTTGAGTGATAAGCATTTTGTGTGGAAGTAACCTTACGGTTTCAGGAAAATATTGGCCCATTGTTTCAGCTTCAAAATCATCTCTGATGTCGGCTCCATATCTTGATTTTTTCGCAAAAACCTCTAGTATCAGGTTTTCCATTGACCAGCTTTTGTTAAAAGCTCTGATTTGATCTGTTGGTTGCAGACTGCTAACGGTAATGCTATTTATGAAAACGCAGCATTCCAGCTCGGCGAGGAACCCTCTCGCTATGTTCCTTCTGCTCACTCTAAGCAGTTCCAAGCAACTGATACAAAGTAAGTATCGTTTTTTTTATTATATGTCTGTGAGCTACATGTCTATGAGCTTAATGTCTGTGAGCTATACGTCTGTGAGCTATATGTCTGTGAGCTACATGTCTATGAGCTATATGTCATAACATATCCGTATACATTTATATCTATTTCTAAGTGATATGTTTACTTTGCGTTACATAAAAATTTTCTTCAACACCAATAATCTTCACTTTCACTGATACGTAAGACTTCTCTCAGATTTTTTTTATTGTAAATGAGCTCCATGTTTGTTTTTGATGCGTTAGATTATTTTATCAATCCACCAATGTTGTGCGAGCTATTGAATTAATTTTTTTTGCGAAGCCAAATTTTGATGGAAATGGTCACTATAAAAACATATCAGTACAGCATGAGACGATAGTAAACGCGTATTTTATCAATTCTTGTGAAACACCGTCTGTGCCCGAGCATTAGGTACACATAGGTGTATGTGTGAAAAATATGTAGCTTGTAGCAGACCCCATAGTCCCTGCCAAGCCACCTGTAACACCTGTCAGCATTACACCTGTAGCACCTGTCAGTACTGCACCTGTAACACCTGTCAGTATTGTACCTGTAACACCTGTCAGTATTGCACCTGTAGCACCTGTCAGTACTGCACCTGTAACACCTGTCAGTATTGCACCTGTAGCACCTGTCAGTACTGCACCTGTAACACCTGTCAGTATTACACCTGTAACACCTGTCAGTACTGCACCTGTAACACCTGTCAGTATTGCACCTGTAACACCTGTCAGTACTGCATATCATCTTCTATTCTTTACTTCTCTGTAGATTGACCGAGGTGAAGGAGAATGACAATAACGAGCAGAAAGAGAGCTCAATGGATGCAGACGCTTCTCCACTGTGGGATTCGTTTGCTGTCAAAGGGCGAGCGGAATATCACGATGATGCCAGCATGTGGTTTAACCTGAGTAGATGCATGAAAGTATTTACTATTATAATGTGCTTTGTACTCATCACAGCAAGTGGTAGGTGGCATCTTCTTTTACCTGGTTGTACTTGTTGTGTGTAGCCTTGGGACCTAGACCTACTTGTGCTTGTTGTCTAGCCTTGGCACCTTGTGCTTGTTGTGTGCAGCTTTAAGACCTAGACCTACTTGTGCTTGTTGTCTAGCCTTGGGACCTAGACCTACTTGTGCTTGTTGTCTAGCCTTGGCACCTTGTGCTTGTTGTGTGTAGCCTTGGGACCTAGACCTACTTGTGCTTGCTGTGTAGCTTTGGGACCTGTGCTTATTGTGCGTGTAGCCTTGGGACCTATACCTGGTTCTATTGTTTTTGTTTTGGTAAAAGACATTAAAAGAGATCTTTAGACATTCTTTATGCTGAAAAGTGTGGATACGATGCTTGTATCGAGGATATTGGATTTATTTATTCCAGTTTTACACTTTGAGTAACAAACGAGAATCACGTATCTATACTAGAAGCACTGATGCGCAGTTTGGTGGAAGGCTGGTAGATAGGTTACATCTACAACTGCTTATGTAAATAGATGTTAGGATAAGTATACTGTCCATCTCCTTCATCTGGTGATACTATCAATTTTATGACACTTATTCAGCTGTTGACATTTTTTGACAATGACATTTTTATCACTTGAGCCAGCGACCGATTATTTAGGCTGACAAGATTGGTTGCTACGTTTTATTAAGATGGCTCTTTGACTCGAGGCAGCTGTCAAGCATGTGTGGGTTACTTTGTTTTGTCCTGCCGACACTTGAAGCTTTCTTAAGAAAATACAATCAACGCCCCTCACCAGCTGAAGGCTGTATCTCAGAATTAACTGACGGAGACTGCAACCGTCGTTTTAAAAGCTCTTTGGTCTTGGGAACAGTTTGTGATGGCGACATTAAATATATATAAAACCTTGATACGATTTTATTATAATAAATACAGTATTTGCCTTTGGACCGTTCAGATGAATGATCCAAACAAATATATAAATACTTGCCTCAAAACACTAACGCCACAATTACTGCTACGGGGAAAAATGGTGCTTTTATGGAATAGGCTGTAGCCTGTATGTTATAATTTGGGTTTGTTGGAGCAAAAGAAACTCGATTCAAACTTTGAAAATTGAAAATCGGAAGAAAACAAGTATTTTTTTTATGCTTTTTGGCTTGCAAGTCTCAATGACTCCTTGCATATGTACTCTAATGTGTGTGTGTGTGCATGAGATGTTATACCAACTGCCCTTGCTGATATATACTCTAATGTGTGTGTGTGCATGAGATGTTATACCAACCGCCCTTGCTGATATACGCTGATATACTGTATGTCTGTGTCACTGTACAGGAGTGATGAGTAAGCTAACCCTCTCCCTCATATCTACCAATCTCTACTCTGACTTACAATGTAAGTGTACTGCTGCTTGCTGTAACTGTACGTCACATCTCAAGGACAATATTGGTGCCGCAGTACCTGAGTAAGTACATAACCTTGACATAGTAGTGCGAAACATCAGTACAAACTACTTGCGTTTTATTAGATTGTTGAATTGGTGTAAATTTATTGTATTAAAAATAATTGGCATTGTTGGCTTTAGTAGCAGTATTATAGTCTTATATAAAACACTAGAATGTGTTGTGTGGTCCAGATTAAGTCTTGGCAAGTACAAACAAGTGACTGGATTATCTATAGCTTACAAATATCTGTAGTGAGAACAGTTATTTTCGAGTCAAGCATGAAGTGAAATAAAGTGAAATACTTGCAAAATAATACATTTCCTCCCTTTCCTTTTTATCTATCTATTTATTGGTGGCATTGTATACTATAGTGTGGTATGTTACATGTATTATACTATAGTGTGGTATGTTACATGTATTATACTATAGTGGTATGTTACATGTATTATACTATAGTGTGGTATGTTACATGTATTATACATATAGTGTGGTATGTTACATGTATTATACTATAGTGTGGTATGTTACATGTATTATAGTGTGGTATGTTACATGTATTATACTATAGTGGTATGTTACATGTACTATACTATAGTGTGGTATGTTACATGTATTATACTATAGTGTGGTATGTTACATGTACTATACTATAGTGTGGTATGTTACATGTATTATACTATAGTGTGGTATGTTACATGTATTATACTATAGTGTGGTATGTTACATGTATTATACTATAGTGTGGTATGTTACATGTATTATACTATAGTGGTATGTTACATGTACTATACTATAGTGTGGTATGTTACATGTACTATACTATAGTGTGGTATGTTACATGTACTATACTATAGTGTGGTATGTTACATGTATTATACTATAGTGTGGTATGTTACATGTATATACTATATAGTGGTATGTTACATGTATTATACTATAGTGTGGTATGTTACATGTATTATACTATAGTGTGGTATGTTACATGTACTATACTATAGTGGTATGTTACATGTACTATACTATAGTGTGGTATGTTACATGTATTATACTATAGTGGTATGTTACATGTATTATACTATAGTGTGGTATGTTACATGTATTATACTATAGTGTTGTATGTTACATGTATTATACTATAGTGTGGTATGTTACATGTATTATACTATAGTGTGGTATGTTACATGTATTATACTATAGTGTGGTATGTTACATGTATTATACTATAGTGTGGTATGTTACATGTATTATACTATAGTGGTATGTTACATGTACTATACTATAGTGTGGTATGTTACATGTACTATACTATAGTGTGGTATGTTACATGTACTATACTATAGTGTGGTATGTTACATGTATTATACTATAGTGTGGTATGTTACATTTATTATACTATAGTGTGGTATGTTACATGTATTATACTATAGTGTGGTAGGTTACATGTATTATACTATAGTGGTATGTTACATGTATTATACTATAGTGTGGTATGTTACATGTATTATACTATAGTGGTATGTTACATGTACTATACTATAGTGTGGTATGTTACATGTACTATACTATAGTGTGGTATGTTACATGTATTATACTATAGTGTGGTATGTTACATGTATTATACTATAGTGTGGTATGTTACATGTATTATACTATAGTGTGGTAGGTTACATGTATTATACTATAGTGGTATGTTACATGTATTATACTATAGTGTGGTATGTTACATGTATTATACTATAGTGGTATGTTACATGTACTATACTATAGTGTGGTAGGTTACATGTATTATACTATATAGTGGTATGTTACATGTATTATACTATAGTGTGGTATGTTACATTTATTATACTATAGTGTGGTATGTTACATGTGTTATACTATAGTGTGGTATGTTACATGTATTATACTATAGTGGTATGTTACATGTATTATACTATAGTGGTATGTTACATGTACTATACTATAGTGTGGTATGTTACATTTATTATACTATAGTGTGGTATGTTACATGTATTATACTATAGTGTGGTATGTTACATTTATTATACTATAGTGTGGTATGTTACATGTATTATACTATAGTGTGGTATGTTACATGTATTATACTATAGTGTGGTATGTTACATGTACTATACTATAGTGGTATGTTACATGTATTATACTATAGTGTGGTATGTTACATGTACTATACCATATAGTGGTATGTTACAGGTACTCTCAGAGGAGAACCATCATGTGGTGCTGGAGTTTAATTCTTGTTGTATGTTTCCCTTACTCAATCACTCTGATACGTAACGCTTGGAAGTCGATCAGCTTCACCCAGCCCCGGTGGTTTGGTTTGAGGGTCCTTTTCATGGTGAGTGTTTCCACTGGCTGTGTGCCAACTCAGTCTCTCTAATACTCCGAGTTTTTTTTGTTTTTGTGAAAAATTTACTTATTTTAATATTGATGCCAAGTGCAGCAAAGAAGGGATATTTGAGGTTTTTGTGACAATAAAAGACGCCTACATTTTTGTGACTGAGTCATCAGGTGAGTTACTCAACACTGCACCCAATAGAGATATCTACTGTCAAGTGGCATTGTTGTCCTCCACCTGACATTGTTACATAATAGCTGTTATGTGATAACTGATTGACATCGATAGATGAGCAAAATTTCCTTATTGAGCCGAAGTTACCTTCTGCTCCAATGATGAAAGGCCCATACAGCACTAATGGCCATAATTGCCAGTAGCCATAATTGTCAATGGCCATAATTGTCTGTGGCATAGTTGTAGGTGGCCATAAGTGTTAGCGGCCATAATATGTAGTGATGCTTATTTGTTTAAGGCCATTGTACTAGTTATATGAGACGGTAATTCCATTCTATAATATACATTGATAATGATTATTCTTAGTATTACTTGCTTTAAACTGCTTCAAATAAATATTGTTGTATAAAAATATAAAAAGTTGTTTATTGTCAATGCTGCACGGCTCTGCGTGATGTTGATTCGCTGCACTAGATTGCTCAATGCCAGATCTTTGTTTATTGTAGCAATAAATAGAATACATATACTTGATATTTTGTTGAGTAGTCAGCCTTTAGTTTCTATTAGTTGTCAACAGTAGCCTGAGTTCTCATCACTTCTTTTTGTAGGCTGTGACTACTGAAGCTCTTCACTCAATCGGGGTGGTCATGTTCACCACCCTTGTTCTTCCCAGATTGGACATGTTTCACGGTATCTTAATATTCCTCGGCTTGGGAATTATCCCCTCTTTACTGAGGTAAGCAGTTGATCATTTTCTCGGAAGGCTCAGGACCAACAACTTCCTGCCTGAGGAGATGAGTGGGTCGCCTCTCCGCTAACCCTTGCACCTTATTATCTATGATTGATTTCAAGAAAATCATTGTAATGACATGATGAAATAGATTGTTTTATTGTGACATGACCTCAATGCATGGGTTCAGAATGTGCTAATAGAGCTCTTTTCTGGAATTTATCTTTTGACAGCATGTTGAATAAGGAGTCTGGAAGGAAATGTAGACTGTTACACATAGTGGCAAATGTACTGGCTTTGTTGGGGCAAATTACAGCTTTATTTGCCTATCCGGTAGCAATGTACCTCACTGGTTACTCAACCTCCCTCAATATAGAGTTGTTAGGTATGCTCATCTGATTGGAGTTGTGTTCTCTTCGCAATTGAAAGCTGCTCACAATCGATGCATTGATAGTTAGCCTTGAAATGACTATATGTGCTTTTACTACTTGATTGGTAGCATATCTGAGCAGCCTACTGCTTATGTCAGTGCACTGGTGGCCCAACTACTTCAATGGCGGCACGCTGACTTGTCAGAAGTTAAGTGAGCTGGTGCTGCGCTGTTCTGTCAGCGTTGGCGGCCGCTCAAAGAAATATAAGTACAGCAAGATGATTGGTTCATCTAGTAACTTATTGCAGGTTCGTGCTATCGCTCTGTCATATCACTGTCTATCACATGTCACTATCTATCTCATGTCACTGTCTATCACACGTCATTGTCTGCCACGTGTTACTCTCTGCCATCTGTCTTGTCTATCACATGCCAGTGTCTATCACATGTCAGTGTCTATCACATGTCACTGTCTATCACATGTCAGTGTCTATCACATGTCGCTGTCTATCACATGTCGCTGTCTATCACATGTCTCTGTCTATCACATGTCGCTGTCTATCACATGTCACTGTCTATCACATGTCACTGTCTATCACATGTCGCTGTCTATCACATGTCAGTGTCTATCACATGTCAGTGTCTATCACATGTCACTGTCTATCACATGTCAGTGTCTATCACATGTCACTGTCTATCACATGTCGCTGTCTATCACATGTCACTGTCTATCACATGTTGCTGTCTATCATAAGTCACTCCCCCTCATCTCACTCACCTTTTCTCATCATTATTTGTGTTAAGATATCTCAGATAGCTATATACAAAATTCATGAAGATCTTGCAAGCTTTTGCAGCACGCCTTATGAATGAAGATGTTTTTGATCTAATCACACAGTCGATATTACCGATGTAATTGTTTTATCTCTTGGCTCTTCCTATACTTGTAGGTGGTTATAAACATTGTCAAGATAGTGATCACAATAATGGGAGTTACCTCTTCTCTCTCTTATAGCACTAAAATTCCTTTCCAGCAGTTTTTCCACATAAATACTACCCAGCTGAACAGTTCATTAGCACAAACCTGTGCTAAAGCCACGGTAAGTCAACAATTCACTACTAGAGTATCTACGTATACCAGAGACATGAAATGCCTCAGACAATCGTTAGTGTTACATTGTTGCTCTTGTTGCAGATTGACAACTTTGCCCCAATATACATTGCCCTGCTAAGCATCAGCTGTGCCCTCATATGCTACTACTTCACTTTGCATGCCATCAAGAGCAAGTTTCCACCCGCCTCTTTCGCGCTACCGCTAGTGCTGATGACTCCTATGGCTCTGGTATTGATCATCATCGCCAAGGAGTACCCACAATTTTTCAACCTGTCAGGACAGGTGCGTAGGTATAGGTTGTCAGCACAATCTGCCGCATAATCAGCTGATTGTTGCTGACTACACTAAAACCATTCTTATTAAAATACGTATATATTTGATATGATATGACAGTTTCACCTTTGCATGCAAAGGTGAGTCAATTCTGGTGGTCACATTTGGCCTTGACCTTTCTGTGGTGTATCTTGAGTTTGATAGGCTGCTCAATGTTTCACTAAATTATGAATTGGGCATTAGGTTGGAGTCGTTTGTTCATGACAAAAGAAGGCAATTCCAACTACTACTTTTATAGTAGTTTGTAGCAATTCTCTGAACGCTATTTGATGGCAGGAATTGCTAAATTTTTGTTATTACTAAGGCTTGAGCTTTTGTTGTAACTAAGGCTTCTGTGGTCACTTAAGCTTTGTTATCGTTGGCAGCCACTAATCTTATTCCATCTGATGGAGACCAGAATGTTTGGTGAGAAGCTGAAGGCCACCATATACTGGGCTCCCCTGATGGGCATGTTTGTTGTGTGGTTTGTGAGCCAGCTGTGGTCCTCCTTCCATGCATGGAGCAAACCCCACAAAAAGATACCTCGCACTGAGCGGTGAGTTGTTGAGCGATTCTGTTAAATCTTTGCTTGGGTGTGAGAGTTTACTGGAGTTGTTTGCTCCATGTAAATACTGCCTGATCATTTTTCGTTTTGGTTTATTATTGTTAATTATTTTTTTATGGTACATGTAGAGGAAATAGTTAAGCTGCGATTCGCCTCTCAAGAGTAACAAACATAAATTGTAAAATCAATAGAAAATAATGAGCTTCACTTAGTGAGGTCTTACAGGTTGTACCTGCTGCCGATGTTTGATGGGGAGTGTATAGAGCAATCGCTGCTGTACAACAGGAGGATGGTGAATGTTGCAAGGGAGAAGACTCCTGCCGATAATGTAAGGCCTGAAGTCTCTAGTCTCAGTTGTATCATTGCACGCGTGTCAGTTGGGTTAGGTTGTTATTGAAACCTTATTAAACAGTTCATTAGTATTTAGTCAGTCTTGCACTGACAGTAAGAGATACAACTGTCTCACATCACCTGATAACAACCACAGGGTACAGAGATGAGGGTCCGGGCGGACAGTGAGTACTATGAAGATATGGATATCAAATTTAGCACAGCTCCCCCAGAGAATGACGGGTTGGATGTGTACAGGCGCGACCCCCACACCACACAGATCTACTTCTGCGCTACTATGTGGCATGAAACTAAGAAAGAAATGCTTCTCATGTTCAAATCAGTTCTCAGGTTTGTACAAGTGAGGCTTCACAGGGTTCATTTAGGTGTATAGTGTGCAAGTGAGGCTACACAGGGTGCACTTAGTACTATAATGTACAAGTGAGGCTACACAGGGTCACTTAGGTGTATAGTGTGCAAGTGAGGCTACACAGGGTGCACTTAGGTGTATAGTGTGCTAGTGAGGCTACACAGGGTCACTTAGGTGTATAGTGTGCAAGTGAGGCTACACAGGGTGCACTTAGGTGTATAGTGTGCTAGTGAGGCTACACAGGGTGCACTTAGGTGTATAGTGTTCAAGTGAGGCTACACAGGGTTCACTTAGTGATATAATGTACAAGTGAGGCTACACATACAATGCTTGTTTTAGAATGGATTTTGATCATTATATTCGTCGATCGGCCCAGGAATTGTCAAAGAAGGTCAAGCCTGATTTCTACAACTTTGAAAGTATGTAAATAATAAAGGGGGGAGATCATTGCCTCCCGCTGCATAAATAGACTCAATTAATGTACAGAGTTTTTATCTCGTATCATTAAAAACCTGTCTCTGTGCAGGAGTGATGGTCCTTCTGGTAGCTCATAACTTGTTTCTTCTTGTAGCCCACATTTTTTTTGATGATGCATTTGAGGCGCACAGCAACAAGGGGGAGGAGTTCCAGGTGAATAGCTATGTGAAACAGTTGGTGGAAGTTGTACCAGAGGCTGTCAGGTATTGTTAGCATTGGTTACTACAAAAACTTTGTTGTGCAGCTTTTTGATGTATTTCATTTGAGACTGCGTTAGTTTATTGCATTCTTACCAGTTCTTGTTGGTTACACGGACATTGATCTAATATATGCCTGTGTTCTAGCATGTTCTACAATCGTGACCTGAACATAGCGGTAAAAGACCCAATTAAAGTGCCCACCCCTTACGGTGGGAGATTAGAGTGGGAACTACCCAGCCACACCAAGTTGATCGCCCATCTCAAAGACAAGGCAAAGATCCGCCACAAAAAGAGATGGAGTCAGGTAAATTTTGTGAGCGCGTGTAAGGGCAGCTTTAATTGTACCAAAAGTGTTGGTGTTTGTGATTGTTCAATTTTATATGACGATAGATGAATTAGACACAAAGTGAGATCTTAACAACGTATGCCATTTTTTGCTGGATGTTGACTGTACTAGTAATGTACTTGCGCATATAACTACATGTACCAAACTCCGTACATATGACTAGAGGTCATGTATATATGAATACAGGTAATGTACATATGGCTACAGGTAATGTACATATGACTACAGGTAATGTACATATGACTACAGGTAATGTACATATGGCTACAGGTAATGTACATATGACTACAGGTAATGTACATATGACTACAGGTAATGTACATATGACTACAGGTAATGTACATATGACTACAGGTAATGTACATATGACTACAGGTAATGTACATATGACTACAGGTAATGTACATATGACTACAGGTAATGTACATATGACTAAAGGTAATGTACATATGACTACAGGTAATGCACATATGACTACAGGTAATGCGCATATGACTACAGGTAATGCACATATGACTACAGGTAATGTCCGTTTGACTACAGGTAATGTACATGTACTACTTCCTTGGAGAGCTCCTCATGAGTAACCCTGTATTCACTGATGCCCAGAAGGTTGTCGCTGCCAGAAACACTTATTTGCTAGCACTTGATGGCGATGTCGACTTTAAACCAGAAGCTGTCCTGTTATTGGTCGATATGATGAAGAAGAATGAGCGAGTGGGTGCAGCTTGTGGCCGTATTCATCCGATAGGATCAGGTGAGTGTCTCTATTGCCCTGCGCTTTGTTTTATCTAGCAAATAAATATAATATTGGACTTGCAGTGCCTCCTGCATGTTTAGTCTGATGATTGTCTCCTTTTAAGGCCTCTCACATGTTTATTCTAATGAGTTTCTCCTTGTACGGCCTCCCACATGTTTTATCTGATGAGTGTTTCCTTGCAAGGCCTCCCACATGTTTCGTCTGATGAGTGTCTCCTTTTAAGGCCTCCCACATGTTTAATCTAATGATTCTCTCCTTGTAAGGCCTCCCAAATGTTTATTTTGATGATTTTTCCCTTGTAAGGCCTCCCACATGTTTAATCTAGTGAGTCTCTCCTTGTAATGCCTCCTACATGTTGATTCGGATGAGTGTCTCCTTACAGGGCCCATTGTCTGGTATCAGAAGTTTGAATATGCAATAGCCCATTGGTTGCAAAAGGCTACTGAACACGTGTTGGGGTGTGTCCTTTGCTCCCCTGGCTGCTTCAGTTTATTTAGAGCTGAGGCTTTGATGCAAGACAATGTGATGGCCAAGTATGCCACAACCTCAACTAAAGCCAACCACTACCTGCAGTACGACCAAGGTAGGTGTGGGCTTCACTTCCTGTTTGGTCTGATACGCCAACCACTACTTGCAGTACGACCAAGGTAGGTGTGGGCTTCACTTCCTGTTTGGTCTGATACGCCAACCACTACTTGCAGTACGACCAAGGTAGGTGTGGGCTTCACTTCCTGTTTGGTCTGATACGCCAACCACTACTTGCAGTACGACCAAGGTAGGTGTGGGCTTCACTTCCTGTTTGGTCCAATACTAGCATTTCAAATAAAACGGGTCAGTTAAAAGTGATGTGAACTTGCTTGGATTGCACCTGCTGCATGCTGCCTTTACTGACAGGAGAGGACAGGTGGTTGTGCACTCTGTTACTGCAAGCTGGCTACAAGGTTGAGTACAATGCAGCCGCTGATGCCTTTACCTTTGCTCCTGAGGGATTTGATGAGTTCTTCAACCAAAGACGTCGCTGGGGCCCCTCAACTATGGCCAACATTCTCGATCTCATCATGGACGCCCAAAATGTCATCCGCATCAACAGGTATATATTCTATTTATAGTAACAAATGTTTACATTCTATTTATAGTAACAAATGTGTACTTTCTATTTATAGTAACAAATGTGTGCATTCTATTTATAGTAACAAATGTGTGCGTTCTATTTATAGTAACAAATGTGTACATTCTATTTATGGTAACAAATGTGTACTTTCTATTCATAGTAACAAATGTGTACATTCTATTTATATTAACAAATGTGTGCATTCTATTTATAGTAACGAATGTGTACATTCTATTTATAGTAACAAATGTGTGCATTCTATTTATAGTAACAAATGTATACATTCTATTTATAGCAACAAATGTGTGCATTCTATGTATAGTAACAAATGTGTACATTCTATTTATAGTAACAAATGTGTGCGTTCCATTTATGGCATCAAGTTATATATTCTATTTATAGCGACATGTCATTGCTGTACGTCATCTACCAAGCTGTACAGTTCTTTGCCTCTATCATTGGACCTGGTACGATATTTCTTATGATAACTGGAGCCATATCGTCCACCGTTGGTCTCGACCTTACCCTTTGTTTAATCCTCAATCTCGTCCCTAATGTCCTCTTCATTATCGTCAGTTTCTTTGTCAAGGCCAACCTGCAGGTATAGCATCAGCTGCTAGTATTTCACCAAGTGGTAGCCTCAGTTCCATTCTTACAATCGTAGTTTCACTTCTTTGATGTGTTTGTAGCTAAAGATGGCCAAGATAATGACTATAATATACTCTTTGGTCATGTGCCTGGTGCTCATCTCTATCATAATAAACATCAATGGAAACCCTTGCTCTCCCACTGCTGTTTTCTTCTTCACAGTAGCTGGAACGTTTATCTTCGCTGCCTGCATACACCCCCAGGTAACCGTCACTTCCTTATATGGCTATTCTCTAGTTCATATCTACTGCTCTATTGTGAATTAGCTTGAACTCGAGAGCATTCAATACTGATTGGTTGATAACTGCTGTGGGAGACAACTTCTACGGTTGAATGGAGGCGCCATTTTGTTTCTATCAATAGCATCCAATCTTTTTTGGAATTTTTGTTTTACAAATTTTGTAAAGGCTGGTCGATATTTGTCAACTTGGAGTCGTTGAAATCATTTTATTATTAGCAGTTTTGTTGTTTTGTGGTTTTAACACTGGTCACGTGACCCTCAACCACTAGCTGGAGGTTGGAGTCACATGATTTCAGCACTAGTCATGTGACAATCATATAGCCATGGCATTGATAGCATTGATGACCTGTATGTCAGTCATGTGACTGATTGTCTACTGCAGGAGTTCACGTGTGTGCTGCATGGACTCACCTACTACATACTTATACCTTGTATGTACATGCTCCTTATCTTCTACTCTTTCATCAACATCAACAACGTATCTTGGGGTACGAGAGAGACCGCGCCCACCCCTAGTGAGCAGCAGCAGGCTGCTGCTAAGGCAGCTGCAGAAAAAGCCAAACAGAGCAGCAAATCTAAGAGTTTTGTTGATGTGCTCACATCAATCTGGAAAGGTTAGTAATACAAACTAGATCACTTGCATAGCCTAGTAATTGTATGATCAGCTGATCACTGGTGAGTGACATGCGTTGACAGGTGGCAGTGAAGGTGACAGCACTGATGGACACAAACTGGCACTTGGTGACGTGTGCCAGATAGTTTGCTGCCCTCGGTCGGCGAAAGAAAAACGTAATGAAGAATACTGGCAGATTAATAAAAAGTGAGATATTCCACCTTTTGTAGTAGTACTAGTTTAGTAGTTTGGCAGTTGTTGGTAGAAATTTAGCTGTCAAGTGTAATAGCAGCGTTGTAAGACAGTGAATGAGTTTAAATTAGACCCTTTGACATGGCAGTTACTGCTGTCATTGCAGGCTGGACAAGCTGACCAACCTAGTGTATGATAGAGTTATGACCAACGGCAATGAGGGGACGTCTTGTGTGACCTCATCAGACGACGAAGGAGACCAGTTGGAGGCAGATGAAGCCTACGACAATTTTGAAGATCAGATGGTTGTTACCAAACAGCCAACTGCCAAAGTATTCAGAAGGAAAAGCTCTCGAAGGAAACCATCAGCTAAAGGTAATATTTGTATGACGGGTGCTTGTGTAGGTACTGTGGTATGTTAGTGTAGGTACTGTGATATGTTAGTGTAGGTACTGTGGTATGTTAGTGTAGGCACTGTGGTATGTTAGTGTAGGTACTGTGGCGTGTTAGTGTAGGTACTGTGATATGTTAGTGTAGGTACTGTGGTATGTTAGTGTAGGTACTGTGGTATGTTAGTGTAGGTACTGTGGTGTGTTAGTGTAGGTACTGTGATGTGTTAGTGTAGGTACTGTGGTATGTTAGTGTAGGTACTGTGGTGTGTTAGTGTAGGTACTGTGGTGTGTTAGTGTAGGTACTGTGGTGTGTTAGTATAGGTACTGTGGTATGTTAGTGTAGGTACTGTGGTGTGTTAGTGTAGGTACTGTGGTATGTTAGTGTAGGTACCGTGATATGTTAGTGTAGGTACTGTGATATGTTAGTGTAGGTACTGTGGTATGTTAGTGTAGGTACTGTGGTATGTTAGTGTAGGTACTGTGGTGTGTTAGTGTAGGTACTGTGGTATGTTAGTGTAGGTACTGTGGTATGTTAGTGTAGGTACTGTGGTATGTTAGTGTAGGTACTGTGATATGTTAGTGTAGGTACTGTGGTATGTTAGTGTAGGTACTGTGGTATGTTAGTGTAGGTACTGTGGTGTGTTAGTGTAGGTACTGTGGTATGTTAGTGTAGGTACTGTGGTATGTTAGTGTAGGTACTGTGGTGTGTTAGTGTAGGTACTGTGGTATGTTAGTGTAGGTACTGTGATATGTTAGTGTAGGTACTGTGGTGTGTTAGTGTAGGTACCGTGGTGTGTTAGTGTAGGTACCGTGGTATGTTAGTGTAGGTACTGTGGTATGTTAGTGTAGGTACTGTGGTGTGTTAGTGTAGGTACTGTGGTATGTTAGTGTAGGTACTGTGGTATGTTAGTGTAGGTACTGTTGTATGTTAGTGTAGGTACTGTGGTGTGTTAGTGTAGGTACTGTGGTATGTTAGTGTAGGTACTGTGGTATGTTAGTGTAGGTCTTTAATTGTGTCACTTGGAATTATCATATTTATGTCAAACACTGCATCTCTGTATGAAAGCCAATCCATTTCGTCATTGAGGAAAGACAATCCCTTATAGCTGGCCTTGCTAACCTGGTGATTCGTTATTTTAGTGACAATCAAGGAAGCCAGAGATGACCTGAAGAACCCATACTGGGTAGAAGATCCTGCCACTGGCGCCGGAGAACTTCATCTTATCACTGATGAGGAGACAGAGTTCTGGAAAGCATTCATTGCCAAGTATTTGACACCATTGGATAAGAGTGTAGTCCAGCAAGAGAAGGTAACTTCATGCAGGGTCTTTGGATTGTGTTGTATGAGTAGGAGAAGATAACTACTTATAGAGTTTTATGGAATGTATGATTAGAAGGTGTACCCATTCACTATTGTACTAATTATGAATAAAAAGTACTTCATATTCCATGACTGACAACAGTTTAAACTGCATGGATGCGACACTGTACTGTATTGTATGCGTTGTCTATGCAGGTGGAGGCGCAGCTACAGTCATTGAGAGTGAATGTCAACTTTGCTTTCTTCTTGACTAACGCCATGTTTGTTACTATTGTCTTCACTCTACAGCAGAATTCTGGAGAGCTGTCCTTCTATTGGTATGTATAATTTCTTGCTTTGTGATCAGTGGAGTTGTCTCATCTTGTCGCCATTCACATGGCAGGTGTACATCGTGGGTGCTGGACAAAGAGTTAGCGTTGCTGTATTAGACAAGTTTTTCTGAATAGATTTATTAAACCTTTGCACATTTCAGCAGCATGGTTGCCACATCATATGGCTCTTGCCTGTTATTTGTACAGCAATCTTTTCAATTTCCTGCCCTTGTAATTAATTGTTGTGGCTGGCCCCAAATACTCCCCTAGCCGTGTCTACATCCTAGACTATACTGCGCTCATGACTGTCGTTTTAGCCTGCGTTCATGTGTTATGCAGGCCATGTGGAGGGGATGGAATGGAAAGAGTGGAGCCGTTGTCGTTGACTTTTCTCGTCTTCTTCATGCTTGTTCTGGGCATTCAGTTTCTTGGGATGATCGTACACCGACTGGGAACCTTCTGGCACATCCTGGCCTCTACACCAATGAAAAAACCCGAGGAAGGTCTGAAAACTGTTGAAACATTCATCTATTTACAGACTTCATTAGTTTTGTAAATGATATTACCCACAAGTGTCAATTTTGAAATAATATTCTCTCTCTGAATGACCCTTTGTAAAAAAATACTGACAAAATTTTCATCTATTTATTTTTTATGTTAGATCCACATAGCTTCTGGTCCAAGATTCTCAAGAATGAGGTACAAGTTAATGACGATGATGAAGCAAACAATGATTTCTCGGATGATGATACAGAATCGATCACATCTGGTAATAATGATGATGAAGATCGGGAGCGAAATCAGTTTGCAAGAAACACAAGTGAGTGGTTTTGTGAAATCAGTCTGGGAGAGCTCAGCGTTTAACCATAGAGGTTATGCATTTATTTTGACGAATGTCGGTATTTAGAAGTTTGTGCCAGCTGCGTGTGAACCCCATGGTTTTTAGGCGCACATTTACGGAGCACTGGATATATAATCCAAGTGTTTTGTTATGAGATCACTGAAATATCTCCTGCATTTACAGGTAACTTGCTGCGAAGGAGCAGACGTAACACGACCATGAAAATCATAGAGAAGAGCACAACGCCGGCTACAGTGAACACCAGTTTGGATGAAGTGTTCAAACCAAAGATAGAGGCTCTAGCTAACGACTCGGAGGAAGCGCTTGAGCAGCACTTTGGCAAAATGACTGGAGTGAGTGGCCCTTTCTTTCCTTCTCTCTTTCCTTCTCTCTCTGCCCATGTCCATCTGCCGCTGCTGTTAATAATACCTATTTGTGTTGCTTTTCTTCTTCATTTCCACGAGTTAAACTTGTTGTTCAGTGCTCTAATTGAGACAAAATAATTTTGAATATGAAATGTACAATGCTGCAAAGTTTGAGGCAAAATAATCAACAGATTTGACCTAATCGCCAAATAAATTTATTGCCGTGCTGAAAGGACTGTGCAGTACAACTTTAGGGCCATTTCTGGGTGCATGCATCAGATGATACGTGGGTGATAGATAAACTGTATGGCACGTGTCACAGCAGTCCACATAACTAAACATATAACAAAGATTTGTATTGAATGCTTGCAGAAACAGAGACGAGCCACGGTGAAGTTCATCAAGACTCAGAAATCAAGCATGGCAAGTTTGGGTAAATCACGGTCTCCGAGTGAAAGTGCCGGAGTCTTACGACAGACCCCATCCACAAGTGGTCTTGGCAGAAAAGGCATCAGGTACAGCAGATACAACATACATTTCATTGCGTTACGATACGTTGTGCTAGTCGAGACGTTTGGACTTTGCTCATTCAGATAGGTTGTTGCTCGGTTCTGAGGCACATACTGGCACTGCATGCATTGGTATTGCAAATTACAATATCCTAATAATATGCAAACAAACGCTATCGATAGAAGGACAATTATAAAAATGTTTTCACATGGAACATGTTTTACATGTCGTGGTAAAGATGAAATGTTGAAGTATTTTGCGGCAGGTGTACCAGTTAGTCCTTACTGCAGAAGGTTACATTCATCGCATAGTATTTCATATCCTCTCTGCTTTTTTAATACTTGATCACACCCATTAATTACATCCATTTTATTATATATTATCGTTTATATATATATGTGTATCTCACAGCCATGATATATCGGAAAAAATTTGCCAGAGTTATTCCCCAGGGGAATAATTCTATGATAAATAGATTTCTTGGATAGTACGAAGACCACAGGTGGTTTGCCAATTGAAACTCAATATTTTTAGTTTTTTAGCATAAAGGGATGTGGCTACTTGTGTTTACCAAGCCTAATGTAATACTTCAACGTCTTATTAGAAGTGTTTCATTTGCTACATAACACGGTTTTGTATAAAGCCAATTTTGTTCATGGTCCAAAGATTCTGTGTTCATGGTTAGAGCTTGTGTCCCTAATTTGGTTTGGTAAACTTCTTCTCACACCACCTTCAGGTGTAATAAAACCGACTTTTATTGTTGTAGACATTCCAGTGCTCTGGACACCTAAGAGAGGCTGTCAACTGGGCCAACAACTCAACAGAACAAGTTCTGTGGCAATGAGCCTAAGATCTGCAGCAGCTGAGCTTTGTTTGTGACCATGTGACAGAGTCACAGTCAACTATTGCACATGCCATGATACAACACAGTATAATAACTGCAATTACAGTAGAGAAATATTTATTGTAGTATTTTCACAAAGTGCCTAACTTTTTACAGACAATCAAGGGACAGAGAACTAGTATAAAAAGTGCACACTATATAATAGCTTATTACCATACCGTATTGTCCATAAGGAAGCTGCATCATTCAAATATAACTCTATTTTATATTGTTTACTGTACAAATATTACACTTATGATGCTCAAAGAAAATTTAGTACCTGCCCCGCCCACCTCTACCACCTCCTCCCCGTGAAGAAAATCCACCACCTCTTGGAGAAAATCCACCGCCGCGTGGTGAAAAACCGCCTCTACCTCCACCTCTACTGCCGCCTCTAACACCTCTACCACCACCTCCTCTGCCTGAAAGAAACAACCAGCTGATGGAATACCGAGTTTTGACAAGGGCTTGAAAATTTAGTCAAGCTCATGGCAGGGTGCTTTCTAGGGCTCTCAAACAGTCCCATAATTGCAGGCAGCACAAAACAAATCCCAATTAAACCATGAGTGTAATGGTTTGTTTTTATAGCTGTTACAGCCTAATGAAAATGTCAGCTATCTAAATCTTTCAAGTATAATTGTATTTTATGTGTAGAACAATGAGAAATTTATCCATATTTATTGGCAATATTTACTTCATTGAAAAACGGAGTTGCTCTACACTGCCATTAAAATGCTAAAAAATGTGACGTCATTGATAAAATAAGCTTTCGCGAATCTAAGTAGGAAACCTTACTTTTATAGAAAAGGTGCCTGTATTAATCTGAAGATATTTCAGTTTTTATTGGGTTCTGTGACATCCCACCCAACCCAGTCAAATAAAACATATTGATAATTCATTTCAACACCTGCTAAGAAACTTACTCCCATAGATTTTGTCAAATTTATCATCAAAAAGTGTATAAAATATAAGACAATTCCATCGGACCTTTTTGTTAGCAAGATTTTGATTGGCTGAAATTGTTGTTGGCTTTAGCACCAGATATTCTAGTATTTCTAGTAGACCTACAATAAAAATTTTTATATCATCGTGTAGAGCAGAATCTCCTCTATTTTCTGGTCCTTATTTGAGGTAAATCTGCCAGTCTAAACGGAAACCGCTCCATGAAAACCGCACCCCGTTCCTTGTCGGGCAAGAAATAATTTTTCTTGCTGAGATAGTTTGAAATAATATTTTTTGCAGAGAACCTCCACGGATGAGATTTGTTCTGATAAATGGTTAGATTATATTTATTTAGGCAAGCTGGAATTGTTTAGAAGTGGAAATGACAGGTAGTATGCTAGAAATTAATTATTTGGATGACGACGATATTGTTGACTAGTAATTTTTTATTATTTTTCATTTTTTTTTTCAAAGTGTTTATTATTATGGTTCTTTATATCAGAAGATAGCGCTTGAAATTCTCTATTCAGTGGTGTAAAAAGTCAGGTGCTAGCTTGAATAGAAAAAAAAAAATTAATATTATTCTTTGAAAAAATGTCCGGGATTTTCGCAAAAACAAGGCCAACTTTGATTGACGTGTTACGGCTAATGTGGTGGCCCATTAATTCTTCAAAATTACCTACATGCATCAGAATTGAATTTTCTTTCTATCTGTCGCCTCAGTTTTTTGTTAGGAGCTTTACTTTTGGTGTTTTTTCAAAGCAAAAATGTCAATTTTCAGAAATTTGAAAAAAAACAGTGTAAATAAAAAAATATTTTTACCTCTGATTAATGAAACGCGCAACCTAATTGGCTAACAATTTTATACTATCCGATAACTTCAGTGTGTAAGAAAAGGTCTATAAATCTTGGACTGTCACAGTCTTTTTATTAATGACGGCACATATTTTGGAGTTGTCCCAGCAAGTGTGTTTTTGGGTGTCTCAAAATTTAGCTGAATTATTTTGTTTTCTTTTAAGCATGTTCATGGGATATTTATAATATATAAAGCTAATAAAGCTTAATTATAAGGTTACATCAGCCTATAACTGCTGTAAAAAGCAACCATTATACCCATGGTTTAAATGATACATTAAATGAAGCAAATGTAACTGTCCGAACCAACACAAAAGTACCCACAGCTCTCATAAACAAGTGCCAGGTCATAGAGGCCAGAATAGACAAGAGGTTTATACCTTACAGTTACTACTCCAAGCAATGAGCGAACTTACCTCCTCTACCGCCTCTGGCTCCTCCTCTCCCTCTGCCACCACCACCGCCTCTACGCTGTGGGTTTGTGAACATCTCCATAGGCAATGTCTTAGATGAGTCAATGAACACCTACAAACAGACATCATTCATATAAAATGGATTCTCATCTGCCACGACTAAAACTGGTATGAGTAACGAAATGATTGGTGAATGACAGGAATAAGCGAATGATTGGTGAATGACAGGAATAAGCGAGTGATTGGTGAATGACAGGAATAAGCGAGTGATTGGTGAATGACAGGAATAAGCGAGTGATTGGTGAATGACAGGAATAAGTGAGTGATTGGTGAGTGACAGGAATAAGCGAGTTATTGGTGAGTGACAGGAATAAGCGAGTGATTGGTGAATGACAGGAATAAGCGAGTGATTGGTGAATGACAGGAATAAGCGAGTGATTGGTGAATGACAGGAATAAGTGAGTGATTGGTGAGTGACAGGAATAAGCGAGTGATTGGTGAGTGACAGGAATAAGCGAGTGATTGGTGAATGACAGGAATAAGCGAGTGATTGGTGAATGACAGGAATAAGCAAGTGATTGGTGAATGACAGGAATAAGCTAGTGATTGGTGAATGACAGGAATAAGCGAGTGAATGACAGAAATAAGCGAGTGATTGGTGAATGACCGGAATAAGCGAGTGATTGGTGAATGACAGGAATAAGCAAGTGATTGGTGACAGGAATAAGCGAGTGATTGGTAAATTACAGATAACTAAACGATTGGCTGTTGCAATACAAAACTAACAAGAGAACTATGCTTATTAACAACCATGATGCCTCTGGTAGGTAGGCAGATACAAAAACCCAAGAATTTCCATGAAGGAAAACAGCCCAAAGGTTTGCAACGCAAGTACTTGGGACATGAACAGAGAAATCAGCTGCATATAACTAACATCAGATCGTAATTTATATACTGAAACTACTGCAGAGTCTTTGAAAGCGCTAAAGCGAAAAATTATGAATAATTGTAGGGTAGTGATTTGAAGCTCAACACAAATAAGCGATGAAGGGCAGTGATATGATGTCTCAACCATCTCGATGGAGATATACAAAATTAGGCAACATACTCAATTCAAGGTAGACTTTAATATACTCCACGTCGGGGGAGTCACTAGACATTGGCGATGCCCCCCACCTCAACAGATGCTGGTTAACACACATTTGCAGCACTTTAAACCATAAATGTAAATTTTTCTATCACGTGATTTGCAACTTAATTGCCAATCAAGCCCAGCTAACCATTTCTTAAGCTGCGTTCACACTATACGATTGCTGTCCGAGTGGGCGGAGCCTAAATTTGGCTTGCAAGCGTAAACAGTGGACATGTTACCGATTTCACAATCACAGGCAATGTTTTTTTTATTGGCTATATCACAATTATGGAGTTCTGTACGATTATCTGTCTGTCTATCCAATCAGTGTACACATCACAGCTTTTATATTCTTCACTTTTTCAGAAACTTGCATCCACTTGCCAAGTTATTTAACTCAATGTTGATCAGCATTCTATATTAAAGATGCTCCGATTCACAAAATTTTCACCGTTCCGATCCCGATTTTGCCGTTGAACCGATCCTATTTACAAAGAAAAGTTGGGGTAAACTGTGCTGACAGTCTCAAATCCACGCGATATTGGGTACAAAAAGTCATAAGTGGAAACTCTTGGATCGCATCGCCTATTATCATATAATTTGGATGCAGCTTTATAAACATAAATTATAGACAACGCTGTTCAGTTCTTATGGTAGACATGATATAATGCATCACCGTGATTTAAAAAACAAAAAAAGTTATAAAAAATTGGCTAGTTAAAATTGCATTCAATCACCGCTAAATCAGGATAATTTTTAGTCCCCACATCTCTGGCTCGTTTCATGGTATTGTTGATCAACAAAACTGCACTTACAACCATTTTTAGCACTCACAATGACAAAGTCGTTTAATCCACTATTCAATCGCTAGATGTAGACTTGGGCAAAAAATCATGGATCCTTTGAGCAGAAGGTACAAAACAAAAAGATGAAATAAATAACGACATGACTAATAAATATCTTATTATGAAACAGTTTGTATTGAATATCTCACAATGCTGTCTAGTCTTGCAAAACTGTACAAGATGTATAGAGACAGATTAATGTAACTAAGCCTGCAAAACATGGCCAGTGACTGCCTGTGGCTGTGAGCTTTCACCATTTATGGAGTTGCCTCTTCATGGATTTTATAATAAAGAGAAGAGAATCATTTGTAACTAAATTTAGTATAAGGGTCTGTCGTCGAGTTGTAACAAGTGCAGCTTTGTTAAAAGCATAAGTAAAATGTACAAGTTTCACATGTTTATCCAAGAACAAGCAATAATTTATACCCGATAGAAAACAATCATGATGCCTCAAGTGCTGATTGTACGCAAGCGCGAGTACAGACAACTACTACTGCCATAACAATTATTGATGACAGCATTGGTTAGCACAGACAGGATGTGACTCACCTTGGTGAGCTTCTTAAAGGAGGAGGCTTTCATGTTAGGGTCCAGTTTGACGCTGAAGAGCTACGCGGGCGGGTTAAGAAGAGGTAACCAATAGTAATACACACACATAGATGAAACAGAGCTACAGATATAGCAGCCATCTACTTCTGGCAGTCACTAATCTCGGCGGTCTGGTCCAGGCAACAGTTATACAGAATACAAAACACTACATGGTAACACTAGTGGTCGCTCCTAGTGATGAGTAAACTAATTATACCAGGGGTATTTTGCTAACTACAGACGATTCACTAAAAGGATACAAAGTCTGTGATTGGTCCAAGTATCTCATCTATCTTGCCGATTTGTTGGTTATTCTCAATATAAATAGGAGCGTTGAAATATGGAACTCTTTTATGAGTGCATTTACACACTAGGTCATTCTCGCAAGGATGCGATACAGTGCCAACCTCTACACAAATAGAACAAAACAATGTATTGACAGCTGCATTCACCAAAACTAAGACAAAAACGTGTTTGGTATCAAGTGAATGTCAAATTATATAACCCCAGCAGTTACATAACCCCAGCAGTTATATAACCCCAGCAGTTACAACACACAAAACACAAATCAGATGAACTATGAAGACACAACTAGGTTCTCTAGTCAATACTCAGTATAGATATTACAACAATATAGAGAATACGAACAACAGATATATGTTACCTTGAACTTGGTTTGCGAAACCGCCACCATCTCTACCTCCATATCCACCACCACCTCCTCCGCCATATCCACCACCACCACCTCCTCCTCCATATCCACCACCACCTCCTCCTCGACCCCCTCGACTAAACCCTCCGCGATTTCCTCCTCGATTACCACCTCTGAATCCACCTCCACCTACACACAGATAGTGAGCGGTCACTTATCCTGAGAAGTCTAATTCTCAGACATAATCACCGCACAAAATGCTAAATTTGACATCGTCAAATAGAAAAGAGCAGAATGATATTTATTTTCGGTGGATATAAACGAAGTTATGAAAACTAGGGTTTACATGAATATAATACTCGCTCAAGTATCGAGTAGCAACAAGCTGACAAAAAGCTGCTACTGCTCATCATTGCTTTCAACAAACAATTCACAAATAAATTCACCAACCAGTTTAGCATTCAATTCACCAATCAATTTATCAATCAATTCAACAAATGACACAACCAGTTGCAGCACTTGATTATACCATTCGCTACCGACATGAACAAAACCAATTTTCCTGTCTTGTGACACTTTCAATACCCTTTTCAGTTCACACTCTATTCGCTATCGCGATTGTTAATAATAACTTACCTCGAAATGACATCCCTCTTTGAAGTTTCAAACGTGCAGAGTAGAAGAGTTCAGCAACAGATATTTATCACCAAATACTCCTCTACAGAATATGGCAGTGGATAAACGCTCAAAAGGACAAGAAAGAGAAGATAGAGCGATATAAACTGAAGTTGGTGGTCTTATTCATTGGTACCTCATAACTTACAGTTTGGTACCTGTTAATTCTGATAGTAAAATGACAGAGGGGATTCACCACTAATTTCAAAATTATCAAATACCGATGTGGTTGAACTTGAGACATTAGGCGTGTTCGGTGTGCTAAACGTTTCCATTTAATCCTCAACGGCAGTTTTTTGTCGAGGGATTATCAGCCCCTTTGTAGCAAGTTTTTTCAACGTGCATCAACGCTCATTTTTGCGTTTGTCAACGAGTTTACAGTGCACGTTGGCCAGCGAACACCTGTAAAAGTCAACGCGTTGGTTTTCCAACGGAGTCGTCTTCTCACTAATTACGGCACTGTACCCTTTTGCGGCATTCTAACACAACATGCTATCAAAAGTGATGATTTTCTTTCTTGTTTTTAATGGTTGTATTATTTATTACTTATTATTAATGTCATAAATTATCATTTTTGGTACTGCCATTATTATTAATGCTGTCACTATTGCCAATAATAATAATACTATAACTTTCATTCATTCCATTTTTTTTTATCTTTATCTGATAAAATATATTATTTTACAACAGTGAATAATCAGCACACCATTATTATTATTAATTAATAATTCATGTTTTTGCTTGTTGCTGTCATTATTATTCATCATTGTCATTATTATTCTTATCACCATCATTATCAATAACAATACAATTTGTAAGTGGTGGTTTCCTGAGTTTTAAAGGGATAGTCAACAGAGAAAGCCAAAAATGACATTTTTTTATGCTAGTTTATTTGATATTGGAATGGTTAGGTAGCACTAATTTAATACATAAGCTACCAAAAGACAGTGATTTTCCCAATAGGGGACCAAATTTTATTGTAAAACTTTCCAAAAGTATAAAAATAGCAGTATAAAACTGTCAAGTTTGCACAAATCTACTTTGAATTTCGCGCTGTTAGAAATATCGCCAAAGACTCGTTACATTGTTGTCTATAACGAGGGTACACCCCGCACAGACATAGCGTGCATTCAACTTGTGCGACATTAGTAAACCACCACTGCTGGAGCGCGACTGTGAGTGATCCCCCTAATATGACGGGACCGGCATGCACGCCTCGTCATTATTACACAGATACTTATCAGCATTGTGGCTATTTCACATTAGGCAATATCAGTGATCAGTGATGACAATAATTATCACGGACAACTTCTCCTATCATCGATCATTATTAATAATAATAAGCGCTATTATTGCATATCTATTGGTATTATGTTATGATGTTGTTATGATTATGAAATACAAATATCAAAAATATTATTAGCATTTTTTTTATTTAGTAATATTATTATAAGAATAATACTACTAAAATACTAAATATTATTATTATCATTAATTATAATAATTTTATAAAAGTAACTGGCAAAAAAATTAATTATTACGGTTTCAGCAATGAATGGCCCCTAATAACTAAAAATATTTAATATTTCAATGTTTTTTTAGTAGTCCAAAATACGTGAATTGGGGAAACTAAGGGTGTAACAACATTGGAAAATGATAGCTTGACAATTATGACAATTAAATCATATAAGGATATGAATGCGTTTGGGGTGTACGCCAATCCCGGTGACGAACCAAAGAATGTATTGCCGATATCCAAAATGCGATTTCACATTTTCCCTTAAATCTCACAAACTAAAATGTTAAAAACAACAAAGATACTCCCATATTTATTGTTACTGCTATTCAAAGTTTGTATCAAAATTTAGTTTTCTCTGTTGACTATCCCTTTAATAATAACACTGTGCATAAATAGCAGATGATGCAGTTGTTGTCAGGGCAACAAAAGTCTCGCAATGAACAGCTACTTTTCAACCCAAGAATTTAGGCTAACAAACTTACGATTGCGGGCTATAGTTATGAATGAAGACACAAAAAAAGAGGACAACTCTTGCAAAATTTTGTAAATTGTACGCACTCGCCTACTCCTATAAGTTATGGTTCGAGGGATAAACGCGTTGATCAAACTTTCTCAAACCAACGCGTTGAGACACCGAAAACGCCTATTGCTAACCTAAATGCAATGAATTTCCACTATACAAATCCAAGGCTGGCGCAGGTTGAACTTTGATAAAAGCAATAGTATTCGCTAGAAGATTTCTTTCGAAAAAATAAAGCCATACAGATACGCCATTGACAGCCATACAGATACGCCATTCACAACCATACAGATACGCCATTGACAGCCATACAGATACGCCATTCACAGCCATACAGATACGCCATTCACAACCATACAGATACGCCATTCACAAGCATACAGATACGCCATTCACAGCCATACAGATACGCCATTCACAACCATACAGATACGCCATTCACAACCATACAGATACGCCATTCACAAGCATACAGATACGCCATTCACAGCCATACAGATACGCCATTCACAACCATACAGATACGCCATACATATACGCCATTCACAACCATACAGATACGCCATTCACAACCATACAGATACGCCATTCACAAGCCATACAGATACGCCATTCACAACCATACAGATACGCCATTCACAACCATACAGATACGCCATTCACAACCATACAGATACGCCATTCACAGCCATACAGATACGCCATTCACAGCCATACAGATACGCCATACAGATACGCCATTCACAACCATACAGATACGCCATTCACAACCATACAGATACGCCATACAGATACGCCATTCACAAGCATACAGATACGCCATTCACAGCCATACAGATACGCCATTCACAACCATACAGATACGCCATTCACAACCATACAGATACGCCATTCACAAGCATACAGATACGCCATTCACAGCCATACAGATACGCCATTCACAACCATACAGATACGCCATACATATACGCCATTCACAACCATACAGATACGCCATTCACAACCATACAGATACGCCATTCACAAGCCATACAGATACGCCATTCACAACCATACAGATACGCCATTCACAACCATACAGATACGCCATTCACAACCATACAGATACGCCATTCACAGCCATACAGATACGCCATTCACAGCCATACAGATACGCCATACAGATACGCCATTCACAACCATACAGATACGCCATTCACAACCATACAGATACGCCATACATATACGCCATTCACAGCCATACAGATACGCCATTCACAACAAAAAAAAGAATACAATTTGCACTAATTGCTAAAACACAAAAAAAAACATTACGCTGATTCAGTTACGACTAACACACCTTTGAGAGCAAACTTGACAATTTTTCAAGCTTAACTCACGCGATTGGTACAATTGCGGCAAACTGCTGCTAAGAATTCGCCAACTACTTCCAAAGTGAAAGGAAAGTTAGTATATACACTCTGCAATACACACCTTATTTTTTGACCCGAGAATATGAATGCTTAGAAGCAGGGCGACTTTGGTTTGTTACACACAAGGTTGGCTTGGTTTAAACCAGTTTATATGGTTTTTATGATTTTTCGTTTGTTAATTACATATTTCAAGTTTTTCAAAGCTCAATTTGCACCGGTTTGCTTTATAGCAATCACTCATGCTATGCTCACATTCTGTTGGTTATTCTGAAGATCTAAAATGATAAAAGCAACTTTTTAACTCAATTTCAGTTAATTACTAAGATAGAGAATTGATGTTTATTAAAAAAATTAGCTACATATATAACTGATGTAATTTCAAATTTGAGATGGTACGCTGTCAATTGCAGAAGTGCTTGACGCTAAAAAATCAGGAAATATTCATTTCCCACCTCTCCAATGCGAAAGTACGTCAAAAATAGCAATGACCTTGTGCCCTGCTATGGTAATGCCATGTATCTGTGGGACCTAGTGTGTATATGTTTTCTATTTGATGTAGTTTTATTGTACAATCAGTCAATTATTGAATTATTAATGCTTTGCTGTACCACGTGGTTGTCTTGTTTGGAAGTAAACACTAAACATTTTTAACGAGCTAACTGCTACGTATCAACTGCCATTGTTTCAACTAATCAGCAGGCCAAATATATCGCGTTGGCTGCACTCAAACTATTTAAACCATGAAAACCAATTTAAACCATAAAAACCGGTTTAAATCAAGAAAGCCGGGTTTATTCGTTTTTTTTTCACAAGAACCATGGTTTTTTCCAACTCCGGCTACACAAAACATACTTAGCAGTTGTCTTTCCTTTGTGCGTCAAAAATAACTATGTAGTCAATACAAAATAACTCAAAGTAATTGTGAACTAGCTCATATTTGTTTTTCACCACTTATATAAACTATTATACATTTTCATCTTATGTTGCTTTGAATTTTTTCATTAAACAACCGGCAATTAAATCTCGATTATTGTTGAGGATAAACAACAATGCCAAAAAATCAGTGGTGGCGATGACAAATTGATCACAAATAACTCTAAAATATAATAATTACTACCTTTCGATAATTTTAAATTTGAAAAATCTTTTCAATGGTAAACTCGGCTTAGTTTTAAAGATATTTCACATTTAACATGACATATGGACGACAGTGTTTATGCAGTAGCAGATACGCTACTACTTTATTATGACTACTACTACTTTACTACTACCACTTTTGACATGGTAAATAAAATTGCTAACCAAACCTCAACACCTCCAGAGAATCTAAAAATATTTACAATCTCAACTTTAAGACATCATTGAAAAGCCCACATTTGAAGCCCTAGTGCATAAATAATTTGATAGTCGTAGATTTCAATGGTATTTGTTGGGATAACAGAATTATGTTTGCAAAACATAACCTAAAAATTGTCAATCAGTGAAGTATTTCTGTATTTTACTAGCTCAGAAGTTGCTTTATTTAAGAGTGATCGACATGGTATGTGAAGTTACCCCCTATGTGGACCCTGTTTATGTATTGTGCACGTTGAGCATTCATTTTGATTGGACAGCCAGTACCCAAATTATATGCAGTCAACACCCGAAAGCGGGTTTTTGTGCTATATTTTCATTATTGTTACTAAATAAATATAGGTATTTCTTACTTTTAACTGAAACAGCTAGCTGAAAGCCTCATTATGATGCATCGCAATACTCGATAACCAATTTTGCCAGAGATTTAGAAGCTTTTTACTGCACTCTCTTCATTGAAAGTGAAAAAAATGACTAATTATCCTTTGCTTTATCGATGGTATAAAAATCAGCTAAATTCAAGATTTCATCAATATCTATGCAGAAGGGCTTTAAAAGTGTTCGCCATAAAAGCGATAAACAAACAGCTACGTCGTTACTATCAACAATAAAAAATACGACTATATTGTTAGTAATAATTAATATTATTATCAAATAACAAAACTGTTACAGTAATAATAATTATTATAACACTGAAGCAGAAATTGCCAAAAAAATGGTAGCAACAAGCACAAACTTTTACCTCTAGTGTTGTTGTACGCTACTTAAAAATTCAAATTTGTTTACCTGAACACTCTTATTAGGCCACAATACATGATGAAGTCTTCATTCAGAAGACAAAATACCTAATAATAAAAATTTAATAATAGAAGTATCGACTTTTTGTAGATATTATTATTGTAACTGAGCAGCATCCACATATTGATCTGTTGATGCAAGCAAAGTTGAAATTAACATTAGCGTTATTATAAACAACCGGCAAACCATTAAATAACAGGATCATCGATGACGCCAACGATGTTATTACTATTTCTTATTATTACTACTCGCTATTATTAACTAATAATAGTGCAAAAGCGGCAAGGTCGTAGCGTAAAATGACAAGCATTCAATAAAAATTTGTCTCAAAAAACCAGCAATTTGTCAAAAAACCACATGTTTTTCCATATCTTTCAATCTAAAGCTCATAAAGCTACAAACCAAAACAGATTGGATGGCGAAATCTACTGCACATAAATATAACCTTGAATATCTTTTAAATTCCACATGTAGGCTTGAGAAAATGCCTTTACAGTTTCGTCATTTCATCAGCATTCCACCAAGTCCCCGAAGGGCATCTACATATTGCTATAGAAACATAAAATACATTGTCATTTTGGGAATCTATTGATGTACAATTTATTGTGGTTGTTTCATTTATTTTGATGCTAGGAAAGTTTTTCAGAAACACCTCGCACTGAATTTCTTTTTCCACTTTAGCCATTCGTGAATTATCCATGTTACGACATGTGCAAAAGCAGTGCGGGGTATATAATGACATTACAGCTAAGGCTAGGCTAAATGACGATTAGTTATTATTTTATTGTCATCACGAAAACCACCATTTTTCATTAGCGCCTGGTCGAATTTGTATAAAAATCAGCATTGGCCCACGGTTCATTTATACTAATGCTACACCAGTTAGCCAGATATAGCATCATCGAAGGGCTTCTAGTGGTAATAAAAATAATCAACGATATATAAATAATAGTCGTTACTTAATCAATATTCCGTTATTATTCATTATGATATTTTGGATGGATGATACAGAATTTTGATTGATTGCAATCACCTTGCTATATAATCCAGCTGGTGCTAGTTTCATAGTTTACACCTACATGATACTATTAAATTGACTGGCCAATACAAAGAACTCATTAACTGTTATATAGTCATGAAGCGTACATATATATCGCATCCACAAAACTCACGTGAGCGAAACATTTATTAAGACAAAGCAACAATATATAAATTTGTCCCACACGATTTATTCAAACTTTCAAATATTCTTATGTTACTAGTCTTTCAATAACTTGGGACCACAGGTTGTTACAAAGAAAATTTAAAAAAGGACGAAAATGAGACATTAGTCCGGACTAGTTAAGCCAATCACTGCACAGCTTACATAGCTGCGGACTATAAAAAAAACATTTCGAAGGTGCATTATAAACAGGCAATCTGCCAGCGAGCCGTGGGCTCTTAGGGTATTATTTCATGATATCTTGCTGTACTATAATCTTGCAGACCTATTGATATATTATTTATTATAGATCATTCACATGTGAAGGCATAAATAGATTTAGCTCTTCTCAAATGAAAAGGTAATTTTTTTTAATAATGAAGCTAGCTACTTGCTGATTTCACTTAAATATAATAACAAAAGACAAAAAATCATCTGCTTCGAGAACCAAAACGAAGTAATTTAAGTGAATACAGAGCAGTTTTCAAAACTCATTTTCTCAGCAACTATCAGTGTGAGGCAAATATATTTAACATCATTTTGACTGCAAGATATCACACAGTGATGTAATTTATCATGTCCCAAGTCTGTTTTGAAAATACTTTTGGGACTAGCTAGTACAGTAGATATATACGCACAGTTTTATGCGTGAGTGAACGTTGCTAATTGCCTAGAATGGGAACAGTAATCAATGCACTTTTTTTAACTAAACAAAGTAAATTTTCCAAACTAGTTTTGACAGTTAATTATTGAAGTGTCATTAGCAAATCTGGTATCATTTTATTCACAAAATATTACTGTACACACTCATTTAAAACAAACTGCTTGTAATGTTTTTAGACTGACCTAAAAACATTTTTTGCAGCAGCTAGATAACAACTACAAATTAAATACATAGTAGTGGATGATAAATTAAATATTATAATAAATAATAATAACAAGTAGTAGTCCTTGTTGCTTGAGCTGTTGTAGGCAGTAATAATTATAACATGTTTTTTGACTGGCAGGATACACTGAAAAACCGGGTACCTGCATATTGATTTTATTCAGCATAGAAACATGAGTAAAATATGTAACAATCATTAAAGGGCAAGTAGCACCTTTGAGTTTTCTGCATAAGTTACAAGCTTGTCAGGCAGTGATTAAACCGTTCCCATTCTTAAAATTGAGTTACAGTAAATTATTTGGATATTTACTTGAACATTTAGCTCATTTGGATCATATGTTTTGATATTGTCAAGTTGTCTTCTCTTCAATTTAGATTAGGACAGTAGGAAAAACAACTTCTCCATATCAACTGTAGCCCTAACATCTTTGTCATACTGTGTTGCGCTATTATTAAAGCCCAGCTCCCAATATAGGTAGCAGACTATAAACAAGTTGCCATCAAGTCTATAGTGGTGACCCTGTAGTAGGATCACTAATCTACCGCATCGCAGCTACGTGGTAGTATTTAAATTTTGGGTGTTTATTGCTTCTAAAGCACTGTGAGCATCAGTCGAAATGTTGCTTCTTTGTGTTTGTATCTTTCACGCCAAAAAAGTTTTAAGAAACATTGGAGAGAAAAAAACAAAAGTAACAAAACTATATATAGTTTCCACCCCCTATTTGTTGTCTGTGCAGTGAGTCACAAGAAGCCGTCTTAGTGTATTGAATACAGCTGCAATCGTAAATTTTTTTATGATAGGTAGTACATGAGATGAATGGCAGAGTTTGTCTCGTAAAAAACAACCAAACTAAAAGATGTATCAGTTCTCTGAATTGATAAATAATCAGTTGTTACTCTATCTATTGATCAACGCGTGGCACTGATATTTTAGATAGATGTGATATTTTTGTGTATCAAATGTTTTGTTTACCCATGGTTTTTTTTCATTCTCAAACACCAGATAATTTTTAGTACCAAATAGTTCTTCAGCATCTGAGTGTATCATACGATAATAATGGGGATAGTGATGATAACAGTAAATATGCCAGGAGTCGCTAGAGTTTCGAGGTAAGCTCCAAAAAAAGTCTAATTACTATTTGAAAAAAGTGAAACAAAGAGTATGTGGTTACATTTCTAGCAGAATTTATTACTTAATAACCTCGAATCCTGGTCTGTTGATTAACAAAATTATAATCACAGAATAAATTTTTCTGCTAAATAAGCGTCATTTATTTATAACGGTAAAACCAAATGGTAATTATCGGTGAATAAAAGACAAGTGTTGAATTAGGCGCAACCTTGTCTTTAGCTCATAGTAAAAAATTGAGCATTAAAACTTGTGGTCGTTTTCACACATCAGCAAATTTCCAAAAAGAGTACTTTTAAAACATCATAGTATCAAGCAGTTGGATGTGCCATCAGCTGGTAGTAACTAGTATTTTTCATCCAAGTAAAATCTTTAATATGGCAAATGAAACGGCAGAAGAAACAAAACTTCATTCAAGAATAGGCTGGCGAACCACCATACCAACAATCTCTAGACCCAAGCCGAATGAAAAAAATCTGAAAAATGACTGACTACCAATTACACAGGGCATTATTTGAAATATTCCACGAGACTTCTTTCCTCATATTAGCACAATGTGCAGTAGTAAAAAAGTGCAGTTAATGTTGTGTATGACTAAAAGCTGGAGTTGGGCTTTTTTCCTGTTGAAATCGTCACTCTGCAAGGTCACGATGATCTCATAGCTGATGAATATAAATAGATCATTGCGGTGGTCAACTGGTAGTCTATATTATTTTCATGAACTCACTACAAAGCCAAGAGTAGACCACTCTGACTTAAAATTCATTTCAAGTTCTAGAATCGCTGCCGTTTCTTAAAAAATGGCATCAGTTAAAAACAACTCTAATATTACCATCAGAATCACCATGTTTCAAACCATATGCTGATATTTCTAGCTCAAAGGTACTACTCGCACTTTAGTAAGTTTAAAATATTGTTATTCCAGTAGTTCAGTAGTAGTATACTCACCACACTATTATTATTAAAATTTATGTATTATTATTAATATTATTACATGTAGGGGAGAGTGGGGTACATTGGGACATGGGGTACATTGGGACTGGTGTGTTTACTAACAAATGTAATGTCCAATCAGGTTGCTTATAAAGTTTTATATAACAGAGGGTGATGTAAGAAATACTCCAAGCTGGATTTGGTAAGATGGGATAGGAGCTCTGGGACATCGTGCGACTGTATCCCAGGCAAATAACCCTTTAAAAAAACTTGAATGCTTATACTAAAAAACATGTTTTTACACATTGTCAGAAGATAAGTAATTTAAATTAAAAAATTGGGCTTAAATATCTCCATACAAATGGATAAACATTGAAATTATCAAGAAGATCAAGGGGAAGCAACTCTAACAATGCTAATGGGAGTAGTTGTAATTGGCTGAAAATAATCGTGGAATCCACCAGTTATTAGTTACTGATTCGGATGTGGGAACCTATCGAAATTTGGTTCTAAGATATAATGGTGCTCTTTACTATCACGCGCCATTTTTCATCTGGTTGGAATTTCCACGCTGCACACATGAAGTCGGAATTAGTGGCTTCCATCAATATAAATGCAATTAGTGTACACATATCGTAAATCAAGTTAAAAATTTCATTGTGAAATGGCAATGAAAGATGTCTGCAGGAATTGTCGGGAGTTCCATTGTGACCACGATCACAAGGATTATCTAATACTAATTTCCATCAAAAGGATAGAAAAAAACTGATGCTTGTTTTGGTGAGTTAGTTGATAATGGTAGTCATAAAAGAATAGACAGACAGTAGTAAATGTGTAGAATAATAATAAATAACAATACTAAAAGGAAATAGTGGGATCGGACAGGCCAAATAAATACTGTAAGGGAAAGAAAGAAATATACTTCCGATCCGAAGATTGTCAATTTTATGCAGTGTGAAAATCGGCGAGCATTTCTAGAAGAGGGATATTTTGCAGGCTTGTAAATCAGGGCTGAGTAGGCCTAGAGGGTTATTCAACACACCAATCTGCTGCTTAAGACCTGAATATTAAGAGAATCAATAAAGAAAGTGTTCAATGCTGGCATGCTTTAATCTAAAATGCAGTAACAGTAAATCTACAGTGCACTATGTTGGTCAAATTCAATATATTGCATATGGTGTGGTAAGAGTGAACTTTTTAAAACATTGTGGGTACACATTTGTATGCCTGATATCCAAGATCAGGATGGTGTACAAAATGTCCTGTCCAATTCTACTAAGTTGGTGGGACTGCACATGTGCGGTTTCATATTAATGTTTCCCATGTTAGATAAACAATAGTTATATTCCAACATACAATGTGTAATAATAGTTCAATAAACAATCACTTTTAGTTTTTCATTTTAATGTAAGTCATATACTTTCTAATTGTAAATATATGTTGTCGTTCATACCAAAAAGCTACTGTCCCAATCATTGGGACAACAACTGGGGCACACTGAGACACGGTGCAGGGTACATTGGGCAAATGTGCCCTGCACCGGGTCTCAGTGTAAATGACTTTGTTAAATCACCAATAGAAGAATAGTCATTTTTATCAAGATACATTATTATTGCTATAATAGTGGATTACTAGTAGTAAGCTTAACGTGTTCGACTGTATGTTCCATTAATATGAAGGTAATTCAAGGCCTACTACATCATCATTCTTCTGAGCAATAGACTTCGGAGAGAAAAATAATCATATATTCTTGTCCCAATGAAATTATTGAATGTTTGTACCACAGGCCTACTGCAGAAAATTTGGTGGATTTTGGACCATTTTTCGGAATTTTATGTTGAGTTTTGTTGTTGTTGTTTTGAAGGTAAGTCATGGTCTGACACACCTGTCTTCACGTGCTGGCCTGCTGACTCAAAAATAATTTGGGCAGCACCCCAACAAGAAATCACCAAAAAGTATACCCTCTGGGCTGTCGATACTGACCTTTTTTATTCCAATCAGATGACTACATGACAAGCAGCAACCTCGTGTTTCCAAAGTTATGCTTGCAAATGGCACGTCACACAAAATTTCTTCACATCACCCGAGTCTCCTAAACTAACAAATCGTAACCCACAGGGGTGACGAAAAGTCCTCATCTCAGCTTTGAAGCTACGGGCACTCGTATTAACCCGTATTCACCGTCCTCTACCCAGACGGGTAGACAACTGTGCCCGTATTAGTGTTGCGAGGATCCACAACACATTACTGCCGAAGAAAATAGAGACGATGCGCCCGGTAATAATAAATCCTTTCACCGCTTACCAACTGTTCACGAGAGCGCTTGGTCAGAACAATCAGTCGATAAAGGCTGCATCGTTTTTACTTTTTTTCGGCAAACTCTCGAAGCCCCTCTTGTGTATCCTCAAAAAAAAATTTGCGGACTGTTACGAGTACCAATAATGTTGAAGCTGAGATGAGTAGCCTTTGTTGCCCGGCTAGCACTTGGACCAGGACTTGCTAGTTTAGGAGACTCGGGTGATGTGAAGAAATTTTGCATGACGCGCCTTTTGCAAGCACAAACTTTGGAAACACGAGGTTGCTCCTTCTCATGTAGTCATCTGATCAGAATAAAAAAAGGTCAGTATCGACAGACCAGAGGGTTTACTTCTTGGTATTGTGAAGGACGCCATAAGCGTAGCCCTGATTCTACCAACACAAACAATCTATTCCATGGACTTATTCTATTATTATTATCTTACATGTGTTCTATGCTTCACTCTTACCTGACACGTATCGTTCTATGTGTAGCTTCACCCAATCACTATCGAGGGGTGGAGCCATTCTTTTGTACATTTATCTAAAGGAGGTGCTAAACTGTTCTAACTAGCCAATTAGTGCAACTAAGGCGTGTATCTACTTTATATTTTATATATCTCTTGTGTAAACTGCTTATTATAAAATGCTCAGTTTAGCTGTAATAAATCAGAGTTACCCTGCACACTCTCCGAAGTCACTTTGTCTAACAAAACACTTCACAGCGCACTATACCACACATTGCAATAAGCTATCCACTATAGCCTGCTATAAAGATACATCTTGCACAGTAGTATAGATATCAGACAGCACACTAGCCAGACTGTTCGGCCCTGCCTAACATTGTTCGGCCTCGGCTGTAGAGGGCAATAGTGAGACTGGCCGGCTCAGCTAACAGTCAGTAATGACTAGTCACTGAGTCAGCAGAAAGTCGTAGCTGTGCCACTACTTAAGCAGAGCCTACAATTGGTGACGGGAGGACGTACAGGTGTCAAAGCTAAGCTACCACAGAGCGAAATCCTGTACAGTATTTTCTTGGTGGGGTGCTGCCCAAATTATTTTTGAGTCAGTAGGCCAGCACGTGAAGACAGGTGTCAAACCATCAATTAACTTACCTTCAAAACAACAACAACAAAACACAATATAAAATTCCGAAAAATGGCAAAAATCCACCAAATTTTCTGCAGTAGGCCTGTGGTTTGTACTCCACTCTCCCCTACAACTACAACAACCACTACTTTCTAATACTACTACTTATCATCATTGTTCAGCATTATGATGATTATTTATTATTCATCACTGATTTTGATCGATAATTATTATATAAAATAATAATCTAAATAATAATAACTATTATTACAAATAATAATTATTAATAAATAAATAAAAACATCGTCGTTCGTCGTGCTCCGTCAGTCAGTGCTGAAGAAGAAGAGTAAGTCATGCAGCACTCCTACTTATGCAGTGGAATATAAAGCATTTAATAAACAGCCTGTTATGCAGACAGGGGAGAAGCAGTAGATCTTCAAGTAACTCGACAGTTTCATTTACAATTATTAGGGTGGTACTATGAAATTTCATATGGCCCATAGCTGCTACTAAGTAGTATAAAGTGAAAGAAAATTTGCACGTGTAATGTCAAAGTTGTAATCGGTTTTGTGTTTATTCCGGCGACTTCAGGTTTTTCCAGTTTCGACTGTACTTTTTAAAAAATGCCCTTCAAGATTGTTTTGCAAATTAATTAATGGTTATAGGAAAAACAGAAAATACTAATTATTACACAGTAATATGTAACTCAGTTATATTAAAATCTCGTTGGCTTTTGGGCATAAATACATTTCATTTTTAAAAATATTGCAGCTGCATTGGACGCTTCAGCTTTAACTTTTGACGGAGTTTAATTATACTAAACTCGCCACTGATATCCCAAATTATTCGACCATGATAGTTCTATGAGTTACTTCATTGATTATTTTACAGCAGATAGAAGACAACTCAAATAATTTTATTGTTTCTGCGTTTGAATAATACATTCCACTTTCCATTTCATTCACAACTGATGTAACTCTGAAAGGGCTCTGAAATTACGCGGCACAATTTTATTGAAACTTGCACATGATGTTTTTTTCAGTTTAATGTGCTAGCTAGGACAGCTAAACTGATCAAGCCGATGAGTCGCCTGTGAGTGCAGATTTCTTCCTTTGCTGGAGACACTCAGCCCCAGGGCTGATACTCCTTCAAATATACCCACGTGGCTAGGCCAACCGGGGGCCAACCCTTACAAGATGTACCCCTATCCACTTGGTTGTCAGTCCAGCCCACACCCCCTAAACACTTGGTGACCCGCATCCCACTGTATGATGTTAGCATGGGTTATGATTATGAGCATAATAAATACTCTACATGTACCTGGCTGTGTTTCAATATGCAGCTGCATGCCAATTTAGTATGTATACTTGAATTGAGAAAACGTTACAACAGTAACATGTAATGTCTAACACTTGGTTCATCGGGCAAAACACCCCCCTAAAGTAGCAAATCCACTATGCATGCACTTTGCACAAAAAACATCCCCTAAAAAGTGTTTTCAGGCCGAGCCTTATGGAGTATCAGTCCTGGGCACGCAGCTAAGCTATCGACCAGGTACCTATTGTCAACATGAAAAATTAGGAAACTTTATTAGATATATTTTGAAAATTTCAAATTTTTTGTATTAGTAAATAACTTACAACATAAAAAATATTGCGGAACTTTACCAGGAATTGAAATAAAAATCCAAAAGCACAGCAGCAGTGATGACCTCAATCAACGATGCATAGCTGTTTAGGACTGCTATCTAGAGTTAGTAGTGATAGAAGGTAGTTTTGAGGAGCAGACAACTTCTCATAAATATCAAAAGAAACCTGGATGTTTACAATAACTTCTTGTCCGCAGTATTAATACGAGAGGTTAGTGGGTGATAGAAGTAACTCGAAGGAATATTGTTCTCTGTATGTTGACTGTACACATAATGAACCAATGCAGTGGTGTAGAACAGCACACAGCGTATTCAGTCTAGAGATTAGTGACTGTTGAACAGTACTGTAACAAAGTACCTTCAACAAGAGGGAAATATTAAATCCACCCCTTGTCATGTACCCCCTGTCCCAATAAGATTACACCACTGGAGTATATGCTTTAGTACAATTATATAAATAGTCGTAGGCAGAGTCTATCAGTATTTGTTATCTGCACTTGCGCTGGAAGCAGCGCCAGCCATAGCACCAGCGGCAGCATCAGCAGCCAATTGAGAGCCGACGTTACGTACATTCTCATTCTTTAACATGCCAGTGGTAAACTCAGATTGGGCTTTCTGAAAGCTTGCTCCTGTACCGCGATAATATTTGTGGACCTGTAAAGGAATAAACGGTGCAGTGTTAGGTTCATAGAACACCTGCAGGGAAGTGTTAGGGCACCTGCAGGGAAGTGTCAGTGAGCCATTACCTTGATCAGTAGAAACAGATCTAAACAGAGGAGTATCATAGATCCAAACATCACTATTAGCATTACTCCACCCATATTTCTTTTAGCCTGTGTAGCTTCTTTGTCATTAAGATAAGTGACAGATGTCAGTAAACCACTGCAACACAAGGACACAAGGCTATACACATGTCACCCGCTATCTAACCAAATTAAATCGTTAGTTCAATTCCAACACATTGGATTCCCATAAAAAAATTGTTAAAGGTCTTAGGACAGCTAATTTAGAGAGAATTTAATCTAATTTAAACTTTTTGAGGTTGAAATGTGTTCAAAAAACTTGTCTGGAGTTGCCCTCTCACCAGTAAGGCTATTCCTATAGATGGAATCAGTGCTGACCTAGACGAAATTTTTCCACGAAGATGCAACAATTTATATAGAGCTACAAAGAGATTTATATAGAGCTACAAAGAGATTTATATAGAGCTACAAAGAGATTTTTTGAAAGTTTGTCTGGATTGTAGAGAAGTAGGGCCTCATAAATATTGGCATTGTGCAGAGATTTTTGTGATTGCAAAAAATTTTAAATCTTTTGAAGCTGTTTTTCTCAAGTCTGCAACTTTTTTATCTTTGGTAAAGTCAGTATTATGTACACACCGGCCTTCACTTGACAGCATTTCGTGATCAAAATCGGAAATCTAATGGATAATTTTTATCAAAATATTAATCTTTAGGTAAAACATTAATTAAGCAATGTTATTAGTGCAATTTTATAACAATGTGATGAGAAAAATAGCGTTACCAAAATTATATTTCCAATGCTGTTTTTTTCACAACAACGATAATAAATAAGTCTGAAATACTTGCCATCTTCCTGAGAAACAATTGAAAAAAAAACAAAATAATAATAAGGAACATTTTTAGAAGTTAATTTTAAACTGAAAACTTAATTAAAATGGTATAATTACTTGTTCAAATGTACTATATAATATTATAATGGAACTACCACTCGCAGATAGCCACTTTCGTCTACCACGCTGTCATAGACCTCCATAGACCTCTACAAAACTATTGCATTTTCGGTGCTGCAAGTGAGTTTTCTCAATAGTTTTACAATGCTTAATGAGAGAACACTGCACACCTAGAGTGTGTCTTGCACAGCTTGTCCTAAGCCCTTTAAAGGAAGCCAACATACTGAGAACTCATTTTGAAAGTTCGATTTTCATTCAAAACAATCTCAGTCAAAGAAGGAAACAGCAAAGCAACTTGTTTTGTCCATATAAATTATTCTCGGTGAATAAATGATACTAAATAAAAGGGAAGTGAAGTTGGATAGACCAATAAACTGATATATGTGACTCAAATTGTTATTAAAAAGTTTTTAGTAAAACATATTTAATTTCCTCAAGCCTTGCAGTCTATAATTGTACGCGGTGAAGATTGACTAGTGAAAGGAATAGTTTATCATTAGACGCAGGAGCTCTGAACGTACGACCTTTGGCAGACAATACTCCTTGCTGGCTGATAAACCCAACTCATTAATATATATAAATATTATTGTAAATGCTAGATAATTATTAACAAGGCATTCTATTAAAAGAAAAATAATTTTATAAGAAAATGCACAATTAGCATTAGGGAGATAACCTTGGCTTCATAGAGTTATCAAATGGTCCAATTACGATTGAAGAGTTATCAAGCAATAGAGCGATACTTACACATAACCAGTCCCAGCAGGACCAACAATCATCAATATATCAACGAGCACTTGAATGAATGCCACGAGAAAGAACCAGAAGTAGTTGATGGACGAATCGCTCCTACAAGCATAGAGATGACAAGCATAGAGGTAACAAGCATAGAGATGACAATGATAGAGATGACAAGCTTAGAGATAACAAGCATAGAGATAGCAAGCATAGAGATGAAAAGCATAAGATGACAAGCATAGAGATAACAAGCATAGAGATAGAAGTCAACAAAAGGGAAAACAGAAGCAAATAATTCACATAAAAGAACACAACAGTCCTCTGGTGTAACTTGGATAAAAAAATCACTCAAGTAATGGGGAATACCTGAGGGCCTTGTACACAGGTCTGTACCAACACAGAAATGAAGAAACTGGCCACAATAGCAACCATAGAATAGAGAGACCAAATGATGTGCCAGCAGTGTTTGTACCATCAGTGCTGAGTGCGAAGTAGCCGATGTTAAACAGGAAGTTGAGGATCATCACCACAGATCTAGCTACAATCACAAACAAACAAGTTACAATATAACATGCCCTCACTAACCAGACCAACACAACGGGCAGTCTTAGAGCCAACCAAACAACACTATCTCCTACAGCTTTCCATGAATTACAACTAACATGACTGCACCTCCTGCTACAGTCATATACAAACAAGAGTTAAACCTGTCTTCTGGTTGTGAACGCTTTCAGTTACATATAGGCTGGTCAGTAAGAATCATTGATTAATCTTTGATGGTTGCAGTTTGATGGAAACTCGTTGAAACAGTGATTTTCAATTGCTACTCTGGTGTTCTAGTGAGACCGATTCACCATTTGCATATGTAAAAGTGAATTTATGTACATAAACATTTGGCAGTCAGTGTGTATGCATAACAAAATATATCGCTGCATCTACGCATTTCAAATTCAGCGAAAACGTGTATTTCATTGTAAACAGATTGGAGAAAAAAAATTTGTGGATAGGCTCAACGGTTACTGAGAAAATTAGAGTGCGCAATGGGCTGATCACCTGTCACTGTAGAGCGTTCACCAATTTACACTAAGAGCCCCCACGTGTTACTGAATGAGCAATATACAAACCAACACTAAATATCGCATTTCAAAGTGCAGTGATGTGGATTTCGGAATTAATTTAGTTTTTCATGCAATTTTGTGATAGAGAATCTTTTGTTAAGTTGTGCTCTTTGAGCTCCGTTTATAATATCAGCACAATAAATACTGACTTTTACTCAAGATTTGTTTCGTTTGCATAGATATACAACTTCCCGAGAATAATCATCATGCAGGCAATCTCAAAAGCCCCAAAAAGTTGGTTTGTAACCATTCACATATTTTAGCTGAGCCACACTCTTTGTTTATCACTGCATGCAGTCCGTTGTATAACCTACATATGATACAACTTTGACCTGATTTCAAATTGGGAGGTTAGAGTCATATTAATTCGGCTCAATAAACGTTCATATGAACCCATCGGGTTCGCAAACTGGGTCAAGACAATCTCTATTTCTTACGCTTCTCTCATAGTATCATGCACCAAAAATGCCCATTGCCGCTATTTATAAGCACTCGCTGTTGTGGTATTCAAGGCTACCAGCTCCACTGCAGTCTAATTATTAAGCATGCTCATCCTATAACCATACAAGGCTCACAGAATACATGGGCACTGCTAACTAGTAGGAAAGGCAACTCCTAAATGTGTGACTTACTAATCCAGGTGTAGTAAGCAAGCTTGGCCACTCTCTGAAACTCTGGTGGGATGTCCAATTCAAAATCTTGGTAGAAACAGGGTTGTACAGGGCAGTTAGCGGGCAGTGGGGGCCAGTTGTTTACTTTGGCTGCAACAGATAAGTCTTATGTTCTGGATGCGAGCGCTAGTAGAAGTCTACTTCTATGTACAGTGAACCTGGTTGCACGGCACTTTATGGTAGTCAGTAAACTTCATTTCACTTTCAACATATCAGAATACTTTATATAGCTGGACTATATTAAACCGTCTGGTACACTAAACTGTCTGGTACACCAAACCATCTGGTAAACTAAACCGTCTGGTACATTAAACCGTCTGGTAAAAAGTTGACAAGAAAAATAATTAAATACAAATCACCAATCAGAGACTAAAACTTGCTGGGATGTTCCATTCGTACTCAAATAAAGCCTTCAAGCGCCTACACTCGCTCATAATGGCGAGGAGACAACTCCTAATACCTGTCACGTTTCAGAAATCAACACAGTTATGTTCCACTCACCTCCTTGAGCAGAACGGTTCCTAAGTTTCTGTTCTTTCTCTTGTAGCTCGGCTGCCTTACGCTCAAGCTCTTCCTGTCTGCGCTGGAGCTCAGACGTGTCTATTTGCTGGGCAGCAACAGGAGTGTACGGAGGAGGGTCAGCACCAGCAGGCTGTATCACTGCTGATTGGCTGGCATTAGGTTGAGGAGCAGCAACAGTCTGGGTGGGCTACACAGAAGTACATACCGACATACGTACAGAAGTACATACCAACATACGTACAGAAGTACATACCAACATACGTACAGAAGTACATACCAACATACGTACAGAAGTACATACCCACATACGTACAGAAATACATACCCACATACGTACAGAAGTACATACCAACATACGTACAGAAGTACATACCAACATACGTACACAAGTACATACCAACATACGTACAGAAGTACATACCAACATATGTACAGAAGTACATACCAACATACGTACAGAAGTACATACCAACATACGTACAGAAGTACATACCAACATACGTACAGAAGTACATACCCACATACGTACAGAAGCTTTGAAATGTTTTCATATTGTTAATGTTGTTGAGAGCGCATACATAGTGGGAGACCTAAGCAGCGGGTTTATGAATCTAAATTATTAAATTATAAAAAAAATATTAGCAACAAGCAAATCTTGTTTTTTTTTCACCCATTAGGGCTTCAGATTACAGCAAGAAGTTCACCCAAGCAAAGATAACACAATATGACTATTAGACAGGTAACTGCTCAAATATCACAAGACTATGGCTAAGAATGACTCATTGCAATGTCTATCAAGTGTGACAGCTAGCAGTTATCTGCTACTGTGGGCAGTGAGGCAATAACTCCAAATAAAGAGAAAACGGATGGATATAATAAATGGTACATACCGGAGGTGCTGGCAGCGTTGCAGCGGGTGTCGCTGCTTTCTGTGCAAATGGATTGTAGTCATCAAGAGCTCCTACCTGGCCACTTGGGTGGGCCCCACTTTCCTTTAAATAAGTAATATACATCATTTGTTCAGTCAAATACTTCAAATGACGTTGGGATCATTTTATTTTGCAAAAAAATTTTGGTAAAAGCTTTCTGGATGAAAAACTCCACTACAACCTACCAAAACTGCACAGTTTCATGCGCTGTCTATACTCACCCCAAATGGGTTCTCCTCAGGATCAGCGAATGGGTTGCTGTCTAGGTTAGACATGGTTCAAAACTGGATCAGCGGTAACAGTTAATGTCAGCTACGACCCTGCCACGTTCAGGAGACAATGTAACCTCCTCGCTGTAACTCTTACTGTCTATCAACTGTAACGGTGGAGTTTTGTAAAATGGACTGACGGGAAAATGAAATCAGTGCAAGAAAATAAGCTGAAATAGAAGAAAAACAAAACTAACATTGCAAAGATTTTCTTGTCTTCTTCTTTTGCAAATAAAAAAGTTTCTCTCAAATCTTGAACTGGTTGTCAGAAGTCAACATCCGATTATTTAATTTGTTTCCAAATCTTTGGTAGCCAATTGGAATACAAAGTACTAGCAGAACAATAACCAGGAGAACAGACTGAAAATTCAGCCTTGTTGAACGGTCGTAATAGAAATTTATTTTAACGCCAACTTTGTGTTATTTTAATTTTATTTCTACTAGTGCACAAGTAACTCTATTGTGCAGCTCTATTGTATTGTATACAAAATTTCCGACACAACAATCATGCTAATGCTGGGTGTTCGAAGTGAATTTCTATTCTGATCATCACTGACTACAAACATTGCTGGACAGTCATTGTGAGGAATACGAGTAACCACCATTTACAAACTCAAGGGCAGTGGTTTGGATAGCTTAATAGCAATAGTAGATATAACCAAAGTTTTTGATGTCTTATATCAACTACACTATGAATGATTGGGGATCGGAAAAAATACGGACAGAAAAGAAGTCAAATGGAATAATTGCATACAGACTAAAAATTATTGCGGACACCTCTTATAATAACGTCGACAAAGCTGAGAAAAATTTGGATATTCATCCTAGAAAATCTGTACGTACACATAAAACATCATTGTGACACCGATATTCCAAAAAATCAAATATGGAAATATGCCATGATGATCGTTATGGATATATAACTAGCATTATTACCCGCCGTGTTCAAATATAAATAATTACGCCAGCCACCTCTACTCTTGTCCCGCTACCCCCTTACCACACCTTTTGCCCGCCCCGCTCTACTTCTTTACCTCTACCTTGCTCCACAACCACCCTACCTCTACCTTGCTCTACAACCACCCTACCTCTACCTTGCTCCACAACCACCTGCTCCACAACCACCTGCTCCACAACCACCCTGCTCTACAACCACCTGCTCTACAACCACCCTGCTCCACAACCACCCTGCTCCACTCGACCCACTCTACCCTTTCCTCTTTGGATGCTCAATTTGACAGATGAAACAGGTGTGCTGAACTAACTACGTAACTTGGAAAAAAATGTTACAATCTAAGCACACTGGAAGGAAGTAATGTGAGCATGAACGTATAGACAGAGTTAAAAAAAACACCATAAATGGTGTTACCAGTTTATCAGGATGGCGATGGAGTATATAATGAACACAATACCAGGCTAATGATGCTCAGTTTTACTGCAGTCAGTATAGCAGCATGGCCATGCCCCCCTTTTATTTAAAGACTACAATGAACGGCGTTCAATACTATCAACAAAAAGAACAAATTGTGCTAATAAGTAACTTTTTGATATAATAAAATTGCGGTTAAAAAAATTCATATTGATGAGAATTATAGTGGTGGACTATTAATGAGTTGTGAAGTTGTAAATGAAGAAATATGAATACAAAAACTAATTGGTAACATAACAGTATTGTTTTAAAAATTCTACAACAGCATTTTTGTTCCGCGGAGTAAAAAAAATTGTTCATTTCTATTTGAAAAAAATAAATATGACAAAAATTTGCCTTAACCATAATTTCAAAATTTTTTTCCAAAAACTAATAACTTTGCATATGACAATCGTTGTAAATACCAACTTAGAATTTAAAGCAGGTGAATATTACTGTGTCATCGCCGCACATAAAGACTGCCAAGCCTAGGTCTGTACCTCTACGAATGTGACTCATAAACTAGGGTGGATTACTTGATTGGCACTTCAGCCACTGCATATAAACAAAATGTGACAGTTCGTGATTCGTATCCACCTATATATATTATTAAAAATATTAAATCTCCACGTATCTCTGGTTTGAGAACAGGTGTCAAATTTAACGACCACCATCCATCAAATTGGTTGAGCAGACACTCTAAGCTCCCTTTTGATGCATAAGAATTTGCGCTCTAGTTGATTTTTGTTAGTAATTTTTGATGAAGTTTTTAATTTTATGTTTCATGTTTTGCTCATTGCAAATGAATGTAAATTGATATAATGTTAAGCTCAGAGACTGAACTGTGATTGGACAAAACAAAGTTTTCTCAAAAGATAACATTATGAGTCAATGCCACGAATCAAAAAAATTAATAACACTGTTCACAGGCACTTTTATAAACCTATTGTAGCTGAAAGAGTTTGGGCACTAGGTTTCTATTGGTTAGTTTATTACTGAAATAAGGGTACTCATACAGCTATGATTGATTTACACAAAAAGCCCATGGACGGTGTTATTATTTTTCCAGATTCATGGGATTCACTCATAATGTTAACTTTTGAGAAAACTTCATTTTAGACAATCACGGTTGACTATTTAAGATTAACATTATTATATCCTGTTACACTCATTGGCCGTGATCAAAACATTTATCATAAAATTAGACTTCATCAAAAAAAACTGATTGGAGCGCAAGCTCTTATTATGCATCACAGGTGAGCTTTGAGTGTCTGCTCTTACAAAAATAGCTCACAGTGTATGATTCAGAACGTTCTTTTAAATACTTTTGACATTAATTGAGAGAGCATCGTACTGACACCCCGATGAAGTGTCCACACATTCAGCTTATAAATAATTAATTTGATAGAGTAGTAGTAAATTTAATGTAATAAATTTTTTCAATATGCTTTTATAGCAACGTCAGTTTTTTACTACTACTAGCCTACTAGTCGTACATGGCTCACTGTGAAATGCATCATCAATGCATGGTCGGCAAAAAAGTTCAATCTAATCTTCGACGTTTTTTAATCCTACAGATATTTCATTCTTAATTATAATGTAAATAATAAATCATCATAAGAAATAATTATAACAAAAAACATAATAATTATTATTATAATAAATCTTATTATTAAATAAGCAAATAACTTTCCTTTGTTGTGTGATAATAATAATAAATAATAATAATAATTTAATAGTAATTAATTAATAACAATAATAATAATAATTTATTACTATAACTGCTATTATTATTATTATATCCCCACCATCATCATGATCATCATCATCAATGATCATACTGATAATTAATTAATAAATAATTTAAATAAATAATTATAAATAATAATAATAATAATAATAAATAATATCATCAACAACATCATGATGATCATCATCATTATCATTAGTAGACTTAGACTACTATTATTATTTTGGAGAAAAAAATATGAAAAATACCATAATAACATAAAAAAGCACAATAATTTGCATATAGGGAAATCATAATGGAGAGTAGAGTAAAAACATAAAACAAGGTTGCAAGTGCACTTTGACGAAAAACTATGCCAACATCTGTTGTCGCTTCCTATCAAGATAATGAAAATGGCAGTTGGAAGTAACTTCCGTTTACGAGATATCACATGAGTTCTGAATTATTTCGCTCCAGAGGGTTCATGTAAGTATGGAATCGATAGAGTAGCCAACCAAAGTGCTAACCTTGCTTTGGATTCAAAGCTAAAAAGCCGGTCACAAGATTGTAGCTTATGTACTTGAACTTAGTAGATCGAAGACACGAAATTAGAAGTAAGTTCATCGAGGTATTATTTGAGATAAATTTCAATAACAAGTATACTCAGAAAACAGGCTACAGTGGTTTTGCCGAAAGTAGAGAAATGTTTTTTTTTTTAATAATAAATATGGGTTGTAAAATATATTATCTGAACGAATTATACATGGCATATGCTGCTCGTTATTATGACCAACAAGCAATACAGTACTTTGGTCTTTTTTTAATTTTTAAAGAGAGTGTGTAGAAAATGATATTATTATTGTAAATTTGTTTGTTAATAAACAAAATAATAATAATAATAATTAATTAGATCATCATCATCCCTAGGTAAATAGATAGATGTAATAATTATTATAATTAAATAATTTAATAAAAAATATAATAATAATTACTGTTTTTATTTTTATGGGATGATAAATATTATGATTATTAATAATAATAATACTAATAATTATAGTAGTATTAGTAATCAACCCACAACAAGGCGAAACAAACTACTATTGAAGAAGTGTCACATTATTATAATTATTATTATTATTGTGACAATAATAATAATAATTATAATGTAAGTATTATTAGTGCTTAGATTCTCAACAATTATTTTCAAGATCAATTTTGCAAAGATGAACAAATCACAGAGGCTCATAATCTTCTAGACACAACTGATACAGATCGAATAGGGCGAATACCAAAGGACTTATCAACTTGATAAAGAGTCTGCCTAATAATGGAAAGTCCCCAGGACCAGGTGGAATCCGCAAATCAGACCTGATGATTGATGTTCAGATGTCGGTCCAATGCCTAAAGCACATATTTCAAGCTCCATTGGACTCCGGAGAACTACCCACTCAGTGAAAGCTGGCATATGTCACACCGGTGCGCAAAGGTGGAGATTAGGAAACAGCCAATAACTACCGCTCCATAACCCTTACCAGCATTCCATGTAAAATGATGGAACACATTGTACTCCATTACATGAACCAAGAGCTGAATGACTTCCTCCACAATAGACAACATGGATTCAGAAGTGGAATGTTCTGTGAAACTCAACTTTGCGCCACATTTCACGAGCTGGCAAAGACTGCAGAGGCAACAAAGACAACCCATGCTGTGGTACTGGATTTCAAGAAAGCCTTCGACAAGGTGCCCCATGCTCTGCTAATGCAAAAGCTGATAACTATCCCTGATATGCGCCCGCAACTGATTAACTGGATCAAGCATTTCTTGACACACAGAAGACAAAGAGTAGTGATCAAGGGAAAGTCTCCCTCTGAACTTGAGGTGATCTCAGTGGTTCCACAGGGCTCAGTACTAGGTCCCACGCTGTTCCTGATCTACATAAACGACCTCCTACTGAAAGTAAACTGCAGTGTAAGTCTATATGCTGACGATACACTCTTGTATCAGCCTGTTGACACAAAAGAGGACGCTATAAGACTTCAGAGCAACATAGATGCAATACATAAATAGTCTGTAGATTGTAAGATGTCATTCTGAGAAGAAATGTAAAGTCATAGCCTTCGGGGATCAGAATATAAGACCATCATACAAGCTTGGAGAAAATATGATGGAATGGACTGACACGACAACATATCTAGGAGTGGTGATGCAATCAAACCTCAAGTTTGACCAACATATGACGCTCAAGAGAGAAAAATCCTCCAAAACTCTGGGAGCAATCAAGCACATACTGCACGAAGCTCCCAAAGAAGGTCGGTTACTAGCCTACACTAGCCTGTGTCGCCCAATACTGGAATATGCGGACACAGTGTGGGACCCATCCCTGACCAAAGACAGTGACTCTCTGGAGATGATACAGCACAGGGCTGTCAGATTCATATCCAGATTGAGAGGACGTGAGAGTGTAACTGAGGAGTGCTCTCAACTCGGTCTTCTACCTTTTATACAGAGACGCAAAAATCACAGACTTGCTCTCCTGATGAAAATTCTGCAGGACGAAGAACGACATTCGTCACTCTCAATGGCATATGATGAAATAACCAGAGATCGCCAAAATGTAACAATTACCACTAGATCTGCTACCTGTGGTGAACTGACGTCTGTCTATGCAAACTCACAATTCTACCATGGTAGCTTTCTACCGCGAACCACTAGAGACATGAAAGTGAACACACATTAATCAGCAGAATACAGCATTTATCGGAAATCAAAATACTGTAGTCCAACCCCCTGAAAAGGAGGACTACCGTAACACCATTATCGACCAATGAACAGCGAATTGCTGTACCCCCTGTAGCCAGAACAAATTGCACACGGCTAGCCAAATGAGGCACTTCTCTATACATTTAATGTTATTGAGTGTTCGAAGCCCTCAAAGGTATTCAAAGGTAATTACTGTAACTATAGCACTATCACAACTAATATTATTATTAGTTCTATTATTAATTATTGTTATTATTTGTTAGAATAATAATAATAATAATCATAATTAATAATTTTAGTATTAATAATAATTATTATCATTATTATCATAATATTTATTAAATAGATCTATTATTAGTTTGTTTATTAATTAGTTTAGTAGTAAGTAGTAGTTAGTTATTATTAGCTATTTGTTTTTCTTTATTATTGTAGTTTTCTGCTGTATTTTTTACTGCTATAGATAATTATTTTTTATTAAAATGCTCTGCCTTTTTATATTTTTAATAACTTGAAAAAAATAATAACGAATCATTATTATTATTATTATATGTGACTTACTTTGCATGAATAGATAATAATGAATGAACGATGATAAAATGTATCAGTTGATTAACAACAAAAATTCAATAATAAAAATGATAATTAAACTACTTACAATTAGTTAGCAGGCAGTAGTATTATTCGTCGTATTCAAATATCATTATTATTATACCTGCCCATTTCATTCTCATACAACGAGCCCCTCCCCAACTCGCCTTCCGCTCGCCTGTACCTACTTCTCATCCTCTACCTTGCTCAACCCCTGCCCTGTCCCCCTCTCTATCTCTCCCTTCCTCTCTACCCGCTCAATTTGAAGGATGACACAGGAAGACTGTATGCTGCCAAATTGCAGTCACTACTGAGACAATCAACTTGCACAACCAATGTTTTGAAAGAATGTTACAGTATATGCGTACTGGAAGAAAATGTTGTGAGTCATAAACAAAAAGAGATTTGCTTAATTTACACTCCAATCACCGCATGTTAGCAAAACGTAGCTGTTTGTGATTCGTCTCTACCTACATTACTGAAGAATATTTTAACACTGACTCTACAAATACCTCCAGGTTTAGAGCACAAGATGAATTTAAACTCCCGCCATACATCCAATTGGTTCAACATAATATTTTTGCTGCAGTTTTAAGTTCCATCAACGTAGTGGTTAGGCTTATATATTCGTTGGAAACTTGAATCCTCATCTTGTATAAGCAAAATGTGATTCCTCTCCAACATTATTATTGAAAAAAAATTATCAAATCTACAATTATCTCTGGTTTCGTGAGCATAGAGCAAGGTTAAATCCCTGCCATGCATTCAATTAATCCAAGGTAATATTTATACAGAAGATTTTGTTTTTCTCAGCTTAGCAAGAGAAATGAAAGTAGGCAGACGTTTCTCAAGTTTATATATAAACTTATAGTCAGAATAAAAGAGGATTTTAATAACACACCTCCTTTATTCTGACTATTCACAGGCTCGATTGAAAGACCTGGAGCTCTCTCCTAAGTGTATGGCAACACTGGATAGATAAAAGACACAGTAAGATAATGTGCTGGCACAAGTTTCACTGAGCTTCAAGTTTACTGATTGATTTTATTGTCTCAACTGCTGCATTCAGCTACCGCAATCGCAACAAAAACTAAAATGGTACAATCTTAAAGCGATGGGGGATTTATGCAACCATGCCAACTGGAGGAAAATAAAATAATACATAAACTACTTTGGGATTATCTATTTGTGTCTGAAACTTCCTGTTATTAGCATATTATGATTTTTTGTGATCCATCTACTCTTGCATTAATGAGAAATTGAACCCCCAAAATTATTTGGTTTGAGGACAAATGGAAAAATCAGCACCTGGCCATACATCTAAGTGCTACAATACACCATTTGTACAGCAGTTTACATCCCTCCCAGCGTAATGAAATAGGCATACATGACCATTGACAAGCGCAGCCAGACAGGTTTTATACTGTTCTATTGGTAAAAGATATATCCAACTAATTATACCTCTAGGTGGGGTACATTTGAATTGAAACATCGTCATTCTTATGATTTTTACAATAGTCCAATTTTTTATGATTATTTACCTGACATATATATAGCTATTGTTTATTAGGTACTAAAATACACGATGATGCTTGATATTTATCCAGTTTCAGTTGTACCAAGAAAGTGTTCAATTGTAATATAACTGCTCCAATTCTACATACTTCATCGTCCTCTTTATTGATAATAATTTGATGATCTGTTGTTATGCATGCAGTTGTTCCAGTTACCTCATAAGTCTATTATTATTATTATTATTACAAGGAATCTTAGTTTTACCAACAAACTGCTGCTCTGGACCCAATAATATTTGTTTGATGTTGTTTTTGTTAGCTGTGCACATTAGAATTATGTCACTCTTATTCAATTTGCATGCGCAAATCAAAAAAACTTTGTTTACATTTTTCTAGTCAGAGCTTTTCTTCAACCATCAGGAGATGTCATTATCTAACAGCTAAGCAGTATAAGAATGGCTCACTCACAGAGTTCAAATCAACTGAAACTCCAAAACGCAAACCTTCTGCTACATTCATCTCTAGTGAAGGGTAACAAGTCGACTTTGTTGGAGGCGTTAAAATTAGGTTGTGACTTGAGAATTTTATCCAAACATGGAGATCCTACTGTGGTTGCTGCTGCTGGTGTTGACCCCTACACATCACACGATGCCAAAACAGGCAAAGATAAAATGTTAGAGATTATCGATATACTTCTTGAGCACAAAGAGTGTGACATTAATGGTCGAGGAGCAGGAGGGGAAACAGCTTTGCATCGCGCAGTCACTGTTAGGGCACAAAACAGGGTGAAATATCTCCTAGAACGTGGCTGTGATGTCGACATTCGAGATAGCCGCGGGCAGACCGCGCTATTTGAGGCAATAAATTTCCTAGAGGGATTGGAGTTATTACTGAGGTACCAGCCGTTGCTTGACGTATTCGATGTGGATGGTATGACCCCGTTACTTTACGCTATGATGTCAGCGTCTCCAACATCACTGGAGGCTCTTAAGTTACTCACCAATGCTGGCTGCAATGTCAACTGCGTATCTTCTCAAGATGGTAAATCAGCGCTGATGGTGACATTGAGATCAGATGGACAGCTGCCACGTTCAAGTGAGGTACGATGCTGCCTTGATTGCCCAGGGCTTATGTTGTGTATTTTTATCCTTCGCAGACGCTCTTCGTCTGTTTGCTTTTGGCAGTGATTTTCCATCAATTGCGTTGTAGCGGGTAGAGAAAAGCCTTGTGCTCCTAGCTCATGGAGTAGAAGTTAATGCACAGGACAAGCAGGGTAAGACGACCCTGCACCACGCTGTATCCAGCCAATGTGTGGATCTGGTAAAGGTTTTGCTGAAGAACAAAGCAAGTGTCGAAATAAAGGATGTGGATGGTCAGACTGTACAAGATGTTGCCAAACAGTCTTCTAACTCTCAAGTGATCAAGTGAGAAATTTTCAGTGCCGTTTAAATGAAGTAGATTCTTTTCATCAGGGTCTATTTTTTTAACGAAAAACATTTTAGAATGTTCTAGATGTTGTTGTACTTTTGAGCTGTCTAATAGTAAAGTATTTTGTTGAAGGTTGATAGAGAGGGCCGTAGATAAATCGTCCCGTCTGCTGCCTTATGAGGACGCGGTGCTCAACCTCGAGAATCTATATGGTTGTGTCGGTGAAGACGGAGAGCTGAGGAGTGATCAAAAGCTTCTAATAAGGTCACAGATCACTGAGCTAGAGAAATCTCTGCAGGTAGTTACTCGATGCAAGTTCTCTTACATGTTGTTTGACTAGTCCTTCCTATGGATTTCTACTAAATATTGTTTCACCAGGGCCTGATTGCATCCGGTCGTGGCGCGGATATGATGTCAGTCGAACACAAACGTAAGTTGACCCAGAAACATCATCTGCTGTGTGAAGAGATGATGCCTCATTTCATTCTGGACAACCTCAAGTCTGATAAGTAAGTTTTCTTACCCATTTAGTGCTAGAATGTTGCAGTGTTATCACTTAATCTGCAGATCCGTCCGACTCCGGTAATTGGCATGTTTTCTTTTATAGAATTTTATCTGAAGAAGATGTCAGGGTGATATCTGGTGAAAAGTCTCGAACACTCATGTGTGTAAAATTGCTGCAAATAATAATACACCGCGGCAGCAAAGCGTTTCCATCGCTGCTGCGAGCCTTGCATAATACCAAACAGTCTCATGTGTGCAGAATTCTGTGTGAGGACGACTCCGTGTCAGATTAAATGTGATGTCGTTTCTGCTATTTTTGTTGACTGACCAATGTTTTATGTTCCACAACTTCCAAATTTACCTGTTTTTGTATCCACAAAAGTTTTATTAATGCTTTGCTTCAATTCACATTTTATATGCTGTACATGCCATGGCAGTTTTTACCATCGACAATCAAATTTGTTTTTCAACCGTTTTGTTACCCACTATTGTAACAGCTGTTCTATTTTACACATTTCCAGACACTCTACCCAATGTTTATAAAGTGGTAACCAACTTATCAGTTTTATTGCTGGCAGGTTTTATCTTTACTCTACATTCCAATATGTGTAGATCTGCTTTAACTGTGATACTCTCTATTCGTGGCAATTCAATGTTTTAAAAATATACTAACCTCTCACCAAAGCATCCGATTTTTTTTCTTTTCACTCACACCGTTAATTTTCTAGTTTCAAATTGAGAGATATTTCATCAAACTTCTTTCCCTTTGACCACTAAATTCACGGTCAGCTTATCACTATTGTCATACTTTTTAAAATGACAAAATTATGATTATAAGTTATCTTCTCATGGAAGGGAAGACAACTCTTATCAACAAATCACAAAGTACAATGGTATAAAAGATTTATTTACAAGATTATTATCAGTAAAGCTGCTATCCACCGGTTTGTTGAGTAATATAATCTTCTATCACTTCTTCCGCTGTCTTTTGTGTCATGAGATTAGTTCGGTAGCCGAGCCACAGGAAATTGGCTCTTACTTCCTCTTTCATCAAGTCCATGCACATTGCCAACAGTGAAAGTCCAAAAAAAAGATAAATTCCACATATGATCAGTTTTAAAGCATCTGCACCTGATTGGACCCCGTCATCATCTGGTATCCAATCACCCTTGCCTTCATACACTCCTGGCACCTACCGGAATTTAGTACATTTGATCTAGTTGGATAAGAGCTAGTAAAGTGAGCTTAGTGACTGGTTCTGTAATCATTAGGTTATTCTTACCAAGTCCCCAAATCCGATAGTAGTTAAAGTGATGAAGCAGAAGTAAGCTCCATCTATAAAAGTGAAGTTTTTTTCCCATTCAGAGAAGAGAGCGGCTCCACCTAGTATATAGCCCACCATAATAATCAGTGATATGGTCACTGGAACCTGTGATAGACAAACGAGTGAGTTAGCCAACTATCTACTAGCTGGTATTTCAACTTAGCAACAGTCTGTCTTTGGTCTGACTGGTGCATGCTTTTGTTTCATGCCTGTACTTCACGCATGAAGCATAACAGGATTGCCAGCTGCTGCGGAGTAACATAACTTTTGTCAAATTGGGAGCTGCCATGATCAGTGACCCCTTCAAGGTCACCAGCCATGAGAGTGTAATTTTATGCCGATTCTGGTGCGTTCATTTCAAATTGTCGAAACAGCAATGAGTTGTCTTCTCGTTAGAGAAAGCAACAAAGGAGACATAAAAAGCGGATAAAATTTTTGAACTTTTTTTAAAACCATCACCAATATTATGATAATATTGTTTGACTTTAAACAATTCAGTGAGTGGTGAAAAGATTTATACAAAACGGCATCATTTATTAAAGAGTTTACAGATTGATCTGTGGAAGTCCCATTGAGGGGATATACCGGGTACGTAGGTTGTAGTTTAAAATCACTAAACTTGGACACTCACAAATCGATTAGCTGACAATCTTGTTATAAACAATCAATGCTGTATTTAGTGGCCAAGTTGATTATGTTTTAAAATTAAGCTCAACAAAAATGTTCATTTGCTGAATAGTTACAATAGCTCACAAGCCTTTTTGTTTTAAGTAAATTTATAGCGCCATTTTATTTCTGTTGTTGTCTGCATCAAAAGTCATAGAAAAAGTGCAACAAATTTTGCTTACTAACCTCAGCCGTCTGTCCATCACTTGGAGGACTTTTTTTCCGAACTTTTGAAAATGCCTTGTGCACCTTTCGCACCTGCCTTGCAAACCACAAACCCAGATTGGCAATGGCTAGCATTGTTATCGGAATTCCAAATACTGAGTAAAATATGCAGATTATCCTACCAGTGGATGTTCTTGGGGTTATGAACCCGTAACCTTGAAATAATACATGGACATGGGCAGGCAACTCCACAGACTATTTAGTACATACAATAACACTTCAACTAATTACATTGCAGGTATACGGGTTGATTAGCTTACCAATGGTAGTTATGGTAGTTACAGAAAAGAGAATAGCCCCAGGAAGTGTCCATTCAAGGGTTACAGGACTACCTCTGGGATTTCCGTCCCACAAGTGATTTGAAGCTATATCAAATGCGTCATCGCTTACATCATCTAAGACTTGTGTTATGGCGCTGATTCTATCTACGCTTTGATTGGTTGCGTCCAGCTCGAGTTGTGCATATAGTCTGGCTGAGTGTTGTTTTATCAACGCTTCAACAATCCTTCGGTCGTTCCTTATGGTCTCATTTTCTGTATTTGATTCCAACCACTGGAATACTGCACCACCCAAGCAGCAGTAACCCAATACTAAACTTATCAACCCTATCGTTGATATTACTACTGTAATAAAATTTATACAAACAGCCTTCGTACTGAGCTTGGTTTTCCCTCCTTTAGCAGTTGCGTTCACTCGTTTCCCTGTATTAGCTTTTTGATTATTATTGTTTTTGTTGCCAAAGGAATATCTCGGTAGTAAATTGTATTGTGTCTGATTCTCCAGAAGATGACGTGTTGAATCCATGGATAAATCTTGCTCTACAAGTAAATAAAACAGCCGAGTATAGAATTTTATTTTGTATGAAACCTGCCATTACTTAGAAGTTGGCTGTAAAGAAATAATTAACAACAAAAGCGTCTGCGCGAGAAAATAACAAAAGATGATTAGGGTACTGCATGAATTGATGTAGAGGTTCGATCATTTAATAAAAAAACATTTATCGCAGCTCTTTTCAATATCGGCCAAGAGGATTTTTTCATACAAAAATTTGTATAAAGAAGTAATTTTTAAAGTGACTGTTTTTTCGGAAAAAAAAAATAAAACTTGGTTTCAAAGATTTTGCTTTTTTATTCAACGTTGTATCTGCGAGATAAAAACTTTGAGATTAAAATTCGAGATTAAAAATTTCATTCGTAATTATTGATTAAAGCTAAATTATTTTAGCGCATTAATATTAATGAAGTTATTACAAAAAATATTTTGTGGTACTTATATTTTTAGATATATCATTTGGCCTTGTTACTCAAATGTAAAACTGATTTTAAGAAAGCTAAAACAAAAATTAGACATCTCTTACACCGACTGCCAAGAAAAAACTAGCTTCTTTCAATGAACTGCAAAAAAAACCAGCTTTGAATGACAAAAAATTATTTTACCTGCATCTTCATTATCATCAGTCTCAACAGCTGTATATTTAGGCCTAAGATTCAATTTAAAAGATCTTCTCATGTTATTAGCTGTAGAAAACTCTATATAAGAAGGAAATACTGCAAAGTATGTGATATACAAGTACTACTAGTACGTCTACTAAACACTGTCTTTAACACTCAGTCAAACAGTATGTGCTAGGTGATTGTTGTTCATTTTAATGTATTACCAATCATGATTCATTTTGTCGCTATCTCAAATTGCTATGTATACCTCGTTGAAAACAGAAATGTTTACTTGACTAAATTGAAAGAGCAAACCGCAAAAAATTTTTGATCAAAATATTTTAAAAGTATCACAAGTAAAGTCTGAAAATCACCCAAATTCATGGCTAATGCAAACCCAATACATCATTGACTAAACAGCACAACACTTGTCTTACGTTATCAGGTCAATAAATGAAGTGATACAAGTATTGTGAGTTGTCCTCCCAACGCTAAATGAATCTAATCGACGGAAAAAATGGTAACGCATAAAATATAGAAAGAAAGTAAATTGGTCAAGTAACGCATACCGTAATGCATGAATACAGTTAAAAATTAAAATAGCGCTTAGGAATACTGTAGCGATTTTCCACCCCTCACTACGACACAATGGCATCAAATCCACTGACTCTAACAACTACTTCGGGGTTCGCGCCCCAGACTAACCACACAGAGGTTACACAAATAAATAATTTATTATACTGATTCTGTTTAGCAATATAACTTGTTGATACACAAAAATACACTAGACTTCTGTCTCCTAAGCAACACAAAAGCTCCTTTTATAGGAGGCAAAGAGGAACATTCACCTCCTTATTAGGGATGAACCAATCACACACAATAATACAATTAATACATCGATCAAAATACACAATACTGATGGCACAAACAAAGCAATCCAATAGAAAGGGTGAACACATGGTGAGACAGCTCTGGGCTGCTTTCCCACTCTTTTATAGACAGTGGAACTTTTCCACTCCTTATTTGGTAGGCTGGTCTTTACTATTTGCAAGGCTCCGGTCTCCATAGAGGATACGTTCTTGAGCTCCTAGGGCCTCAGGCTTTCCTAAGCAGCCATATTTCTTTACTGGCTCGAGGTACTGACCCGGGGTAGGTCCTTTATACCTATATATATAGCATACAGGGTGGATACGGGCTCGGGGTAGCCGGTATCCAAATTACAGGGAATTTGTTGTAATACCGGTAGGAGGAGGGCTCTGGGGTCACTCCACACTCTCTCTACGGACAGGACAAGGGGTCTAGGGGGTAGGGGGGGAAGGGCCTTGAATTGGCTAAGTATTGTATAAATCTCTCACAATACTTCCCATTCATAATCTCGCTGATGCGTGCGCTATTTTGCCGTGATGTGAAACACTCTACAAAAAAAACTTGTATAATAGAGTTACTACAAAGGAGTTAAATGAAGTCATATGTGACACAAATTCTTTGTTATTCTTACACTTGTCTTCACGAACAGTCCGCGTACTTTGTCTTAGTTAGAAAAGCTTTCTATTGTGGCCAATGTTGATGTAAAAAAGTTCACAAAGAAAGGTAATGTATGGATTTCACTATTAAGTAAATATGTATAACAAATGATTATACAATAGCCGATCACGTGATGTAAATCAATACCATCCTTTGTACAAGAGCAGTGGAAGGCTCAGGTACACGAGTTGTTGAATATTTTAGTTAGTAACTGACAACAAGGTAACTTATACTCTTCTCTAACTGTACGTATTTTCCAGTCTGTTTGATAGTTGGTAGCTGCTTATGGTGAGACATTTTACTGTTCTGTTGTGTTTGGTTTAATTATTATTTTGTTAGGTTTCACGTAATGCATAACCAAGTACATCAGCAGCCCCACATGCAGCAGCAAACCCAGATGCAGCAGCAGCCCCAGATGCAGCAGCAGCCCCAGATGCAGCCGCAGCTCCAGATGCAGCCGCAACTCCAGATTCAGCAGCAGTTCCAAATGCAACAACAGCCGCAGATGCAACAACAGCCGCAGATGCAGCAGCAGTATTTGGGCCAGAATACTGGAGTGACAGTTATCACACAAAACCCACCTGATGTTGATAGAAACAAACTGAAACCTTCAGCCTTGTCTCAGATGAAAGGGTGAGTGTGATGTGTACTTGTTGGTTTTTTTAGTTTAAACGTCTGCAGGGTCATAAATCTGTTTCCTACCACCAAACCACATTGCCAAGTGAGCTGTGACAAGGTACTTCACTGTTTGTAGGCTGTCTATCACACAGATAGTGATGGGAATTTTGTGCATCATATTTGGTATTATCCTGATTGGTGTGGAGACCACCGACGTAGAACCGACTGGCGGATTTTCATTTATCGGTTATGGTATCTGGATAGGAATTTATGTGAGCTATATTATTATTCAAAAATTTCAAAAAATATTTTTGTTGAAAAACAAAATGACAAACAGAACTTTTACTAAACAAAAGATAAACAAGAAGAAGAAAGGCCAATAAAACTGTTCCACAAGAAATGTGATACCCAAAGTGAAGACTTTGTGTAATAAATATGCTTGAATGAGTAATGTCTGGTGATTGCTGCCAAGGTCAGCTAGGAGATATCTGAGGTGAAACAGATCAGACAATCAAATATTCTATGTAGCTATTGTGAATTACTGGAGGAGATAACTTTATTTAACCTTTGATAGTTAGCTTTGAAACGCTAATGTTATAATAGACTATGTGTTTGAGCTTTTTTATGCATTCTTATTGAGCTGGATGAGCTGACTTTATAAAATCTATATGATAAAAAATGCCAAAAATGCCAAAAAATACTTATTTGCTAAAGTCTACACCAACATACGAGTTTGTATTATTGCAAAAAAATCAGCATTATTTATACAGAATTACATTTTTCAAGCTCTATAATTTAGGAAACCGATGAAAGATGCTAGTTTTCAATAAAAGCAATCATAATTGTTTGAATTGCAAGTATTATATTGAAAATTTATTGGTTTAGTTAAGACCTTTCTTTCTAATATCTCTGACAGCTGGTTTGCTATTAGTGATTTATAATACAAAATGTGGATTTCTGTGTTTCGACAGTCAATTTAAATAATAACACAGTAGCGATATTTGATTGGAATATTTTCTGTTGGCAGTTTGTGATCGTTGGAGGAATAGGAATGGGAGCTGCCAACACTAACGCCAGATGCTGGGTGAGTCTTCAGAGGTTTATCCGGTCGTCAGTTTTATCAGTTAGAAAAGAACGATTGTACACCTGAATACTGAAACTCATAAACTCATAATATATTCCCTAGATCAAGTTTCAATATCTGCTTTCAAGAGTTTGTTGTGAGTTTCACAAGAAATATTTCAGCAGTTGTCACTTCCTTACTCTCTTATCTATTGTTAGTGCAGACATAGGGAGACAGGTTGTTAGTGCAGACATAGGGAGACAGGTTGTTAGTGCAGACATAGGGAGACAAGTTGTTAGTGCAGACATAGGGAGACAGGTTGTTAGTGCAGACATAGGGAGACAGGTTGTTAGTGCAGACATAGGGAGACAAGTTGTTAGTGCAGACATAGGGAGACAGGTTGTTAGTGCAGACATAGGGAGACAAGTTGTTAGTGCAGACATAGGGAGACAAGTTGTTAGTGCAGACATAGGGAGACAGGTTGTTAGTGCAGACATAGGGAGACAGGTTGTTAGTGCAGACATAGGGAGACAAGTTGTTAGTGCAGACATAGGGAGACAAGTTGTTAGTGCAGACATAGGGAGACAGGTTGTTAGTGCAGACATAGGGAGACAAGTTGTTAGTGCAGACATAGGGAGACAGGTAGTTAGTGCAGACATAGGGAGACAGGTTGTTAGTGCAGACATAGGGAGACAGGTTGTTAGTGCAGACATAGGGAGACAAGTTGTTAGTGCAGACATAGGGAGACAAGTTGTTAGTGCAGACATAGGGAGACAAGTTGTTAGTGCAGACATAGGGAGACAAGTTGTTAGTGCAGACATAGGGAGACAAGTTGTTAGTGCAGACATAGGGAGACAGGTAGTATTTTATATAAAAACTTATGAGACAAATGAAAGGACAAACTTGACAAGTTTTATTTAAGCTGAAGTACATTTCCTATCTCAGTTTTGAATTGAAATCATGTAGGAGACTTTTTACTGGTTTCCCCTGAAATTCAGTCCATCATTATTTGACCTCATCATGCCATAAAAGGTCCATAAACAAAACAACCAATTAGCGATGAGGTCAGAATTTCAGTTTTATTCTTCCCTTTCAAACTAAAGGCTTTTAATTGCTAGTCAGTATTCCAGAATGCTCAGCGCTTTTGAATATTATTTATTGTTTCAGTTTGCATGTTTTGTAGATAATATCTGCCATGGTGTTAAACATTCTTTGCTCTACATTATTTTTCCTGCCGTTGCTTGTCATGAGTGCAATTGGATTGGGTATCGCAGATTCAGATCGCTGTGGCTGGACGTATTACAGCTACTCCTATGAATGTGGTTTGCAATCTGTAAGTGTACATACATATGCTTGTGATTGGCCATACTTGTATCACCCATTTTATTAGCCTGTATATTAGGTTGAGAGCTTTTTTTTCGATGTCATTTCACAAATCATCACCAAGAGCTGTCACTGGCACAGACGTAGGTGACCTGTCACATGGTGTTTTCAGTGTTATTGACACTTCAACTGGCATGTTATGTTGAGGTGTCATAGTCACTTGTTGACAGGTGACAGTGTCACAATCTGACAATATGTTGAAGTGATTCAGTTAGCTTGATTTGACAAATTTTGTCTTGCTGTGATTGCAAGTTGGCCACATCTTAGCAAGCTTTTTAGGCACTAGACCTCGTGACGTGGTAGCTAGGCAACAAAGATCAACAAAGCAATAAATGTTATGGTTAGATTGAGTACCTTAAAGTTGGCATTCAATAAATGGTTTTTGTTTTTAGGCTGACAAAGCAGCGCTGGCATTCAACAGTTTCCTTCTACTAATAAGCTTTGCTGAGCTGATTATCACCATATGGAGTGCTGCCCTCTGCTGTGCAACTGTATGTGATTGTTGTTATTCCGCGCCACGTAATCATGCGGTACAATATCACACTACACCTGGTGTATATGCACACCAACAGGTTGTGATGCATCCAAGTGTACCTGCAAGCAGCTATGGTGTAGGAATGGGTGGTTATCCAGCCTCTGTACACGGTCAAAGTGCTGCCTGTGAGTGTATATTTCTCTTTTCTCTTGCTGCCTTGAATTCTTTGGGTCGCTGACAGAAAGTAATCATATCAACAGTTAAAATTAATATCTGTACAGAGAAACTTTATGCTTTCTGTAGGTACTAAATGAAATTTTTGTTTTTAACCAAGTCAAGTATAACCAACAGAGCGTTCCTACACTGAACTGCTTACAAAGCAAAGGATGTATAATACAAATGTATAAAGACTACGGGAGTTGTCTGCTCATAGCAGTGTGGTGAAATCACTATGACTAAATTATGTAACGTAAGCATTGTTTGTTTACTTTTAGACCCAGCGGGAGTTTACCAACAACCATCTGGTGGTTACATGGTACAACCTCAAGGACCACCCAGCTACACAACAGCTAGCCAGAGTGAACCAGCTCAAAACTCGGGCTATGAAGAGGCCCCACCACCCACAGCCTACCCAACTGACCCACAATATCCACATAAGCAGTAAAAGACTCAGTTCAAAAAGACTATTTAGCCTCAGTGCCAAGTTTATGTGTGATACTGGATAGTTTGCTCAGAAGGCTGCGTCGATGTTTTAATATAATATTCTACTAACTTAAAAATGCATTTAAAACCAGTCAAGTATTTCAAGATGTTTTTATTTAGGTGTTTTTATATAACATACATACACACATGATTAATATGCTCGATATTTGTGCTATTTATGCCAACAAAGGTCTAAAGTGTCCATATGTATTTTTGTATTGCTCACCGTTTAGTAATTTTTCCAAGTTGTCTTCTCTTTGCATTTTACATGCACTGATTACTCTCACGAACATAGTGCTGTAGCTGATGGGTGGGCGACATAAACAGAGCACCCATTCTATTGGATGATTTCAGCCAATTGCACTTCATAAGTGTCACTCGAGCCACAGCTCAGTTTTTACTATTCTATTTATTGCGCTGTCAGGGAGTAGTTGCTGAGTCAGCACCACACTGTTATGATAAGTCTTACTTGGCCTTGTGTTTCCTTATATCAATGTCTGCCGAGTTTGACGGAGAAATAAAATCTGGTCTGGAAGTGAAAAAACATGTTTAGTTCTTCAGCAAAGTGCCTGCGCTAAATAGCAGGCAGCAACTGCAGGTGACGTCTATTTCCAAGCAGTTCATTTAGGTTTTGGATGAAATAGAGGAAATAACTGCATATATATAATTATTATCAAATAATTTACATTATTACTGAGTATTTTTGCTATGAAACAAAAAGAAACATTCATGAATTGTGGTTTCTATATAGTCAATTAGTTATAGAGTGTTAGTGTATGTTAGAGCTGCGTTAGAGTTGGTATGCTTTGTACCTTTAATGATCTATAATATCTAAAGTGCACTCAAGGCATTTGTGAATGTCTACAAATAAAATAATAAATGAGTGTAACCAAATAAGTAACAACCGTCAGTAACACAAATACACAACCAGCATATTATCAATACGAACCCGCTTTCATATCTGTCAGTTCATTTATAATAATACTGTTATTGCGCATGATTATAATATTTACTATATAATAATGAATAATTATTATTGGTAATACATTGTTATGTTGAAATTGTCATGTCACAATCACGCAGATATCATGTTTTCCATAACAATGCATATCACTATATTATGTGTAGCGAAATAAAAGTTTTACTATAATACTGCTGCAACTGCTTCGATAACTGCCTGATAATAAAAATACAAAAAACGGTTAATAATAACTAAATATGGAGTTATTTCCTCTTTCTATCCAAAATCTAAATTAACTGCATGGAAATAAACGTCCCCACAAATGCAGTAGGTATTGCTCCCATAGGTAGAAACTCCAAAATTAAAGCATGCCAGCATTGGATACTTTTTTGTTGAATTTTGGAATGTTCAGATTGATGTATTGAATATAAAAACTTTTCACTAGTACCCGTAGTTCAGCTATTCCTGTCAAACTCGCTGATACAAACCACAGCGTGGAACTTTATATACGATCGTTGAGAGATCGGGGCGGTGCAGAAAACGAGACGCTACTGGAAACAAGGATAAAGCTTGATTGGGTTGTGATTGGTTAAATGAGAAGCTGCAACGATTTTTTGATCTGGATCAAAACCTGGGGATAACCTCAATTAAAAGGCTAGTGATAGCTTAGCAAAAGAGTAGTTGCAAAATCACCCCATCGCTAAGGAAATCGCTTATTGATCGCTATATGTACATGCGGTTTTAAACGTTGGGCAGTTTTGGGAGGGACTTTTCCTATCGCTAAGGAAAATCACTAGCACGATCGATCGCTACATGTACATTAGGCATAAAGCATGCGATCGCAGTATGTACGCAAAGTATTTTGCCTTGTGTACATACAGCGATCGTGCTACCGACTTTCCTTAGCGATGGGGGAAGTCTCTTTCAAAATTGCGCAACGTTTTACTATAATATCCATTTTTTAGGCAATTCTGGTACAACTCGCTATTACAAAGCATACTCTGCAATTTATTATATGATTGCTGGTAGATCGGAGCGCAGCAGATGACGAGACACTATTGGGAACAAGGATAGCAACTCTGCATTGTGATTGGCTGATCAATGAATCTGCTAGCAATTTTTTGATCTGTATCAAAACCTGACGATAACCTCAAATAAAAGGCTAGCGATTGCTTAGCGAACTTGCAAAATTAGTGATCGCTATATGTACATGTGATTTAACTTCCATTGATTGCGGAGTGCGTCATCTTCAGATTGTGGGTGTGGTCAATTATGGTAAATACTAGCAAATTTAGATTAATTAAGTTACATCATCTTTAGTTTAAATGAAATCTGATTTGGGCAATTCATTTAGTCTTAGGTCTATTGAGGGCAGCAGAAATAAAGACTCCTTACGAAGACACCCTATCAAAATTTGGTCTAAAGATTTAATGTTGGGCTTTATAGTAAGCTAAATTTCAGCTGATGCGACGAGCATTTGAGGCCAATGGCTTTTTGGCAAACTTGTAAATCAGGACTGAGTAAGCCTAGAGGGTTATTCAATACACCAGTCCGTTGCTTAAGACCTGAATATTCAGCAAATCAACAAAAAAGTGTTCAGTGCTTTAAAGTTATATTTTTTTAAGACCAAGTTTCAGGCCGGAGCCTACAAAACTAATCCAATAAAATCCATTGAAAGGCCGCTAAGATAACACAGGAACATACAACTCCCTATCAATAAAGCATCACCGATCACCTGCACTGCCCTCAGTCTTACTTGCGCTGTAAAATTCCTCCCTACCAACTGTCACCTGACATCCAGCTGGCTCCAGGCAGTCAAAGACTTGTCATTGATGCCCAGTCTGATAGCTGGCTGGCCAAGCATGATGTAGTATTTCACTGCCAACTGCCTTTCATTTGTATGCTTTTGTTTCTGCTTGCAAGCAAAGATGTATGTTAGTAACTTATTCAAGTCTACTGTTGCTTGCTTGTCTAAAAAAGAAGTCTCTGAGCAAGCAGTCCTTATGCAGTTTATTGCTTCAAACTTCTGGCTGCATCTCTCTACCATTCCGATGTAAATGAGATGCAAGCCACCTTACATACACAGGAGGTTATGTAACACACCATTGGGTGACAAATATAACTGTAGTGCCTCAAGAAAAGGCGCATAAGTCAGTGACTTGTTTACAAAAGTAATTACTTGATATTAGCAGCTTGAGTTTTCATGATAAGTTGGTTCCCATCCCCCCCCCCCCCCCCCCCGCACAGTATTGTTGGTCACTTTACAGGTTCCACTTGAAACTTCTTTATTTTAATCAAAATTTTTCCTTTCATTTGCAAATTAATGCTTTATTTCTGGTGCAAGTTTGCTGTTATTCACTTGTTACAAGTGAAAGTACACACAGCGTTACACCTCAGTGAAAGCAACTGTCCCAATCTAGCCTGATTTCAGTTGCCAATAGTACACGATTAGGTACCACTGCACAGTAGTCGGAGGTTCTGCTCAAAGTGGAGCGGTGACGGGGAGAACCTGTAAACTAAAGCCTTTTTTATCGTCTCATGACTTCTGCATAAGCAAGAGTAATGGGAGTTGCCTGAACATGGTCCACGGTTCTTAAATAACAGTAATTTTTCTCTACCTGAAGAAAACACTAAACGTTACCTGTTTTTGTTAAAGTTATAATATTCTGTCAGCAAAAAAAAGAATAAAACCTTCGAGTCAAAAAATAAACATTGTCCTTGATGCGTATCAGCTGGCGACAAAAGACTAACGCGCCACCGAGTATGTAGGTGTCAACTCAAACAACTCTAATAATGTGACTGGTTAGTGTAATATTTATTCATTGAAATGAAAGGCAATTATATCAATCGCCGGTTTATACATTTATAGAGTAAACAACAGGCTTGTACAATTGGCTGGCTTGATCCCACTAGTCCATAATGCCATTGAATGAGGAGAAAGGCGAAACAACTCCTGAAACCAGGAAACTGAGTTTACAACAAGCAGTTATTAGACCGCCCGAGATCTGGTAAAGATTAACACCAGCAATCTTAGACAGCCATGATGACAACTTTGGCCAATCACCAAGGGAGTTATTGGCACTAGCGCCACCATAACAATACACAGCTGAGTAGCAAGTAGAGTGTAAGTAAGCACAACATATATAAAAAGCATGCTTCAGAAAATAACAAAGACGTTGCGTTGCGTATGGAAAGCTAGAATCAAGTAAGTAGGTTAACAAAGAGCTTATTAATTGAACTTTGAAGGTTGCCATCGGGTGAAGAGGTCGTATCTAATAGTGCAGTCGATAAAAAAACAGCCAGTTGGAGTCTCCATCATCAGCTGATGCAACAAGTGTATCTCCATAGACATCTAAATCCATGTTGAACCCTGTGCCATAAAGACAATAAGTTGCCATCTCGAAATCAACATGTCCTATAACAGATGAATTAAAATAAGTTCAACTATTAATCACAGCTACATTTCGTTGCTAGCTTCCTTAGATTGTCTAAAACTGCAAGAAAAGACTGAGAAATATAACTGGAACATAATCGCCCAAAAACATTCTTGTTCAACGGCATGAATCTATAGCTAACTAAAATAAATACATCACATAGAACCTTGATTTGGTATATGCTGAGGACAATTTATGTTGTATTTTGAAATATTTTAAATCAAGTTTGATCTATGTTGGATGCTACATAATGCCAATGTTTTGGCTGTGAAAGAACTTCAAATCGATCACAACCAATCAAATACAAGTTTTAAATGCATTACTGTGGCCAAGGGGTTTGAAACTCCTTGCTGTGGTATAACGATGCATTCAGCATGCGGCCTTCTTCAAACTTTTGTTGCTGATGAGATAGCTTTATTGCAATACGGTATAGCCTTGGCTACACACACCGACATTTAGCAGGAATCTGACGAGAAATACGTTTCATAGCGTCGCTCAGGTTGCTACACACTCAGATGTTTGATCACTGCAACGTTACAGATTGTCCAGTGAGGCAACGAGGGTATACTATATAACAAACAATCATAATAAATATTACAAACATAATTTATAATAATTAAATAAGTATTATATTTGTTTATATTATTATTAAATAATTTTGTCAGCTATAACAAATAATAAGTTGTTTATGATAAAAAATACCCTCTTTGATAAAAGGAACAAAATGAACTGTTGGTCTGCCAGTAATGACCAGGTCAAGATTGCAATATAAAAAAATTACTGGAGTCATCAAAGTTCGAACTTATATTTTATCTAATTGGAAGTGATTATCTGATAATAATTGACTGATCATCAAAGTGCCAGGCAAAAACATTTTCATAGACCAACGTCCCCTGCAAAGAACAAAAACGAGTTTTCCCCGTATACTGACAATAAGTAGACGTGTGTAGCCACGGCTTAAACCAGACTACTTCGGGACCAGTAACATTCTTGATTATACTCGAGAATTGAACGCGAGTACAGAATACTCGGATCTAAGTCTAGCGGCGTTAAAGTAATTCAAATCACCAAATCAGAAACAGCAGGTGAGAAACAATAGATGCAATAGTGGGATAGGCTTTATTTTTTCCTCCATATATCAGAAATTTTGATGCCCTGGAGTGAAAAATAATCGTGAAAATGTGTTACAATACAAAAACAAATGAAAGAGAAAATAAAAAAGTACTATTCACTAGCAATTAGCATAGCAATACTGATAATGAATAAGGGAACATCACCTGTAATAACCTGTTCACTAACAATGTATTACTAGTACCACGCTTCATTTATCCATTTATTGATGGCTAATTGCGACATATTTCCGTTTATTGCAAATAAAAGTGTAATAGATTGTGACAAACCTAAAAGGAATTTTGTGTCACCAAACGTTATCAGAGTGTGGAATAGCCCTCAATTAATTCCACGCAGCAATTAAAGTATGCAATCACTTGCACTCACATCTACCTCTCACATCTACCTCTCACATCTACCTCTCACATCTACCTCTCACATCTACCTCTCACATCTACCTCTCACATCTACCTCTCACATCTACCTCTCACATCTACCTCTCACATCTACCTCTCACATCTACCTCTCACATCTACCTCTCACATCTACCTCTCACATCTACCTCTCACATCTACCTCTCACATCTACCTCTCACATCTACCTCTCACATCTACCTCTCACATCTACCTCTCACATCTACCTCTCACATCTACCTCTCACATCTACCTCTCACATCTACCTCTCACATCTACCTCTCACATCTACCTCTCACATCTACCTCTCACATCTACCTCTCACATCTACCTCTCACATCTACCTCTCACATCTACCTCTCACATCTACCTCTCACATCTACCTCTCACATCTACCTCTCACATCTACCTCTCACATCTACCTCTCACAGCTACCTCTCACAGCTACCTCTCACATCTACCTCTCACATCTACCTCTCACATCTACCCCTCACATCTACCCCTCACATCTACCCCTCACATCTACCTCTCACATCTACCTCTCACAGCTACCTCTCACATCTACCTCTCACATCTACCTCTCACATCTACCCCTCACATCTACCTCTCACATCTACCCCTCACATCTACCTCTCACATCTACCTCTCACATCTACCTCTCCATCTACCTCTCACATCTACCTCTCACATCTACCTCTCACATCTACCTCTCACATCTACCTCTCGTATCTACCTCTCACATCTACCTCTCACATCTACCTCACACATCTATCTCTTACATCTACCTCTCACATCTACCTCACACATCTACCTCTCACATCTACCTCTCACATCTACCTCTCACATCTACCTCTCCATCTACCTCTCACATGTACCTCTCACATCTACCTCTCACATCTACCTCTCACATCTACCTCTCACATCTACCTCTCCATCTACCTCTCCATCTACCTCTCACATCTACCTCTCACATCTACCTCTCACATCTACCTCTCACATCTACCTCTCACATCTACCTCACACATCTACCTCACACATCTACCTCTCACATCTACCTCTCACATCTACCTCACACATCTATCTCTTACATCTACCTCTCACATCTACCTCACACATCTACCTCTCACATCTACCTCTCACATCTACCTCTCACATCTACCTCTCATATCTACCTCTCCATCTACCTCTCACATGTACCTCTCACATCTACCTCTCACATCTACCTCTCACATCTACCTCTCACATCTACCTCTCCATCTACCTCTCCATCTACCTCTCACATCTACCTCTCACATCTACCTCTCACATCTACCTCTCACATCTACCTCTCACATCTACCTCACACATCTACCTCACACATCTACCTCTCACATCTACCTCTCATATCTACCTCTCACAACTACCTCTCAATTCATCTCTCACAAACAATCACATCAAACAATAAGTCAACGAAGCAAACAACAATAAATGTCATCAAAAGGCTACAGCTTTGTTTTACTTTTGCCCACGAGATTGATAGAGTGAGGTATAGCATGAGTGTGATAGAGTGAGGTATAGCATGAGTGTGATATAGTGAGGTATAGCATGAGTGAGGTATTGGCTGGTAATAATAACTTCATAACCAACCTGTGTGTGCATTCAGAAAAGATATCTTCTCATCACTGGCTATACAGACCAAATTCATCCCGTACATGGCTGCAGCTTGTGGGTTGGTTACATCATTACTGGACCAGGTAGTCTGACCAGATGTAATGTCTACTCTAAACACTAGAGAGTTTGTGTATGATGTGACAATGACTGAAGTCTCATCTGCTGCACAAGCTGATGTGCCACAGTCACCAAGCTCAGGACAGGCAATGTGTTTAACCAGCTGCCCCCTAAGGGTATATACACTGAGTTGTCTGCCCTCGTTGTCTGGTACAATCAGTAGCGTAGAAACAAGGGTAGGTCTGACATAATGGGAGTTGTCCCTACGATTCCACGCATATAAATGGTTACCACATAAATCATAGGCAGTGATTGTGTGTGCGCCGCCAGATGCCAGGACATAAATAACGTAATTGTATGCAGTGATGCCGTAAGCTGTAAGATCTGTCGTAAACTTTGAGAAAGCTTCAAATTTGAGATCATCTGTCACTGAACAAATTAGACCATTTTGTGTTCCGAGATACGACTTTCCTTCGTAATGACAAACAGAATGACAAAACGAATTGACTTTAACGGCATCAACTAAACTCAAATATTCAGGGGAAAGTTTTATAGACAAGACGGGGTCACAAGTAATACGTATTCCAAGCATCGGCACAATCTCCACTTCTATTTCTCTATTTTCTCCTACAAAAAATAATGCAGTCATGTCCTCGGCAGTACTAAATTTAAACACTTAGATGATTGGAGCGCTGCAAAATGAACAAAGAAACTGTAGCAATAGCAGATACTAGCCCGACGAACTTTAACATCGACGAATGTTTATTATTCAAAAGAGCGATCACAAAAAATATAGAATTAACAGCTTTGATCATACCCTTGTCACTCAAGGTCTTCACGTCACCCACCAGCAATGAAGGGAGCAATGCAAGAATGTGTTGAGACGTTTCTCTCTTTGTATCTCTGTAAGCATTCACTATGTCCACCTGCGACACAAACAATAGAAGTGTTTGCTCACTTTCGTAAACGTACATTTGTTCCTTATGGGGAGTAATCTTTTGGCCCCAAAATCTCCCACAATCCATCCTGGTAAAGGTGAAAACAAGAAAATAAAATGTCACCAGGGAGGCAACTTACTTGCTGGTTAATGATCAATTCCTCTAGTAAAAAAAAGATTGTAATTTGTCTGAGACGGGAAATGGGTGCGACCGCCGAACAAAGAGACTTGGCACTGCACTAAAAACTATGACTATTTGTTTTTTTTTAATATCAAAGAATTAAGATTGTGTAGTTTTAAATGTTAAAATGTTGAAACCAAAACAAAATATCTTTGATCACAGAGTAAAGTGCAAGATGACGCAGTTGTAAATGGGTGAAAATAATAAGAAACAAGCATAAACTATGAGAAAGAAACGCGTTGTGCTTGAGTACCTTCAGCTTGCTGACAAAACAAAATGGTTAGTAGTTGATAAAAATGCCTAATTAGTGAAATGAACCCATGGGTCAACATTTTCAATTTGGAGACGCAAACGCCAAGTAGAATTTTACAAAATCACCAAGATAACCAGACGACAAGAATCGTTACTTTCCCACAGTATTTCCATTTGTGAGATTAAGATGAAGCAAGTATAAAAAATTTCATATAAAAAGTCCATGCGTTTCTGACCTGATGGTTGGCCCTCAGTCTAGTTTTCATTCTCATCCTATGATTGGCTAGATTCTTCAGACCATTACCAACTTTTTCTTCCCTAAATAGCATCATCGATGTTCTGGTTTCTTTTCTGGTCTTTATCAGCTCTTCCTCCAGTTGTTGATACTTAGCTTCAATAGTATCAACCTACAAGATGTAACTACAAACTGTAGCGACTCAGACTAAAGCCATTTGCGAGTGGAAACAGTAGCAACAGATGTGCAAATCATTTCTGTAACCAATCTGTTTCAAGATCTAGCAATTGGCGGGCCGCTAAAGGAAGCTACATACTTGTTAAAAATTTAAGCAAAACCAAAATGGAATACGAACGCGTGTACAATCAAAAACTCAAAGCTAGAAACACTAAAGGTTGTAAGTTCCAGAAAAAAAATAAAATCGGTGTTTTATTATACAACAAGTAAGAATATTAAAATCTACTTTTTGAAAAATTTCAACCAGCTGTATAATTTGGGAAAGCGGCCGAAGATCGTTGGAAGCCTGCTGTTAAGTAGTTACTGAGGACAAGATTTGTTGTAGGAGATATGGAAAGCACAAACCCATAGACTTATAGTTGAGGCAGATTAAGCGTGTTCAGAGAGCAGTTGTGTCAGTGGTGGTTGCTGGATCATCTATAGACAATACTCACCTGTTGTGCTCTTGCTGTATGTAACTTTTCTATCATCTTTTTGGTTTCCTCTTCATACTCTGAGATACACTGAGATGTCTTCTTGAAAAGTCCAGAGAGTTCTTTCTCTTTGCTCTCCATATCAACTGTTAGTTTGTTGATGTCTTCAGTCAATTTGGTGACAAGATCTCCCAGATTCAGCATATGATGGGCTTTGCCTGAAACATAGCAACTGTATTGAAAGATTTGTGACTTAGAAAGGATTTTGTGTTTTACACTCAAAAACAATCGAGTATTTGACTCAAGTGAAACCTGATACAGGATCTAACTGTTGTACGTTTGAATGAGATTAGCTTGCACACAAAATGTTGATTGGCACCGCATGGCACTACTAAAAAATCAATTCACTGCTGGTGAAGAAATGTCTATTCGCAACTCCTTGGAAGATGGCAATAAAATCTTTCTCGACAATTCTATGGACTACCATAATCAGCTGTCACACCGAGTCATAAATCTATTTTGGCAATTCGCGAAGTGATTTTTACACTTGTAAATTTTGTTTTAAAAAAGTTTTGTGAACAGAAAACACAAAAAAATTATTTGGTAAATTATGGTTCAGGTTTAGATAAAAAGCGTACACATTGTACAGTGGATGCTTAGGTTTTAGCGATATGTGTCCGTATAGCTTGAAATAAATACGCATTTACTTCATAAATAACTTCATCAATCCTGCAGTCTACTCTGTGAATTGGTAAAATTACAGCCGTTGTCACCGGTCATTTCAAATGTCCTAATCTTTTTTTCTATCCTATAATTGGCATTGTGCCAGGCTCGTTGACATTTGATGGAGATATGTCCGCATTCATTCTTTTCCGTTTGTTTCAACTTCCTGCAGTTGCGTGGAACGAAGAGCGAAAGAAAGAGAGTTGTCCTCTGATGAATTCTGCTACTGTTCCATAGTGAGCGCTGAGATCAGCTAGTTCTTTGTTTTAGGCTATCAACTTAATCTTTTCTGATTTATCTAGGACTATTCCATTATTTCAATAAAAGTTTTCATTGATTGATTTTTGGGGCTCAACAAATTTCATAATAAGCAGCCATTTTTATGAAACTTTTGGACTCCAAAAATCAATCAATTAGATATTTCTATTGAAAATATGGAATATTCTGAGATCGATAAAAAAAGAAAGAAAGTTGATAGCCTGAAACATAGAACTAGCTGATTTCAGGGCTCACTATAGAACAGTAACAGAATTCATCAAAGGACAACTCCCTTTCTTTTGCTCTTCATTCCACGCAACTGCAGGAAGTTGAAACAAACGGAGAAGAATGAATGCGGACATCTCCCCACAAAATGTCAACAAGCCTGGAATGATACCAACCATAAGGCAGGAAAAAATATTTAGAAGTTTTGAAAGAATCCATACTTCAGGTGAACAAAATATAATTTGGAGGCTTGTTCAAGAAGTTGCCTATTCCCATAAAAATGAGAGTTATTGACGTCTATTTTACAGTATTTACTATGGCTAGGGAGATGAGGTATGTGCAACTTTGTAGAAAAAAATAAAATCTCTATATAATTTTCGTATTAAAAATGTCGAAATGTACAAGCATTGCTCTGTGTACAAATGTACTAAGAATGAACTAGAAATGCGTGTTGAGTGGAAAGGGATAAAACTAAGAGTTAGCAAAAAGTTAGAAGCTGAGATTTTCTCAAATTAGAAAGTAAATTAGAAACATTGCTAAAAAATTTTCTGATTGTTGAATTGCAAAGCTAAATTTAAAAACTTTCACAGAAAACTAGTTCTCAAGTTTCCAAGCACCAAACAATAAGGCATCCAATCGGAGACGGATCGAAGTGATCTTCTCAACTGCATTAATCTACTCCGCTCCATGGTGTTCCGATAAATTTGCAAACGCCAAACCACAATCAAATCACCTTAGCCAAAATCCAATCTATTGAAGTGATTTAAGATGAAAACTTCTCCCAATTCGCATTCATCGTCATTTTAATCTTTAGTCAATCCAGTTTTTGCAATTTTTCTCATCTGTCAGACCCCAACTTTCTTATTTTACTGTTAATAAGTATAAGAATGCTGCTTTCTTGGAAAAATAATTTGTATTACAAGCCGGAGCATTTCCATTATACTATAAAACACTCAACTTTGAAAATGATGACATAATAGCATTTCGTCAAAGGTCAAATTATAACTTTAATACCAGGTTTTAAACACAATTTAACTAGCGATTATTTTCGCAGAAAGTTTCTAGAATGAGGAAACCTTTTTTCTAACTTTGATATATATAACACGAAGCATCTCTTAAATTCTACGTTTTTAAGTTTAAATTTACAACTCGATAATCAAAATGTTTTCTCACAATGTTTTTAATTTATTTTCTAATTTGAGAAAGTCTCAATTTCTAACTTTTTTCTGACTCTTACAGTTTTTATCTTTTTCATGAGCAATAAAACAAATATAAGGAAAGCATTTAAAACTAATTGTTTGTTGAAACAATTTTCCTTCATACTCATTAGCTCAAAATCGCGTTGACTGGATAATTAGGGTTCATGACCTTTGAGCCTACTGTATTGCTGGCTTATGGCAAAGCGTGATGGTTTATCGCTATTGAGAAGCTCTGAGCCATGACACCATGGGTACTGCTACGACGTTGTTACATGGAAAGCCACTAATTATGTTTTAGCTTTGGGTAGCTGTCTCGGATCTACTCGAGGCTTTACAATGCCTCACCCTGACTCTGAGCCTCCCTAAAGAGTAGATTATGGCAAAATTTTGATAAATTTTCCCCTAACTGATGGAAAACAATAGCTCAGATGAGCAACCATCGACACTTTTGGAGGGAGATTTTTAGTCACCTATAGATGTTATGTAGTTGGATCAGGGCAGAAACAAAGGATTACATATATATCAATGACAAATCACTAGATTTTATTATTGTGAACAGTGTAATGTATCGCTTATTTACCTCGGCACTTTTGTTTATGCGCTTTTTTTGTTGGGTGTAAGAGAACAAGTTGTGGCTTTACATGTAGCTAAAGTCTTCTTTAATATGCCAACGCCTTCTTTAATGTGGCAAATGAAAATATCAAACAATCAGTTCCCTTTTTGGGTAACCTAGTCATTTTATCTAACATTATTTTTCATGAATTATGTCAGTCATATTTTTAGTCTTTAGGAGACGTACATAACCTTTTTTCATTAGACAGAGAAGACTCACCGTTGGTACAGATGTTGAGGGAGGAGACTCACCGTTGGTACAGACGTTGAGGGAGGAGACTCACCGTTGGTACAGACGTTGAGGGAGGAGACTCACCGTTGGTACAGATGTTGAGGGAGGAGACTCACCGTTGGTACAGACGTTGAGGGAGGAGACTCACCGTTGGTACAGACGTTGAGGGAGGAGACTCACCGTTGGTACAGACGTTGAGGGAGGAGACTCACCGTTGGTACAGATGTTGAGGGAGAAGACTCACCATTGGTACAGACGTTGAGGGAGAAGACTCACCGTTGGTACAGACGTTGAGGGAGGAGACTCACCGTTGGTACAGATGTTGAGGGAGGAGACTCACCGTTGGTACAGACGTTGAGGGAGGAGACTCACCGTTGGTACAGACGTTGAGGGAGGAGACTCACCGTTGGTACAGACGTTGAGGGAGGAGACACAACTAACGCAGAATACTCTTAGACAGATTTCACAGCCCATAATATAAACTTGATCTTTGTGGTCGGTGCAGTATCTTCGTTCGCCCTGTTCGCCCTGTTCGCCCTGTTCACCCTGTTCGCCCTGTCCACCAACGCACTGGGCGTTTGTCCAGCTTTTAAAACATCTAAAAATGTGAGCCTACAGCTAGAGGTAGAGACAATACAATCCCTGCAAGCACCTGCTGATGTTTGTCACAGTATTTCTTAGAACAACAGTTACAGTACAAACTGCTGGTTGATTTTCTTTGCCTCTCTTGTTACACACATCACATTCATGTTTCGGTACATCTGCTTTATATGTTGGCAGAATGTCTACCACCACATCAAAAACTTTATTCTTGCTTTGTATGGTTCAATATGTAATCGATAGAACAGATCTGCAATAGTTTCTATTGCAAATCTACAGAAGTGGGCCCAAAATCTCAAATAGAACTAATCGAATGAAAATTAAATAAAAAAAATCTGTGTACATAGCAAGAGAATTCTTCATTTGCAACGTGGTGCTAGGTAATAGAAACTACTCCGTCTGATGGGAATTATCAAGAGTAAAAAGCAATTAGGCTAAAATACTCAAAAACACTAGTTTTTGCAAATAATTCTACGAAACTGACACCATATCTATTTCACATAATTACCTGCAGAGAGAACATCTGATAATCTTAAATTCTTTCAATTGTCTGGCCGAACAACCTTTACAGAGAATATGAGAGCAAGGAAGGACTCTGTGTTCTCGGGTATCCCCAAATTTCAGGAAACAAAAGCTGCACTCAATACTTTCACTCTCTTCTCTTGTAGCCATAGTTCTACGAACAATACCAGTAGAGCATTCAGCTTGTAGTGAAGGGAAGATAACCGTCAGCTCCAACTAAGAAGTTAGCCTAAGTTTTAGGCCAACATTTGAGGCATATGTGTATTTTTATTGAAATATAAATGGGTTTATATTTTAAATTGCATTTTACTTGGAATATGCTGTGCGTTTCTTTCTTGGGAGTTGCATGCCCCATTGTTATCTTGGCAACTTTTAAATGGATTTCATTGGATGATTGGTTCAGTGGGCGGGGTTTTTTGAACAAACCAGCAGAAAAAACTACGCCCCTGAACCAATCATCCAATGAAATCCATTCACAGGCCACCACCATCACGCAGGAACATACAACTCCCAATCAATAACATAACATATTTACAGCAGAATAAACAGATTTTGCCTCAAATGTTGGCCTAAAACTTAGGCTACTAAAAAGTGAGTTTGCCAAGACAGTTAATGAGGTGAGGAGCGAGTGGGCGAGGAGCTCACTAAAATGCTTTTCTTCCGCTCTGTGACAACCGAGACAAAATGATATGTGAAAAATGGTATGTGAAAAATGGTAAGTGAAAAATGAGCCAAAGCAGAGTAAAACACTAAAACATTTTTAATAAATAAATTTGAACATGAATGTCAAGGGAAAATGGGAAGTATTGGATGGGATGTAAATGATTTACACATTCAGCATCATTTGCAATACTCAGCTGTGAGGACGGAAGATGGAAGACGGAAGACATATGCGTGAAAATTGTTCACAGCTGAATATCTTTTAAACTTTTTATTTATTTTTAACTTCATTTTAACATATAGAGCTTTTTCATGGTAAGTCCATGTTAATGTTTAACCTTGAACTCTGGGACAGCTCAACAAGATAATGCCTTGAACTGCAGGTTGACTTCGGCTTTCCACTGAGTTATTCTTGCCGTTGGCCCAAAAACGTTGCACATGATAGTATTATATTTTAATAGTGTTTATAAAAATCAAAAAGACTAATACAAGTCAAGTTTTGATCAAAATTCAACAAAACAATAATTTTGAAAAGCAAATAAAATCCTTTAAACTTATTATTTTCGAAACTTTTCAAAACTATTTTTAAAATAAAATTCACATCAAACACAACGAAAAATAACTCTTTTATGCTGATAATTAACTAAAATAATAAATTTTGTAATTTGTAATTATTTTTGAACTGATAACATACATTACCAGCTGTAAAGTGCAAAATCGACCTGTAGTTCAAGGCATTATCTAACACTAACCGCAATATTACCTTGGTTGCAGCACGCTTTTGCTGAGGCGAATGACCGGAAACTGGTAACTGCCTTGACACCTAGTCCAATCAAGCAATTTCCATCTGCCAGCCAATAACAGCAGAATACTAGACTGATTGTCAAAAACCTAGCTTCTTCTTAATCCCTTCCAGCTATCCACAATCCTTTAGCTACCCTTAACCTTATACTAATCCAACAGCTCGCTATGCACTTATATAACACTCCGTGTTACTAAATATTGCATATGCACCAGAATATTATAAGAAAATTATGATTTATATAAAGTAAACGGTATGGGTGTACCATGCAGCGGTGTGTTGTGACACCCAGGGCTCTGGTTGGTGATACTTTGAGTGTCCATTACAGTCATAATCGGAAAAATCATCTCATGAGTGACATGAAGTTATCTAGACTGTCTAGCAATTAATATATTTGTGACATTACGTCAAACTGCCACAGGAGGGAGATTACTCAAAATAAAATGAAGTAATCTTCTGCTGCTCAATGGATTTTTGATCATCAGTAACAAAATGTGAGACTGGATCACACGGTGAAAGTTTTTTAACATAGTGATTGCAGTGTGATAAATCGGATCATAGAATGTTTTTTTGATTCCCTGCTAATATTGTTTATCTTTTGCTGCGAAAAAGTGGTGTGTGATTTCTGGACATCTGTTTCTCTTTTACAGATTCGAAAACCCACTTTACTCCTCTCTCCACTCGTCGGAGGGCCATTTAGCATACTTCCTGCACCAATTGTGTGACAGTTACTCCCTCAATTACAGACTTGAAGTATAAATCATGATTAAATTTTTTTGTATCACTACACCACTACATATATGGCCATGAATCAAATAATGTAAATAGTAATTAAAAATACTTAAAGTGGTAGTTGTCTTCTTTTATTAGTGCAGACAACTCCCAATGTTATGGCTAAGGCAGTATTAATATTTATTTTATTCACTGCTCTGCTCAAAAGTAAGGAAAGAAAGAGTAACATAAAATGATTGAACATTAGAATACATCTTTAAACAATTTTTTCAAATAATTTATTTCCTTCCCTTTCCATGCAATATATTTCATTTGCAAAAAAGCAAGTTGAAACATAGTTAAAAAGTATACAGTGTAATCAACTATCGTTGGTGTAATGCTTTGTCGGCATCCAATCTAGGTTAGTCAACGATCTGGTCAAAGTTGTTGACAAGCAATCCAACTTTGTTGCTATTCAGGTTGTTGACATCCCGCCCTTCGACAATCAGTCCAGTTACCTGACAGCAGGGGTCACTAGTTCGAACCATAATGGCAAAAGTAGGGGGCTCAAATTTGGAGCATATTTTGTGCTGCCACGATACAAAAATATTTAATTAATTTATGTTCCAGTTTTGCTTTCACAGATGATTGTAATATGGAAAATTGTTAATTTTAAAAAAAAATAAAAAAATACTAGAATCAAAACTAAACAATTTTTCTTGCTGCCTTATTTACCAGAGCTGTGACCAAATCACAGATGATTGTAAATGGAAAATTATTAATTTTTAACCAAAAACGGTGATAATAAAAATTTTCAACCAATTTCAGGAAATCGTGGGGTTCCTATTTTTTCAATAATATAACTTTTTACAGATGCTATGTTCTAGCTGATTGGGAAACTCAGCACCAACTGAGAGACATCTGACAGTAAATTACGTAACAGGCACAATAAAGTAAGAAAAAGCAGCAACTACTTTACTAAGTGTTTGTACATGGTCCGTCTACCTGCGTGTGCATCTACGTGTGTGCATCTACGTGTGTGCATATACCTGTTTGTCCATCTACCTGTGTGTGCATCTACCTGTGTGTGCATATACCTGTGTGTGCATCTACCTGTGTGTGCATCTACCTGTGTGTCCATCTACCTGTGTGTCCATCTACCTGTGTGTGCATCTACCTGTGTGTCCATCTACCTGTGTGTGCATCTACCTGTGTGTGCATCTACCTGTGTGTGCATCTACCTGTGTGTGCATCTACCTGTGTGTCTATCTACCTGTGTGTGCATCTACCTGTGTGTCCATCTACCTGTGTGTCCATCTACCTGTGTGTGCATCTACCTGTGTGTGCATCTACCTGTGTGTCCATCTACCTGTGTGTGCATCTACCTGTGTGTCCATCTACCTGTGTGTGCATCTACCTGTGTGTGCATCTACCTGTGTGTGCATCTACCTGTGTGTCCATCTACCTGTGTGTCCATCTACCTGTGTGTGCATCTACCTGTGTGTGCATCTACCTGTGTGTCCATCTACCTGTGTGTGCATCTACCTGTGTGTCCATCTACCTGTGTGTCCATCTACCTGTGTGTGCATCTACCTGTGTGTGCATCTACCTGTGTGTCCATCTACCTGTGTGTCCATCTACCTGTGTGTGCATCTACCTGTGTGTGCATCTACCTATGTGTGCATCTACCTGTGTGTCCATCTACCTGTGTGTGCATCTACCTGTGTGTCCATCTACCTGTGTGTCCATCTACCTGTGTGTGCATCAAGGATATATTACTGCCAAAAACTGTCTCATATAAAATGGATGTTGCCTTAGGTAAATACCAGACAAGTCCAACTACCAGCTCCTAGTTTTACATAAATTATCAGTTTTAGTTTAATGGTCTTAGCACTCTCAGGTACAACTGCACTCTTGCCTTGGTCCTTCAGCGATGCATATAACTACCCACTACTGGATAGCTTATGCATTCAACAACACAGCCTGTTGATGCAACGCACGTGATGCATGGGTAAACCAAATGCAACAAAGTGATGAACAGCTACGGGCTGTGCAGATAAAATTGTAGCGGTAGCACAAATAATGTTTAAACCTCAAACTGCTACAATTGTGGAAGTACCATTTATACTAACCTTGTGCGCTTGACCACAGCAGCTAGCTGTGCATATACTTGGATCATTGCCAACCATTAGCTGCTTGTATTGCTATAGCCAACCATTAAAATACGTATCTATCAATGTCGTATACTATTGGCACACAAAATACAAGACGGTATGCCACCAGAGATTTTTTGACATGAAACATTCTATTTGTTGAATATTGTTTATTATGACATAATGATAACAGTTGTGCCTGTCAACATAAAATGAATTGGTTACATAACGATGTAAACAAAAATTTGGAGTGGAGTTGCCTCCCCTATGCTTAACTACAAGTTATTTTTATAGATGAGGCATTCATATAGCAAGGTCAGAAGCTAGCTATTACCTCTACCAGGATATGTGCATACTAGCCTGTGGAATGGTTTATGTATGACTGAGAATGCTGTGTTATTAGTGTGTCAGTGTGCCAAACCTCTACTACATAAATATCCCACTGATTGTATCTAGTAGGGAGTTGTCTCTTCTTGTGTAATATATCATTGTACGTTATCTGGAAGCATTTATATTCTTTCTTCAAAGACACTACTGTTTTTCAGCAATTTCTGAACCTTTATGGAAAGTACCAAACTTGGCACCAAAAATTCTAAAATACGTTTTAACACGTTTTTCTAAATTATTTTAGGGACAATCAAATAATTGTACATTCGTGTAAGTAGATACAACAAGACATCTGGTGATGCAGCCATTGTTTCATAATCAGAAACTGACAGATCAATTGGTTGTACCCGAATTCAGCGGTGGATTGTTATGTAACACAAACCACTGGTTGTTGTTACATTTCTGTCTACTCAAGCGATAGACTCACTCTAGCGCGCCTTGCTGACTCTCTTAGCCAGCCACTGATGCATACACGATGGGCGGTTGCTGCTGCTCATGTCAAAGGTCACATACTAAGGCTGTTTGTTGTTATCTTAGCTGGTTGATTTGATTTACTTCGCTGATACAAGTTTCTTCTCACAATAATCAGATCCAGGCTTGTGTCCAGTCTGAATCTCCGGTAGAGATACACTATTTGGTACTAGCAATAGTTAGTAGACAGCTGTTGTAGAGTGCAGTGGCGTCAACGATGGCTGCCTCAGGTAAGTTAGTCAAATTGTAATCTTGCTGCTTGGAATGCTGCTTCTCACCACTAACAACTGCTTTAACTGGTATCGTTTATTGAGCCAATTTGGACTTATCTGTGAATGCCAACAATACCTATTTTGTGTTGCTAGCTTCAACTAATCTTAGCTGAAGTTTGTGTTTATATACAATTTATTATACGTGCTCTGATTATATGGAAAAAATAATATCATTGGTATAAAAATTTATTATTGACGCTTAAAAAACTTTGAAGTTGTTTTTTTGTTTATTAGGTTGAATAATTTTGTAGATTACTTTGCTACTGAATTGAGGCAATTTTTGCTGATGTTAATTTTTCTATCGCTGTAAGTAATGTTGTTTAGCTATTTCAACTGCTTTGGATACGCAGTGACATCATCTCAAATGTCTGGGTAGTTTCTTTGAAGTTTTCAGTCTATTTATTTGATGAGTTACATGAGTGAGCTAAGGCCGGGGTGGGGGGGGGGGGGGGGTGCCTCCATTCCCACAAACTTGTACAACCAGTTCAACTATCAGCTTCCTATAAGCTTTTCCATGTTTTGTCTTGTTCTTTGAGTTTCAACCACATCCTGTCTTCCAGTAATTATACAATTGTAACAGAAAACTATCAGGTGTTGGTGCTGCACCACCTACAAAGTGGTTACGTAATATGACAGAGCAGTATGGAGGTAAGACCCCAGTTGTGATGAATAAATAACAGTATGTGCATGTGTACAAAAGTCTTTTCAATATTGATATATATGTAAGCTGCTGAAAAACAAGAAAATAAGTGATGAATGCGAACAACACATTATGTATAGAGATAGAAGAGGTACTGAAAGAATGGTTTTCCAATCAATCAAGAGTTATAATTGAAAAAAAAGAATCCAATCCTGAGTAAAAAAGATTTTTCAAAAGTAATTTTTGACAGCGAGAGATTGAAACTCGGAAAGGTCATACGCTAAGGAGTTTTATGTTCTGAGCAGATTAACTGATTAAGATTAACGATTAACTGCCACGTTTGTGTTGCTATTTGCTACGATAGCAGTGGTTTGCTACTGTATGCAGCAATTATTGCAAAGTTATATCCCATAATGCAAGTTCTCAGGGATACACAATATTGCGCATGACTGGAGACAAATATACCTCAAGGTATCGCATATCTGCTGCACATCAGTGAGTCACGATACTAATTGCGGTTGTGAGGAAGATACCCGCCAATAAATGTGTCTTTTGTGTCTTCTCAATACAAGAGCCTATTTATAAACAGTTTACCGCAGAGATAAGCATCCTGCACTGCTACTCGTAACAAGCTTCAAACCAAATAATAATTTTATTTTCCAATAATTTTCCATCATGATTAGGATGTTAGAATAGACAACAAATGTGTAGTTCTCGCTTAGCTCTGGCTGCTGATTAGATGCGAATACCGGTGAAAGAATGCCAACCGCCACCATGTGCTATCTTCTGGCAGCAACCTGTGCTGACACAAGATGCATATGACTGTTAGCCAGAGCTTATCAGTGATCTTTGAGCACAAATTCCTTTAGGTGTTAGTTTTACAGGTCTTAACAAAACAGCAGACTGTTGCAATGCTTGGTAATGAGGTTGATTTTACCTCACAATGTTTATTTGATCAAAGAATTAGAGAGGCTTTACTCACCTGTACCTGATGGTTTTATTAAATTTTGGCAAACAAACGGCAGTAGCGAATCAGATAGCAAAAAGTTGTGTGAAATGGTAGTACTGTTTGTTGTATAAGTAATGACGAAATAGTTTTTGATACTCAAAGGTCAAAGATATATCTTGGGCTTATTTTTTAGCAAAAGTCAGTCAAACAGCAACACATTGAATTTACTTGGGGTCTAAATAAAATAATAAATTTTATTAAAATTTCATAAAAAGACTGACATCACTCTTTCGCTGCATCAAATATAACACAATAGTGTTAAAAACCCTTGATTTTTGTTAATAAAAATGTAACAAAAGACAGCATGGTTATTTAGTACCATGTATTGCTAGTAGTTAGTCGACGGCAAGTTTCTTGCGGCAAGCTCAAAATTTAATTTAACTGAAATTTGAGAGCTACTTGTATAGGCAGTGTTTCATGACAGCGATAGTAGTCAGTCACTGTACAGGTATTTGGGTCAGCGTTTAATCACTGCATTGTATGCCTTGATATTGATAGGCTGTCTTGTTTATAAACTTGATTAATTTGCTATCAACATGCCTGTGAGGCCTCCAACATAAACAATTGGAAGTTGGTAGCCCAGTTGTCGGGAGATGATATGAACTGAGCATTCCTCTCAAGCTATTATGACATCAATCAAATACCTATATAGATCTCTCTTGAGTAAAACTGCAGCCATTCGTCATAAAATTGAGAAGAATATGCTTGACCTACGAGTTTTTTTAGGATACGCAATCAAGAGAACAATGGCCTCTAGAAGTTTATCTTTATATGAAAAGAGATATAAAATCTTGCCTGTGTATTTTGTTGCCAAAAAGCTTCTGGGAATTACAGAGTTTTGTTATAATGAGATCTTTTGCATGTTTTACTAATTTAGGATCTTACAGCATGCTGGCAGCGCACTACACAAGGTCGGATTTTGCACGATCATTTGCATGATTCACAAATTTTAGAAGGTGAAGGTTTGAGAATGAAATCATCGATTAGAAAAAGCTGGATAAAACAGCTGAGTGAAAGGTACAGTACGAGAATAGATGAGATTGTAGAGGAGGATTGTGGGTCCGCAGAAAATGAAAACTTAGAGAGTGAGTAAGCCGTCAAGGTCAAACCATGCTGACCTCTGCAAGTAGCATTTTGAGTTGGTTTTGTTGTTTGTTTGTTGTTTCCCATGATGCTTGTTCGTTGCTGACACAAATGAAGGAGGCAGGGTATTAAATTTATCGATGAAATAAATTAACGCTTCCACCGTAAATAAGTTTGTTTAATTTTTATTTTCCAAAGAGTAGGTGAAAACAGTATTTTTGTCTGTTTTACCTTTTTCAGCATTGAAAATCTGTTTTTTATTTTTTGATATGTTTTTATATTTTTTTTACACTAGTTATAAAAAATAAGTTACATGCAATCTAAACTAACAATATCATTAGATAACAATAGGTGTAGTAACAGATGCAATTTTCTGTTTCTAATTTTTGCCAGTTAGCGCATAAAATATCGTATCAAATTTTGCATTGTTAACTTAGATCCTTCAGTGAAAAATTTTTTTATGGCTAATGTTTTGTAACAAGCTGTCAGGGTCTAAGTTTGTGATGTAAACCAGGTAAAGATGCTTCTGGAAGTTCAGTGAGTACAGAGCACACAGACGACCCTGGTTCAAAGACATCTTCAGAAAACACGGAGTGTGATGTATGGAGTGAACATGGAGAATATAGAGTAGAGGTAGTTGGTGGTACAAATCCTCCCCCAGAGTGGCAGCATCTGAATGGAAGAAAACAATCAGCTACATGTGACAGCATTTCCAGTGGCGACATGGACAACTCCGTGGAGAAGGATTTGGTTGGAGACGATTCATGGAAACTGATAGAGAGAGACAACGAAATATTAGAAGTCAGTCCATGTCTGTTATATCTAAATTCCCTCTATTTTAGACACTTTCAACACCTAAAAATCTATTCTGATTTATTTTGCTCATCTTTCATTGCATTGTCCAGTTTTGGGGTAAATTTTTAAATTCTCTTCAAGCAGTTGTATGTACCCAAAACAAATATTTTTTACGACCATTTACGGTATTTTTCATTACTTTGATGGAAAAACATTTTAGGATCTGTTTTGTAACTATGTTATTTGAAGTTTTTTTTCTTACATTTTTATGTTGATACGCAAATCGAAAATCAAAAGACAGCTTTAACTGAGATCATTGAGTTAAAATAGTTTGCATATTTTGCGATAAGTTGTCTCCAACGCACATGCTGTACAGACAACAGTGTCAATGACAATATTAATATCCCAGCCGAGTAGGGCTAACATTGCTGACCTCTTGTTTAAAGGTGGACATGAGAAAGGAAACGGGAGAGTTGAAGGACGCCAGTTTGGCCAGCGATGAAGAGTCATTAATGAGGACACCATTGGAGCAAAGAAAGAAGCAGACGACCACCAGCTCTAAAGCTAAAAGGATTTCCTCTCCAACAACCTACCCCAGTAACTTCACCACCATCAGGTATTGGGAACTCTTTCTCAAAATCTATAAAATCGTAGAAACGGAGAGCACAGGCTATACAATAGTGATATCAAACGATTATAAAACTTAAATTGTTTTCGTTGTTTTTAGCCTAGTTAGATGAAGCATCAAAACAAATACTTGCTTAAAAACTGCAAAACCGAATTTTTCATTCGGGGAGGGGGAAGAATTTGACTACCTTACAGCTTTAAAGGTTCTTGCTTATTGATAGGTTTTGCAAGAAATATGTATATGTTATCATTACTGCTATAACCAGCAATGTTCTTGCAGAATTATTTTTTTCTGTAGAACATAAAACCGTTATAACTTTGGAGGCATTTGTTTTTAAGATAATTTCATCATTGATCATTTGGTTTGTAAAATACAAGTGGTTTGTTTTCTTTGTAATCTATCAGAGCAGACTTTATTGGATAGTCCAAGTTTACAAAGAGCCGAGATTTGTCAAAGATCTTACAAAAGTTTAAAGGTTAAAAATATTATTTTCTCAACAAAGTTTGAATGGGAACAAAAGCATAAAAAAAACTAACCAAATTTAAAGAAATTTTCGATTTTTTCTTTTATGAAGGATATGTTTATGCTTTAGAACAGGAAAAGCTACAGAAATGTTTACCGAGAGAATGAAATCAATTGAACAGAAGAACAAGGCAAAGACTAAGTCTAAAATGGCTCCAGTAGTGGCTACCATTGGCCGTTTTTCTTCAGCTTTTCGTAGGTTTGAAGGAAAGGAAGAGAGAAGTCGCTCACTCGATGGCTCATTGCCAGCAATGAAAGCGCAACAGTCAGCAGTTTCCGTATCCACTAATGATCCCACTTCAAACAAAACAAAACTTGAATCCTCCAAGACCCAAGAGCCAAAGAGACTTCCCAGAACGCCGTTCGATCACTCATTTTCAACAGAAAGATTGCAAACGGAGATAGAAAGCAAAAAGGAGAAGGAATCTCCAACAAGATTAGTTCGTACACCAGTGGACACCTGTGGATTGGCTAGCACAGAACTTCCACCTGGGAAAAGCTCTCGAGCAGCCACCTTACCGGTTGGATCATCTCGTCTCATGAGAAATGTTAGAGAGTCTGGCAATGCTCCAGATGTCGTCGCTGGAACTTTCCAACCAGATAGAGAAGAGAAACCTGCTCAGGGTAGCCCTCGATCTTCATCGATGCCTCTGTCACCTGTTCGAACTGACTCTCATGTCGGCAAAACTGAGAAAGAACTAGAACAACTGGCTAAGTTTGAAGAATTAACAAGCCGTAGCAGGTCAGCTGGTCAACCAGGTGCATCTGCGATGCATGACCAGGTAAATCATATAACCTTGTTGTAAGTTTTCTTACAGGGTTTGATGTCACCTAAAGTATTGACAGGAATGTATCATTTGTTCCAGATGAGACTTTCGAGAGAGCAGACGAATCCACACTTTGACATAGATATAGTAATAAAACGGGACCCCCTTCCTGATACAATGAGCCCAGAAGACTTCTCCAGAGAGCCTCCCACCACAGCCATCACTCTGGGTAGAGAAGAAGTCACAGTGATGAAAATTGATTCCCATAACCAGGGTTCTTCAGTGACTCCATCTGAAGTTATTACTGTTTGGGACACGGAGGTACCAGTTAGGGAAAGGCATGAAAAGGTTTGAGATTTTTACTAAATCAACTAATTTTCTTTTAGAAATCAAAAATGTATATAAAATGATGATTATAATGCAATAGAAATATATTTCGGTATTACAGAAGGAGAAAATCTTCCCCGGCAGGCCATGTACGACATTCTGTCTGTTTCAGGTTATTCCACCAACCAAGTTGCATGTGACACATTTAAACAAAGGTGTACCACTTAGATTAAACGCTCCAACATCTCCAGAGCAGGAGCAACCAAGGTCAAGGTCACCCACCAACTTCACTTCACAAATCAAGGCTAGCTCTACTGACAATCTTTTAGATAGAAAGGAGAGACAACTCCGTCATCGCACCGCCAACCAAATTCAAGCAGAAGTATGGTGACAATAATCAAACAATGTTAAAACAATTTTCATCTTTCTAGGACTAAACGTAAGCCTTTGGATATAATTTTAGCCTGTGATGGTGAAGATTCGACCACAACCAGTGCAGCAATGGCACAACCCAGCAAGAGATTTTCGCAGATCAAAAAGTCATGAAGATCAGTTGGATTGCAAACAAAGAAGCTCTATAGCCTTGGAACCAGAAGATCTACTCAAACTTGCTGCTAGTGAAAAAGCCAAACAAAGAACTCAGCTCACATCCAGGTGCTTTACCCTACTCAGAGCATTCTAGCGCAATCTCTTAAAAGGTTATTAATGAAAACAACAGTTATAATTAAAGTTTTTCCAATTTTCAGCGAGCGGGCAATTCCCAAAAGAAGACCAGTGACTTACAATGCTCCATACGAGGAGCCAGAAATGATCATACAACACCGTCAACGACAGCAATACAGCCAACAGCAGTCAAATCAACAACATTCAAGACTGCAAAGAATGAGTTCACCACCCCGACCGACATACAATCCCACTCAAGATAGCCTGAGCTCTCAGTCACATGAACGCCCATTGCTATACTCTCAAGAGCAACCACCCCGCCGAGGACACCAACCAAATCGTGAAATGCCGCTTTCTTATGAGCGTACCCCAAGAGACAGAACTCAACTGGAGTTTGAGGAATACAATGATCCCATGGTTCAACGCCCCGTCAATGAAAAGATGAAATCAAATTCTTTAGATGATCTCCGAATGTTGAGAGAAGGGCTGGTCGCGAACACAAAAGCTGTTTTTTCAACTACTAGAGAGCCAGGCAAACAGGTATGGAAAATAAAAACAGCTTACGAAGAAAGATAAATAATTTTTGTTTCTGCAATTAGTCATGAGCACCGAAAATAAATTGTTTCCCTTTTATGCTTGAATTTTGTAAGAGAACCGTGTAATTTTCATAATCACCAAAATTTTTAGCAATAACTTGATTTAAATTTGATAAACTGCTATTTCAGTATTTTGGAGAGCATGTTGCCATATCAGCTCCGAAGAGACCGCCTATGCCTGCTGAAGATACCAACTACACCAGAGAGTGGGTGGAAAACTCCAAACATACATCTGTAACGGTTAGTAAGCTACCAAAAAGCATAAAATGCTAGACACACTGGAAACGAAACATGCCCAGCAGCCATGCCATGTGCCACTCCACTTTGCTGGCGCCTTGAAAAATGAGGAGCAACTACGGAGTTATATGCTAACGTAGAGAAGACAACTCTACTTCAGTTTAGTAACCAAAACAACATTTGAACTACTGGTAATACACAATGGTAATGTAGCTATGATTGTCAGAGCGATACACAAATGAACTTAACAAGTTTTTTACAGTCATAATAATAATTTTATCGACATATCAATGACAAATAAAATAAACGATAATTTTGACGAACAATTATATAATAAACAAATCTAATTCTATTTTTTTGTTTTACTGTCTTGGCATCTTCATGAACTAAATCATTTTAAAATATTAAACCCAGTGTCGCATATTCTGATGAGAATACTTATGCTAAAACAAGTAAATGTTCCTGCTTGAAAATACAAAAATAATTAATTTTTCCCGTTCTGACTTGGTTTGTACAAATAGATCAGAATCAACTGCTTCTTCAAAAAAATAAACATGGCTGACATCTTGAGTGCCTATATATTTCTCCAAAGCAGCAAGTAAGAATGGAATCGCTTGCAAGAACCAAGCTAGAGGCCTCCGGCGTCTTTGTGCTCAATATATCAACATTTTGGAGTTGTCTTATTTTTTTACCCAAGAATCTTTGCTTATACGATGAAATGTATCAAATATAAACCATCACACTTTTGTGCTTGAGCTAGTATTTCTGTTGCAGACAACCAAAAGAGGGCAGCGACAATCCCCCGTTCGCCAGTCTCCCGCCCGAGAAGAAAAAAAAGATCGTTCATGGTTTATAGAGAAACAAGCCCAGTCTCCTACCAGGTGCAGCCATTAGAATAAGATTTTACTTGTAAAAAATTTGATAGTATTTTGTTTCTACTCTTTAAAAATTTTGGATTGTTGACGAACTTATACTGTTTACTTTAATTTTTTAAAAACTTTAAATGTTTGTAAACGACTTGCTGAATTTTAGGCTTGCGGGTGGTGCGCATCGCAGGAGAACCAGGTCCTTAGGTAGAGCCACGACTAAATCGAAGGCTATTGTTCAAATGGCCAAATTCTTCCAGGATGAGGCTGAATTGGGGGCGACTCACAGAGATGCGAGTCCCATTGATGTTAGTACTGTTATGATTCACACCAAAATGAAAATTACTTGAAGATAGAGGTAATAGGTAATTTGATTAGCCAACTTTTTCTAGGATGACGTTCATTCTTCGTCAGCGTTTGAACAAGTGATGCCCTCTGTTGAGTCTCAGACAGCAAATAGCCGAGCATCATTGGATGACTTACACTCTCCAAGGTCAACAGGTCACTGGAGGTCCAGCAATGCCAAGCCTGCAACTTCAAAATCTTTACCTCGATTCAAGGGAGACAAACCTCAACGCGGGCTTGAAGTAGAAGATGAAAGAAGAGTAGCTGAAAGGTAAAGGGTTGATTTTAAGTGTGCTAGTATATCAAGACTTTGTTTGTACTAACTACTAGCAGGTTAGTCTACTTGCAAAACAGTCTGATCTGAGCATCTACCCTTCACATTGACTAGATCTTCAACGACAAACCTTTAATATTTTAATGCTGTCTAGTTAGAGTGTCACTACAAGTTTAAAAAAAAACAACACAAAATAACTTTTGCATAGGCCGGCATCAAAGAGTGGTGGAAGTGGAATTGGTGATTTCATAGACATCTACAATGAAAGAGACGCTGAATCAAGACACATTTCAGAGATACGAGGACCAAGAAAGTCACTGATTGTTAGAGAGGAGAGAATGTCACAAAGCAAAGTGAAACAGACGGCAACCAGATCTAAGTCAATGGATGTACCAGGTAGTCAGCCGATATTATTAGCGCTATTTTTTATAAATTTCTTATAAAAATTTTACAGTTTTTTATTATTTTTTTCTGCTTATAGTTGTACGTGTAAATGATGAGCCAGCGGAAGAAAGCATTGATGATAGACCATTGGCAGCGTCAGCATTTAAAGCTTGGCTTGGAAGTGACACTCTACTTCAGTCACCGCTGGAGCAGAAGGTTGAGCAGGCCTACCAAACACACATGCGGATGGACAAAGGTCATAAAATAGTCAGCAGCAGTGAGCAGCGGCATAAAGCTCTTACCAGAACAGAAAAGCCAAAAGTGAGAATTCTCTTCTGTAAATAAATAGTAACAGACTGCTGTGTTTCCCTGTTGTAGAGGAAACATAATTTTTTTACAATAATGTATGATGCATCTGATACAGGCTGAACCGTGGTGGAAACAGCAGAATGAAATAGCCAGCCAGAGAAGAGTGACTCCAGAACCAAATAGAGAGGATAAGAACGCAGTAACTGAGAGTTTTGCACGCACAGAGCACTTTCAACAACAACATCAGGTAATATTTTTGTTAATTGATTGTTCAAACGTTTTGCGTAAGCTGGTAGTGTGAAGTTGCAAAAATTTGCTTAAAAAAATATAATGAAAAGTTTTTGCTCACAATCTTGTAGCTGCACACATCGAGAGTGAATGACCCTCCGTATGCCAACTATCAAGCGCAAGTCGAAGGCTACAGGCTGATGGAGGTGCAGAAACAAAATCAAGTAGAGGATTACTACGCACAGATCAGAAAGAAGCCTGTGGACCACACCCAGTCCTTACCCGCAGACACCAATGAAGACCAGCAATTATTTGTAAATGTTGCTCCTCCTAAACCAGAGAGAAGCTCCACCTACCAATCAAACAACAGTTTGGATGGTTTAGCCAATCAGCAAGCACCAGAGCTACCGCAGAGGTTAGTTGGTATCATATATTCTACTAACATTTTTGGAGTTGTCTTGTCTCTATTGTCTCTTTGGAGTTGTCTTGTATCTGTTCATGAACAGCTAGCTTCATGAGAAGATAATTTCTAAAATGTTATTGTTAAAACTCTAGAAATGCAAAATAATATAAATTTTGCGCAAGTTGGCTCAATCAAGTTCAAAATACTGTTGAGGCTCTGCGACTTATTTCATTCATGTACTAGTTTAAAATTTGATTTATTTTTGAAAAAAGCTTGGTGAGTGTGAAACATTCTGTGAAAAAAATTTGATCAACTGAATTTGATCATAAAATTTAGTTTCTATGGAAAGAAGCAAGACAGTAAATGCTTATACAAACATCTTGCAAATAAACTAGAATTGCAATGAGCCAGTTGGTTTGTGATGCAGGCATGAAGTTATAGCAGCCACCCAAATGGAACTGCTACATGCACCAGCGGACAACAGAATGTACTATGATCCATACGTCACACCGGAGCAACCTACTAACCAGCCTGCGCTCCAGTACAACTCTCAACCTCGCCCGTCTAGTGCCGACCCCTATGAGAGATCATATCTCAGAGGAGACAACTACCATTACCTGGGAGATGAGAGAACAACTCCCTATGTAAATGTTAATATTAGATGTTTGTTAGATGCAAAGCTAAATTTAGTTTTTGAATCAAATCCATCTTGATTTTCTAGGTGGAACAACAGGAGGCGCCCAATCTACCACGAGAAAACAGGCTATATCAGAGACAAGATGTCGGGTTGCGACCTCACAATGAGTGGGACCAGAGGTGAGATTGTATCTTAAATAACCTTTATTTCCACTTAGCTATGCAGGTGACTCAAAAACTAAACCACATGATACTAAACATTGTTCTTTGCCAGAGGTCAGCCATACTCTCACTGGCAAGGTGCACCGGTGAACCAACCACCAGCTAATGATTACCAGTGGAGTAGAGATCCTCAGCCTGATTGGAGGACTACAGAGGACACTAGAAGACAGCCTGAGCAAAGACACACCCAGGTACCAAGGCTACCAAAACCCACAGTGACAGTCACAAACTGTTCAACTTAAAAATGAACAAAAAAAAATAGAATTTTCTCAAAGTGTCCATACAATATTGATATATGGTAATTAAAAACCTACAAAAAATTAATAAAACTTGGCAGAAAAATGAAAAAGATACATGATGTATTCAATTTTGAAATTTAAATGTGATATCCACAAAGTATTGCTATGAAAGTTTTTAGAAATGACATCGTACTTTTTTTTAATTTTTTGCCATCAAAGAAAAAAGACTACCGGTTTGTTTCACTTTAAGACGTTAAGTCTTGATGAGAGTAGAATATGACTCTGGGAAGAGAGATTTGTATAAAGTATTTACTTATAACTTGTAGCCTGTCCGAGAATGGCAAATGGCCAGACAAGACCCTAGGTATAACACTTGGTCAGACAGAGAGCATGGAAGGTCAAGGCCGATACAATCAGATTTGAGACCCCACGACACTCTACCACGCACGGACACCAGAAGCCACTCTTACCGGATGGCCAACCCTTCCACCAGAAGTCTGGAGGTACACAAGCGATTAAAGATTTATTTGCTGTTTTGCAAACTTGTTAATAAAAACGCTTCTTTGAAAAACGCAAACCATTTATTTACAGAAACAGAGAATGGGCGATCCCAGACCAGACGTACTTCCCGCAGACAAAAACATGGACAAACGATCTCGACGAGCTCGATCTGTGCCGATAACTCGGCCTCCACAACAAAAGACCAGCAAAGGCGGGGAGGGTAGACAAACAAAACCTAAAGGCTCAGGCAAGCATGACCAGAAACCATCGAGACAAGACCGGTCAGAAGAGAGACCAAGCAAGAGCTCCAAGCCCAAGGACAAAGCTCACAAACACAGAGGTCACAAGGACGTTGAGCCAAAGCATAAACCTCAAACAGCGATGCTCGCTGATACATCACCTTTGCCTGATTTCATACCAAGTCATTACTTTAACGAGAGGGAGTACAATGGTCCGGATCAATCCAGCTTTATACCTCAAGGCTCCCAGTATATGACATCACACCCGGAACCACAAATGGCTTACAACCAACAAATGTATAATCAGCAACCGCCTCGAGTACCGTACAGTCAACCAACCAATCAAATGCCTCACAATCAACCAGCAGCCAATCAATTGCCTTATAGCCGCCAGCCAACCAATCAAATGTCATATAATCAGCACCCAAACAATCAGATCCCATATAGCCGCCAGCCAACCAATCAGGTAATACCTAGTCAACAACCAGCCAATGACAGTGGGTATACAAAGCACACTGCTTTCACAACATATGCAGACAGACCGCGACCTGGAGTGGGGGTCATGTTCAATCCTCTGGTTGGAGCCACCGATTTCTAATTTTTGTATTCAGTTTGTAGAATTGTGATTTACACAAATATTACTGTTTCACTATTAGCATATTATACAACCAGAAGCTTTGTAAATTTTTGCTTACATTTAAATTAGAAGTATATAAAAATGAATATGATTTAGTACAGCGTTTAGTGTGTTGGGATATTCTGTATTGAAATTTGTAGTTTCGAAAGCATGTTGTTTTGTGAGACAATATAAATATGGTCTCAAAAATTGAGAATGCCAAATATAAATATACACGATGATATCCGCAACTAATCAATATTTGACGGAAAAAAATAGATTAGAATAGTATAAGTTTTGATTTGCCGATTTATTACCTTTTTTCACGATTAATTGCATACATCACATGAGAGCCAATTATAATTTCTTGAGCAGTTGTCTTCTCTACTAGCGCACAACTCCTGCTATCTAATTGTATAAAGTTTAGCCCAGTGTCACTGACCAGGGCAAGGGTTGTATTATACAGCTTTGGCAGTAACCACTCTTTTCCCCACATGCGCAGATAACTCTTTTGGGCTATGAAATAAGTATACTGCAATCGATATGTTGGTGATGTTTATTTCCAAGCAGTTCATTCAGATTTTGGATGAAAAAGAGGAGACAACTCAATATAAATTTAATAATAGCGGTTCATAATATCGCGTACCTCAAGTATCAGGCAATTATCAAAGCAGTTGCAGTGGTATTACAATATAATTTTTATTTGGCTACGCAAAATATAATGATATGTATTGTTATGGAAAAAATGACATCTGCGTGACTTGAAAATTTGATGACATTACATAAGGTTGAAAATAACGATTTAATAATAATCAATATCCTGATCATTAGCATTAATAATAATATTATAAACAAATTGACCATTATGACAGTATGAAAGCATGTTAGTTGTGTTGAATAATAAAAAAACAACACTATGTCAACATAAATAAACGTTATTAAATTTATGTGGAGTTGTCTCCTCTTTTTCATCCAAAATCTAAATGAACCGCATGAGAATAAACATCACCTCTGCAATCTGGCTTTGATAGGAACAGAACCACCAATCTACGCCCGCCAATGTCACCAACAGTGATTCACATGAGCCTACATTTGTCCACAAAATAACAAAAATGGTCGAATACTCAGGCAGTTTGTAGCTACAATCAGCAGGTAAGAATCAGAGAAAACAAGACACAACATCACGGAGTACCACCACCAACCAATCAGGGATCGCCTTGATTGAGCCGCGTTTACACTAGACAACTTTTCTTTGAAGTTTGCCGATGTGTGTTGCCGCAGGAAATCTGTGCAGTTGTTGTTGGTGATGCAGGATTGTCACATGCTGAGACGCAGCAACCCAGTAATGCAGGGTTCGAACGTCCATTTGCAGCGAGTTTAACCAATTGAGTTGCTCTATGTAGCGATTCCCACATTTAGTTTATTCTAGCCTAGATATAATGTAAACAATGATTGTTATAAGATCGCAAGGTTATTATTAAATATTGAATTATTACCAACATTGTTGATATTTGTGTATGATTATTTTGTTTATCAAATAAATCAAACTCCGCGCGTTTGACAATAATAAGCAATTTATATTTGGATAATTATTATTTTAGATGCCAACATGAAAATCAAAATATTTTCTTCAAATTTTTATTTAAACTTAGAAATAATCCTTATTATCAGTAGGTAAGTCACAATTATATATTATAGGCAAATAAAAACCCATTAGATGAATAGAGGACTACTGCCTGGCAGATAACGGGTAATAATTAAAATACAACTCATCAATCCAACTGCGTGAGCAGGAATGCAATAAATTATATTAGCTATGATGGTTGGACAACTCCAAAGTTGCAAACTCGAGAATTGCATGTGTTGTAACGGTGTAAAGACAACTTGCAACTGCGTGCGCGACCATCGGAGACGGAGCAGTCGCTCTAGTGTGAACGTGGCATTAGTCAAACTAACGTAAATTTAGGTATTGGAAAGCACATCAATGCAAATGGCTACTTTGTAGTATCAACGGTGACCAAATGAGTCCAACATTTATTGTGTATATAATACAACAGGTATACAAACTAACAATCAATAAAAAACCTAGTAGAGACTTACAAATGCTAACAAATGACTAAACGAGCACCGTTACATTAAAGCTCATCGTGTTTGGGTCCGGAGAACTCATCGAATGATATGAGACCATCTTTGTCTTTATCTTCATGCTCCATTATCTCTGAAATGATTGACTTGGCGTCAAAGTCTGCAGGATCTCCCATCTTTTGTGATTGCTCATCGAAATACTGGGCTAACTACAACGCAACGTAACACCCTGTTGTACTTGCACTAACTACAATACAACATAACGGATTGTTGTACTTGTATAAACTACATCATAACGCATTCTTAGTCTTGCCATTTGAAGCGACACAAATTCATAATAGGCATTTTCGGATCAAGAACGTCCATGCCTTGAAAAAATTGGCACGGGAAAGCGCTTCCGAATGCAATTTTGACGTTCGTTCCTGGCATAATTTCTATGCATGAACGTTCAAAATCAAAAGTTCACTTCATCGGAGTTATCTTCTTCTTTTTTTCTAGTGTCGCAGTGAATAGTAAAAGACGCATCCTGCTGAGGTGACAGCTTTTTGGTTATATATTATAAAAAAGTAAATAATAATTTTGATAATTATTACCAGCTACTTATGTGTTTTACTAATTATTATTTTTCATTTTTAACAATGTTTATTATCAGTTGGTGATGTTTGGCTATTTGAATAATTGTTTTTTTTTACTAACTAAAGTATAATAAAATAATTAAAAAAAACTATAAGAACTTATAATATTAATGATGACATGATATCATTTGAATAACAGTAATATTAATAATGATTATCATACATTTTTGTTATATTATAATTATTTACTACAATTTTATTTTAATTCACCATCCTCAGTAAATGTGTCCAAAAATAATTTCAACGTCAACATGCTTCAAGACTTGTTATTATTTATTTTATTATTATTGTTAGAGATGAAACTTGAGGCCTCATCACTCTTGTCTTGTTATTGTAACTAACATAAAAGGGCTCATTATTTGCAAAAATATTTATTATAGGAGAACTCTACACATTAGGATCAAGAACGTCATAGGGTGGACGACCCCCTGAACGGTAAAACCACCGTTCAGCATAGAGTTCCAAAAAACAGGTTTTGTACTCGCCGAAAAACAAAAATTTCGCCCATTTTGGCATGAACGTTCTCGATTCGAAAATGCCTAATATGTGCAAGCGTGTGTATAATGGAGAGCTGCGTTTTGATTCATGGTCTACTACCAACCACCACCACCACTGCTACTACTACTATTACTACTGCTACTATAGCTGCTATTAATCACACCCCTGTTACCACTACCATTGCCGCTACTAGTACCACCACTACCACTGCTACTACCGCTACCACTACTACTGCCACCGTTACAGTTACTATCACTAGTACTGACACAAATACCAAACTCGGACACAGCACACCATTACCAAACTCGGACACACCACCAAAGCTATCATACCTCATCAGAAGAGAGATGTTTGTCCTCGTCTTTGTCAATAACTTTAAATATATTCTCTTGTTTTGGTGCATCTTTGATCTCCACTAATTCCACATCAAAGAGGAGGGTAGCTCCGCCAGGAATGGACCCACCTATGTGCAGCCACATGATAATACTTAGCGCGCTGGGGAGAGTCTATTGAAGTAGTGCACGGACTGAGGCAGTCCAGTGTACAAGCTTTCTCATTAAGTAAAATTGTAGGCAAGTTTCAGATAAAACTCTACCAGCTACCAATTTAATATCACCAGCAAGCTATGGCGCATGTAGCGGCACATTGTTAGAAAAAACAGCTATTTTACAAAAGTTAAATGTGAACATAATGTGCCAGTAAAAATGAAGACCGGTAACATAGATATGGTCAAATGCACCAACACTTACGCACAAGTTCAACGAGCAAATGCATGAACATATATATTTGTAATCTGCGAAGGTTTTTAGAGAACCAAAAGCTAGAGAGTAGTACTAGCAGCTCATACTGCACGCACCTGCGCCTTGGTCCCCATATCCCAGGTGGGGAGGGATAGTCAGTTTCCTCTTAGAACCTGGGCACATGCCCACCAACCCTCTATCCCATCCCTGTATCACTTGACCTTGACCCAACACAAACTCAAATGGCACATCCCTGTCTCGGCTACAAGAATAAAACGCAGGCAAGGTTACTGACTAATAAGTGTATCAGTGGGCTGGATTGATCCGTACAATAAATTTAATAAATATTTTTTTTTGCAAATTATTTAATGCGAATGAGTAGATAGCAATATTTTTAATGGATCGCAAAATACCATCCCCACGGGCAAACAAATGTTTATTTGCGAGGCATACTCATAGGTCACAAACACTACCAATCCATAACATAAAAATCTATATTACTCACGTGGGTGACGTTTGTTTCAAAGCAGTTCATTCCCGGTATTACTTAATATTTTATCTTTATTTATTATTAATTATTATAAATTACATATTTTGTTTATTATTATTATTATTATTATTATTATTATGTCATGTATATTATTGATATACTGGAATATATTGATCATAACAATGAAATGCAAAGCTATTTTTTAAAACAATAAAGATAAATGTTATAATTAATCAAGAATGAATTGCTTTGAAATAAGCGTTGTCAACGGACAAGTGTAAAACTGTTTAATTTTTGACTCGCTACCACTATCTGCTACTTACCGATGCATTATGCTAATAGTACCAATAATGAATCAACAACACTATAACCGTTGCTGATGAATTGCTTACACATGTGAAAATAATTATGCTCGCTACAATGCACATTGGAATTTTATGTCTTCACTATCTGATCCGGATTGATGGATATTATTTCTTATTACTATATAATAAAATTTAAACACCTGGATCGATGCGTTCGCCGTCCAGCGATTTGGATCCCAAATATGACTAATAGCAATGTTCATCGATCCATCACGTGAATAAACCTAATAACACCCCCAAGCACAAATCTATTGAGACCCACAAATCTATTGAGACCCAAGAAAACACAACTACACAAAGCAAGTGACAAGGTCCAACACATACCTGGAGTCAAACTTAGTGCCGTCTGTGAGGGTTCCTGTGTAATGCATGCTCAGCATGTCACCTTCCGCCGATTTCTTCTCGCAATCTGTCACTTCTAGTAACTCTTCAATCTTCAAATCCTCTAAAGGCTCATCGCACCGAACTCCATAGACACAAAAGGTCACTAGACATAGAGCCAGCAATGTCTTACACGCCATCTTTGATTGTAGATTACCCTGCAAATGGTAAAGACAAAATAAAACAATACGCAAGCGTGCAAGAGTAGAGATTAGCACAACTAAATGAAGAGTTCTAGCAGAAAAAGTAAGGAACTCAGCTTACTTTGCTACCACCAACACACAATACACAAATGCGATATGCCCTGGAGCTATAATCTATGTAGTGCCAGCAGGTGCAGTAGTACTATCTACTCTATCAATCACCAACAACTTCCTTCAAAAACTTGTGTCAGTTTTTGATAGGGCAACATCATCGACCAATAAAAAAAAAAACCAAAAATCATATAACACACGTGTAACTGGGTCATTCTATCAGTCGATGATTGATGAGGTTAAAGTATAACTGCATGTTCAACCATGCTTGAAATGATTAGTAAATGCATGCAACAGGCCATGAATGGAGCTAACAAACACCACAATATTTAGTTCCTGTTTATAAATAGATTTCAACTAACCGCTTTTGAGTAATCGGGAATCTATTACTAAAAATAAATTTAATTTTTAAAGATCAAAAATTATTGGCCATGTAAGTATACATCACAAGGTGACAACAATAAATGTGGAGATGTGGAGATGGGGGGGGGGGGGGGGGTGCCATATCACAAAGTTGAGGTTTAACAGAAAATTGAAAAATGTGTTTCGTTTAAAATTTGTCTAGAAATGTTGAAACTCGTGAAGTGATGGAAACAATTCTTTGTCAATTTAGTGTTCTAAATACAATTGCCATGGATTGTCTATTAGCATCGTATGAACGTCCGCCAAGATATGTAATTGAGCCATTTAAAATATCTCTTGGTTACATGGCATTGTACATGTATGTATAATAGTTGACGTGGCTGGTCATAGCTAGAAAAAGGGAGTGTAATGATGGCCAGTTTATATTTACAGGTAAAAAAACTCTACAGTATGGTTGCATAAGTTGGCTAATTTGTCTACAGAAAATAATTTGTAAAAATTTGAACTAAAAAAAGTCGTGCTGCTCCGAAGTTTCCCCCCCCCCCATATTGCAAGCTTTATATAACGTACTTAAATGACTTTCACAACAGACATCACAATTCCAACCGACAACCACTTTGCTTGCCTGGTTAGTGAAATAACTCAATGATGCAAGCGCTATGCCACATTCGCAGCCTGGCTCTAGTTTTTATTAGGTAGATAGAGCTCTCAAAAATTATTTCAACTGTCTATACCCCTTTAATGTAAACATTTTCATGTTAAATTGTGTTGAACAGGCATACACGCTCTCTAACAATAAATTCGATTCCATGTACGCAATCAGTGGCGACATACATGCAATTTTATTCAAAGATGCAACGAGTTATATAGAGATATAAAGGAAAATTTAAAACAATTGGATTGTATGTTGAAGCAGGGCCTCCCAGATATTGGGCACACACTAGAGACTTTCATGATTAAAAAAAAAATGAGGCTGCAACAATTTTTTTATCTAATATGGACCCATTTTCTCGAGCCAGAATTTGGTCACTAGCTACTGGTAAAGCTTTCACATGAAAAATATTCATTGAATGAAACCTAATTTTTTTTAAAAAAATAATTGAGTAACTTTTAATTTCAAAACTTGCGGACATCAGATAGAATGTACTTTTACAGTTAGTTTGTGGTGAGTCAGTCAGTCAGTTGGTTGGTTGAGAATCAGTTGGTTGGTTACATTGAGGTTTGAACTCATGCAGTGACACCATGTAGGAAGTCATTTAGAATAAACTTGTGTGGGAAACAGCTGTGACAATATGAACAAAAGAGACAAAATAATTGTGTTAGACTTGGACATCTGGTCTGTGTAAGTAAAAATCTCCGTGGTCAGTAGAAAGCAACTAGTCAGTTGTAGTAATAGTTCACAAAGGGAGATGACATCTCTTCATTATATATTTGATTCTTGATGATCATTACAAACAACTGCATCAATCTTATGCAATAATTAATAACATAGACGATTCAACATCTTAAAATGAAATAAAAAATAAACTCCTAATAATAAATCATAATTATAATGACAACAAAATAATATTAATTGATAATAATAATAATTACTAATCATAATCAATAAATAATGTTAATGACAACACACAGTTGATTTAATAATTAAAACTAAATAATGAATATGATAATAATAAATACTGACTGCTGGCTGTAGTAGAGTTTGAGCATCTGGTTGCATCAGAATTTGGGAGACGGCTCAGACCAGATTACCTATCGACATGGTTCGTACCGGATTACCTATCGGCAATCAATTCTTCATAGTTCTGAGCGAGATGGCCAGATGGTTAGTGAGTAAGCAGTGTAAAAAAAATGAGACGAGAAAAACAACAACTTGTGAAGTGATGAGAAATAGCTATACTGGGCTCACCAATGCAGAAAATTATAGAAAAAAATTGAAATGTTAAAGAGCAATGATTGGTGTCTCTCAAACTTTTTTCAGAAATACAACTATAAATGAAAACAAGACAGGAGGGGCAAAATCTTGAGCGCAAAAAATTAATTTTTTTATTCGAGGCCGTAACAGTAATATTAGAGCTCTGAAATGTTTAAGAGTAACGATTGGTGTCCCTCCAACTTTTTTTCAGAAATACAACCATAAATGAAAACAAAGCAGGAGGGGAAAAATCTTGAGTGCAAAAAATAAATTTTTGGTTCGAGGCTCTAACAGTAATATTAGAGCTCTAGATTTTATTGTTCGAGGGTGTTATCTATGGCCCTGGGTCATAATAATAATGTAGGTTATAATATAATAATTATAATATTTGTTAGTAGTTTGTTTTTTTTCCTTACACTGTTTTGTCAACATCATGAATTAATAAAAATATTACGGTTCACTATGGACATAACAATTAAACTACAGGTTTATAAATATATTAGGATCATATTGCTAGATTACAAATAGTAGTAGTAAAAGAGTGGCGTTTTGTTTCTAATAAAAAGTGATGCAAAATGACATATTTAAATTAAGGAATGAATTTAAGCAGTTGTTTCTGTTGAAAAGTATAATATATCTGGTGATAAATAAATAATAACAGTACATTATTTTGTGCTATGTTATACCACCACTGAGTTGGTAAAGGTTATTTGATAATGCATAAAGTGTGATGCCATATTGACTCTTTATAGGTTTGGTTGTGTGACTATATCCTGTATTCTATATTCTCTCCCCTTACAATTTTATTGCTGAATGCTTGAAAAATTCATAGGTTTCTTTATGTCTAGGAGACAACTGTAATCTGCATTCTGATGTTCAAATGATCAAATGTGAATTAAGCGCACAGGGAATGTTAGAAAGTGTACTGATGTCAAAGTTCAATGCTAAATATGGTTTGTAAATTATAAAAAAAGCAAGAGAAACCAGAATACTTGATGCACATGCCATATGATTCTTTAAAGTTACTAGTAATCTTGGTTGACACGGATAGAACGTGTACGGTCGGTCTATGACAATGATGGTATCAAAAATAGTGCTGCAGTCACTACAGCAGAAGCGTGGGCATTGACTGCGAACAACTAGTCTCTGCAACATTCAATCTTCTTGACCATAATATAATTATTCAAGCTACTTAGAGCTACCAAAAGTGCTCCCTTTTTTATTTGTTACAGCTCATCAGTGTTTGATGCCTGTAGATTGCTGCGGTTGGTATTTTTTGTATTTGTACCATCAATTTTTATTAATCTACTTCTGTAATGGAATGAAACAATAAAAATCAATGATACAAATACAAAAAATACAAGAATACAAGAAATGGGTGCATAAAATGACTTATTTGTGGTGTGGATACCATGGACCCGATTAGACTAAACTCCATCCTGATTTTCAAGTTGCCAAGAATACCTAAGGCTCTTCTGAAATTTTATGCAACAATGTGACTTTACAATGCTGTCATTTTTAGGCATTTCTGTTCAGTTTTGATACTTGGACGAAATTAATCTGTCAAAATTACCCATTTTGTGCAACCATGAATTTTATTTTCATTATTATTTATGATATATATCATGTTAAACACGTTAAATCTATTTGTTTCACAGTTCGTAATTATAACAGAGTTTTAGTTTGGATTAAATACCAGCAGTGCCAGTACTGATTGATGGCATGAATGGTATACATCTTAATAATCCCAATTGGACATTTCCATCAGTGTCTTACTGACCATTCATTCAGTTGGCAGATTTTTTCTGCAATTTATTGTAGCACAGAATTCATAGCATCTTCAACATGTAAACAATTTTTAAAATTGATAAATCTGACAAAACCTTTTGGAGAAAGATGGCAAGTAAATAATGTAAAAACCATTTTTATATGAAGTCAATCAATCAATGACATCTTTTTAAAACGACCTTGGCCACTTTAGGATATTTATAGTTCAATGTATGGCACACTCAGTTGAATATGCATTTCAACTAAAAAAAATGGAAAATAGCAATAACATGTAGATAGTTGAACAAGCACAGCTGCTAGAAACTAAAGTTATAGGTACAGGTATCTGAACAAGCATAATCGTGTCTATTCACACCGTAAAAATCTTGTAGGTAGCTCAATAAGCATAGCCGCTGAGAATGATTTATTAATCATTATCAATTTAATCATTTTTATGGGGAATTATTACTTTACTTTTGTTGTTATTATGATAAATTAACTACTTCTATAGTCTTATTATTATTTATTCCTCAATTTATTATTTATAAATACTAACTTATTTTATTACTAGTACTATGTTTTATATAACATGATAATAATTAATATGATTTACATTAAGTAGTAAGTGTTGATAATTAAAGATCCAATTGGTATGATTTTCTTTTATTTATCATTATTTACTTTCTATTAATCATCTTATTATTCATTTTATTTATTAATATTGTTACTTTTATTATTAGTACTAACTACTATGTAGGTACCTCAACAAGTGTAGCCGTGTCTGATTGCGTAGTAAAATCTAGAAGGTAGCTGCTTATTAAGCATAACCACTGGTTCTCTTTTGAGTGGAATCCCTAGGCCCCAACTAGGGAAGTGGTTGTTCAGATTGTGGAGGAGCGCACGCCCAGAGATGTTCTAGGGACAAAGCTGTGTTGAAAAAAATTTCAATTAATAGAAAGCAAAATGAGGGAATGACAGACACAGAGCGAGTAAAGTGAAACCTGGAGTGTTGAGTGCATTCTATTAGTGGCTAGAAACAGTCAGTCAGAAAATACATGCGCTCATTCAAAAACATTGCATAAAAAGCTTTAGCCTGGATGTTTTGTCTCTTTCCAAAAACAAAATGTAGCACGACTTATTTTTTGCATCACTCACACTCTTATCCCTGCTTTTAAAAGTCAAAATAAATCATGCTGCCTTGTTCTGAACTTGGTCATGCTGATCAGTATGTTTTGAATAATGCAATATGCTTTGTCATAATTAATAATAATTGATTACTATAAGTAATAAACTTTAATAATGTTTTACATGATCGTTGAGGTATCTGACTGCTCAAAAACAGCAGCTGATGTTCCATAAACAGTTCCAAATGAGGGAAGGAAGGTATAGGACTTTACACAAAACGATATAATATAAATACTGACATATCTAGGTCTGTGAGTGTATCAATGCAAAATAACAGATTTTAGGCTAACTAATAGCAAGATCAACGTTTTCCTATCAAATCTCAAGTGGTAATTGTGCGTTCTATATTATGAATGCAACAGTTGATTATTTCAAGGCAACCTACAGAGTTTCGCGATGTGAAAGAAAATCCAAATCACTTTCAAAGTTTTTCAAATGTATTCAAATCAAGCTTTGCCCCCCAGAAGTTGAAGTCAAATCAAGTTTACGCCTCGAATCACCAAAATGGTGATTGGCAAATGATACAAATAGGACTCGAATCACCAGTGATTTGTCCTAACTCAGTCTACAAATTTATTGAACCCTTTTACACTTCAGGTTAAACCGACCCCCTTTCATACTGGAGTGAACTTTTCAATTTGAACCCCCTCTAACAGTGAAAACTGAAGCCATCACAGTGGGGTACTTAATGGAGAGTGCTACGGGAACAAACTTTGCACCAACAGAATAAGCAAAAATAATCTTTAATTCGATATTACTTTCAATGGTGAAAAAAAAATGTTGGGGTCACTTGTGCACTTGTTAAATTATATAGTAGAACAGGTTCATTTCAAATCAAGCAGTATTATTATTAAATAAATAATAATTTAAACCACTTTTCACAAATTTCAATAGCAATACTTATCATAACTGACATAAGCACATACTTGGATCATAATAATTATTAATAGATAATGAAGTAAACCTGCGCTGGAATGTTGATACGAACGAAGGACTACAATTCAACTCTTTAGTAATGGTTGGTGGCCCTGAAAAGGACCGTTGTGGAAGAGGCCCTTATTCTCAGCCTCCCTCTCTCTAGAGGTGAAGTGGACATCGCGGGCTACACAATGACATCTCCTTCGGTGGACTCACTCACGCTTTGCCAACTCCCGGAGACATCTGTGCAAAAAGCTGCACCCATAGCAAAATAACATGTTGCTGCTAGTGGTAGCCGCTCAGCACTGATGCTGCTAATAAGATGTGCCAGCAGTTTTAAAGCATCCAAGCGAACGGACTGGTAAAATAAGCGAGCACTGTCTAAAGTAATCTACTCTATGCATTATTGTATAATGTTCCATTGTTGTAATTATTTTCTATTAAATATTATTATTTCATTATTATTACAAGCTACCAATAATTTGTGTTGTGGATGTTTAAAAATTATTATAAGTGTTGTTTAATCAGTTCTGGTGCAAATATTTACTGTCAGAGGTTGTGTGCAGACGTAGGTAGTTGACCTATTCATATTTTGTCCAATCAGGGACATAATTTTGAGTATTACTACTATATAAGCTTGAGTTATTTTTATTTGTGCCAGAGTTGCCAGTGAATAAAGTTTTGCTCATACTTTAAATAATTCTGCTTCTCTCGAATCTAACTATAAGCCTCTGCACCCACTCTACTACGTGGCAGTTATAAAATCTACGTCTCATAGTAGTAACTGCACTAACACTAGTTTAGCCAGGCAAGTTCATAAGTTAGTAATTGCGCTGGAATTGATTGGAGATAGAGCTTGTAGCTAAATAGGCCTCCGCACCCACTCTACTACGTGGCAGTTATAAAAATCTACGTCCCGTAGTAGTCACTGTACTAACACTAGTTTAGCCGGGCAAGTCTATTGACACTGCAAGTTAATAGAGACTATTAGTATGTTGTTAAGTAAACCTCTGCCTGTATTACTGCTAATAGAGGTGGTGATTAATTACATGGCAAGTTAAATCATAATAAGAGATTAGACTATCAACTGGGCCTGTTTTCGGTCCTTCAGCTATCTACCGGGCCTGATTTCGGTCCACCTGCAGACTATCATCTGGGCCTGTTTTCGGTCCATTCACAGACTACTAACTGGGCCCGATTTCGGTCTTGTTAGTGAAACGGCATAATTTTACTTCGATAACAACCGCAACACAACCCTCACTCAAGGATTCATCGTTGACAAGGAAGGAAGAAGACCAGGTGATGGGCAAAAGAAAGAAATTTATCACAGCAAATTTTCCAGACAATAATGACGATGCAATCAGGGTTGGAAAAACCATGGCTTTTATGAAAACAACAGATTAACAAATTAATTTGGCTTGAACCGATTTTTTTGGTTTAAAAGAAGATGGCAATTGATATGCAACAATTAACTCGTAAAAAATATTTAATATTTTTTCTCAAAGAAGACAACTGGTACAGCAAAGCGTTAATATTTAAATAATAATTGATTGATTGTTTGTACAATGTCAATAGAACTAAAAATAAATTAAAAAATGCATACACACTAACTCAACTGCCACAGCTAATACTTGGCATTACCATAGCAGAACACAAGGAAAATCATTGGTATTTTGACATATTTTTGCATTGTTGTTATTGTAGAGGTGGTAAATGATAATAATGAACATTTCCTGAATTTTTAGCGCTTAATCGATTTCGCAGTTGACAGTGTACCATCCCAAATTTGACCTTACACCAGTTATCTATGTTATGTGGCTCATAATTCTAATAAACACCCTCCTTCTTCATTCCTCCATTTATAATAATTATTAACTAAAACTTTCACAGCTTTCTTCTTAGTAATTAAGTTACGTGAAAAGTTGTTGGTTTTATCATTTCTTTAGATCTTCAGAGTAACCAACAACCACAGAACAATAATAATGAGACCATAACCCGAGTGATTGATATAAATAAAGCAGAGAAAGAGCTGGGAAAAACTCAAAATAATAATAATATAATAATAATTATTTGATTAGCAAAAAAAAACATAAAAACCACCGTGACCATATATATATATAAATATATATAATAATAATATTATTTATTGATTGAATTTGATATCATTATTATTACTACTACTATTAATTAATTAATTATCATTATTATTAATGATTAATATTATTTTTTTATAATAATAATAATAATTATCATTTATTATAATTATATATAAAAAATCATAATAATTATAATAATATATATAAATAATTATAATAAATTATTATAATTATTTATATATATTATTATAATTAATAATAATAATAAATTATTTTAAATAAATAATAATAATAAAAATAATTCAATTAATACAGGAAAACCACAAAAATTAGACTGGATTACACCAAGCCAACCCTCGATGCGATACAAGCATGGTGCTCATTGTGTGGCATTGAGCAACAGATACTCATATTATAATAATTAAATTTAATTATTAATACTACTACTGCATAACCAACCACCTTGCAAAAAACAGTCAAACAATGAACGTGGCACATGTAGAACAATAATTGAACCTGTGGGACTCACTACAAGGAAAAATTGCGATGTAATGCATGTATATTGTCTAAACATGTTTGTGAACCAAGGCTACACTATTACACTTCGCGTTGACGGCTTTGAGTCTATTGATTGACACCATGGACGTAGAATACTACGTCAGTGAATGACACGCTCAACGATCATATAAGAATGGTTATATGATCATTGACCCGTGATGGTGTTCTGGCGTCCACTTCACAGTAGAGGACAACTCACACTTTTCAACATTGAAAGCTCCAACCATCTGATAAATAAACCCCAAATGGACACCTTCACTCACTCTTCATTAAAAAGTTCACATAAATGGTCTATGTATGTGCATATTGCATGCGCACCTCAGTATTTCTAATTAATGCTGTCACCTGCTGACAGATTTCAACCAGGTCAATCTTCACTGCTATACTTTTTACTTTTATACTAACAGGATAATTGTTATAGGGTTGAGCAATGTCTATGAACAATCCAATTCACTCTGTTCCACAAATTTAGTTTGGAAGATCTCTTGTAAATTGAAAATGCAGGCCTAGATTTTTTAATGATAGCTAAAATGTTCTCGGCTGCACCTGCGATTGCGTTTGAGTATAATTTTGCACATTTTTCTCCTATAAACACTCCTGTGTAGTAATGTTCATGATATTGTTTTCTGCAGAGCTCCTATTTTTGCATGAGGTTACATTAGGACAGTATTCTCATTACTACATTAAAAGCCAAACTAGGCTCTTCTCATTTATAAAACTATAAAATATTAAATAATGTAATTTCCAAAATGAGATTAATTTTGCATGAAACAATTTCATAAAATAATTTCAATCCTGAATGATTGGTTTTTAATGTTTAACTTAATTAAAAGGCTTATTTTAATGAAACCATTATTGATAATACGGTATTGATGTGCAAGTATGGCCACGAAACAATTAAATAGTAATGAGGAATGACCATCAGCTGTAATTGTCTTCTTTTAATAGAGCAGACAACTCTAAATTTGATACTTAAATGCAATAATAAACAAAACAAAAATAATATTCATTGCTTACAAAAAGTAATGAAGATATCATAAACTACTTCAATGATAATATACGCCTTTAGGCAATTATTTAAATGGTTTATTTTCCTCCGTGCTACATATATTTTGCACGCAGAAAAGAAACTGAAGCATAACTGAAAAGTATGCCGTTTAATTTACACTTTGCCGACCCCAAAACTAGGCGAGTCGACACTCTGGTCAAAACTGCTGACAAGTTAACCATCTTTGTTGCCCGTCTGGTTGTCTCAGCTAGACGATTTTAACAACATTCAAACGCCTTCAAAAGTGAAACCAACTACATCATTTACCATAATTCTTATCAAAATGAAGCTGATGTCAACATACCAAAAATATGCTTTTACATTAATACACAAAAATATCGGCAAACTCAACTCTGTTATGATTATGATAGGCTTAGTGATGAGTTTTCGGCGCTGAGAAGTTATTTTTGGTTAATCGGGCAAGAAGGTTTAATACAACTGCATAAAGACACCTCATACCAGTCTCAGGTCTGAGCCAAAGGTTTTAGGTTCAGAGCCTGGATAATCCTAGACATGAAATATAGTTCAACAAATCCGTGTTTTCTGATTAACCATTGTGGCAATTGTAAAGTTTTGTAGCTGTATAGCAAACATCTAGAGGCTTTTGAAAGGTTTGCCTGTATGCAAATTGCTGCTATAAAACTAATTGAATCTTTTTTGGGAGAACTGGGGAATTGAGTAAAGAATGTTTTTTTCAGATCTAACATTCAATTTTATTCTTTGGAATACTTTTATATAAAATATCACATGATTCCGAGCAAGTAGCAAATACTGAAACCTGAATAAATACAATCTAAAAACTTGACATGTAAAATCCATCAAAAAAAGAAAAAAAGTTATGTTCAATTATTTTCACAATACAAAAAGCATCATTATTCTATTTAATTGTTTAGAACATTCATGACCGGTGTTTAATAAGAATAAATGAAATCTACTGTGAGGAGCAGTAATACACAGACAAGGTTATGAGCAATGATACATATATTAAAGCCAGCAGATTTCTTTATCAAAGTTCTGGTATAAGAGATAATAGGTGTGTCATTATTCTAGCTAGGTCTACAGATAATCGGTTGACAGAAAAACTGTGACACAATTCTATGTTTGCATATTATTAAAATGTTGACCTGCGCAGAGAAAAGTTGGCGGCAACTGACGTACCAGGAAATGGAGAATATATAGGTATAAGTGGAGACCTGAGTCTAGCTAGCAATTGCGTAATATTGCTTTCTATGCAGCCAGTTGCAGTTTGACTAATGACAGAATCTTTTCAATAAAAAAAGTATTTTAAAAAACATTTTTAGTAATTGCTTTTAGCCAAAAGTTATAAATGATACTATTTTCTTTACTTTTAATGGTAATAATTAATCTTCATTTGCTGTATTTTATCTGGTGCTGATTGTCTGGAACTATAAGCTCTCTAATAGACAGGATCAGTGACCTCGACTCTGATTTATTCTTTATGGCTAGAGTCCTACTCGTTAAATGGACTACCTTACTAGACATGGTATTGACAGGTCACAAGGTTAATAGTTTTTATTATTAATTATTTTTGGTGTTTTATTTGTGCAGACCTCTTGATGACATCACCAGTTATTTCAAGCGTTTGTGTATCAAGGTATTGAAGATTTTTGGAAAATGACTGGCATGCATAAATCCTGTGGCGTTGCCCGTAGAGGTATATAAGAAGGGCTAGGATAAATATTGCTAGAAAAAGTGTTCAGCTTCTTTAGGTGAGTGAGAGTGTATATGAAACACCCTGTAGGACCTCACAGCAATTCAACTCATTGTGGCAAGTAAGCCCCGCCCATCTCACTGAGATGCATTGTTTATACACCCAAAGACTTTCAATTACACCAAAGACAACCATTGATAACAAAAACTGAAACCGTACAAGTTCTGACACTCAAAATAGAAATAATTTATTTAATTTCAAGCAAGTTTTTGTATGAGAAATGTTTTTGACTCATTTGAGATGCAGACACTAATTTCGAATGAAATAATTGTTTTTGAACATTAACATATTCCATTCAGTTGATGGTTGCTTGTGAATCTAGGTCAACATAGTTTGTAATACTAACCATTAAAACCTTGACCTCAGCTATGATAATGATATGTTGGATTTTTGCTAAAATAATCTATATATTTTGATTATTGAATGAAAGTGCGAAAGTTGATTTAACGAAACAACAAAAGATCTATTAAAGGGTGTTTCTATCTTTTTGTTCTATCTGAATTAATTTGTTTTCTTTCACATTGTGCAATGCATTGACTCGTCTTTTGTGAAACTATTATTTATATTAGAAGTTGTGTTCTCTTTCAACATCCGTTAAAAATACTAAAGTAAGACAACTTCTAGAGGACATTATTTGGCTCATCTCCTGTAGTGAGGTGACTATGCGTGTTGTAATGACTTTATTGACACACACATTGTGAAGCAACAACCACTGCTAAAGTGTTACATAAAGCGTAGAGAGGAAAAAATCAGACGCAATAGTAAATATAAAGTTGCAAAAAATGGATATTTTGTATAAATTTATGGTAGTGATGTGAAAGTTATGAAATATTATTGTGATAGAAGCACTACCAGCTATGATGTCATCAAGTCATCAGTATATTCTGCAGCTGGTTGTGTAACCTCTGATGTGTTAATGTTATAGTGTGTCTGCTTATAATGTGTCTACTTATAATGTGTCTGCTTATAGTGTGTCTGCTTATAGTGTGTCTGCTTATAATGTGTCTGCTTATAGTGTGTCTGCTTATAATGTGTCTGCTTATAGTGTGTCTGCTTATAATGTGTCTGCTTATAGTGTGTCTGCTTATAATGTGTCTACTTATAGTGTGTCTGCTTATAGTGTGTATACTTATAATGTGTCTGCTTATAATGTGTCTGCTTATAGTGTGTCTGCTTATAATGTGTCTACTTATAGTGTGTCTGCTTATAATGTGTCTGCTTATAGTGTGTCTGCTTATAGTGTGTCTGCTTATAGTGTGTCTGCTTATAGTGTGTCTGCTTATAGTGTGTCTGCTTATGGTGTGTCTACTTATAATGTGTCTACCTATAGTGTGTCTACTTATAATGTGTCTACTTATAATGTGTCTACTTATAATGTGTCTACTTATAGTGTGTCTACTTATAATGTGTTTGCTTATAGTGTGTCTGCTTATAGTGTGTCTACTTATAGTGTGTTACTGAAATATCTCTAGTCAATGGGTTATGTCTCTTATACAGGATTAATGGTTAGTGTCCATATATAGCTTTCCTCATTGCTAGTGATTTGTTGTAATATTCCAGTGCTAATGTTTGATCACCTTGGCTTTAATGTACATAAGCAATGTTGTTGTAACCGGTAGCTATAGAAAGATGGTTTAGTGTCCGCTCCATATATAGCTTTCTTCATTGCTAGCGATTTGTTGTAATATTCCAGTGCTAATGTTTGATCACCTTGGTCATTATGTACATAAGCAATGTTGTTGTAACTGGCAGCTATATCAGGGTGGTTAGTGTCTGCTCCATATATAGCTTTCCTCATTGCTAGCGATTTGTTGTAATATTCCAGTGCTAATGTGTGATCAATCACCTTGGTCATCATGTACCCCAGCAATGTTGTTGTAACTGGTAGCTATATCAGGATGGTTAGTGTCTGCTCCATATATAGCTTTCCTCATTGCTAGCGATTTGTTGTAATATTCCAGTGCTAATGTGTGATCGCCTTGGCTTTTATGTACCCCAGCAATGTTGTTGTAACTGGTAGCTATAGAAGGATGGTTAGTGTCTACTCCATATATAGCTTTCCTCATTGCTAGCGATTTGTTGTAATATTCCAGTGCTAATGTGTGATCGCCTTGGCTTTTATGTACCCCAGCAATGTTGTTGTAACTGTCAGCTATATCAGGATGGTTAGTGTCTACTCCATATATAGCTTTCCTCATTGCTAGCGATTTGTTGTAATATTCCAGTGCTAATGTGTGATCGCCTTGGCTTTTATGTACCCCAGCAATGTTGTTGTAACTGGTAGCTATATCAGGATGGTTAGTGTCTGCTCCATATATAGCTTTCCTCATTGCTAGCGATTTGTTGTAATATTCCAGTGCTAATGTGTGATCGCCTTGGCTTTTATGTACCCCAGCAATGTTGTTGTAACTGGTAGCTATAAAAGGATGGTTAGTGTCTGCTCCATATATAGCTTTCCTCATTGCTAGCGATTTGTTGTAATATTCCAGTGCTAATGTTTGATCACCTTGGTCATTATGTACATAAGCAATGTTGTTGTAACTGGTAGCTATAGAAGGATGGTTAGTGTCCGCTCCATATATAGCTTTCCTCATTGCTAGTGATTTGTTGTAATATTCCAGTGCTAATGTGTGATCACCTTGGTCATCATGTACCCCAGCAATGTTGTTGTAACTGGTAGCTATAGAAGGATGGTTAGTGTCTGCTCCATATATAGCTTTCTTCATTGTTAGTGATTTGTTGTAATATTCCAGTGCTAATGTGTGATCACCTTGGTCATCATGTACCCTAGCAATGTTGTTGTAACTGGTAGCTATATCAGGATGGTTAGTGTCCGCTCCATGTATAGCTTTCCTCATTGCTAGCGATTTGTTGTAATATTCCAGTGCTAATGTGTGATCACCTTGGTCATCATGTACCCCAGCAATGTTGTTGTAACTGGTAGCTATAGAAGGATGGTTAGTGTCTGCTCCATATATAGCTTTCTTCATTGTTAGTGATTTGTTGTAATATTCCAGTGCTAATGTGTGATCACCTTGGTCATCATGTACCCTAGCAATGTTGTTGTAACTGGTAGCTATATCAGGATGGTTAGTGTCCGCTCCATGTATAGCTTTCCTCATTGCTAGCGATTTGTTGTAATATTCCAGTGCTAATGTGTGATCACCTTGGTCATCATGTACCCCAGCAATGTTGTTGTAACTGGTTGCTATATCAGGATGGTTAGTGTCCGCTCCATATATAGCTTTCCTCATTGCTAGTGATTTGTTGTAATATTCCAGTGCTAATGTGTGATCACCTTGGTCATCATGTACCCCAGCAATGTTGTTGTAACTGGTAGCTATAGAAGGATGGTTAGTGTCTGCTCCATATATAGCTTTCTTCATTGTTAGTGATTTGTTGTAATATTCCAGTGCTAATGTGTGATCACCTTGGTCATCATGTACCCTAGCAATGTTGTTGTAACTGGTAGCTATATCAGGATGGTTAGTGTCCGCTCCATGTATAGCTTTCCTCATTGCTAGCGATTTGTTGTAATATTCCAGTGCTAATGTGTGATCACCTTGGTCATCATGTACCCCAGCAATGTTGTTGTAACTGGTTGCTATATCAGGATGGTTAGTGTCCGCTCCATATATAGCTTTCCTCATCGCTATCGATTTGTTGTAATATTCCAGTGCTAATGTGTTATCACCTTGCCGTTTATGCACTAGAGCAATGTTGTGGTAACTGGTAGCTGTATCAGGATGGTTAGTGTCTGCTCCATAAATAGCTTTCCTCATTGCTAATGATTTGTGGTGTTTCTCCATTGCAGATGTGTATTCACCCAGTCCAGTGCAGGCACAACCAACACCATTGTAATCAGCAGCTATATCCGGATGTGCAACGTCACCAAACATGTCTATATCCATCTGTAGTGCCAGTTTGTGGTATTTAAAGGCCTCCTTGTATTCACCCATTGCATCATATACAGTACCAATGTCCCTGTAGCTACTGGAGATATCTGTATGTTTGGGATGTGATGCATACAAGACTTGCTCTGTACTGTTACTGCTGGACGAGCCATGTGTTTGTCTTAAGCTTTCCTTTGCCTATAATATGCATAAACATATGAAAACATACCATTGGTCTCACTAGTAGATAGCAATCAATACTTGCTAGCATGTAATGTACAAGTGTTACCTCGTCAAGTAATTGTCTTGTAGCCTTGTAGTCACCTACTTCCTTTCTACAGTGTGCACAGAGAAGCTTCCAGAATCCAATGTCACCTATACCATTCTCGATAAGCCAGCGGAAAAAGTCTGCAGCAGCTCTGTAGGACTTTGTATGGTACAGAATGTAACAGCAAAGTTGTATGTATTTGTTCACTGAACTAGACTCAACAAGAGGCAGAATCTTCTCTAGAAACTCAGCAGGTGTGGCAGTTTCAATGTCAGCATCTACACCTTCACACAGCTCTTTCCTGGCAAGTTTGTATTCTCCGGCAAAGTAACAAATTTCCACTTTGGCTAATGGACTTATTTGACCAAACTCGATGTGTTTTAGTGCTGAATCTATTGCATCATCCAGCGATGTGTCGTCTGCTGTCATTAAAATATTTTCAACTCTAGACTTCACTGTACACTTGATAGGCGCTAGTAGACAGCCCAGAACTACAAACAGTGAACTTGGTACGTGGTACAGCTCAGCTTTGATTGATCCAATCAGCTGTGGAATGAGTGAAATGAATTCTGTTTGAGATCTCTGATGGAGATAAGCTCTAGTTCTCATGTATATCGAGAGAGCCAGTACAATTCTTATGTACAAATGGGCTTTTTTAGAAAGCTTTTCAGTAGCCTGTAACTCAGCATATATCTGCCACGGGTAGCGCATGTCCCAGCCTTTAAACATTTTGATATTGTTGGCTAGCAAGGTTGGATATCTGAAGATGTCGGTTTTTACTTTAATGTTTGTGTTTTGAGGTGGTTGGTATTTAACGAACTCTGGAGCAAAGGTGAAGGTGTTGACATCTTCGAGAAATGACTGCACCCTCTTTTCTTTCACTTCAACGCTCTTCTGCGCCACATTGAGCTCGTAGGCCATTCTTGCCTCTATAAATTGGTGATATACCTGAGACTCTTCTCCTTCATTGGTGTAGATAACAACTGTAGAAGAAAGCATGTCTGATTTATCTCCAGCCATTCCTGTGAATGGAGATTCTGCAGCGGTTTTGTAGAGTTGCATCAGCTTTTCAACAGTAAATGTTAGAGATTGACCTTCCTCAAGGCCATTGCCAGTCGGAATATTGCCAGCACTTTTAGAGATACCATCTATTCTGAAACCCACCTTTGTGAGGTCAGGAATAACTGGTGGAGATCCTTTTTCTACTTTCAGTTCCTCGATATTGAAACCCTTGAGTGGTGTCTCTCCGATATTTCCAATCCTGAAATAGCTATCCATGGCCAACATCTCAAAGTATTCATCGTTATCTCGCTCGGTTATGAATGCGTATTCTACATCAGAGTATGGAGTTGCCTCCCCTTTAGCAACAGAACCCAACCCAATTACAGCAAAGCCACACGGAGGCTCGTGCTTGACACCCTTAAGTAAGTCAACACTGGATTCTATGATCTTTTTAGTCACCTTTACAAACTCTTCACTGCTTTTTCTACTCTGCTCAAACAACACATCACAGAACTTGTTAGCGTTGGCCATGTTTTCATCGCTGTACACTTCTTCTTCATCTAGCAACAGTCCCATAGCGTCCAATGAGGTAAAGTTTGACTTGGTTTCATCTCTGTAACTCTCCAGCTCCTGCTTGTGTTGATTGGTTAGTTGTTGGTGTTGCTCAAAGCTGATTGGATGGTTACCTTTATACCAGCTGACTTCTATATCATACACAAGTCTACACCTGGCTGGTGTAGAATCTACAGCTACACAATAGTTAGCTAGTCCATGTGCCTGTAACAGTATCGTTCAAGTCCATTAGATATAAAAGTTCTGGAATATTCTGTCTACTAATGTCTACAAAACACTCCCGTACACAAGTATACAATTATAAATAAATAAAACTTGTGATGTACATATGAACATATATACAATATTGTACCTTTAGATAATCCTTCCAGTCTCTAGAATGTTCTCCTTCGTTCAGGTAAGTTCTAGATAAACTCTCTGCATAGTCAGCCATCAGTGCTGTGTATATCCCCACACAACTATTATGTACAACAGCACAAGTGTATATAGTATATAACAGTACAGCACTTCTCTGTTGTATTCTATAGAGACAATGTGGTTAGACCTTAGACAGTACTATAACTACAGCGTACAGTATAGAGCAGTGAATGCTAGCAACCAGCTGATAAGGTATGTAAACATACACAGATAAGTCATAGACTTTGTACTGTATATAACAGCAATACTGGATATTGTATACATTAGATACATCAGGCCATACTAACAACCTGCCGTACCTTGTCATGCAAGTGCTGAGTGATTGGAATGCAAACAGTAGAATTATCTCTCCTGCATATGTTTTCCGTTACTGACTGAGATATACAATATGAATGGCAGACTGCAGCGGTAACGTTGGAGTTATGTAACAAATAACTAGTTGTGATATATGGGCTTTTAAGTTGTACAAATGTCGCTGGGTTGATGTGGCTTCGTGTTGGTTCTATGCTTTCGGCAGGCACCAGTTTCATCCAGGAATAGATAAACTATTTTAAAATTGTCTTTCTTCATAAACCAAAACTTTCCATATTCTAAAATCAGTTATCACAAATATTAGATTACTTTTATGAAATCTTTGATGGCTGATGGGTAATGCTTCAAGCGTACCGAGAAAGTGCGGCTAACGCATTCGTATTGTAAGAAAATAATAAATGCAACAAAATGTGAGCTGGTGAAATTCTAGCGGTTAAGCTGCCAAGCATGAGTTGGTATCCGTCTATCAGGGCAGCAATGTCTGGCTTTGTAACACAGATAGTGAGAGACACTCCAAAGCACAATATGGCCAACGTTGGTCTCCCCTCAACAGTACGAGATGCCTACAAATTGATTGAGTGCTACTGAGAGTGGATAGCTGGAAAGTATTTCATCTCATAAGAAAATGGTGAAAATCATTTATGCACAGTCGCTGTATTACAGTGTTCTCATATTGCAGCTAACGCATACCATCAGTTGTATACCACAAATGTAGCAAACTTTCCTCAATACAAGTCCAGTCTTACGGAGCTGAATTGTGTCATTTCCAATGTCAAGGTTTATAAAACAGCTATTACACTACATCCTACATGCATATACATAGAGTAGAGGTCACTGGCAATAGAGACCTCAGTTTGTGAAATGTCTACTTGTTGTGAGTTTTAATATTCATCAGTTTGTGAAGGAATTGTAATGAAAAAAGTAAATAAGCTTTACATAATTTTTCATGAGTAGTTGTGTGTCCTAAGGAAGACAACTCCACAGAACAAAGCTTCTGTTTGGTTATTATTGACCGCAGTGATACAATAACATAACATATCACTGTGGTATTGACAAGAGAAGTTTTAGTCCTAAATAACACTTTGTATATATTATACTACAGAGTTGGTATGTGGGACCACAGAAGGATACTCTATCACACCAGTTTGTTACTGGTTACATAACAGTGAGAATTTGTGCTTTTGGGTCAGCAACAACCTGGATGTACAGCTGACAGCTTGGTGTGATCATTGCTGACTGAATAGAAGAAAAGCCAGCAGTATAGTATGTATGCCATCTCTATCCACATGCACTAGCTGTGTAGTACATATGCCATCTCTATCCACATGCACCAGCTGTGTAGTACATATGCCATCTCTATCCACATGCACTAGCTGTGTAGTACATATGCCATCTCTATCCACATGCACTAGCTGTGTAGTACATATGCCATCTCTATCCACATGCACTAGCTGTGTAGTACATATGCCATCTCTATCCACATGCACTAGCTGTGTAGTACATATGCCATCTCTATCCACATGCACTAGCAGTGTAGTACATATGCCATCTCTATCCACATGCACTAGCTGTGTAGTACATATGCCATCTCTATCCACATGCACTAGCTGTGTAGTACATATGCCATCTCTATCCACATGCACTAGCTGTGTAGTACATATGCCATCTCTATCCACATGCACTAGCTGTGTAGTACATATGCCATCTCTATCCACATGCACTAGCTGTGTAGTACATATGCCATCTCTATTCACATGCATTAGCTGTGTAGTACATATGCCATCTCTATCCACATGCACTAGCTGTGTAGTACATATGCCATCTCTATCCACATGCACTAGCTGTGTAGTACATATACCATCTCTATCCACATGCACTAGCTGTGTAGTACATATGCCATCTCTATCCACATGCACTAGCTGTGTAGTACATATGCCATCTCTATCCACATGCACTAGCTGTGTAGTACATATGCCATCTCTATCCACATGCACTAGCTGTGTAGTACGTATGCCATCTCTATCCACATGCACTAGCTGTGTAGTACGTATGCCATCTCTATTCACATGCACTAGCTGTGTATTGGTAGTGAATGCAAGCAACCAGCTGATAAGGTAAGTACACACATAGCTAAGTAACAGGCGTGGTGCCATAATGATAATACTAAATATTGTTTACATTAGATAAGACAAGCCATACTGACAAACAACCTGTCATACCTGGTCATGCAGGTGTTGAGTGATTGAAATGGCTAGATGCAACTAAATTTTACAGCTTATAGAGTTTTCTCCCCTGGCTAGTAATACTAATACAATACATCTATACGCCAAAAATTGAGGTCTTGTGTATTATAAACAGGGCCCAGTGGAAGTATATGTATATGTATGGCTAGATTGAAAGGGATAAAACCTTATGAGTGAGCTTTTGTCATTGTTGTTTTCACTCAAACATGGCCAAGATAATTTCTATTTTTCTCTGAGATTGTATGATTAACTTTGGCCTTTGATGGTACTAGAGAAAGTAACATATCAACAGCAGATTATAGGTCTATGCTATTTTATGTACATGTATAGCTCTTGGTGTTTGTTTTGATTTACAATATAATTGTATGGCATATTTAGAATTAATTTTGGTAGTTATCTGCCCTTGCACATTATCTGAAAAGAAGAGAAGACAACATGCTATAAAAAAGTAATTTATTATAAACTGCTGTATAAAATATCCCAATATATAGGTAATGTAACAATGCATGTGGAGAGCTGACTAAAACTCATTTAGCAACGAACCGCAGTGAAGAGGCGGTGTGACTGATTTTTGACAGTTGATCATTATCAGCAAATAGATGTGCGGGAGGTAGATATGTGCAGTAGTTGTGAGAGGTAGATGTGAGAGGTAGATGTGAGAGGTAGATGTGAGAGGTAGATGTGAGAGGTAGATGTGTGAGGTAGATGTGAGGGGTAGATGTGAGAGGTAGATGTGTGAGGTAGATGTGAGGGGTAGATGTGAGAGGTAGATGTGAGAGGTAGATGTGAGAGGTAGATGTGAGAGGTGGATGTGAGAGGTAGGTGTGAGAGGTAGATGTGAGAGGTAGATGTGAGAGGTAGATGTGAGAGGTAGATGTGAGAGGTAAATGTGACAGGTAGATGTGTGAGGTAGATGTGAGAGGTAGATGTGAGAGGAAGACGTGAGAGGTAGATGTGAGAGGTAGATGTGAGAGGTAGATGGAGAAGTAGATGTGAGAGGTAGATGTGAGGGGTAGATGTGAGAGGTAGATGTGAGAGGTAGATGGAGAAGTAGATGTGAGAGGTAGATGTGAGAGGTAGATGTGAGAGGTAGATGTGAGAGGTAGATGTGAGAGGTAGGTGTGAGAGGTAGATGTGAGAGGTCGATGTGAGAGGTAGGTGTGAGAGGTAGATGTGAGAGGTCGATGTGAGAGGTAGATGTGAGAGGTAGATGTGAGAGGTCGATGTGAGAGGTAGATGTGAGAGGTAGATGTGAGAGGTAGATGTGAGAGGTAGATGTGAGAGGTAGATGTGAGAGGTCGATGTGAGAGGTAGATGTGAGATGTAGATGTGAGAGGTAGATGTGAGAGGTAGATGTGAGAGGTAGGTGTGAGAGGTAGATGTGAGAGGTAGATGTGAGAGGTCGATGTGAGAGGTAGATGTGAGATGTAGATGTGAGAGGTAGATGTGAGAGGTAGATGGAGAGGTAGATGTGAAAGGTAGTACTACTCTTAGCAAAGGCGTATTCATATCGCCTACCATCCTATTGTCAACAATGTTGGAACAGACGTATAAAGAGGTTACACCGAAATTTGTACCAGGTGATGTTACATGGTTGTGTTTACCATGGGGATACGTAGTTTTTCCACTTGGTTGGAGTCCATAGATGTAGGCTAAGTCTTTGAGAAAACTCAGCGTTGCTTAGGGATCGCTGTTGGTCAGTAAACTTGTGAACTCATTTCACGCATTCTCATTTGTATAATCTCATCTAACTCTTCCACACTATTGTATCTTCAGTTGCCGATTAGGATGAACGATTTTTCGCTTCTTTTTGTCTTTCCCAGATATGTTTTACCCTCAGTCACATTATTCCAGTTATTAGAGTACAATATACCTAGCAGAGCTACCTCCCATTTAGCTCAAAATCAGAGTTGGTATTGTATGAAAAATTTTCACTGTAAGAGTTTGAGGGCAAAGTTATCAGCATCGACATTTTGCGGTCATACGATGGGGACAGCCAGAGTTTATTCCTTATAAGCTTATCATCCACCCACTCGTTGAACTTTTTTCTGTACTCCAAAAACTTGACCAGTATCTATCTCTTACGTCTCTGTGTTTTTCTTTCCAATATCTTTTGATTCTGTAAATTGTTGGTTTTTTACTTTTGGCATTTCTTTTTCGTTAAAGATTCCCTTGGTCCTCTCTTTGACCAGAACTTTAATTTTGTATACAGTAGATTTTTTGTGGGTAAGCACATCAGTGATTATAGAGACCTCGATGGTTCAATTTGCAGTGTATCCTCTCTCCAAAGCCCCTCCCGCTTTGCTAATTCTCACATAATCTCCAACTTTTCATATCTATAGCGGTGTGAATAGTGTTGTTGTACGCACTAACCAACTGGGGTAAAACATCGATGTATCTGTCATCATATTTATACGTCAGATATCTTTCAAAGTCCTGTTGAAATGATCCACCATCGTAGCCTTGATCATATCATTTTCGTTGTAAAACGCTAGATCTTTTTCTCAACCAGCAGCCTCTTGACATGATCATTGTTGAACAGTTTACTTTTATCCGATTATAAAGCCTTGTAGTTTTCTCCATCCAGTATCTTTCTCGAACTTCTGGCTACAAGGCGACCTGCTTTGGAGATGAGTGGAACAGCCCGACCTCTCCTGGATAGAGAATCGACTGCTGTTAAGAAAACTGCTGTGTTATCGTTTTCTTCTTTTCAAGAACACACATCCATCGAATCTACTTGAATCTGCTCTCCTATTTCAGCTACAGTCGTGGGGCGGCGCTTAAACTTGGTCATCACTCTCTTATGCAGTGTGTCCGCATCCTCTCTGCTCAGCCATTTACAAATTTTTTTTTCTCTCTCTCATTTTATATAAACTTTCAGCAAAGCTCTAGCTTCTCACAGAAATGGGTGCAAGGCAGGATTGTAATACAACTCTTTTAACACGTTGATGTCCATTTTCCAGTTCCCGGAACGACCAAAGATCTTCCCGTAAGTGTTTTTTGTGATGATCACCTTACAGTTATGATCCCTTGATCTGATAGAATACTTTTAAATATGCTGTTGTACGTGTTTCCCGATTTAGATTTAGAATGTATCGCAACAAAATTTTAGAAATCCTCGAACTCACCCATTTGTCTCCGATTTTGAGCGTGTCTTTATTGGAACTGTACTTGCCGATTTTGCTCAAGTGTTTTCAACATTCTAACACCGATCCCTCGATCTCATTTCTTCCTTGCCAAACTGGATACTTTTTTCTCACACTTTTTTAAGCGCTCCTTCATACCCTTGTCATCACCTTCTCCACCATTAACATTCTCGATATCAACCATGGACAAGTTATCGGTATCAAACGAGTTTTTTCTTTATCAATGGTTTCTCAGTAGCATGTAACAGGGAAGTTGATTGAGTAAGTTCGATTGCTGAAAGGATGATCGGTCTTGTCAGCAATAATCGTAATATTAGCGTAGGGTGATTTAGGTTGTGGCTTTGGTTCCTTGGCAGGAGATCAGTTACCAATCCATTGGCGAAAATTTTTAATTTTTCTGACATCGCTCAAATAGCTATGCATGTTTTGGACATTTTTGTCTAACTTGTCCTACTCAAAAAAATTGGGTTCATGCCTCGTTTCCAACAAAGCATCTCGTTTTTTCTTCATATCTCTCACCATTATATCTTCCATAGGGTTGCAATAGAGAGAAGAGGTGATTTTATTTTCCTCTGTCGCTTTATCATTGCCAAATTTTCTCATTAATCTATCGTACATGTCAGATGAATCAGATAGTAATTGTATTAATATGCTTTTACTTGGGTGCATATAATATCATAGGTTGATCCGATGTAAAGTTTCCCAATAGTCTGTGATGATCATCCATTTACTGAGTCATGTCTATTTGTAGAAAAGAGGACGGTTCCTTCGTCCCTTGTTCAAAAGTTTCTTGTACATCTTCTATCGTTCCAGGAAAGCATTGACGAGCCAAATAGATAATCGAAAAAGTCTCTCAAGGATTTTTAAAAAGAAAAGAGTAGTGGCTATTCAAGGTTTACGGTTTCCTTATAAAAACAGATCCTGAACCATAAGAAAGACACTTATATTTAAACGATGACCGTGTTTCGAATAAAAAGCATCGGCATCAGCTTAACCAGAAACTTCATCCATCAAATCATTAATTATCGACTATCTGTTTTGATCATCTCTGGGAAACTTACCATTGCATCTTTATTCCCTTGTGAAATATTGTAATAGAATTTAGTGAGCAAGTGCGAGCGACCAGATGTACCAGGAGTTTTCTTACCTTACCAGCAGATGAGATGTACCCGCTGCCTAGCAACAAGACGTAGCCTAGAGAACCACCGATGCCAGAGCCGATCCAGCCAAGCTTGAAGGACCTCAGCTAGCAGTTGACATATTTATTTAATATCGATGTGAGTTACTGTAAAGGGATCGCTTATCTTGTGTATGTCTATGAACCCACGCTGTAGTAAAGTACTTGTGTTTGCTTAATTTTACGACCGTTATTATGTTTGAATTAGCCAATGGTATTGCTATATTTTATCCAATCATATGCTTTTATTTCAACTACCTTCATTTACATTTATTTTCTGTAAATACTGGGGCAAATCGCCTACTGCTTCAGAGCTCTGGAGTGGTCGTGTAAGAGCTGATCGCAATCACTAACTGGAGTGTATTATAAGTCGTTTGTCAAACGCGCCAGGATTGTTATTAGCGCTTTGAAACATCTCTCACCACGATTGTAAGTTTTGTCTCTTACTCAAGAGTATATTTATTATTATAATCTGAAACTATCTCCTTGGCTGAACAACTTGTGAAGTAGGATAAAGCTTGTGAATCGCAATATCCTCGATAGTAACTGGATGCTTAGATATTGTTCAAGTCTACTACACTTGATTGCCGAAGAAGATAACCAAAGTTAAGCCTAAAGATGAAGTTTTCAATTATTGTTGAAACCACGCACTTGGCTGAGTAAGCTGAATTGATAGACAAAGGGATCTCATTATAACGTGTAACTGATACATATTGTTAGTGTAATTATCCCCGTGCTGTGAGGATTATTTAAATACCGGTTGTCGGCTGAGTTATACTGCGTTCAGTAGATGCCACAACACGGGTCAGATTAGTGCCTGAGGCTACCGGTACGCTACCACTTACCAAAAGCCCTCAGTAGGTTACCCTAGCTATAGTAAACAGTGTAGTAAATAGTTCAAAGCAGCTCAAAGTTTATTACAACATTACTCTAGTAACGCACTGACAGCACTGACTCTCTCACAAGCAGAAGCAGTTACTCAAAAACAGCATACTATGGAAAAGTCATCAATTCCTGTGGTACATGTCACTACAGCTAGCAGCAATGAATCACACATAGAGCATTATGTACATAGGCATCACATCTCCCCTTGATCTCAAGATCATTACAGATGCTAATAAAAACAAGATATAAAATGAATAGGCAACAGATACAATAGCAGTACACACAGTAAGTGGGCTAGGAAGACAAATAACATAACACGACCAAAACCAACCAGCCTAATGCTCAAAAAATTCTCCATATCTTTCTGGTGGCCTCCTGTCCCTCACAGGCCTGTGGTTTCCATTGTCATTGACAATGGCTGATTCACTGTCACTGCTACCTAAATCACAACCAGTTTCACTGTCAGCCCTGTTGTTCTCAAAATTGCCAGCAATAGAAAAATCAAAATCTATTTCGAAAGCATTGTCACTTGATGACCTGGGTTCACTGCTCGTGCTATGTGTGCTACTTCGACGCGCCAGACGTATGTCGGCAACATGTCTGTTTACTCCGTCAACCTCTATCGCAGTGTCTGATACTACAGCTGTTACTTTGCCCTCAGGCCATACTGTCACACATTTGGCATTCACTGGCTTTACGAACACAACATCGCCTAAGCCATAAGAGTGTCTGAACTCCTGATCACACTCCCTCTTCTCTATAGCCATGTTTGGGTTTCTCACCAGATAAGAATGCACTGCTTGACTTGGCACCACCCCCTCATTATTTGGCGTATTATTATACCAATAAACCATGTCCTGAATATTGTTGCCAGATCGTGCTGCCATTCTCTTAACTGTCCTGTGGTTACGTTCCACTATGCCATTACCAGTTGGTCTATAGGCGCAGCTGTATATGTGACGGATTTTCCACTTCTTCAACATAGCATTGAAATGTGTACTCGCAAAACATGGCCCATTGTCCGATAGTAACTCCACTGGTGGTCCACGTTCCCTAAAAACTCGCGTCAAATGTTCTATAACCGAGTTCGCTGTCTCGTCTCTCAGTTTTTGCCACAGTGCATATCTACTCGGGCCACAGTCTATGATGGTTAAGTACGGGACTCGTCCTACATGTGTGATGTCTACGGCTAACCTATCCCATGTGTCTTCTACTGCCCCCGTACCATTCTCCCATTTAGCAGGAGATGGGTCGATTTGCCTGCACACCAAACACTCTCTGATCACCTGTTCAACCACTTCTTTTGATATGCTCTGTCCAAACTTCTGCTTCACCAAAAACCATGTCCTTTCCACACCAAGATGGTGAGTGGTATGAATATTGCGTACCTCTGCGATAGGATCTAGAGGTTTCTTTACTGCCACACTAACACATGGAACAGTTCTCTTCAGCCACCTTTGATCTACGCGCGTCAACACATCTGCTCGATTGTTCGCCGACTTTACTAGAGACACTTGTAACTTAACGTTGTAAACAGTCATCAGCTCTGCAATAACACCTAGCCTCCGTCTCACTATCATTTCCGACAGCCCACTTACTTTGGGCCTGTGACTGTCTGTAATAACAGAACTAACCCAATTATAGACTGTCGCTGAATCTGTTATGATGGCTATTTTTGTCATTTCCCACTTGATAGCCAAATTTACACCTTTAAGCACAGCGTCCAACTCTGCTACGTTTATGTGCATGCTGTCGTCCATCTTTCTCAGCCATGCAGCGTCTTCCACAATTTGCCCGTCGATCTCTACTGCTGCCCCAATAGCTATACTGCTAGCGTCACACCACACTTTGCACTGGCTATCGCTACTCACAGCCCACTTTCCTTGTACTGGGTCCTGCTTCTCTACTCTACCCAAGACTTCCTTCAACATCGCTGTCACATTGTCTGGTATTACATCGTCCCATTTCCCATCCGCTGCTTGCCTTTTTATATAGCTGCATGCCACTCTAAGCCACCCAGCTACTGGATAGTGACCCACTAACTTGCCACAGATGGAGAATAGCTCCCTTCTAGTAATGTCACCATCCACTGATGGAATATCGGAATCACGCTGCCACCTGTCTACACCTGAACTGTCACACTTTACTTTCAATCCAAGAACTCGCGCATTCAATAACGCTACTGGCTCTTTCGTTACTAGCCCATATTTGAGTAAGTGGTTTTGCACCGTAGTCGCTGACACTATTGACTTGTTTACGAGAATGTCATCGATGTAATGATCAGTCGCGGCAGCTACCCTATCATCAAGTGACAAAACTTTTGACAATATTTTGGTCATAATCTTAGGTGCTACATTAAGTCCAAACCCCATACGAGTCATCACATACACAGTACCCTTGAACCTAACAGCTTGAAACCTTTGCAATTCAATACTAATATGCACCTGCAAATATGCCTTCTTTAAATCGAGTACACACGCATTGCCACCTAACTTACGCCAATGTCTCAGTTTGTCCTGACATACTGCCGTATCCACACCAGGATTGCTGTTTATATATCCATTCAGCTCCTTGCTATAGTCCATTACTGGTCTCACTTTCACTGGCTTATTTGGTTGTGGAGCAGCCATCAACGGGATGAATCCATCAACTTTGCCATGTACATGCTCTACATGTGGTTGCAGCCAACCGTTCGATATCCATTGTTCTACCTCTCGTTCATAATCCTCTCGAACGCTGTCATGTATACTATATCCTCCGCATTGGTTGTGCAACGTTGGCTTCTCGTCCTTCCATTTCCATGTTACAGTCCACACCCGGCCGTCAAACTGTGCCGTAAAGTCCTGATCATCGATGTCTATCACTGGCGGTCGGCTTACATCATTCTCTCTTACTACCGCCCCAATGGTAGATGGCTTTGTTGCTTTGAATACCGCTTTACTAGAATTCCCTATTGTTACTCCACCAAGTCTGGTAATGCCGTCCATGCCAAGTATCATGGTGCAATCGCACACCAACTCGGGTGCAACCATGCAGCGTAGCTCAATCTTTTGCTGCCCTACCATTACTGACGCAGTTACTTCTCCCTTGCACATTGTCGTATTCCCATTAAGCATCAAAACCTGTCTCTCTGGCCCCTGAATAGCTAGTCGCAAGCGTCTCACCAGTCCTTCGTGTAGTACAGATTGTTCGCATCCACTGTCAACCAAAGCTTTTACCGGCATGTTCCCAATCAGTAAGGATGTAAATGGCAACAGCGACTTGTTTATGCGTGTTTTACGGGGAAAGCATCCGGTGCATACGCTTCCCCACTTTCGTTTCCCTGCAAGTGAGGGCACTGAGCCCTCCTATGACCCTCGGCATGGCAGTTGTAGCATCTAAACATCGGCCTGTTGTCTCCATTCTTCATGCTGTAGCGACAATTACGCGCCAAATGTGGCCCAGAGCAGCGATAGCATTTGATCTCCTTTCTGCGTTGCATGGCCCCACACACAGTTGATGCGCTGCTACTAGTTGAAAGCATCATTCTCGCTCGACCAACTAAATCCTCCAGACTTAATGTCTCTACTGCGACGAGCGACTTTAGCTGTGTTGCCAAGTCTTGTGGGAGGCCTGCTAGAAAGGCACATCTTAGTAACGGTTCTGGAGTGGTCTGTCCTACTAGTGCCACCAACCTCCTCAGGTCTGCTAAGAACACATCGACACTCTCTCCTTCCATTAGCATACGCATGCGTAGTTGATCATACGCACTAAAGCTATTCTCACTAAATGCTGTTAGTAGTGCACCTTTTAGTTTGTCAAAGTCTTTCTGCACTTCCTCGCTTAGTTGTTTGTACACAGAGAATGCAGCTCCTGATAGAAACAGTGGCAGAAATGTTGTTAAGTCGGTTACCTTTTGAAGCTTCGCTACCAGTTCTAGTTTGTCCACCCAAACACTAAAGTCTCCACTAGGTACCCCCTCATAGCTCTTGATCAAGTCCGATAGTTTGACTGCCATATCCGCTATATAGTATATATCCGCAAAAGCCGAAATAGCTTGTAGTAAATAGTTCAAAGCAGCTCAAAGTTTATTACAACATTACTCTAGTAACGCACTGACAGCACTGACTCTCTCACAAGCAGAAGCAGTTACTCAAAAACAGCATACTATGGAAAAGTCATCAATTCCTGTGGTACATGTCACTACAGCTAGCAGCAATGAATCACACATAGAGCATTATGTACATAGGCATCACAAACAGTAGTCCGGTGAAGGTCGTTCCCAACTAGTGCACGTAAAACCTTTACAATATCACTCTGGATACATCGTCAAAGGCTTTTTGATAGGATCCATAACAATAATGGATTGAGGATAAGCAATATAGTCTGACTAGCTTCAATCATTCGTAAAATCGCTAGCGTCCTCCCTGAACCAGTCGGACCAGCAATCATCGCTGTGAAAGGGGAGTGCATCCTAGGATCAAATCCTGGAGCATTACCATCCATGATGAATTAGGTGTTCGTCATCCGCCAATAGTTTCATCCATGATTTGAACCGGACAGGTTCTTGCCTTTTGTATTTCTTTGACAGCACTTTCATAGATGCTATACTGAGTAACTCCTCCATAAGTAGAAAATCCTATGACAAATACCAATATCGTCATAACTATTAGCACTTTCGTTTCAGACTCGGCAAAACATGTACAATTTCTCTTGCAGTACCATCAATGGTTTCTTTTTCATCCATCACTCTCATCGCAACATCTTCCTCTGTCGACGTCTTGCCTATCAATAGCATTATAATAATTCAGCACTTCATTTTTATACAATAATCAATCCCACAATCTAAATGACCATACAAACCCCAATATAAACAGCCCCTGCACAATAAATACTCAGTTAATTATAAAATTACAACAAACTTAAACACAAAAAACTGGTGCACAATAAAGTACCTTTCAGGTTTTCATGATAGCTGGTGCTCGAAAAAAGCAGTTGGAACCAAGTGAACCTTTTAGTCCGAAGACACCATGACATAGATCTGCTCCTACCTTACTACTTATAACTAAGTAGGAACTCAAGTGTGGCTCAAGTTGGAGCTTATGAAGTGCGATTGGCCAAAATTATCCAATAGAACGAGTGTTCTGTTTATGTTGGCCACCCATTGGCTAAAGCACAGGTTTGTGAGAGTATTCAGTGTATGTATTTTGTAAAATTCAAAGAGAAGAGAACTTGAAAAATCAGAACAGTGAGCAATACAAAAATACATTTGGACACTTTAGACCTTTGTTGGCATAAATAGCACAACTATTGAACATATTATTTATGTGTGCATGTAAGTTATATCGTCTAAATAAAAAAATATTGAAATACTTCACTGGTTTTAAATACATTTTCAAGCCAGTAAAGTCTTTTATAAAACACCGACACAGCCTTTTGAGCAGATCATCCAGTATCAAACATAAACTTGGCACTGAGGCTAACTAGTCTTTATAAGTCGAGTTTTTTACTGTTTCTGTGGATATTGTGGGTCAGTTGGGTAGTCTGTGGGAGGAGGGGCGTATGCATAGCCTAACTTCTGAGCTGTTGCACTCTGGTTAGCTTCTGTGTAGCTGGGTGGTCCTTCAGGTTCTACCATGTAACCACCAGCTGGTTGTTGGTAAACACCCGCTGGGTCTAAAAGTAAACAAACAATGCGTACATTACATGATTTAGTCATAGTGATGTCACCACACTGCTATGTGTAGACAACTCCAGTAATCTATTGATATTTGTATTATACATTCTTTGCTTTGCAGGCAGTTTGGTTTAGGAAAGTTCTACTGGTTATACTTGAAAGGCTTTCCAACAATTTTTGATGTAGCACCAACAGAGAGCCTGAAGTTGTTTTGTAGATATCAGTTTCAACGGTTGATATGATTACTTTCTGTCAGCGACCCAAAGAATTCAAGACAGCAAGAGAAAAGAGAGATAAAACACTCACAGGCAGTACTTTGACTGTGTACAGAGGGTTGATGACCAGCCATTCCTACACCATAGCTGCTTGCAGGTACACATGGATTCATCACAAACTGTTGTTGCGCATGTACACCAGGTGTAGGGTGATATTGTACCACATGACTACGTGGTGAGGAATAACAACAATCACATACAGCTTCACAACAAAGGGCAGCAGTCCATATGGTAACAATCAGCTCAGCAATACTGATCAGTAAAAGCAAGCTGTTGAGCACGAAGCTTGCATTCTCAGCCTAAAATGTAGCCAAAAATTAACTGTTGTACTTTGTGATTTGGCTCGCACTAAAGCAATCATCTTCAAGCTAGTTTTGGGATTTGATATTTAGGTGTTGCCATAACAACTGTACTCCAACGGTTCTATCAGAAGCTTGCCCTTTCACTTGGATTATGTCACTTCCTGTCACTGTCAACATGCCATTACTACACCTCAAGCATAGATATATAAATAGAGGCGTAGGTCAATAAATGCTTTACAAATGTTTTTGTTTTGACAGGTAAAAGATAGAGTATATAAGACACATGCTACTAGGAGTTTACGGAAGACCAGTTGTATCATTGTTATATTAAGTCCCGCCCATCTGTTTCTAAAGGGTTTATTATACACGTAACCAGCTTTCACTTGTAACAATGAAAGTGATAATGTTGTGTCAATAGACCCTTTTATGATGCGATGAAAATGGAAATGATATATTTAGGCTAATGAAGGTAATATCGATAAATTATGAACGAGTTACAGACCGAAAATGAAAAACATACTAACAAAAAATAATTGGTAAAATAGCATCTTAGAATTCATTTGTCGTATTTTTGCCATACAGAGTCAGTAAATTAAGCAAGAAGCTGATTCATATGATTGTAATGGATTCCGGTCTGTTACCACGGACATCCACTAGTCTCGAGTATTATACCTCTCTCCGGAAGGGACACTGTGCTGAATGACAGTGACAACTGTGCAGGGTAACTGAATTACCCGGTAAGGCAGGAGCCCATGGCTCAAACAAACAGTACCGTGCAGTGCTTGTATTAATGGCTATATTCTCTATGACAGCCCTGAGGGTAATTATTCTTCTAGGGTTAGCAAGATAAGAGCAAATGCCATGGCAACATAGGAATGAATGCACAGAACACATGAAATGTCTCTCCTTTTATAGGGGAGCTCACAAGTATCAAAACATATAAGAATAACAAGACAGGAAGTAAACAAACCAATGTAAGTGCTTATATAAATAGTCCACCAATCAGGTAATAACAAGAGAGTAAATAAGGGAGGTGCCAAGTGGCTAAGGGCAGAGTCCTATCTCCTGCTGGCCAATCAGGCTGTTCCATGAGGTCCCAAGGCTCCAGTTGGCTTGTGGTCCTGGTTACCGTCGATGTTAGGGTAGATAGCTTTGGCTCCTGGCTTGGTGAGAAGTTCTGGCTAATTTCCAAGTTCCTCAGCCAAGGCAGCAATCTTGTGCCGGCCCTGTGGCAGCATACCGGCCCTGCAGAGGTCACTACCGACCCTGTTGAGGTCACTACCGGCCCGGTACCGGCCCTGTGTACTGTGCTACCGGCACAGTATGGCTCTGCTACCGGAACAGCATCTTACCGATGACTGTAGGTGCATCGCCAGCGCATAGAGTGGAGAAGTGGTGTAGCAAACGCCCTGTTCACTAGTATCTTTCACCAAAATCTACCAAATACCTCTCTCCATTAAAGTCACTGCCTGGCTTTAATAATAACATATCGAGAATAATATGTGTGTGGGGGTAACACCTGTACCCTGATTATATATTTTGATTATATATATACAGTCGGGTACTATGCCATGAAATGACATAGCGCCTCTCTCTAGAGAAGGTCGCCCTTGCAGGTGACCTCCCGTAACTCAACTCCACCTGGATCATAGGGGAAGCTGGTACTCAGCTCCATTTCCTCCTCTAATGGAAGGCTCACCGTCTTCACTAGACATACCGTGACTGTTGGTTTCACGTCCACTCGGGATCGTGTCTCCACAACAGCTTGCGTAGGCAACTGTGTAACCATTTGCTTACACTGATAGGGGGCTTGTTGGGATACAGTGTCGTGTATCATTGACAGCAGTGGCCCTGGAAGCTCTAGTGCCAGCAAGATCTTCCGTAATTCCTCTTCAGGAGAGCGCCGTCCCTTATTAGGGGAATGTGAACACACCTTCTCCTGCTTCCCTGATACCACAGGGGTGTCAGCTACAGCCCGACCCGGGGTGTAGTGTACTGTGCTGTGTGGCACTAAGGTTGGTGGTGAAGAGGTCGTAGGACATTCACCCTTAGCCGCCACCACAGGCTTTGGTTGCCGGTAAGGCATACAAGGGTAGGAATCACTTTGTAAGGTTCCAGTCTTTCCTGACTGAACTTCTGGAGGACCCTGGGCCGGCATAAGGTTACCCCAGGCCGGTACAGAGGTGCTCCGGGCCGGTAGGGAGTCATCCCGGACCGGCAGGCAGCATCAAGTGGCACCCACTAGATCTCCTGCTCTTTTTGCTCTACTACCTTGTTAAGGGAATTAGCAGTCTCATTTTCCCAAAAAGCGCCCAATCTTTTGTCACCAGTGCTTGGTAAGTCTATAGATCTAGGCCTAGCATAGCTAGGTGGGCTGTCACACCGCAAAGCCAGCGGATCTCGTGGCGTGCAGTTTTCAAACAGCCCTTTCGCAAATGCTAAGTTATGCTGCTCACCATCTGCTCACCATCTTGTTCCTCCTTAGCCAGCTTCCTTGGCTCTTCTCTCCTCTCTGTGGTAGGCGGTATCAACAGCTCCGCTGTTGGCATCGCCTGCAGCTCTGTCCTGAGCTCTGAAAGTCGATACTGGTCAAGATCGGTGTCTAACAGCAATTTCTCCTCCTCGTCTTCGAGTTCCAAGCAGTGGTTTGGCATGTTGCTTGCTCCTTCTCTGCATCTTTTAGCAGTAGGTTGATGGCTGAAGGGCAGCTGCCTCTCTCCAGCAGCAGGGCTCCCCTCTCCCCATCGCAGGAACGTAGCCAGCGGGGGGGAAAGCACTGTTTTGCTTTTAGCGTCTACAGTTTTGGTCCGTTCTGGCTCCAACTTTTTCCTATAGGCTTCTGGCGGGCGGCTCTCTACCGCCTGGTGCATTTCCCATGCAGTCTCACCCACTCTTGGTGTGTGTACTGGGACTTCTTCCTCTTCAGAGGGGTAAGGGGGTCTCTCTGTCAGCTCTGCTTGTGTTAGACGGTCACTATCATTAAGTGGCTGTCTGTGATTGTCTGTGCAAGGTAGCACATGTCCGTCAATGATGACGTTGAAGGCTGGAAACCGTAGGGCACACTCGTGTAAGGTGAGGAACGGCATGCCAATAATAGCATCTTCATTAATGTCACTAATGACGAAGTTAACGCTCGTTCTCAGTCCACGAAGCTGCAAGTTTACTTGCAGGGTACCGTAAAAAGGAATCCTAGATCCGTCAGTCATGAGTCCATGCGCCTCACTGCGCTGCAACGTGTTCTTTACTGACTGTGGCAGTTGCTGGTACAGATGTTTCGACAACAAGTTGGTTGTGCAGCTTGTGTTAATTAACAGGGAGGCTGGTCTACTGGCTAACTTTCCAGCCAGGAAGTAGCTGGCCTGGTAAGGTCGCTCCAACGGTGGCGCTGCCATTTGTGTCCTCCTGGGGGGTTGTCCACTCTCTCCTAGAGTTACAGGACTACAAAGGGGTTGGTGAGCTATCCGGCTACTGTCAGTCTGCGTTCTCCTGGGGGGTTGTCCACTCTTTCCTAGAGTTACAGGGCTAAAAGGGGGTTGGTGAGCTGTCCGGCTGTCCTCAGCGGGCGTCTGTGCTCTCTTGGGGGGTTGTCCACTCTTTCCTAGAATTCCAGGACTGTATGGGGTATCAGGAGTTGTCCAGCTGCAGTCAGCGGGCGTTGATGCTGTCTTGGGGGGATGTCCACTCTTTCCTAGAGTTCCAGGACTGTAAGGGGTATCAGGAGTTGTCCAGCTGCTGTCAGCGGGTGTCTGTGCAGTCTCCAACAGTGGAGGGGGAGCAACTTGTCTGGTCGCTCTCAGTGACAGTATCTCTTTAATCAAGAGCTCCAGGCTATCCATGACTGTTGTCATGAGATCCGGTATAGCAGGTGGGGGAACGTGGTGTGTCTGCTGCACTGCAGTAATGGTGGAGACATGTTGGGACGGGCTCTTGGCAACCGCCGTCATCCATTTCTCTTCCACTTCATCGGTATCCTCTTCCAACATCCGTACATGAGCCTGGCGCTCTTCAAATGGCGTCTTTAGTTGCAGGTACTCGTTACCGACCCTGACTGCTTCAGCTATGTCAACGGGCTGCATGGCCAACAAGTGTCTCTGCAGGTAAGCGTTTCCAACTGTGGTACTGAAGATATCCAGCATCATCCTCTGCATGGGTTGGTAAGGTAGATCAGCATACGCAACGCGCACTAGGCGCTCTACTTCACTTGCATACTCTTGGAGCGACGTCTTGTGTTGGCGGCGCAGGCTGATCAGCCGGGACATAGCTTCCCTTGGTGTTAGCCCAAAACGTGCTCGTAGTGCAGTAAATATACCATGCAGATGCGGAGGCTTTCCACAGTACAATGCTTTACCTCGTAATGAATCTCTTAAGTACAACCGGGCCGTGTTCTCTGGCCATTCGTTCATCTCTGCTACTTCCATGAATCTAATGATAAAATACTCGACATCTCCTTCACCGTCGAACTTTGGAGCTTTCAAAGTAGCAGGTGCATTGCCTTGGTTGGGCCTCATCATGGCCATCAATGCCTCGGTCAATCTGTCAATTGCGGTAGCTTCAGGGTTGCCAGCGGGTGCTCGACCGGCGCTGCATGCTCTCTAGGTGGCCATCCTTTATAGATAGAGGAGTGAACTCAACTCTAATCTGAGTGATGGTTAGCACAACTGGATCCCGGGCCGGGATCAGTGTTTCCAGTGGCTCTAGCAGGTCTAGAGGTCGGTATAGTGGATACTGTGACAGTACCTGGCACTCCGTAGCTTGTAACAACCGTTACGAAACTTTCTTTACTGCTGCAGGGCGGAGCAAGCTCTACGAGCCTACAGACAGTAGTGTAGGGACACTGTAAGTGGATACAGTGCCGGGGTCAGTGTTACCAGCTGAGTAGCACTCCAAGCTGAAGTAACTTCAGTAGCTGAGCCTGTATAGCGGATATACGACTCACTCTCTCTCTTGTACAGTACCGATATCTCTATGTTCAGGGCGGAGCGAACTCAACAAGCCTGCAGGGAATACGGTAAGCGCCTGTACTGGACTACTGCAAACGGAGCAAGCTCTACGGTTGATGCAGACAGCCTTTAGTAAGTGATACTGTGCCAGGATAGCTGCTGCAGAGCGGAGGGCCTCAACGAGCCTGCAGAGAAATCCGGTAGTATCTTGTGTCAATTGCTTCAGATCTATTCTCCGTAGATCAATCTTCTTCTCATCTCTTCTTCAGATCTACACCCCGTAGATCAATCTTCTTCTTCGGTAACTGGCCCGCAGTGCATTTGCAGGGCCAGAGGGTAGCCTGAAAGAGCACAGCGTGGGAAGGTACCGTTTATCCCACCGCTGCCACCGATGTAATGGATTCCGGTCTGTTACCGTGGACATCCACTAGTCTCGAGTATTATACCTCTCTCCAGAGGGGACACTGTGCTGACCGACAGTGACAACTGTGCAGGGTAACCGAATTACCCGGTAATGCAGGAGCCCATGGCTCAAACAAACAGTACCGTGTAGTGCTTGTATTAATGGCTATATTCTCTATGACAGCCCTGAGGGTAATTATTCCTCTAGGGTTAGCAATATAAGAGCATATGCCATGGCAACATAGGAATGAATGCACAGAACACATGAAATGTCTCTCCTTTTATAGGAAAGCTCACAAGTATCAAAACATATAAGAATAACAAGACAGGAAGTAAACAAACCAATGTAAGTGCTTATATAAATAGTCCACCAATCAGGTAATAATAAGAGAGTAAATAAGGGAGGTGCCAAGTGGCTAAGGGCAGAGTCCTATCTCCTGCTGGCCAATCAGGCTGTTCCATGAGGTCCCAAGGCTCCAGTTGGCTTGTGATCCTGGTTACCGTCGATGTTAGGGTAGATAGCTTTGGCTCCTGGCTTGGTGAGAAGTTCTGGCTAATTTCCAAGTTCCTCAGCCAAGGCAGCAATCTTGTGCCGGCCCTGTGGCAGCATACCGGCCCTGCAGAGGTCACTACCGACCCTGTAGAGGTCACTACCGGCCCGGTACCGGCCCTGTGTACTGTGCTACCGGCACAGTATGGCTCTGCTACCGGCACAGCATCTTACCGATGACTGTAGGTGCATTGCCAGCGCATAGAGTGGAGAAGTGGTGTAGCAAACGCCCTGTTCACTAGTATCTTTCACCAAAATCTACCACATTATTGCTATCCAAGATAGTAATAAACTTCATGAACTCTGGCTACAAACAAATTTTGCTCAAGTTTTTAAAACTAATTTTTTTCTATAGAGCAATCATCTAAAGGGAACATAGGAGTGCTAAAAAAATACCAATTTCTATATGTAGTCTAGGAGGCTTCACTGGAGTGTGGGATTTTGTGGCATTACACTATCAAACACTCTTGCTGTTTGGGAAAACCATAGTGTGTTAGAAGTTGTCCTCTTTTTTTCACAATAATTAACTGAGGATTACAAAGTATGCCTATAATAAATGCTCCATGGGGATTCTGTTAGAAAGTTTCAAGTAAGAAGTAGAATCAAATTTAGTATTTGTTGGGATAGATGCCATGTATGACAGATATTTGCGAGACAAGCATACCGCATCATAAGGTCCGCCATTTTTTAAATCTTGATCATTCCATTCTTCGTGCAGATATTTACTACAACAATAACTTTTCGCACCAGAAAATGCTGAAACTACCCGCTCATTAATACAAACTTTATGAAACAAGACAAAGATGCTCAAAAATCATTGGGTTTATATTTTATTTTCGTGAAAATGAAGAGGACAACTCTTAGTACACTAAGCTTACTTCCAACAGTGGGAGGGAATGGGGTGTTTGATAGCGGAGTGCATAGAATTGTCTCCCCTGCTAGAGTGCCAAATAGTTGTTGTTGGTGATTTTTGGATTGTGTAAAAATGGCGTTCCATACTAGATTTTCCCAATTATACATGCTTTATGATATTTTGTTTTTGTCCCCACATGGCTTGCCTACTGAACCCACAGACCGGTAATAATAGACGCATGAGTGACCCCACAGGCTCAATAGTGAAAACATAGACCGATAACCTGTAGGTATATGGTACAAACAAGCATTTTGTTTAGAATCGTGAAAGCGATTGCGATATAGGAGTAGATTCGTTCTACTGCACAACTTTTTCCCGTTTGATGTACTATATAAACTATGTACAAAAACGCTCAACCTCTATCACCAGCCGCTCATGTTATATTTGACCCACCCATAGCACTCTAGGAGAGGAGATAACTCTATGGTGGGCGCTACAAGATCCTACAAGCCGGTTATGCATCAATTTACCTACATAGACCTGCCCATGTTTAATCATGCGTGTCAACCAAGAGTCTATTATATATATATATTGTGTCTACCAAGTGCGGGTGACATCAAGTACATTAGGCATTGACAGGTTTGCTAAACAGTTGTCACTTGTGACAGCTTGTCAGCTAGTGACATGTTGTGATCAGTGCTTGTGACACTTGTAGCATGTGGCATTTAGCTGAATGCAAACAGCATGATAGTTTTTATTGCAACGCAGTTACTAATTTTTTCTTTCTCTGAGTGAGTTTGCAGAATAGTTACTTGCTGCAAAACTCAGTCTTGATTATTTATGATCACATAATTTATACTACAGGTCATGTGATCTCCTACTCACCGAGCCACATATATAAAAGCAATATGTGTTGGTGAGACCAAGTCCAACAGAAGCCATGATCAGCAGCGACAGGACGAAGATAGTAGAGCAGATGATATTTAAGATCACAGCCGATACGATCTACAAGAAACAAAAACTATGTTGGATTGAAAACTTCAAAAATTTTGCTTTAATAAGCGTACATCTCAGCATATAATTAATTTCTGTTGTTATAGAGGGCTTGCTCTTGATGTCGGCATGGAATGTCAAACCTGGTTTGCATACATATCGTAAGTGCTCGCCAGTGATCGCAGATCAGCGTACGAACCCTTGTGATGTATGTTAAACCAAGCTTTACACAGCTCATACGATGTCGCATGCTGTCAAAGAGGCTCGAAAAACGGTTCAGCTAGGCAAAATTTCCTGCGACGTCATACAATAGCGCATACAATTTTTTTGTCTTTCTTCTCAAAAACCACAGTTAGGTCAAGGCTATTCATGCAAATATGACAACGATCTTATATACCTTCTTAGGATCGGTGAACATGACTGCTATTGAAAAATTATAATAAGTATTGAATTAATTATTGTTATTATTGTGGTGGATTTCTATAGCACCCACATGTGGGCACTTGCCTACATACAGTTCTGGCATCAGTCATTTAGTAACTGGATGGTGTGAACAGCAGCTATACATATACTGTACCGAAACTATTGATCCTGCGTCCGTAGGACACCGACCCTGCATATTACCGCTACCGACCCTGTATGAGTCATTATCGATCCTGTGGGAGCCATACTGTGCTGGCAGCAAATTCGCCACTGTAGAGTGAGGGATGGAAATGGTCTTGGAGGATACAGAAGCCAAGATCTGCACGATACTTACACGTATATTCAAGAAAGCTAAGGACCAAAGCCTAGAAAGACTGATATACCAACAACAGGAAGTAGGAATGCCTAGGATGGGCCATTTTCGGGCCCCAGGTACATTTAATCCTATATACTTAATTTCATTCGTCTGTAGATATATCCGCAAACTTATTTGGCACATTATACATTACTTATGTATTATTGGTTCTTTCACTGTTTAACTTCCTGTTCTCTGCCTATATAGCAATATCATATATTATTATAAATGAGATTCAAAAAGGATAAATGAAGAAGATACGAAAAATAATATTGCACCAATGAGCAATGGTTATAAAAGCAAATCAAAATTTATAAAATAACATTTAATAATAATCTGAGAACCAATGTAATAAATCAAAGGTAATAAATAGATCGGTGCCATTGAACAAAGATTATTTATTTAGTATCAATAATCATTGGTCAGTGAAGGCAGGGGTTCAGGATCTTATTACCTTCCAGCCAAGAGAGTGACTATACTTTGTACGATTATATTTGTGCCAAGTTTATGTGAAGAAGTATCGCACACATTCGTACACTGATCTGTGATGGCTTGCGAACACTTACAATATGTATGTGAACCAGGCACTGCACACAACATTGTGACAGCAAACAACAGTTTGGATAATGGCACAAGTTATCAATTAACCTGTATACATGCTTTGATAGATCTAAAAGCACTAGCTAAACACGATAGATAGCTCTATGAGCATAAAACGATATAAAGGGCTCTCTAACTTTTTTTGCGAACATGGAATTATCTCAAGAAATGTGTTTTGTGTCAAGAGGTGAGCAACTTGGTGTTATTTAGTCAAAACCACTTTGGATGTTATTGAGTGGTCATGAAACACAGACTACTAGATGGCCTACTAACAGAAAGCATCCAATACAGTAGAGTCATTTGGCAGTAATGTACAAGATAAAACTATACTTTCCTTAACTAGCTATTCAATATTTGTCTAACTCACCCAACATCTGGTGTTAGACCTTACAACCCCCATACCTATTCCTCCAACAACCACAAACTACAAACAGAAACAATGAGACATTCATGTAATATACACAAACTTAGAGACATGTAATATACACAAACTTAGAGACATTCATGTAATATACACAAACTTAGAGACATTCATGTAATATACACAAACTTAGAGACATGAATATACACAAACTTAGAGACATGTAATATACACAAACCTAGAGACATGTAATATACACAAACTTAGAGACATTTATGTAATATACACAAACTTAGAGACATGTAATATACACAAACTTAGAGACATTCATGTAATATACACAAACTTAGAGACATGTAATATACACAAACCTAGAGACATGTAATATACACAAACTTAGAGACATTTATGTAATATACACAAACTTAGAGACATGTAATATACACAAACTTAGAGACATTCATGTAATATACACAAACTTAGAGACATTCATGTAATATACACAAACTTAGAGACATTCATGTAATATACACAAACTTAGAGACATTCATGTAATATACACAAACTTAGAGACATCCATGTAATATACACAAACTTAGAGACATTCATGTAATATACACAAACTTGGAGACATTCATGTAATATACACAAACTTAGAGACATTCATGTAATATACACAAACTTAGAGACACTCATGTAATATACACAAACTTAGAGACATTCATGTAATATACACAAACTTAGAGACATGTAATATACACAAACTTAGAGACATTCATGTAATATACACAAACTTAGAGACATTCATGTAATATACACAAACTTAAAGACATGTAATATACACAAACTTAGAGACATTCATGTAATATACACAAACTTAGAGACATTCATGTAATATACACAAACTTAGAGACATTCATGTAATATACACAAACTTAGAGACATTCATGTAATATACACAAACTTAGAGACATTCATGTAATATACACAAACTTAGAGACATTCATGTAATATACACAAACTTAGAGACATTCATGTAATATACACAACCTTAGAGACATTCATGTAATATACACAAACTTAGAGACATGTAATATACACAAACTTAGAGACATTCATGTAATATACACAACCTTAGAGACATTCATGTAATATACACAAACTTAGAGACATTCATGTAATATACACAAACTTAGAGACATTCATGTAATATACACAACCTTAGAGACATTCATGTAATATACACAAACTTAGAGACATGTAATATACACAAACTTAGAGACATTCATGTAATATACACAACCTTAGAGACATTCATGTAATATACACAAACTTAGAGACACTCTTGTAATATACACAAACTTAGAGACATTCATGTAATATACACAAACTTAGAGACATTCATGTAATATACACAAACTTAGAGACATTCGTGTAATATACACAAACTTAGAGACATTCATGTAATATACACAACCTTAGAGACATTCATGTAATATACACAACCTTAGAGACATTCATGTAATATACACAAACTTAGAGACATTCATGTAATATACACAAACTTAGAGACATGTAATATACACAAACTTAGAGACATTCATGTAATATACACAAACTTAGAGACATTCATGTAATATACACAAACTTAGAGACATTTATCTAATATACACAAACTTAGAGACATTCATGTAATATACACAAACTTAGAGACATTCATGTAATATACACAAACTTAGAGACATTCATGTAATATACACAAACCTAGAGACATGTAATATACACAAACTTAGAGACATGTAATATACACAAACTTAGAGACATTCATGTAATATACACAAACTTAGAGACATTTATGTAATATACACAAACTTAGAGACATTCATGTAATATACACAAACTTAGAGACATGTAATATACACAAACTTAGAGACATTCATGTAATATACACAAACTTAGAGACATTCATGTAATATACACAAACTTAGAGACATTCATGTAATATACACAAACTTAGAGACATTCATGTAATATACACAAACTTAGAGACATTCATGTAATATACACAAACTTAGAGACATTTATCTAATATACACAAACTTAGAGACATTCATGTAATATACACAAACTTAGAGACATTCATGTAATATACACAAACTTAGAGACATGTAATATACACAAACTTAGAGACATGTAATATACACAAACTTAGAGACATTCATGTAATATACACAACCTTAGAGACATTCATGTAATATACACAACCTTAGAGACATTCATGTAATATACACAAACTTAGAGACATTCATGTAATATACACAAACTTAGAGACATTCATGTAATATACACAAACTTAGAGACATTCATGTAATATACACAAACTTAGAGACATTCATGTAATATACACAAACTTGGAGACATTCATGTAATATACACAAACTTAGAGACATGTAATATACACAAACTTATAGACATTCAAGTAATATACACAAACTTGGAGACATTCATGTAATATACACAAACTTAGAGACATTCATGTAATATACACAAACTTAGAGACATTCATGTAATATACACAAACTTAGAGACATTCATGTAATATACACAAACTTAGAGACATTCATGTAATATACACAAACTTAGAGACATTCATGTAATATACACAACCTTAGAGACATTCATGTTATATACACAAACTTAGAGACATTCATGTAATATACACAAACTTAGAGACATGTAATATACACAACCTTAGAGACATTCATGTAATATACACAAACTTAGAGACATTCATGTAATATACACAAACTTAGAGACATTCATGTAATATACACAAACTTAGAGACATTCATGTAATATACACAAACTTAGAGACATTCATGTAATATACACAAACTTAGAGACATTCATGTAATATACACAAACTTAGAGACATTCATGTAATATACACAACCTTAGAGACATTCATGTTATATACACAAACTTAGAGACATTCATGTAATATACACAAACTTAGAGACATGTAATATACACAACCTTAGAGACATTCATGTAATATACACAAACTTAGAGACATTCATGTAATATACACAAACTTAGAGACATGTAATATACACAAACTTAGAGACATGTAATATACACAAACTTAGAGACATGTAATATACACAAACTTAGAGACATTCATGTAATATACACAAACTTAGAGACATTCATGTAATATACACAAACTTAGAGACATTCATGTTATATACACAAACTTAGAGACATTCATGTAATATACACAAACTTAGAGACATGTAATATACACAACCTTAGAGACATGTAATATACACAACCTTAGAGACATTCATGTAATATACACAAACCTAGAGACATGTAATATACACAAACTTAGAGACATGTAATATACACAAACTTAGAGACATGTAATATACACAGCCTTCAAGGGTTGTCCTAATAATGACACTTCAAAGCAAAGCCATTAAAACTTTCTTGGCACAAAAGTTATTTACTTTCTTATAATACACTGGCTATAAAATACCTGTCTATTTTGCAACTTCCATTTCGTTTAGCACACCAAGCGGCCTCATATTCATAGATTTACCAATATATATATAATTCAATAGAGTTTTTGATTTATTTTTTCGAACTGGTACAAGCTGTGAGAAAGTATCAAATGGAGAGTAAGACTTGCTGAAGCCTTCACCAAACAATTCAATTTCTTGCCCTCGAAGTCTGTCTTTAAATAGCCTTAATCCAATATGCTAACTCTAGTTTGTGTCTATTAAATATTAAAAGCTTACATATATTCCATTCCAGATTCCGTAGCTGGCAAACGAGTATCCTAGAGTGGTATACTCGACTTCCTCCACACCAACCAGGATAATACCAAATATGATGCACAAAATTCCCATCACTATCTGTGTGATGGACAGCCTACAAATAGTGAAGTACCTTGTCACAGCTCACTTGGCAATGTGGTTTGTTGGAAGGAAACAGATTTATGACCCTGCAGACGTTTAAACTAAATAAAACAACAAGTACACATCCCGCTGTTTTAGTAGGAAATACCCTTATAACTATAGCTGGGATTCGTAACAGTCTATGGACCTCCTACACGAACAAAAACAAATATGGCCAGTTACGAATGTGGTAATACCAGTGGGTGAGAGAGATGTGAGTTACTGAGGAGTGGTATTGATTCAACGTAAAAGAATGTATAATAGATGTTATGCTTACACAGGTATTACATCTGCCAAACCTCTGTATTTATACTAGAGTCAATGTTAGTAAAATGGTGGCGTGTGAATTGTATTTTGGCACTAGCCTGAGATCCTTTATTGATCCATGCCTTCCACTATGTATATGGATGTGTGTAACCTTCTTATAGGATCCTTTGAGCACTGCTAAAGGTGTGATAGCGTGGTGTGATATTGCTTAGCAAGCAAGTGTCACAGATGTTGGTTTTGCTGTTAATGGCTCCAGCCTGACGAGGTAATCTGCATTTAATGCCTTTTGGTGTTTTTGATTTAATGTTCCCGCATAATGGCATATCTGGTAGAGGAGATTAATTTTGTCTGGTGTTTTTCCGTTGATGTATCTTGTGATATAATACAGAGTTAGTAGTTGACCTACTTGTGTGCTTATAACTCCACTCACCTTTTTATTTGAAGCAGCGCTTCTGGTTTCAGTTTGTTTCCGTTTACTTCAGGTGGGTTTTGTGAGGTCACTGTCATTCCAGGGTTCTGGGCCAAAATCTCAGACTGCTGCTGCATTTGCGGCGGCTGCTGCATGTGGGGCTGCTGCTGCATCTGGGGCTGCTGATGCATCTGGGTTTGCTGCTGCATGTGGGGCTGCTGCTGCATCTGGTGCTGCTGCATCTGGGGCGGCTGCATCTGGGGCTGTAATAGTATATATATTATTATTTTGATAGTAAACACCAGCTGTCAGTCAGATGAAATTGTCTGCTCATTTTTCGAACCGGAAATCCCCAGTCGCCCGTGCTTCTCCTGTATAGTCGGGCAGCAAGCAAAATGACACAAATAATACCAACAACAAACAGATTGTACAACCATCTACCAAAAACTACCTCACTGATACTTACTGCTAGAGAATAAGCAAGTTGATGCTGTACATACAGGTAGTCAATGTCATTCAAATACGCTGTAGATCAATAAAAGGGTTTGTTGGCAATCCTATAGCGCGTCACGTGAGGGTAACCCACAGAAGTATGGATAGAGTAGTAACCGCATTACGCTCATTGAGCTTGTTTCCAGGGCGCTCATGTATGAACATAGGCTCCGCCTATTCTTGTGTATTTCTGTAACTGCTTGCATTGAAATTTTTAACTCAGGTTCAATAAAACTGACTTATCTCTAGACTGGCCAATGTTTGTCAACCAAAGCACTTGCTGTGACCAAGATTAGACATTTCTTGTCACTTTTGCGCATTTTTTGCAACTGCTAAAGGATTTTCATCTCCACTGGTGGCATCTCCAATCTACTGCAATCAAGATTATCACCTGTCATTGGAAATAAATCAATTGCATGCCATCACACTACTTATAATAAGTCTTCTACAACCAGTTTTTTGGCTACAAATTGTCTTGGAGTTCGTTTCTTAGTAATGTAGTAACTGACAACGCAGCAAACTTGAAAATAAATGCTATAAATATTTGTATCGTATTCAACAAAAATTGCTTAAATAAAACTATACATACATATGCAAGGTTTGCAGAAATTTTGAGCTAAAAACTTCCAGTGTACTGCAACACTCTATAAAACAACATGACATACAAAACAAACTACATAACTAATAAAGAAACGCAGGTATTATCACAAAGTAAAACTAGGCATACCTACTACCTGAAGGTGGGGTAGGAAACTACAAACTGAGGGCACAAGTTGGGAGCAGGAGAGACACAAGGTGCACCTACGGAGTCACCCCAATACGATCTAAACAGACTTTTCTATGCACTGCTTGCAACCATTGATCTCTTCTCACAGCCACAATCCAATTCTTTTGTAACTCAGGTTTCTCTAGCAAAGAACAAAAACTGATTGCTGACATTGAAATGTGTCAGAGAACTACAACAGATATTTCTACAATTGATTATTCAACGTGGCAAAGCAACTTTTAGCTGTAAAATCCTTTCCTGTTTTTGCTAAACAATTTAAACCATATGTTCCCTTTGATGATTATTCTACAATGACAAGGACTTACATAACTGTGAGCTATGAGTGACTTTAATCATCTGACGCTTCTGCATATGCCTGAGTATTAGTCATACAAACTGCCAATATTTTACTATTTTCTTTGCTGCTACATACATGCTATTTGTAATTTATTAATACTAAATTATTTTATTAATAATAAATAAATGTATATACCAACTATGTAAGCGCTATAGTTCATATATATATATATATATATATATATATATATATATATATATATATATATATATATATATATATATATATATATATATATATATATATATATATATATATATATATATATATATATATATATATATATATATATATATATATATATATATATATATATATATATATATATATATATATATATATATATATATATATATATATAAATATATATATATATATATATAAATATATATATATACATATATATACATATATATATCTATATATATATATATATATATATATATATATATATATATATATATATATATATATATATATATATATATATATATATATATATATATATATATATATATATACATATACATATACATATACATATACATATACATATACATATACATATACATATACATATACATATACATATACATATACATATATATATATATATATATATATATATATATATATATATATATATATATATATATATATATATATATATATATATATATATATATATATATATATATATATATACATATATATTACTTTATTGGCATCAATATCATTTTATAAAAATGTTTTTCATGAAGTCCCATAGCTCTATTAGCACATACACAATAATACACACATACTACTGCTCTGTTGTAGCAATATCCTCATTACATGCTCACAAATTTACATGTAAAACATTTTCGTGGCCACCAGTAGTATTGTCACATTGTTAGTAGAATTGACGACACAAAATATTTTGATGGAATTGTTGTAGCAGATTTCAGCGGTTCTGTTAGTTCTCCACTAATGTTGTCATCGGGCAAACTGCTGTCTGTCAGCACAACAAGACAGTCAGCCTCTCAAGGCCCAACAATGAACAGTCAACCTCTCCCCAGAGGTGAACCCGTGCCTGGATGGCACTTGCAACTAGTTGTAAAGGAGAACCTCGAGTTTAACAGCTGTAACCAGCCCTCGTCTCAGACATACTCTCAGTGCTTTCGAGTAGTATGAGCATTTATTCTTGTAAGAATAAAAAGTGGCAACACAACAATGACATGTAACGTACCGCACTGAAGTGAACAAAAACTCTGCCTTTTATAGGCAGAGTTACAGGAAGTGACAGGAAGTGTTTGGCCTAGTTTGCCAAACACTCAAATCACACATAAGAATTGCGAGAGTTAACCAATGATATGTATAAAAATACTACTTATCTACTATTGCAATAGTAGATAAGTGAATAGGTTAAAGGAAACTGGTGCCCAGAAGTAAGGGGCGGAGTCTATGGGCATTCCAGCCAGTAGTAGCCTGGTATTCCCCTTTCCAGCAGTTCTTGGTCTATACGGCCTTTGATCCTGGCTTCTCCACTTCTGGGGATGGTAAGCTCCTGGATATGGGTCCTAGAGGTCCTTAAGCTAGATTTCTTTTTCTCAGGTTATGTCAGCCATCTTGTTGCCAGCCTGGGATAGCTACCCAGGGCCGGGGTAGTAATTACCCTGTGCCGGTATAGTGATATAATGGTTCTACTGCTTGTATGAGCAAATAGGTTACTTGCAAATAATACCATACTTGTTAATTGCTTATAGGGGGCATGCCTGAAGCCTGCAGGCTATCAGGGGGGCCTTAGAAAGTAGTGATCCCTTATGGTGACTAGTAAAATCCACTACATTGTTATATAAAAGTAATGTTATAACAATAAGAATAATTAAGATTGATGCATTTTCTAATTGTTTAGTAATGTAGTTGCTAATAGTTTCTGCCAATCTACAGCTGGTATGTTGTTGATCATCTCTAAATAAACGTCAGGGTGCAGGGCAGACAGCAACAGCATAGGGCTATGTGACAATATATGATCCAAAAGCTTATAAGTTTTAGATCTATCAAGCACCTTATCTGATATATAAATTACTCTGATCAGTAAGAAGAAGTCAAGGAACACAATCTATGTTCAACTGACATTGATAGAACCCATTATTTGTTTTAATTTCAATAATTTATAAAGCATTTGATATATAGGATTAGCATTAGGCGTCATCGTTGCTATGCGTTACTACATCAAAGTAAGATGGCAGACTCGTATTTCCGACAATATCGTCGAGAGATCACAAGATGTCAATGAGATGTTATTATATTGATACTATAGTTCTACAGGGTAACTGGACTGTTGGCTGAGAGACGAAGAGGCGACATTTGGGCGACAAAATCAGTTTGAACTGTGACATCCTCGGCTGCAAGGGCGGCACCACAAATGGACTGGCTACGATCAGATTAACCTTCGATGAACGGCCAAGGAAAATAAAAATCTTGGAGGATGAGTGTAGATCAACCTACTGCTGATAGCATTCTAACTGTGTCTTCCAACCTACTTTCTTCTTGTGTGAGCTTGGCTGCATGGCTGACAAATTAGTAAGTAAACAAGAGATTCATTTTAATATCAATATTATTGTAATAATAAGAATATCAACTGAAGAAATTTAACCTAGCGAGACACCAGCAGCCAAAAACACCATAACAAAGAGACATCAATCAGACATACATGGCTTTTGACATAAGTAGAAAGATTAGAACAAAAACTCGTTAAAGATTGAACTTTCTAGTATTGCCGTTCAACCCTGTACTAACCACAGCAACATCAACCCTGATGCCTTGGAGTTACAGTAAAAAAAACAATATATACTTAAGTATAGAAAAGGAACAACATTATTAATGATCCTAGTCTACACCTAGGATTAGAACAACCCATACCATCAACCACCAATTACAACAACAACCCACAGGAACACTATAAATAAGGGTGAACCTTCAATGCTCCTACCTACAGGCTGCCCGCTGAGAAGTTATGGTCACATAGCCGACTCTTGGTGGTGAGCCAGTCATAGACTGTCAGGTGTGTCTTGCCTGCTGAGAAGTTATGGTCACATGGCCGACTCGTTTGTAGTGAGCCAGTCATAGATTGTCAGGTGTGTCTTTGTGTGACAGGTATTTGACACCTAACTTTTGTACATATATATATTGTATTGTAATATAAAACTTCAAAGGTACACTAGAGAGAACAAGTCTCAAAGGTGGGAGTAGAAAGTGGAAGTACTTCAACAGGCAGCAGATAAAAATGACATGAAGGCATTCTATAATGTCCTTAGAGAAGTGTACGGACCACAGAAAAGAGGAACTGCCCAGTTGTTTGACCTGGATGGAATCAGGGTATTGAAAGAGAATGGCTGCTTAATGTAGAAGGATCCGTGGACCAGCTTGCTCTTGATAGTCTGCTGAGTCTACCTTCAAATGCCAGCTTAGACGAGCCATCAAGATTTGAGGAATGACTGGATGCAATAGGAGCAACCAGAGAAAATAAGGCACCTGGTGGGTGCGGTATACCCACGGAAGTTTGGAAATATGGTGGCATCAAGCATAAGGAGAGGCTATTCGACCTTGTTGTCGACAGCTTGGAACATGAGCAAATGCCAAAGGATTGAAAGATGAGAATATTGTGCCCATCTTCATGAAGGATAGTAGGAAGGAGTGTGGCAATTACAGAGGGATTTCCTGTTTGTCGATTGCAGGAAACATTATGCCACGCATAAACCTCAACAGACTGAATGACAACATAACTCCACATGTCCTGTCTGAGACTCAATGTGGATTCCGGAACATTCGAAGCATCATGGATATGCTATTCAGTCTCCGGCAGATCCAGGAGAAGTGAACCAAACAAGACATGGAACTGAATGCTGTATTCATTGACTTTATGAAAGCCCTCGATACAGTGTCAAGAGAAGGCCTCTGGCTAGTACTGAAGAAGTTTGGTTGTACAGAAAAGTCATCAACTTGATAAAGGCACTCCATGATGGAATGCAAGCTAGAGTAGTTCAAGTCAGTGAAACTTCAAAACAGTTTGCAGTTACAATTGGTGTCAAGCTTGCTCCCATATTATTCTCATTGCACCTTACGGCTATACTAGATGTTACCTTCAGAAATGTGAGGAAAGGAATCTACATTCAGACAAGATGTGGTCAAACTTATTCAATGTCTTTCACGTCAAGTCTAAATTTCCCACCACAAGGTACCTAGTAAGAGAGATGCTGTTTGGCAACGATAGTGCATTGGTAGCTCACAGTGCTTAAGAGATGCAACTACTTGTCGACAGATTTGCTAGAGCTGCTGTGCAATTCAGCCTACAGATCAGCGTCAGAAAGACAGGGTGCATGTACCAGCGGATTAAACACCTACACCCCCAGCCTGAGCCTAAGGTGATCACCATCAATCAAGAGTCTCTAGTACAAGCCACCGATTTCACCTATCTTAGTAGTACTGTCTCGAGTAATGCAAAAATAGACATGGAGCTCCGAAATTGGCTTGGTAAGGCAAGCACAGCTTTTGGTAGCCTGAGACAGAGGCTGTGGAATATTAGGCATGTCTCTATCTGGACTAAATGCAAAGCTACAGAGCTGTGGTACTGCCAACTCTCCTATATGGAGCTGAAGTCTGGACTATATACAGGACACAGGTCAAAAGCTACATGCCTACACAATGAGGCAGTTGAGGAGCATTATGAGCGTTAAGTGGTATGACAAGACCACAAATTATAAAATCCTATGCCGTGCATACCAGCCATGGATGGCGGACATCTTAATCGAGAAAAACCTGAGATGGGTAAGTCATGTGCAAAGAATGGAGAATGACTGGCTCCCCCAACAACTCCTGTATTCTCAACTCTGTGAGGGAAAGAGAAGTCAGAGAGGACCTTGACTCAAATTCAAGGAGGTGGCAAAAAGAAATATGAAACATCGAAAGATAAACCTGAAATCCTGGCAGACCATGGTTAGCAACTACAGAGCTGCATGGAGAGCAGCTATCAAACCGAAGTCAAAATCATGAGATAGTCCTAGTCGTATCGACTGACTGCAAAAAGAGAGAATAACGTCATGCTACAATTATTTATATTATCGTTCACCAACATTTTGATAACATCATACACCCATGATGGGTAGATTGTAGCAAAAGAACAATAGCTACGCCACCCATCCCCCCATTATTCATAAAGTGTACTTAGTATAAACAGATAATGTGGTTTAATTAGATTTAAGTAAACCCATAAGGCGTCTAGGACAGGTTGTATAGTGCCCAGGGCCGTTTGTACACTTGCGTCATAAAACCCCTATTATAACAATATCGAATCGCTGTGAAGAATGCTGAATCGTTTCAGCTCTAGTAACAATAGTGAACTATTCATCTGAATTAAATAAATGTATAGTTTTTATAAAAAAATTAATATACATGGTTAATATTACATTAAAGTTGAATGCAACAAGTTTAAAATTATGCAGACTAATGCTTTTACAGCACTTCACATAAAAGGTCCTACCGCAAGCACGTAAAGTTCAATATTTCGATAAGTTGCACGAATTATGGTAAATGATTTAGTTGCTTTCTATTTTGAATGTTGTTAAAATAGTCTAGATGAGATGTTGTGAGACATTTCGTCTGTCTCTTTACTGCATCCTCCTAATTGTTTGTTGTAAAAGCAATACTGTGGTAGATTTTGGTGAATGTTCACAGTAAACTGGGAGTTTGCTCCACCATTTCTCCACTCAGTGCGCAGGCAATGCACCTACAGCCATTGGTGAAATGAAATGCCGATACCAAAGCCATACTGTGCCGGTGGCACAGTATACAGGGCAGGTACAGGGTCGGTAGTGACCTCTACAGGGTCGGTAGTGACCTCTACAGGGCCGGTATGCTGACTCAGGGCCGGTATAAGATAGCTGCCTTTGTTGAGGACTTCCGAAACCAGCTAGGACTTTCCACCAAGCCAGAAACCGAAGCTACCTACCTATACATCTGCAGTAACCAGGACCATAAGCTATCCAGAGCCTTGGGACCCTGTAGGACAGTCTGATTGGACAGTGGGAGGCAGGACTTCGCCCTTAGCCACTTGGCGCCTTATCTATTTAACCCTTATTGATTGTATGATTGGTTAGTTATTTATATGTGCACTTGTATTGGTCAGATTACTTTCTGTGCTCTTACTGTTATATATAATATGCTACTAACTTCCTGTGAGCTCTCCTATAGAAGGAGAGACTTCTGCCATCATCATTGCATTCATTCTCATGTTGCCCCAAATACCCTAGAGGAATAATTACCCTTTAGGACTTTGTCTTGTGAGAATACAGCCATTATTCAAACCTCACTTTGTGTTGTTTGTGTGAGCCATGGGCTCTAGCTATACCGGGTAATTCGGTTGCCTGATACACAGTTGTCACTGTCGAGCAGTACAGTGTCCCCCTCTATATAACCAGACCGGAATCCATTACAATACATCTCAGCTAGGCAATTTTAACAACATTCAAACGCCTTCAAAAGTGAAAGCAACTACATCATTTACCATAATTCTTATCAAAATATTGAACTACAGCTGATTTCAACATACCAAAAATATTTTTTTACGTTGGTACACAGAAATATCCTCATACATAACTCTGTTATGATTATGATAGGCTTAGTGATGAGTTTTCGGCGCTGAGAAGTTATTTTTTGGTTAATCGGGCTGGAATGTTTTTTATAACTGCATAAAGACACCTCATACCAGTCTCAGGTCTGAGCCAAAGGTTTTAGGTTCAGAGCCTGGATTATCCTAGCCATGAAATATCGTTCAACAAATCTGTGTTTTCTGATTAACCATTTGGGCGATTGTAAAGCTCTCTAGTTGTATTGCAAACATCCAGAGGTTTTTGAAATGATTCAGACAATTTAGAAAGGTTTATCTCTATGCAAATCGCTGCTATAAAACTAGTTGAATCTTTTTTGGGAGAACTGGGGAATTGAGTAGAGAATGTTTTTTCAAACTTAACATTCAATTTTATTCTTTTGAATACTTTTAAACAAAATACCACATGATTCCAAGCTGATAGCAAACACTGAAACTTGAATAAATATAATCTAAAAACTTGACATGTAAAATCCACCAAAAAAACAAAAAAAGTTATGTTCAATTATTTTCACAATAACAAAAAGCATCATTATTTTATTCAATTGCTTAGAACATTCATGACCGGTGTTTAGCAAGAATAAATAAAATCTACTTTGAGGAAGAGTAGTAATACGCAGACAAGTTTATGAGAAATAATACATATACTAATGTCAGCCAGTTTTTTTATCAAAGTTCTGGTATAAGAGATAATATGTGAGTCATTATTCTAGCTAGGTCTACAGATAATCGGTTGACAGAAAAACTGTGACACAATTTTACGTTTGCACATTATATAAAGTTGACTTGTATAGAGAAAAGTTGGCGGCAACTGACTTACCAGGAAATGGACCTGAGTCTGGTTAGCAGTTGCGTAATATTGCTTTCTATGCAGCCAGTTGCAGTTTGACTAGTGACAGAGTCTTTTCAATAAAGAAGCATTTTAAAAAACATTTTTAATAATTGCTTTTAGCCAAAAGTTATAAATGATACTATTTTCTTTACTTTTAATGGTAATAACTAATTTTCATTTGCTGTATTTTATCTGGTGCTGATTGTCTGAAACTAATAGCTCTCTAATAGACAGGACTAGTGACCTAGCCTCTCATTTATTCTTTCTGGCTAGAGTCCTACTCGTTAAATGGTCTACCTTACTAGACATGGTATTGACAGGTCACAACGTTAATAGTTTTTATTATGAATTATTTTTGGTGCTTTATTTGTGCAGACCTCTTGATGACATCACCAGTTATTTCAAGCATTTGTGTTAAACTGGTATTGAAGATTTTTGGAAAATGACTGGCATGCATAAATCATGTGGCGTTGTCCGTAGAGCTATGAAACAAGGGCTAGGATAAATATTGCTAGAAAAAGTGTTCAGCTTCTTTAGTTGAGTGAGAGTGTATATGAAACACCCTGTAGGACCTCACAGCAACTCAACTCATTGTGACAAGTAAGCTCCGCCCATCTCACTGAGATGCATTGTTTATGCACCCAAAGACTTTCAATTACAGCAAAGACAACCATTGATAACAAAAACTGAAACCGTACAAGTTCTGACACTCAAAATAGAAAAGATTTATTTAATTTTGTATGAGAAATGTTTTTGACTCATTTGAGATGCAGACACTAATTTTGAATGAAATAATTGTTTTTGAACATTAACATATTCCATTCAGTTGATGGTTGCTTGTGAATCTAGGTCAACATAGTTTGTAATACTAACCGTTATAACCTTGACCTCAGCTATGATAATGATATGCAGGATTTTTGCTAAAATAATCTATATACTTTGATTATTGAATGAAATTGCGAACATTGATTTAACGAAACAACAAAAGATCTATTAAAGGGTGTTTCTATCTTTTTTGCTATATATGAATTAATTTGTTTTCTTTCACATTGTGCAATGCATTGACTCGTCTTTTGTGAAACTATTATTTATATTAGAAGTTGTGTTCTCTTTCAAGGTCCGTTACAACTAGTAAAGTAAGACAACTTCTAAAGGATATTATTTGGCTCATCTCCTGTAGTGAGGTGACTATGCATGTTTTATTAATTTTATTGACACACACATTATGAAGCAACAACCACTGCTAAAGTGTTACATAAAGCGTAGATAGGAAAAAACCAGACGCAATAGTAAATATAAAGTTGCAGAAAATGGATATTTCGTATAAATTTATGGTAGTGATGTGAAAGTTATGAAATAATATTGTGATAGAAACACAACCAGCTATGATGTCATCAAGTCAGTAGTATAATCTTCAGCTGGTTGTGTAACCTCTGATGTGTTAATGCTATAGTGTGTCTGCTTATAGTGTGTCTGCTTATAGTGTGTCTACTTATAGTGTGTCTGCTTATAATGTGTTACAGAAATATCTCTAGTCAATGGGTTATGTCTCTTATACAGGATTAATGGTTAGTGTCCATATGTAGCTTTTCTCATCGCTAGTGATTTGTTGTAATATTTCAGTGCTAAGGCGTTATGTACACCAGCAATGTTGTTGTAACTGGCAGCTATATCAGGATGGTTAGTGTCTGCACCATATATAGCTTTCCTCATTGCTAGTGATTTGTTGTAATATTCCAGTGCTAATGCGTGATCGCCTTGGCTTTTATGTACATAAGCAATGTTGTTGTAACTGGTAGCTATATCAGGGTGGTTAGTGTCTGCACCATATATAGCTTTCATCATTGCATGTGATTTGTTGTGGTATTCCAGTGCTAATGTGTGATCAACTTGGTCGTTATGTACACCAGCAATGTTGTTGTAACTGTTAGCTATATCAGGGTGGTTAGTGTCTGCACCATATATAGCTTTCCTCATTGCTAGTGATTTGTTGTGATATTCCAGTGCTAATGTGTGATCACCTTGGTCGGTATGTACACCAGCAATGTTGTTGTAAATGGTAGCTATATCAGGGTGGTTAGTGTCTGCACCATATATAGCTTTCATCATCGCTAGTGATTTGTTGTAATATTCCAGTGCTAATGTGTGATCAACTTGGTTGTAATGTACACTAGCAATGTTGTTGTAACTGATAGCTATATCAGGATGGTTAGTGTCTGCTCCATATATAGCTTTCTGCATTGCTAGTGATTTGTTGTGATATTCCAGTGCTAATGTGTGATCTCCTTGGTTGTCATGTACATGAGCAATGTTGTTGTAACTGGTAGCTATATCAGTATGGTTAGTGTCCGCTCCATATATAGCTTTACTCATTGCCAGCGATTTGTTGTAATATTCCAGCGCTAATGTGTGATCACCTTGGTCGTTATGTACATCAGCAATGTTGTTGTAAATGGTAGCTATATCAGGGTGGTTAGTGTCTGCGCCGTATATAGCTTTGTACATTGCTAATGATCTCCGGTAATTTTCGAGAGCTAATGTATGATTACCTTTGCCATCATGTACTAGAGCTATATCATTGTAACACTCTGCTATATCAGGATGATCACTGTCAGCACCGTTAACGGCTTTTCTCATTGCTAGCGATTTGTTGTAATATTCCAGTGCAGATGTGTGATCACCTTGGTCATAATGTACTAGAGCAATGTTGTAGTAACTGGTAGCTATATCAGGATGGTTAGTGTCTGCTCCATATATAGCTTTTCTCATTACTAATGATTTGTTGTGTTGTTCCATTGCAGATGTGTATTCACCAAGTCCAGTGCAGGCACAACCAACACCATTGTAATCAGCAGCTATATCCGGATGTGCAACGTCACCAAACATGTCTATATCTATCTTTAGTGCCAGTTTGTGGTATTTAAAGGCCTCCTTGTATTCACCCATTGCATCATATACAGTACCAATGTCCCTGTAGCTACTGGAAATATCTGTATGTTTGGGATGTGATGCATACAAGACTTGCTCTGTACTGTTACTACTGGACAAGCCATGTGTTTGTCTTAGGCTTTGCTTTGCCTATAATATGCATAAACGTATGAAAACATACCATTGGTCTCACTAATAGATAGCAATCAATACTTGCTAGCATGTAATGTACAAGTGTTACCTTGTCAAGTAATTGTCTTTTAGCCTTGTAATCACCTATTTCCTTTTTACAATGTGCACAGAGAAGCTTCCAGAATCCAATGTCACCTGATGCATTGTCAATAAGCCAACTGAAGAAACCTGCTGCAGCTCTGTAGGACTTTGTATGGTACAGAATGTAACAGCAGAGTTGTATGTATTTGTTCACTGAACTGGACTCAACAAGTGGTAGAATCTTCTCCAGAAGCTCAGCAGATGTGGCAGTTTCAATGTCAGCTTCTACACCTTCACACAACTCTTTCCTGGCAAGTTTGTATTCTCCGGCGAAGTAACAAATTTCCGCTTTGGCTAATGGACTTATTTGACCGAACTTGATGTGTTTTAGTGCTGAATCTATTGCATCAGCAAGCGATGTGTCATCTGCTGCTGTTGTCATCTTTTCAACTCTAGACTTCACCATGCACTTGATAGGCGCTAGCAGACAGCCCAAAACTACAAACAGCAAACTTGGTATGTGGTACAGCTCACCCTTGGGTGATCCAATCAGCTGTGGAATGAGAGAAATTAATTCTGTTTGAGATTTCTGATGGAGATAAGCTCTAGTTCTCATGTATATTGAGAGAGCCAGTACAATTCTTATGTACAAATGGGCTTTTTCAGAAAGCTTTTCAGTAGCCTGTAACTCAGCATATATCTGCCACGGGTAGCGTATGTCCCAGCCTTTAAACATTTTGATATTGTTGGCTAGCAAGGTTGGATATCTGAAGATGTCGGTTTTTACTTTAATGTTTGTGTTTTGAGGTGGTTGGTATTTAATGAACTCTGGAGCAAAGGTGAAGGTGTTGACATCTTTGAGAAATGACTGCATCCTCTTCTCTCTCACTTCAATGCTCTTCTGTGCCACATTGAGTTCGTAGGCCATTCTTGCCTCTATAAATTGGTGATATAGCTGAGACTCTTCTCCTTCATTGGTGTAGATAACAACAGTCGCAGAAAGCATGTCTGATTTATCTCCAGCCATTCCTGTGAATGGAGATTCTGCAGCGGTTTTGTAGAGTTGCATCAACTTTTCAACAGTAAATGTTAGAGATTGACCTTCCTCAAGGCCATTGCCAGTTGGAATATTGCCAGCCCTTTTAGAGATACCATCTATTCTGAAACCCACCCTTGTGAGGTCAGGAATAACTGGTGGTGATCCTTTCTCTGCTTTCAGTTCCTCAATATTGAAACACTTGAGTGGTGTCTCTCCGATATTTCCAATTCTGAAATAGCTATCCATGGCCAACATCTCAAAGTATTCATCGTTATCTCGCTCAGTTATGAATGCGTATTCTACATCAGAGTATGGAGTTGCCTCCCCTTTAGCAACAGATCCCAACCCAATTACAGCAAAGCCACACGGAGGCTTGCATTTGACACCCTTAAGTAAGTCAACACTTGACTCTATGATCTTTTTAGTCACTTTCACAAACTCTTCACTGCTTTTTCTACTCTCCTCAAACAACACTTCACAGAACTTGTTAGCATTGGCCATGTTTTCATCGCTGTACACTTCTTCTGCATCTAGCAACAGTCCCATAGCATCCAATGAGGTAAAGTTTGACTTGGTTTCATCTCTGTATCTCTCCAGCTCCCGCTTGTGTTGATTGGTTAGTTGTTGGTGTTGCTCAAAGCTGATTGGATGGTTACCTCTATACCAGCTGACTTCTATATCATACACAAGTCTACACCTGGCTGGTGTAGAATCTACAGCTACACAATAGTTAGCTAGTCCATGTGCCTGTAACAGTATCATTCAAGTCCATTAGATATAAAAGTTCTGGAATATTCTGTCTAATAATGTCTACAAAACACTCCCATACACAAGTATAGAATAATAAATAAACAAAACTTGTGGTGTACATATTAACATATATACAATATTGTACCTTTAGATAATCCTTCCAGTCTCTGGAATGTTCTCCTTCGTTCAGGTAAGTTCTAGCTAAACTCTCTGCATAGTCAGCCATCAGTGCTGTGTTTATCTCCTCACAACTATTATGTACAACAACACAAGTTTATATAGTATACAACAGTACAGCACTTCTCAGTGGTAATCTATAGAGACAATGTGGTTAGACCTTAGACAGTACTATAATATAACTACAGGGTACAGTATAGAGTGGTGAATGCTAGCAACCAGCTGATAAGGTATAGAGTGGTGAATGCTAACAACCAGCTGATAAGGTATAGAGTGGTGAATGCTAGCAACCAGCTGATAAGGTATAGAGTGGTGAATGCTAACAACCAGCTGATAAGGTATAGAGTGGTGAATGCTAGCAACCAGCTGATAAGGTATGTAAACATACACAGATAAGTCATAGACTTTGTACTGTATATAATGACAAGGTACGGCAGGTGTTAGTATGGCCCGATGTATCTAATGCATACAATATCCAGTATTGCTGTTATATTATATAACAGCAATACTGGATATTGTATACATTAGATACATCAGGCCATACTAACACCTGCCGTACCTTGTCATGCAAGTGTTGAGTGATTGGAATGCAAACAGTAGATTTATCTCTCCTGCATGTGTTTTCCGTTACTGACTGAGATATACAATATAAATGGCAGAGATAATGTGGGAGTTATGTAACAAATAACTAGTTGTGATATATGGGCTTTTAAGTTGTACAAATGTTGTTGGGTTAGTGTGGCTTTGTGTTGGTTCTATGCTTTCGGCAGGCACCAGTTTCATCCAGGAATAGATAAACTATTTTAAAATTGTCTTTCTTCATAAACCAAAACTTTCCATATTCTAAAATCAGTTATCACAAATATTAGATTATTTTTATGAAATCTTTGATGGCTGATGGATAATGCTTCAAGCGTTCCGAGAAAGTGCGGCTAATGCATTCGTATTGCAAGAAAATAATAAATGCAACAAAATGTGAGCTGGTGAAATTCTAAAGACTGCTGCCAAGCAGCAATTCAGATGCCAAGCAAGAGTTGGTATCCATCTAGCAGGGCAGCAATGTCTGGCTTTGTAACGCAGATAGTAGGAGACACTCAAAAGCACAATATGACCAACGTTGGTCTCTCCTCAACAGTATTAGATGCCTACAAATTATTGATAGAATGCTACTGAGAGTGGATAGCTGGAAAGTATTTCATCTCATGAGAAAATGGTGGAAATCATTTATGCACAGTCGCTGTATTTAGTGTTCTCATATTGTAGCTAACGTATACCACTAGTTGTATATCACAAATGTAGCAAACTTTCCTCAATACAAGTCCAATCTTACGGAGCTGAATTGGGTCATTTCCAAGGTCAAGGTTTATAAAACAGTTAATACAAGACATCCTACATGCATATACATAGAGTAGAGGTCACTGGCAATGGAAACCCATCAGTTTGTGAAGGAATTGTGATGAAAAAGTAAATGTGCTTTACATAATTTTTCATGAGTAGTTGTGTGTCCTAAGGAAGACAACTCCACAGAACAAAGCTTCTGTATGGTTAGTATTGACCGCAGTGATACAATAATATAACATATCACTGTGGTATTGACAAGAGAAGTTTTAGTCCTAAATAACACTTTGTATATATTATCTTACAGAGTTGGTATGTAGGACTACAGAATGATACTCTATCGCACCAGTTTGTTACTGGTTACATAACAGTGGGAATTTGTGCTCTTGGGTCAGCAACAGCCTGGATGTACAGCTGACAGCATGGTGTGGTTATTGCTGACCGAATAGGGGAGTTTGCGGAAAACGGAAAACTTACGGAATCATTACGGAATTGGGACTTTGCGGAAAGTGGCCTAGGCATTGTTTAATACAAAAGTTGTGCTACCTTGTTAAGGTGACGTTTTTATTGTGTAAGTTGCGTAACTATGTCTATGAAACATACGTCCATATCTGCTTCCTGCAATTATTTTCTCAGCGATTTGATGTTGCTTTCAGCTAGTTCAAGTTATTTGTCCACCTGATCTTTTAGTCGTTGCCTAGAAGCTAACGTCATCTATGTTTTGAATTAATGGGAATCAACATTTCATGCTCCATTTACAATTAGTTAGATGATAACAGTAATGATTATCGATGATGTTTAAAGTTTTAAAGAAAAATAATAATTAATAATAATAATAATTATTATTATAATATAATTAATTAATTAATAATGTTTAGTTCATTGATTGTTGTTGTTGATCGATTATTATTAATTATTATAATTATTAATTAACTGATAATATTAAAGTTATTAATAATAATGATAGTAATGATTATGATTCATGATTTTTAGTATACGTTAATTATTATTAATAACAGCAGTTATGTAGTAGTAGTAGTAGTAAAGTAATAATAATAGTTATTAATTTTGATAGTAATAAATTAATGTTATTATTTATTATTATAACAAATTTCATAATAATAATATAATAATTGTTAATTAATCTATTATTATCACAACAATAATTGATCATTATTTTTTATACGAATAATATATATATATTTACTAATTATTATGATGATAATATTTTTGATGATTGTTTATGTCTGTTACTAGTTCGCAGAGATGGGGGCAAATCAAAAATTTTTGACTCAAATCAAATCAAATCATTTTCAAAATGGACCAAATCAAATCAAATCAAATCAGGGACGCGAGAAATCGAGGCAAATCAAATCAAGTCAAATCAGTAAAAATTTCAAATCAAATCAAATATTTGCATTTGATTTTCAAATATTTGTTTCAAATCATTTTTCAAAACAAGCCCTGGAAGCGAAAACAAGCACACAAAAGCCATTATTTTCATCCTCTCTGCATTAATAGTGAGGGGAAAAGTGCCTAAAGTTCAAAATCCCATATAAAAGTAGTTTGACATAGATGGTCAATATTATTTCGCAATTACCTTATTGTACCATATAAAAATTGAGCTCTTACAACCTATTCATGCCTTCACTAGTCAGTCACCACAGAAGTGAGGGTTGCATGCGACAGCATTGTGAACAGGCCATTACAGCTTTGCGCACTCCTACTTCATTTAGATGTTAATGAGTCACACGAAAATAAACTATGGGAAAAAAGAATCTGGGTTCAAAACTATGCTCAATGCACTGATTATCTATGGAATTGGAACAAACGTAGACAGGAATGAATGCAGACACAGCTGGAATGAACATAGACACATCCAGGAATGAATGTCGACATACCTGGAACGAATGTCGACAATGCAACAAACCAGAGAATTTCGACTCTCACGCCTGGATGTGTCTACGTTCGTTCTCAGCTATATATAAAATATCATTTCGATTTTCGTTCCAAGAGTTGTCTACTTTGGGAAAAAACAGTAATTTATTTTACTCCTGGAACGAACGTTGAAATGAAAGTTTCAATGTTGCCAGGAATGAATGTTGACACATCGAATTTTTCTCTCTAACATAGTTGACTTTTATTCCAGGTCTGTCGACGTTCATTCCAGGATGTGTCTACGTTCATTCCAGCTATGTCTGCATTAATTCCTGTCGACGTTTATTCCTGTCTACGTTTGTTCCAAATTCCATTATCTATAATCTGGTAGTGGAATGCGAATGTATATTGGTATATTTTCTAAGACATATGCATCTTTTCAAACGTTTCTTTTCTTGTTCCATCTGCAGGAGGCTGACTAATGGAAGACTGCAGATGGTTTAAAATTACATGCATATACACCATTTCATTTCTAATTGCTTAATTACTTTCCTTAGCTGTAGTAGCTTTCACACACACTAGAAAAAACTAAAGACAGGTGATATGACTTAAAAATATGATGATTGGTTTTCATAATAAAAAGTATAAATAGTTCTTTTAGGTAATTTGCCACAATTTCCAATAAGTTTCATATCATAATTAATGCATCTAAAGTAATCACTATACAAGTTTAGTATTCTGACGGATATAATGAACATATGCAATAGGATATTGAGAAGTTAAGAGCTGCAAAACTACATGACGACAACCTTAGTTCAATTGGTGGTTTTTGCAGCTATCAGATATTACTTAGATGTGACACAAAATCATAGTTTTTTTTTATATTTTTTATTGTAAAGCTAAAAAATAAAGAGGCTCTACAAAAATGTCATGTCTGCAGATCAAATAAGAGTATGCGGTGAAAATGAAGCGTGAAGCTTTGTGATGTAGTAGGTTGTTGCGGGACAGAGGGTTGTATCCAATAAAAATATTGCTGATCAGCTGAGAATTACAAAACATTCCTGCCAGTGAGGCATACCATGAGATAGATGAAATTCTTTCATATACAATAGCAATAGTTCCAATTATAAACACCAGTTATTTCTTGCGGTGGTAAAAAATCACTCATTGTTCACATCAGTACACAGAGTGAACTACTTTCTAACAAAAAGATTCGAAGATATTAGAACGCTGGTTAGAGCTATACTACGCTACACTAGAACATGGTCATCACGTTTAGTACATAGATGGTTCAGGGTTAAATTCATCACAACTGTCTCTTCTATGTAAAGTGTCTTCATTCATCTTTGTATGTTTCCTCAGTAGTCCAAACTGCATGTTGGAGCACTGCATATTCAACTTCACGGAATGAGCAACTCATTTCACGGAAAGAATAACTCTTGGTGCATATGATTTGTTGAGTATTGAATCTTTTTTGACAAAACGAGATCCACAGGGTAGCCAGCACATATATCCACATCTATAACATAGCAAAGTTGAGCAATGTACAATGATGATTCGGGAGAATATGATTAGAGTAAATGAAATTAATTATGCTATTGCAATCTAAATCAAATAGCATAGCATATAACAACAATGCAATGGCAAATAACAATAACACTTACTAATGTTAACCTAACATGTAATAAGCACCTTTCATTGATTACCAATCAAACTACTATCAATTTATTGGGTCTGTATGAACTGCCGTACTTATGCTCTGAAAGGTAAATTTAATCAATCAATAATGCCAGAAAAATATTGTTGAAAATGATAGATCATAATACAATATTTTTGAAACAGTGCCATTTGACCAATACTGCTACAATAAAGTCAATTTATTTAATTTTTATCCACTGCTTAATTAATTGATAATAAATCATTAAAATTATCAATAGTATCAATTTTTGTGGACTACTAGTAATAACTATTACTATAAAGAATCTATAATCAGCACAATAAGTGCAATAACAATTAAAAATAATATTCTTATTAATTATTATATAATTAATTGTCATTCGTTTTTGTGGTGTATTGTTTTGATCACTACTAAACTTCAATTTTTATTATTTTCATTCCACATACTTACATGGTAATTTTTTACTCTTTGCTACTAAAAACAGTAGTCTTATTTAATTATCAATATTAATTAATATAAATAATCATTATCATCATTGAATCCATTGCCACCATGATAATTAATCATCATCATTATTTATTATTATTATTTACAGTGCTTAATAAAGTGAAGTTACTGTAACTACATTGGTGATGATAACAACAACATCAACACCACAATTTTTACAACAACAATGTTATTGTAACTAACTACTGTTATTATTATTATTATTATCCATAATAATATATTATTTATTATTGTAATAAATAATAATAACAATAATAATTAATAAGGGTTTGATATCATTGATAATAATCAATAATTATTATTATCAACTTATTCAGCCATGAATAACAATAATTATTATTATTACCATAGTTATGTGGATGAATTAATGCCATGACGATTATTATTACTAATAATAATTAATTAACAATAATAATATTACAGCGATAAAATAACCACCAACGATAAATAAAATAACAATAATAATAGTTATTATTATTATTATCATTCCTCATCACTATTATTATTATTTATTAATGTTGCTATTATTATTACTATCTACTATGACTATTCTATGGCATTGATTTATTCATTCATTCATTGATTCATCCAAAATAATAATAATAAATCAAACAAATGATGATGATGATGATAAATAAATAAATAATTATTATAAATAATAAATGAGTAATAATATATAATATTATTCCACCAAGTTGTTAGTAACCAAACAAACCACTCACCTAGTACACATAGTCAAACATCCATTTCTCATGTTCGTATCAATCCTTCATTTCAGGCCATTTTTGAGTAATTGTACAGAATTAATTAGTAATCTAATATTGGCAACAACATAATTAGCTCAGCCGCCATGCGGGGATATTGCGTAACTATAGACTGTAGTTTTAGTCATGAGTTGTGGCCTCTGTTACCCCACCCAGTAATCTTTTGCTAATACTTCTAATAAAGATAAAAAGATAACAAAACTATGATAATTTTTGCATTATTTATCCAAAAAAGTTAATTTTTGCCAAATGATTTGAATCTGAAAATCAAATATTTGACTCAAATCAAAAAAAAAACCAAATCAAATCAAGTCAAATCACTGAGGTAGGCAAATCAAATCAAATCAAATCAGCAAATCATCAAATCAGCTAATTTTGATTTGTTTCAAATATTCGAATACTCAAATATTCGAGTCAGCCGTGATTTGCCCCCATCTCTGCTAGTTCGTAATAAATAATAATCATATTAAAAATTGTAATAATTTGATATTACGGTTAAATTATTTATTTAGCGTTTTCATAAAAAGTTATATTAATTACATATTAAAGAGTGATATCATCACATCAATGTATAAAACAACATTAAATAGGTGTTTTAACACTGATTCTAAAGGTGTGTATTATTGAAGTTCTCCATTAGCTCAAATCACTAAGACTACTTGCATAAACTATTGCTTCAGCTCTTTGTGTACTAAGCATCTTCTTCGTCCAAGCTACAAGAGTAGAAGTTTTCAAAGTTGACCTAGTAGCTATTTTTTGCCAGCTCCCTTCTTTTATTTTTTCGTTAACCCGGAAGTTTTACGATTAACTGAACCAGTGGGTATGTTTTCGCATTGATTACTGATCTATCAACTGCGTTTATAAGTGAAATTGAGCATTAGTGATTTCTTGTTCAGCATTATCCTGGGTATGCTGATTTTGTTCCCTACACTTATAACCTGAAACAGTGCATCTAGGTGATATTGTAAAGGATTTCTGCGTGGTTTTCACGGAACCTTCACCGACACCTGTCAGAGAATAGTGGGGTGTACTGTATGGGTACAAGGGAGCACTAGAGCTGTACTGGTAACGTAGCTGCGTAGTGTCAAGGCAATCCATCATACAACACTACTATCCCGGTAGTAGCAACTCCGATGTATAACGGTAATGATCAGTCTATCTGTATTGATCCGGAGACTTCCTGTTCTCTTAATACGGAGATCTGTTTAATTGCACATGGATCCGATTTTACTTTAGATTCTCAAATTAGTAGCCAGCACATGTATAGTTTATAGTAACGTGTTAGGCAGCTTAATGACAATGTCCAACAGTGTATAGTAATCTCTAAGAACGTGTTATCAACAATATCCAAGAGTGTATCGTAATCTCTGAGAGGGCGTTTCGGCAAAGTAATACTGCAAGCAAGTCAACGACAGTATGAGAAGAGTTGTAGTTATCAGCAACAATGTATTGAACGTAAAGATATAAAACCTTACAACGAGAGATGATTCAAAGTGTACAAATGTACAAGTGTATTAAATCCCACTAATAATCCAGTCTAAGCTACGAGAATACACAACGTTAACCCTAACGCTTCCATAGCATCTACTCCACACGACTACTACAAACTATAGCCACTGGGCATTCTGCCCTTCTATTTATGCAGTAAAGTATGTAAATAAGCAGTCCAAAAATCAGAAGATATAATCGGCTAATAAATACACAATATGATTGGAGGATGAGAACAGACGCATTACGAACCATATACAAATAACGATAATAATTAATTATGAAACAAGATGGCTACTGGAACAGTTAGCTTGATTCTCCCAGCTTGATCCTCCACGGCTAGTTTTTCTTGGCTTGGTAGGAACGGAGGCTCCACTTGAGGATTCATCTGCTTCTTTTAGGTAAAACAACTCTGGCTTGTCTGTCCGCACACTGGCACTCACACAATTCCATCACAATATATAAATGACAAATAGAAGCTAATTGCTCACTCTTCGACTTTTTTTCAACCTGCCTGATAGAACTTCCATTGGTAACTTGAGAAAAAAATATTGCCAGAAAGTTTTTCATATCAAAACAATTACAACATCTATTTGCATACGGTGAACCCTGGTCAGTGCAATTCTGACAGAAGGTCCTTGCGAAAAAAAACCTTCTTATAGTACGGGGTGATCTGTACTAGTTCTAATCTATCTATGTATCTAATTTCGTTTTATGAAGATATTTGATGCTCAGTCATAGCCGTTGAAGAATTTCATCTACATAAAGAGAAAGCAACTCTCAGTGCTTGATAATTTTCATCATTTTTCGGTGACATGTGCATTTATGTTGCTCTAAAACAGCTTATAAAAATAGTTTTTGTGCCACACAGCTATGTGTAAAACACAAGCGTAGTACTTACTTTCAAGGTCCCAAGACTAAATGACTCTTTGAAATACTCTGTAGCACTTGGAATTTTTCAAAATATGTAGATGTGGTACGTTGTTGGTTGGTCGCATTATTGATGAAATGGTGTTCTAAACAAGATTTACTAAAATATATTATTCAGCCTTATGGGAATAATATCAAATCTGCCACAATTGCCAGAAAGATGTTCATTTTTTTTAACGATTTTGGTGTTCTGCAAAAACTCTTGTGTTGGTTACTAGCCTTTTCTATCAATTTTGGCTACGTATAATTTTCTTCATTTTATTTACATTAGTCAAAATGTTTTATTAAGTTCTTAACAACACATTGAGCAGCAAGATACTCATCCTTGTTAGCGCAGAAAAAACTGTTATAATGGAGACTAATCATCGCAGTGATTCTAAGGAAAATATTCACTCTGGTAGTCTAGACACCCGATATCTAGCAGCTCTAGTTCCCTATGGAAGTTGCATCGGAGATTGCAAAAAAAATGATGAAAATTGTACATGGGCAACCTTGACAGGAGAAGTAAATAACCAAAATGATGTTTATTTGCGGAAAACCCAAGACTTTGAAAATATCAAACGTCCTTCAGATAAGTGTTGCAGTTTTGATTTTTCACTGGATATTTTTGAGACCGAATCATATGTTTTGAGTATAATCTGTTTTGAACACTATTTCAACTATCATCAAGCCATCTTAATTGTTGCAGCTACCAGGAACTCACTTAATGGCAACAAAGTAAGTAATTTAACACACTATTTTAATAATTCAAATCACAAAACTAACACATCATTTTAATAATTAAAATCGCAAAACTAACACATCAGTTTAATAATTCAAATCGCAAAACTAAAGCAGTAAATATAATTTATGCTTCCGATGAGTCATGTATAAATAAGAACAGTTCTGGTAATCCAACTAACCACCACATTCAAATATTTTGAAAAATTTCAAATAACTCAAACACTTCTGGTTATTTGACAAATTCATAAAGTTGTTTAATCTTGATAACAAGTAGTACTGTTTGTGTTGTACACAGAGCAACATAAATGTATATATCGCTAGAACAGCAATGAAAAGTGATGAAAACCAGCAAGCACTGAGAGTTGCTTTCTTTTATTGTAGTTTATTCACTCCCCTGTTTTAACTGGAATAGGAACTGCAAGGGTCTATTTCAATGTTCATTTGATCCTGAAAATAGTGAGAAAATGACGATAGTCCTATTCAATATTTATTAATGGTTGATCTGGCTTTATTAAAAAAGCAATATGTTTGTCGATAAACCATTTTGATAAATTATTTAAACTAAAGTTGAAACACTAACTTGAAAACTCTGACATGAAAATTATGTATAAAAAAATTATCGTCATACAGTCCTAAAAACATGTCAACGTTTAATATCTTCACTTAACACAGTTATATGCTGCAATTACAGTCTTAACTTGTTTGACTGGTCTTCCCTAAAGAGTTATCATCTTTCAAGAGGATAACTGCCAAAAGTTAGTTTATTTAGCCGGGAAAACTTTAGTGACATCTGACATATGCATTCTTATGAGCAGAGATACAATTGTTTAAAACTTGACCGGATTCCTCAACAGTTATTACAGAACAACAAATGTTGCCATAAAGCACAATTAGACAACTGGGCAATATATTTGCTAGCACAGATCACCTTGTACTGTAAGAAGGTTTGTTCCGTAGGGACCTTCTGTCAGAATCGCACTGACCAAGGTTCACTGATAGCAAAAAAATAGTGTTGCAGTTGTCTTAATATCAAAATATTTTTTGCAACATTCACTTCGCAAGCACCTCATCGATGTTCTTCTATCAAGCAACCCGAGTGAGTGATACGAGTGATAATGCGTGATAATTAGCTTCTATTTGTCAATTATATATCCCCTTGATGCACTGTTTTAATTTACAAGTTTAGCTCAAGGTACAGAATCAACATACCCAGGATGATACTGAAAAAGGAATCACTTGCATTCAAATTCCATAGTACACACAGTTGATCAACTAGTAATCAACAAAAAAGCAGGCCATTAAGATTTCAATATATGTCATTCAAATTTTCCGTTATTTTACCGACCAAGTGGTATACTATTTATCATAGAGCAACCACATTATGTGGACAAAAAATAATTCTACTGGAAAGTTATATTTAAATAAATAAAAAAACTTCTATTCCGCATCATTAGCTACTTTCCGCCACGCATGGTCATGCGTCACTGATTTCGCAACACCCAATAGTACCATTGTCAGCAATGGTTGATACTGTACCTTTTCTCAATTATTTTTCTGAGACAACGTCTGGTGTGACACAAATAACTTTTGCACCATTGGATGACACAGGTCTACTGGCAGAGAACAGGAAGTCACCGGATTGACATTACCGTGCACTGATTATAAACATATGCATTGGAGATTACTACCCCCGTACCGGTAGCCCGGTATAACGGAACATTTGCCTATACACTTGGAAGCTCACGCTACCACTTGTTTGCTTCGGTGAACCCCGTGTGCTCTGTACAGTACAATAGCCACCCTCAACAGGTGTCGGTGAAGGCTCTATTGTTCAATACGGCACAGAAAACCTTTACAATATTTATTATACCAAGACTTGTTACAAAAGAAAATACCAGAATAAAGAGAATGATGATGATAAAAATATTGTGAGGCATGGTATAGTAGAAGATAGATTGGAAGAAAAACAATGTTGTTTTCTAATCGTACAATAAGCACTGATTAGGTTTAATAACATATTATATTTTAATTATTATAATAATTCACAATAACAAATAGCAACCTTTGATTAATTAATAATAATATGGTTATAATAAAATAAATAATAATTATACACAAATATTATATACTAATAGTTTTTAGCAACTAATAATAATATATAAATATAATAATCAATATTAATAATTATTATTATTATTGTTATAAATAATAAATATTATTATTATGATTAAATGTTTGTTATTATTTATTATATTATTATTTTTTATCATTATTAGTAACTATTATTTTAGTTATATTTTTCTTCATTATTATTATTATGATTAATTTTAATAATAACATTATTATTAACAATTTGAATTATTCTTAGAAATACTTAATAACTAGAATTATTATTATTATATAACTACTACCTGTAAATAAATAAATGCTTCATTATTATCATCATCATCTTTACTTTATCATCATCATCATTATTATTATTAAGTATTATTATTACTATTAATTTACTATCATAGATAAAAAAACAACATTTTATTGATGATGATAATGATTATTATAATAATAATGATTGTCACTATTTTTTGAAAACAGATTATTATGTTAGCAACCCCAATAGATCAGCTGTGACCATGAATAAAATGAATGTGATGTGTTGTATTTCATCCATGGCTGTGATATAACAGTGAACAAGTGGCCTAAGAAACCATTGATGAAATATGTATTTATTTATTTCACCCACGTAGAAAACGCAAAACGGTGAAAGAGAAAGACACTGAAATTGTCACAGAAATCACGGACACAGTTTCGTAGTTAAACACAATAAGAAAAAGATGTGAAAAAGAGAGGACAACTTTTGTATTAAACAATGCCTAGGCCATTTTTCGCAAAGTCCCAATTCCGTGATGATTCCGTAAGTTTTCCGTTTTCCGCAAACTCCCCTATCCGAGAAAAGCCAGCTGTGTAGTACATATGCCATCTCTATCCACATGCACTAGCTGTGTAGTACATATGCCATCTCTATCCACATGCACTAGCTGTGTAGTACATATGCCATCTCTATCCACATGCACCAGCAGTGTAGTACATATGCCATCTCTATCCACATGCACTAGCTGTGTAGTACATATGCCATCTCTATCCACATGCACTAGCTGTGTAGTACATATGCCATCTCTATCCACATGCACTAGCTGTGTAGTACATATGCCATCTCTATCCACATGCACTAGCTGTGTAGTACATATGCCATCTCTATCCACATGCACTAGCTGTGTAGTACATATGCCATCTCTATCCACATGCACTAGCTGTGTAGTACATATGCCATCTCTATCCACATGCACCAGCAGTGTAGTACATATGCCATCTCTATCCACATGCACTAGCTGTGTAGTACATATGCCATCTCTATCCACATGCACTAGCTGTGTAGTACATATGCCATCTCTATCCACATGCACTAGCTGTGTAGTACATATGCCATCTCTATCCACATGCACTAGCTGTGTAGTACATATGCCATCTCTATCCACATGCACTAGCTGTGTAGTACATATGCCATCTCTATCCACATGCACTAGCTGTGTAGTACATATGCCATCTCTATCCACATGCACTAGCTGTGTAGTACATATGCCATCTCTATCCACATGCACTAGCTGTGTAGTACATATGCCATCTCTATCCACATGCACTAGCTGTGTAGTACATACGCCATCTCTATCCACATGTACTAGCTGTGTAGTACATACGCCATCTCTATCCACATGCACCAGCTGTGTAGTACATATGCCATTTCTATCCACATGCACTAGCTGTGTATTGGTATTGAATGCAAGCAACCAGCTGATAAGGTATGTACACATACATAGCTAAGTAACAGACGTGTCGCCGTAATGATAAGGATAAGGCTAGCCATACTGACAAACAACCTGTCATACCTTGTCACGCAGGTGTTGAGTGATTGAAATGGTTGGATGCAACCAAACTTTACAGCTTATAGAGTTTTCTCCCCTGGCTAGTAATACTAATACAATACATCTATATGCCAAAAATTGAGATCTTTTGTATTATAAACAGGGCTGGGTGGAAGTATATGTATATGTATGGCTAGATTGAAAAGGACAAAATCTTATCCGTGAGCGTTTGTCATTGTTGTTTTCACTCAAAAATGGCAAAGATAATTTCTATTTTTCTCTGAGATTATATGATTAACTTTGGCTTTGGATGGTACTAGAGAAAGTAATATATCACCAGCAGTCTAAAAGGCTTATGCTGTCTTCTGTACATGTATAGCTCTTGGTGTTTGTTTTGATTTACAATATAATTGTATAGCATATTGAGAATTTTTATCTTGGTAGTTGTCTGCCCTTGCACATTATCTAGAAAGAAGAAAAGACAACTTGTTATAAAAATAATACTTTAATATAAACGGCAGTATAAAATATCCCAATATATAGGTAAAGTGACAATGCAGACGGAGAGCTGATTAAAACTCATTTAGCAACAAACCACAGTGAAGAGGCGGTGTGCCTGATTTTTCACAGTTAATCATTGTCAGCAAATAGATGCGTGGGAGGTAGATATGAAAGGTAGATGTGAGAGGTAGATGTGAGAGGTAGGTGTGAGAGGTAGATGTGTGAGGTAGATGTGAGAGGTAGGTGTGAGAGGTAGATGTGTGAGGTAGATGTGAGAGGTAGGTGTGAGAGGTAGGTGTGAGAGGTAGGTGTGAGAGGTAGATTTGAGAGGTAGATGTGAGAGGTAGATGTGAGAGGTAGATGTGAGAGGTAGACGTGGGAGGTAGGTGTGAGAGGTAGGTGGGGGAGGTAGATGTGAGAGGTAGATGTGAGAGGTAGATGTGAGAGGTAGATGTGAGTTGGAGAGAGACAACTTCTACTACTTATACACTACAGACAAAGGTCAGACAACTTCCGTTGCTCGTACAACAATTATGTAGCCGGGGCGGCTCTCAAGAGGCGGGGTTTATGATGGTGGGCGTAGAGAGCCACCCTGGCTAACAATTATGTAGCCAGGGCTGGCTCTCAATGTGGGCGCGGCTATTGTCGCAAAGGGGTTCCCCTTTCATAGAGAGCCACCCTGGCTAACAATCATGACATAATCAGCCACATGTTTGATTGACAGGTTTGCACAGTGTCTGAGCATTTTATCAGCTTGTTTGTATACTTCTGTCAATCCAAGACGATTTACTTGTCTGCTTCCATGGTTAGTAAAAACTGGCTAGAGAGTTTTTAGTGTTTAATATTTTGCTATTTAATTTAACAATATTACTAATTAATAACCCATCAAAGTTTTTCACACTTTTTAAAATTAGTTTTGAGGCTATACACAAACAACACTCATCTAGATGGTTAAATAGCTTCTTGCATGTCTGGACAACGTTATGTCTCAGTGGATATTTTATTCAGAGGCTTCAGAAAAAATGAGGGTGAATGTTTGAGGTATGACAGCCCGGCTCTTTGCCCCCTTTCAAACACTTTGGAATTGAATAATTTTTTTAAAACTCCTCAGATTATTCCAAAATAATCCATATGGCTCGCAAGTAGTTCAAACTAAGTTCAAAGCGCTTATAGGGTTATGTACTTTTCCAAACTGACTGAATCATTCCAAAATCGGCTACATATTTCGCAAATTAACTAAACAACTTGCAAAGTTATTTTGTTTTCAGACAAGAAATCCCATTTAAATGCATGAAGTTTTATAACTACCCTGGCCAACACTTATCTATAAAAAGGCTAAGCTCATTTCGGGATACAGTTCTCAGGCTATTCACCCCTAGCTTCTATATATTTCAATACAACAGGATGCTTTGTCAACTGTATAGGTTATTTTAAAACCGTTCGTAAGCTTTTGAATTTGCAATTGTCTATCCTGCACTTAATTGGGGTCACAATCTCTCAATGAGATGGTATTCTGTGGGCGCTTTCACTTGTAACTAGTGGATATCACCAAACTTGTATCAGACATGAAACATCAGTTTGCAAATCGAAGAAAGTTTAGTATTAAAACTAAAAAAGTAGTAAGTTAAACTTTTCACGTGGCCAATTCACTTTGCGGTTGTCATGGATACTGCTGGTATAACTGCTGACGGACATTCTGTGACACTCAGCAATGAGTTAAATAACCCATAATGCAGTGTGGTGAGGACTAAAGCCACTCACAAACTACCTCAGGGACAACATTATACTTACCTATAACTTGTAGGAACTCAAGTGTGGCTCAAGTTGGAGCTTATTAGGTGCGATTGGCCAAAATTATCCAATAGAACGAGTGTTCTGTTTATGTTGGCTCTCCATTGGCTAAAGCACAGATTTGTGAGAGTAGTCAGTGCATGTATTTTATAAAATTCAAAGAGAAGACAACTTGAAAAAAGTAGAGCAGTGAGCAATACAAAAATAAATTTGAGCACTTTAGACCTTTGTTTGCATAAATACCACAAATATTGAACATATTACCCATATATGTAAGTTATATATATACCAAATATAGATCTCTTGAAATACTTCACTGGTTTTAGATACATTTTTAAGCCAGTAAAGTTTTTGATGAAAAGCCGACACAGCCTTTCGAGCAAACCATCCAATATCACACATAAACTTGGCACTGAGGCTAACTAGTTTTTATAAGTCGAGTCTTTTACTGTTTGTGTGGATATTGTGGGTCAGTTGGGTAGGCTGTGGAAGGAGGGGCGTCCGCATAGCCCAAGTTTTGAGCTGGTGTACTCTGGCTAGCTGCTGTGTAGCTGGGTGGTTCTTGAGGTTGTACCATGTGACCACCAGATGGTTGTTGGTAAACTCCCGCTGGATCTAAAAGTAAGCAAACAATGCGTACATTACATAATTTAGTCATGGTGATGTCACCACACTGCTATGAGTAGACAACTCCAGTAATATATATAAACTTATATTATACATTCTTTGCTTTGCTGGCGGTTTAGTTTAGGAAAGCTCTACTGGTTATACTAGAAGGGCTTTCAAACAATTTTTGATGTAGCACCAACAGAGAGCCTGAAGTTGTTTTGTACAGATCAGTTTCAACTGTTGATATGATTACTTTCTGTCTGCGACCCAAAGAATTCAAGATAGCAAGAGAAAAGAGAGATAAAGCACTCACAGGCAGCACTTTGACTGTGTACAGAGACTTGATATCCAGCCATTCCTACACCATAGCTGTTTGTAGGTACACTTGGATACATCACAACTTGTTGTTGCGCATGTACACCAGGTGTAGTGTGATATTGTACCGCATGATTACGTGGCGCGGAATAACAACAATCACATACAGCTCCACAACAGAGGGCAGCACTCCATATGGTGATAATCAGCTCAGCAAAGCTTATCAGTAGAAGCAAACTGTTGAATGCCAAACTTGCCTTCTCAGCCTAGAAAGTAGCCAAAAATTAATAGTTGTACTTTATTGATTTGTCTCGCACTAAAGCAATCATCTTCAAGCTAGTTTTGGGATTTGATATTTACTTCAACATGCCATTACTACACCTCAAGCATAGATGTATAAATAGAGGCATAGGTCAATAAATGCTTTACAATTGTTTCCGTTTTGACAGTTAAAAGATAGAGTATATAAGACACATGCTACTAGGAGTTTACGGGAGACCAGTTGTATCATTGTTATATTAAGTCCCGCCCATCTGTTTCTAAAGGATTCATTACACACTTAACCGGGAAAACTAATTTACTTCTATAGACCAATCACTGTAAAAGATAACCCGGAACATAGAAGTGATAAAAACTATCATCATACTTTTATCCCACAAAATACACTCCAAACTTTTTATGTAGTCTAGGGGCCTCACTGGCTTGTGGGATTTTGTGCCATTGCGCTATCAAGCATTCTTGCTGTTTGGGAAAACCATAGTGTGCTGGGAGTTGTCCCCTTTTTTTCACAATAATCAACATAAGATTACAAAATATGCCTATACCTGCTCCATGGGGATTCTGTTAGAAAGCGTAAAATAAGAAGTAGAATCAAATTCAATATTTGTTGGGATAGATCCCATGTTTGTCTGTGAGACCAGTATACCGTATCATAAGGTCTGCCATTTTCTAAATCTTGATCATTCCATTCTTCGTGCAGATATTTACTACAACAATAACTTGTCGCAGCAGAAAATGCTGAAACTACCTGCTCATTAATAAAAACTTTATAAAATAGGACAAAGTTGTTCACAAATCATTGGGTTTATCTTTTATCTTTGTGAAAAACAAGAGGACAACTCTTAACGCACTAAGCTTGCTTTCGACAGTGGGAGGGAATGGGGTGTTTGATAGCGGAGTGCATAGAATTGTCTCCCCTTCCAGAGCATTAACTAGTATGTTGTGTTTGGGGATTTTCGGGGCATGTAAAAACGGCGTTTGAGACCAGATATCCCTAATTATTTATCGTTTTTATTATATCTTAGTTTCATCCGAAAATGGCTTGCCTAGTGACCCCACAGGCCTGTAATAAACTATTAATAATAGAGTTATAAATGTCCCTGGAGGTTCATTAGTAAAAGCATAGACTGATTACCTGTAGGTCTATCGTACAAACTAGCATTTTGTTTGGAATCGTAAAAGCGATTGTGATAGAGAAGTAGATTCGTTCTACTGCACAATTCTTTCCCGTTTGATGTACTATATAAACTGTATACAAAAATGCTCACCTTCTGTCACCAGCCGCTCATGTTATATTTTACCCACCCATAGCATTCTAGGAGAGGAGATAACTCTATGGTGGACGCTACAAGATCCTACAAGCCGGTTATGGATCCATTTACCTGCATAACCCTGCCGATGTTTAATCATGCGTGTCAACCAAGAGTCTATTTTACCTATATTGTGTCTACCAAGTGCGGGTGACATCGAGTACATTAGGCATTGACAGGTTTGCTATACAGTTGTCACTTGTGACAGCTTGTCAACTAGTGACATTTTGTGATCAGTGCTTGTGACACTTCTAGCATGTGGCATTTAGCTGACTACAAACAGCATGTTAGCTCTTATTGCAACGCAGTTACTGATTTTATCTTTCTCCGAGTGAGTTTGCAGAATAGTTACTTGCTTCAAAACTCAGTCTTGATTATTTATGATCACATGATTTATACTACAGATCATGTGACCTACTCACCGAGCCACATAGAAAAAAGCAATATCTGTTGGCGAGACCCAGTCCAATAGAGACCATGATCAGCAGCGGCAGGAAAAAGATGGCAGAGCAGATAATATTTAAGATCATAGCCGATATGATCTACAAGAAACAAGAATTATATTGAATCAAAAACTTCAAAAATTTTGTTTCAGTAACAGTACACCTCAATATACAATTAATTTCTGTTCCATTTTGTTGTTTTCCAGAGATTGCTTTTGATGTCCACCTAGAACGTCAAACCTGGTTCACATACATAACGTAAGTGCCCAAAAGTGATGACAGATCAGCGCCCAAGAGCTTGCGATGAATGTGAACTCAGATTTTGCACAGCTCGTATGATCCCGCATCCTGTCGCAGAGGCTCGAAGAAAAGTTCACTTGGCCAACTTTCCTGCGATGTCATCCACTAGTACATACAATTTTCTTGTCTTCTTTCTCAAAAACCACAGTTAGGTCAAGGCTATTCATGTCAGCATGACAACGATCATATATATCTTTTATGGCCATTGAACACGACTGCCATCGAAAAATGGTAACAACTAATAAAATTGATATCGTAGTTATTATTATAAATATCAATATTAAATATTATTATTTATATAAATTTTTTGGATAAATTATTATGATAGCCGATTTAAATGTATAAATATATATATTCACCGTAAATGCTTATATAATAGCGATATTATATATTATTATAAACTGAGATTCAAAAATGATAAATGAAGAAGATGGTAGAAAAAATAATATTGCATCATTGAGCAACGGCTATAAAGTTAAATCAAAATTTATAAAATAATATTTAATAATCATATGAGTAATATATAATAAAATTAACAGTAATAAATAGATCGGTGCCATTGAACAAGGATCATTGATTTAGTATATATAATCATTGGTCAGTGAAGGCTAGATCTTATTACCTTCCAGTCAAGAGAGTGACTATACTTTGTACGATTATATTTGTGCCAAGTTTATGTGAAGAAAAATCGCACACATTCGTACGCTGATCTGTGATGGCTTGCGAACACGTACAATATGTATGTGAACCAGGCATTGCACACGACACTGTGACAGCAAACGGCAGTTTGGATAATGGCACAAATTATCAATTAACTTATATACATGCTTTGATAGATCTAAAAGCAATAGCTCAATGGATAGCTCTATGAGCATACAAGGCTCCAAAGAGCTCTCTCTGCTTTGTGTCTAGAGGTGAGCGACTTGGTGTTATTTAGTGAAAACCACTTTGGGTGTTAATCAGTGGTCATGAAACACAGACTACTAGATGGCCTACTAACAGAAAGCGTCCAATACAGTAGAGTCATTTGGCAGTAATGTACAAGATAAAACTATACTTTCCTTAACTAGCTATTTAATATTTGTCTAACTCACCCAACATCTGGTGTTAGACCTAACAACCCCCATACCTATTCCTCCAACAACCACAAACTACAAACAGAAACAATGAGACATTCATGTAATATATACAAACTTAGAGACATTCATGTAATATACACAAACTTAGAGACATTCATGTAATATACACAAACTTAGAGACATGTAATATACACAAACTTAGAGACATTCATGTAATATACACAAACTTAGAGACATCCATGTAATATACACAAACTGAGAGACATTCATGTAATATACACAAACTTAGAGACATTCATGTAATATACACAAACTTAGAGACATTCATGTAATATACACAAACTTAGAGACATGTAATATACACAAACTTAAAGCCTTCAAGGGTTGTCCTAATAATGACACTGCAAAGCAAACCCAATAAAACTGGCTTGACACAAAAATTATTTACTTTTTTACTCCCGAGGCTGTTTACATTCTGTCTTTAAATAAAGTTAATCAAACAAACCAATTCTAGCTAGAGGGATATTTCTTGACTTTCTTAAAAATAGCTCGTTTTTGTTAAATATTAAAAGCTTACATATATTCCATTCCAGATTCCGTAGCCGACAAACGAGTAGCCATCGGTTGGGTACTCAGCTGCCTCCACACCAATCAGGATAATACCAAATATCATACACAGAATTCCCATCACTATCTGTGTGATGGACAGTCTACAAACAGTGAAGTACCTTGTCACAGCTCACTTGGCAATGTGGTTTGTTGGTAGGAAACAGATTTATGACCCTGCAGACGTTTAAACTAAATCAAACAAGTACACATCCCACTCACCCTTTCATCTGAGTCAAGGCTGAAGGTTTCAGCTTGTTTCTGTCAACATCAGGTGGGTTTTGTGTGATAACTGTCACTCCAGTATTCTGGCCCACAAATTGCTGCTGCATCTGGGGCTGCTGCTGCATCTGGGGCTGCTGCTGCATCTGGGGTTGCTGCTGCATCTGCTGCTGCTGCATTTGAGGCTGCTGCTGCATCTGGGGCTGCTGATGTATTGTCAGACACCCAAACAAAACGACACAAATAATACCAACAACAAACAGATTGTACAACCATCTACCAGAGACTACCTCACTGATACTTACTGCTAGAGAATAAGCAAGTTGATGTTGTACACGCAGGTACTCGACGTCATTCAACTAGGCTGTAGATCGATAAAATGATTTGTTGACAATTCTATAGCTCATCACGTGAGTTGGGTGGCTAGCTATTCAATGTATTTAGCTTATTGTTCTCTTCTAATGCTTGGGTATTCAAGTTTATTTAAGAATTACATTCATTGATAATGTTTAACGATGAATACCTAGCATACTTTTCTGATGAGTATGGAGCTTTCTCTTACCCTGCCAACTAGACCATAGGGCTGGAGAGCCAGCAGACTAGACTATGGGGCTGGAGAGCCAGTAAACTAGACTATAGGGCTGGAGAGCCAGCAGACTAGACTATAGGGCTGGAGAGCCAGCAAACTAGACTATAGGGCTGGAGAGCCAGCAGACTAGACTATAGGGCTGGAGAGCCAGCAGACTAGACTATAGGGCTGGAGAGCCAATAAACTAAACCATAGGGCTGGAGAGCCAGCAGACCAGACTATGGGGCTGGAGAGCCAGTAAACTAGACTATAGGGCTGCAGAGCCAGCAGATTAGACTATAGGGCTGCAGAGCCAGCAGACTAGACTATAGGGCTGGAGAGCCAGTGAAACTATTTGCTCATACTAGTATAGGCTCTGGTGAAAATAAAACACCAAATGCGACTGCGGGAACAAAGCAATACTAGAAAACAGCTTGAGAAGCCAAAATCTGCTGTTAACATAGTTTTTGTTTACCAGGAAACTGCAAGTAGGGTTCAAATAGGTTATAAATTATATTATAATCAATACTGAACCAGATCTTAGAGTTTTTGGCTGCTTGATGCGATAATATTTGTGGTAAATGAATGACTATTAGTCCTTAGAGAAGCAGAGCTTAAGTATCACAAGGAGATGCCAGACCTGCAAGCTAGTTGGGGTGTCTTTACTGCTTGTTTTAGAAAACTGGTTTCCTGCTCAAAACACTTCGAAAAAGAAATCACAATGTCATAGGGTAAATTAAAACAGCACAACTGAATAACTGGGACGATTGCTGATGATAGAAAATGTTATACTTTGTATCAGAGATGCTGCTGAAAGTATGTAATGATCATTTCATTTACAAGTCTATATTTTTTTACATTTTAAAACAAAAATTTCCAAGAAGGAAACATCAGGCAGAGTTGAATCGACTGACGCTGTATGGAATGAAGCATGTTATGCAGAGTATATAAATAGACCAGTAGCATGTGTATTATAGTTATGAGGTCACGTGATGTAAGTCGATAGGCTCAGTACGAGCTATTGAAAGCGAGTAGTAGATTGCTAGTTGCCCACTACTTGAGCTTTACAATACATGGCATAGTTGAGTAGTTAGCCACGTCACAAAGAGCAGTAAAGTGAAAGACATCAACTTACGCAGATCAGTCCACAGTACCAGAATGCAACAGCAGAGTCATCAGTGGCAGCAACCTCACATGCCACAGCAGCAGCAGATGCAACAGCAGCACCAAATGCAGCAGCAGCAGCCCCAGATGCAACAGCACCAGATGCAGCAGCAGTATGTGGGACAGAACCCTGGAGTGACAGTTATCACACGAAACCCACCTGATGTTGATAGAAACAAACTGAAACCTTCAGCCTTGTCTCAGATGAAAGGGTGAGTATTTCATTGCTTCTACTGTATTCAAAGAGTGTTCTCTCATACGGCTGTAGAATTAGTGCGACAGCTCTCCCTCTTGTCCACGTCAACTGAACCTAACATAAGCTGTTAGCTCTCTCTGCTTTGTAGGTTGTCCATAACTCAGATAGCCATGGGTTCTCTCTGCGTTTTATTTGGGATTATACTAGTTTGTTTGGAGTATGCCTATGACGCCCCTACCTACCATTTCTCAGATGTTGGCTATGGTATCTGGAATGGTGTTTATGTAAGCTATATTTTATTATGCATTGTATATTATTTTCAACCCAACATATTTTATCAAAGAAAATGTTAATTGAAATAACTGCCAATTTTACAAACCATCTACCATATCAGGGGAAACAGCTCTAAATATTTGTTATAGTAAATTTGTTCTTGTGCCACCATATAACAGACAGGAAGGTGGGTGCATAGCAGTCCTAATATTTCTGTTGACAGTTTATAATTGTTGGAGGGGTTGGACTTGGAGCTGTAAGAAACAACACCAACAGCTGGGTAAGTCTACCAGACATTCCTCAGATGATGTGGTATATCATTACTTACACGCTAGTATTGTGTGTTTATGTACATTGAAGAATGTAATCATTGGTGATCTAATTACAGATAATATCGGCCATGATCTTAAACATCATTTGCTCCACCATCTTTTTCCTGCCGATGCTCATTCTTTGTGCAGTGGGATTGGGTATTGCTGACAACCACCTGTGGTGTTACCAATTAATTGATGACTGTGGTGACACTTCGGTGAGTGGACCAACTTCAGGGGTGGATGCTAGCTAGTGCCTTTATGGCAACCTGTACTATAGTTGGAGACATCATGTAATATAGAGTAGCTAGATGGCTAGATATGTCACATGTACTATATCTAGCTATGTCACATGTACCATATCTAGATATGTCACATGTGACATATCTAGATATGTCACATGTACTATAACTAGATATGTCACATGTACTATAACTAGATATGTCACATCTACCATATCTAGATATGTCACACGTACTATATCTAGATATGTCACATCTACTATATCTAGATATGTCACATCTACCATATCTAGATATGTCACATGTACTATAACTAGATATGTCACATGTACTATAACTAGATATGTCACATGTTCTATAGTTTGTTACATTACGCTGCAGGTTAACCAATCCATAATTGCCTTCAACAGTTTGATGATGTTGATGTGCATTGCTGAGCTGATTGTCACAATCTGGAGTGCTGCCCTCTGTTGTGGAGCTGTATGTAACTGTTGTTACCCTTCACAAGGTGGTCAAGTGTATCAGTGCGTCACCACGACAACTACAGTTCCCATGCAACCAGCTCCTACCACAGCTGTCTATGGTGTCAATGCACCAATGTATCCCAACTCAAGCGCTTACAGTAAGTTATATGAAGATGAGCATTGTCTATGGTTTTCTTGAGTACTACTACTGAAAAGTTGCAAAAAGCTCTACATAAAGTTAGTCGAGGGTAGACAACTTCTTATATACACTAAACTGTTTTATACATCCTTAGGTCCTGCCCCTGTTCATCAACAACCGCCGGGTGGTTACATGGTACAACCTCAAGGACTACCGAGCTACGATACAGTGGTACAGAACACCCCTACTCAGAACTCAGGCTACGAGCAAGCATTGCCCCCTACAGCTAAACCAACTGCCCCTGAGTATCACGGCAACCAATAGATTGTGTATTGTGTAGCCTGAGAAACCACATGCTGGTTTCGTCAGTAACATCAGCGTAACAATCATCAATAGAAGCAAATGCATATGGTGTGAAATTAAGCAGTTCTTTTTACCAAAAAAATATATTTTCTTTGTGTTTCATCCTATTATACCGTAATTGTCATCTTGTGATACTATTCGCTTGCGTTTTAATGACTAAATATGGAGATATTCCGTTAGTTATTGTCACAAAATGCTTTCATGCATAAATGTATGTCTTTGCGCATGTGTAGAAGAATCTTTATGGACTGATGAGATTATTTTTGTACACATTCTTTTTTAATACGAAGTTGTGTTTTCTTTGCATTCATAATAACATTATAATTATTGAGTGGGCAACTTCAGATTGAGGTTTTTCAGTAAAGCATAACCTGGTGTCGGCGTGAGAGAAGATGCTGAAGTGAAAATGTATCCAAGTTTTGGACTCTCTTTGTATTCAAAATGGTATTGAATGCTTGATTGGTTATCAGCAACAATATGGAAGTTATTATGGCGATTGGAATAAACGTACACACGAAGGAAAGCAGGCAGAGCTGGAATGAACAGAGACACCACCAAAACTGTCTGTATATGTTCTTGGTGACATAAAAAATATCATTTCGACTTCCATTCCAGGAATGGACTGCTTCGCAAAAATGGCAAAACTTCAAACATCAAAATGGTAGTCTATATGTCGCCAGAAATGAATGTCAAACTTTTCTTCTCCATAGCAATATTGTAATGGATTCCCATCTGGTTCCACGGATATCCACTAAGCTCAAGTATTATACCTCTCTCCAGAGGGGACACTGTGCTGCTCGACAGTGACAACTGTGCAACCGAATTACCCGGTATAGCTAGAGCCCCTGGCTCACACAAACAACACAGATTGGTGCTTGAATCGTGGCTGTATTCATATAAGACAAAGTCCCAAAGGGTAATTATTCCTCTAGGGTATTTGTGGCAAGACATGAGAATGAATGCAATGATTGTGGCAAAAGTCTCTCCTTTTATAGGAGGACTCACAGTAAGCAATTAGCATATTTTGTATAACAGTAAGAGCACAGGAAGTAATTGAACCAATACAAGTGCACATATAAATAGCTAACCAATCATACGGTAACTAAAAGTTAAGGAGATTAGGTGCCAAGTGGCTAAGAGCAGTATCCTGTCTCCTACTGTCCAATTAGAGTGTGCTACAGGGTCCCAAGGCTCTGGATAGTTTGTGGTCCTGGCTACTGCGGATGTTAAGGTAGGTAGCTTCTGTTCCTGGCTTGGTGTAAGGCCCTAGCTGGTTTTGGAAGCTCTCTTCTATGGTAGCCATCTTTGACCGGCCCTGTAGAGGTCACTACCGGCCCTGTACACTGTGCTACTGGCACAGTATAGCTTTGCCACCGGCACAGCATCTTACCGATGGCTGTAGGTGGATTGCTAGTGCTTTTGTGTTGGGATATTGTGCAGCAAACTACCAGTTAACCATAATGTTCACCAAAATCTACCACATACCTAGGTCCATTAAAGATACATCCGTTCTTTAATTATAACATATCAAGAATAATATGTGTGGGGGGGTAACATTTGTACCCAGATTAATATATATTTGATTATATATGTATATACACAAATGTACATCAATAATTATATGTATGTACAGTCCCGGTGTCTTTTAAAAGAGAACACCTCTCAAGCTAGCGGCCTGCTGTCGCAGCCGCTCCACCTCGGCAGTGACGAGCCTCGCCTCTGCTTTGGCCAACTCTATCTGCTTCTTGTCGAGTGCTTGACTGAAGAGCAGTCTTCGTAGTTCACCTTACTGTCACTCTAGGTTGGCAACTTACTCCTTTACAATGGTGGCCAAATGGTCACTGTGATTTAGAAAGGTTTGTGAGGGTCTGGGCACGACACCTCCTGTTGCTGGTTCCACTATAGTTACATCCGGCTATGGCGGTGGTGCAGTAACCGTGTAAGGAAGACTGGCCGCTCTCTACAGGATCTTGTAACCCGCTAGTGCCTGTGCTGGCATCTTCTTCCTTTTGTTATCTTTCACTGAGGAACCTAGCCACTTCTTGGCTGAGGTCTGTTCTAGAGGAGTATCTCCTCTGTGCGTCGGCATACATCGACGAAACTTAGGGGGATTCTCCCATCTAATGAACTGACAGAACCTAGTATAACTAGGTCTGCCTACCGTGTAGACAATCCCTGTCTTTAGATAGTGTGTAGCATCTCCAGGTGCATCGAATTTACTTTGATGCGAGTAAACCTGTTGCCTGCTCTTGCTGGCATAATTACGGCGGCAGGAGTGGCGCAGGTAATGCTGGAAAGCGTACACTCTTAGCTGGTGAGCATTCCTGGCTCGGTATGCACACTTGGTGCAGCAGAAGTCCCTTGCTTCTCTTAGCAGAGTCTCAAGTCTCTCCTCCGTGTCAGCAGTTACCCATCATAACATCCTCCACCTGGTGGGGTTCCTGCGTCCGTCTTCAGCCCCAGACGTAGTGGGTTAGTTGTCCACTGCTGGTGAATCCAGGGTGATCACCTTCTCTTCCTCCATTACCAGAGGGGTGGCAGCCTTTACTAACAAAACGGTCAACTTTGGTTTCATGTCCACTTGGGAGCATGACTCTACAACAACATGTACAGGATTAGTGTCATGCAGGGTATTAATCGTTTGTTGATGCAACGGCCGGGCATTTTTTGACACAGGATTGTGTATAGGAGATAACAGTGGCCCTGGAAGTCTTAGCGCTGGCGAGATCTTCCGTATCTCTAGCTCAGGAGAGCACCGTCCCTTTTAAGGGGGATCGGAATGCTTGTCATCCTGTTTTCTTGATACCACAGGGGCATCAACAACATTCCAACCTGGAGTGTAGTGTACAGTGCTGTGTGGCACTAAGGTTGATGGTGAAGAGGTCGTAGGACATTCACCCTTAGTCGCCACCACAGGCTTTGTCTGCCGGTAAGGCCTACAAGGGTAGTAAACGCCTTGTAATGTTTCAGTATTTCCTCACTGAAGTTCTGGAGGACCACGGGCCGGCAGAGGGTTACCCCGGGCCGGTACAGAGGTGCTCCGGGCCGATAGGGAGTCATCCTGGGCAGACAGGCAGCATCAAATGGCACCAACTTGATTTCCCGCTCTTTTCGTTCTATCGCCCTGTTAAGAAAATCAGCAGTGTTATTTTTCAAAAAAGGGCCCAATTTTTTGTCACCAGTGCTTGGTAAGTCTATAGGTATGGTCTAACATAGTTAGGTGGTATCTGTAAAGCCATTGGATCCTGTGGCATGCAATTTTGAAACAGCCATTTCGAAAATGCCAAGTTAAGCTGCTCACCATCTTTTTCTTCTTTAGCCAGCTTCCTTGGCTCTACTCTCTCTTCTACTGCAGGTCTCTTGAATATCTTTGCCGTAGGCATCGCCTGCAACTCTGTCCTGAGATCTGTGGGCTGATTACGGTCTAGATCTGCGTCGACCAGTAGACTCTCCTCAGCATCTTCTATCTCTAAGCAGCGGTTTGACATTTTAGTTGTTTTTCTTTTGCTGTTCACTGTGGTTATGAGTGGCTGTTGCAAGCTGCAAGATTGTTCACAACCCTGACTCTTTCTGTCTGACTTCACAGGATGTTTGGTGTGCTGTAGGGTTTTGGCGATTTTCATCTCTCTCTTCTGGGGCTGGTTCCAGTTATTCTATTAACTGGAAGTTGTCGGGGGGGGGGGGGTCCTGGGGAATCTCTAGCAACCAAACACGATGCAGCTCGCACCTCCTTGGCAGGTTTTTTGAGTACTTTTCCTGCTTTTCTTGCCTTTCCATTCGGCGGGTCGTGGGAATTTCCATATAGACACAGTTGAGTGCTCTCATGGCATGCCTCTGTACTATGTTTGCTTGCTGTATCTGAGCATCTTTTCGCAGGGGACTGACGGTTGAAGGGCAGCTGCCTCTCTCCAGTAGCAGGGCTCCCCTCTCCCCATCGCAGGGCGTAGCAAACGGGGGAAACACTGTTTCATTCCTAGCATCAACAGTTTTGGTCCAATCTGGCTCAACTCTTTTGCTACAGGTTTGTGGTGGGGTCTCTTCACAGCCTGGTGGGTTTCCCATGCAGTTGTCTTCACTGTGGGTGTGTGTACGAGGACTTCTTCCGGTACAAAGGGGCGTATCTCTTCTTCTGGGGTGTAAGGAGGTTTCTCTATCAGTTCTGCTAGTGTCAACCTGACACTGTCATTAAGTGGCCGCCCGTCCTTATCCGTGAACGGTAGTTCATGTTCGTCTATAATAACTTTGAAGTCTGGAAACCTCAGGGCGCACTCGTGTATGGTAAGGAACGGCATGCCAATAATGGCATCTTCATTGATATCGCTAATCACGAAGTTGACATTCGTCCTAAGCCCGCGAAGTTGCAAGTTAACTCACAGTGTGACGTAGAAGGGGATCCTAGATCCATCAGCCATAAGTCAATGTGATTCCTTATGCTGCAGCGTGTTCTTTACTGACTGTGGCAGTTGCTGGTACATGTGTTTGGACAGCAAGTTGGTCGTACAGCCTTTATCAATAAACAAGGCTGCTGGTCTACCAGCCAACCTTCCAGCCAGGAAGTAGCTAGCTTGGTACTCTCGTTCCAATGATGGTGCTGCTGTCTGTACTCTCTTGGGGGGGTTTTCCTCTCATCTCCGGAGTCACAGGACTAGAAGGGGGTCTTGGGGATGTCCGGCTGCCCAACTGCAGTTAGCTGCCGGTGGCACTACTGCGGGCGCCGGCGGTTTCCTGTCTGTCTGGGGTGTCTGGGAACCGAACTGTCCGTTGGGTTTGAGGAGAGATGCCTATCAGGTGACCTGGTTGTCCACAGCCCCAGCAACGTGCTGTAGGTGCTGTTTTCAGCGGCGGGGGAGGCGCAGTCTGTCTAGTTGCTGCTAGCAACTGTATTTCTCCAGCCAAAATCTTTAAACTGTCCATACCTACTGCCATAGGATCCGGGGTAGCAGGTGTAGGAACGTGGTGTGTCTGCTGCACTGGAGTAGTGGTGGAGACACGTTGGGATGGACTCCTGGCGGCAGTCCTTGTCTATTTCTTTTCTTCTTCATCCGTTTTATCTTCCACCATTCGCACATGAGCCTGGTGCTCTTCAAACGGTGTCTGTATTTGCAGGTACTCATTACCGGCCCTGACTGCTTCAGCTTAGTCAATGGGCTGCATGGTCAAAAAGTGTCTCTCCAGGTACGCGTTTTCAACTGTGGTACTGCAGATATCCAGCATCATCCTCTGCATGGGTCAGTGAGGGAGGTTAGCGTAGACAACGCGTACTAGACGCTCTATCTTACTAGTGTGCTCCTGGAGCGAGGTCTTGTGTTGTCGGAAAAGGCTGGTAAGCCGGGACATAGCTTCCCATGGTATTAGCCCAAAATGTGCTCGTAGTACAGTAAATATACCCTGCAGATGCGGAGGCGTTCCACAGTTTAATGCTTTACCCCGTAGTGCATCTCTCAAGTGTAACATGGCCGTGTTCTCTGGCCATTCATTTGTCTATGCTACTTTTGCAAATCTGTTAATAAAGTATTCGACATCTCCTTCACGATCGAACTTCGGAGCTTTGAAAGTAGCTGGTGCATTGCCTTGGTTAGGTCTCATCATAGCTTGCAATGCTTCTATTAGTTTGCTTATAGCTGTAACTTCTGGGTTGCCAGCGGGTGCTCTACCGGAGCTGCGTGCTCGCTGGTTGGCCATCTTTTGCACATGGAGGAGTAATCTGAAGTCTTATCTAAGTGATGGTCAGTGCAACTAGATCCCGGGCCGAGATCAGTGTTTCCAGTGGCTCTAGCAGATCTAGACGTCAATGTGGGGATATTGCGACAGTATCTGGAACACCGTTGCTTGTAACAACCGTTACAAATCTTTTGTGTACTGCTGCATGGCGAAGCAAGCTCTACGAGCCTACAGACAGTAGTGCAGGGACACTGTAAGTGGATACAGTCAATGTTACCAGCTGAGTAGCACTCCAAGCTGCAGTAACTTCAGTAGCTGAGTCTGTATAGCGGATACACGACTCTCTCTCTCTCTCTTTTGTACAGTACCGATATCTCTATGTCCAGGGCGTAGCGAACTCAACGAGCCTGTAGGGAATATGGTAAGCGCCTGTACTGGACTGCTGCAAACGGAGCCGGCTCTACAGTTGATACAGACAGTCTTTAGTTTGCTATACTGTGCCCTGAATCGTCATACCGGCCCTGTAGAGATCACTACCGGCCCTGTAGAGGTCACTACCGGCCCTGTAGAGGTCACTACCGGTCCTGTAGATGTCACTACCGGCCCTGTAGAGGTCACTACCGGCCCTGTAGATGTCACTACCGGCCCTGTAGAGGTCACTACCTGCCCTGTAGAGGTCACTACCGGCCCTGTAGAGGTCACTACCGGCCCTGTAGATGTCACTACCGGCCCTGTAGATGTCACTACCGGCCCTGTAGATGTCACTACCGGCCCTGTAGATGTCACTACCGGCCCTGTAGAGGTCACTACCGGCCCTGTAGAGGTCACTACAGGCCCTGTAGATGTCACTACCAGCCCTGTACACTGTGCTACTAGCACAGTATAGCTTTGCCACTGGCACAGCATCTTACCGATGGCTGTAGGTGGATTGCTAGCTCTTTTGAGTGGGTATATGGTGCAGCAAACTCCCAGTTTACCATGAATGTTCACTAAAATCTACCACAATATCAATGTCCATTCCAGGTCTGTTGGCATTCATTCCAGGAGGTGCTTCCGCTCATCCCAGCTTTGTCTGCATTCATTTGGGAAATACTGTTTTATTGCATAAAATTTCACAACAACCCTGACCGATACTTATCTATAAAAAGGTTCAGCTCATTTAGGGATACAGTTCTCAGGCTATTCACCCTTAGCTTCTATATGTTTTCAATACAACAGGATGCTTTGTCAACTGTATAGGCTATTTTAAAACCGTTCGTCTGCTTTTGAGTTTGAAAGCGTCTATCCTGCACTTGACTGGGGGCACTTTCTTTCAGTGAGATGGTATTCTGTGGGTACTTTCACTTGTAACTAGTGGATAGTACCAAACTTGCATCACACATGAAGCATCAGCTTGCAAATCGAAGAAAGTTTAGTATTAAAACTAAAAAAGTAGTAAGTTAAACTTTTCACGCGGCCAATTCACTTTGCGGTTGTCATGGATACTGCTAGTATAGCTGCTGACAGATGTTTTGGGGCACTCAGCAATGAGTTAAATAACCCATAATGCAGTGTAGTGAGGACTAAAGCCACTTACAAACTACCTCAGGGACAACATTATACTACCTATAACTTGTAGGAACTCAAGTGTGGCTCAAGTTGGAGTTTATGATGAGCGATTGGCCAAAATTATCCAATAGAATGAGTGTTCTGTTTATGTTGGCCACCCATTGGCTAAAGCACAGGTTTGTGAGAGTATTCAGTGTATGTATTTTATAAAATTCAAAGAGAAGACAACTTGAACTAAGTAGAACAGTGAGCATTACAAAAATACATTTGGATATTTTAGACCTTTGTTCGCAAAAATAGCACAACTATTGAACATATTACCCATATATGTAAGTTATATACGTACTAAATATAGGTCTTTTGAAATACTTCACTGGTTTTAATTACATTTTCAAGCCAGTAAAGTTTTTTATGAAAAGCCGACACAGCCTTTTGAGCAAACCATCCAGTATCACACATAAACTTGGCACTTAGGCTAACTAGTCCTTATAAGTTGAGTCTTTCACTGTTTGTGTGGATATTGTGGGTCAGTAGGGTAGTCTGTGGGAAGAGGGGCGTTCGCATAGCCCGAGTTCTGAGCTGGTGCACTCTGGCTAGCTGCTGTGTTGCTGGGTGGTCCTTGAGGTTGTACCATGTAACCACCAGATGGTTGTTGGTAAACTCCCGCTGGGTCTAAAAAGTAAACAAACAATGCTTACATTACATAATTTAGTCATAGTGATGTCACCACATTGCTATGAGTAGACAACTCCAGTAATCTACATATATTTGTATTACGCATTCTTTGCTTTGCAGGCTGTTTAGTTTAGGAAAGTTCCGCTGGTTATACTAGAAGGATTTTCAAACAATTTTTGATGTAGCACCTACAGAGAGCCTGAAGTTGTTTTGTACAGATCAGTTTCAACTGTTGATATAAATATTTTATGTCGGCGACCCAAAGAATTCAAGACAGCAAGAGAAAAGAGAGATAAAGCACTCACAGGCAGCACTTTGACTGTGTACAGAGGCTGGATAACCACCCATTCCTACACCATAGCTGTTTGTAGGTACACTTGGATACATCACAACCTGTTGGTGTGCAATTACACCAGGTGTAGGGTGATATTGTACCACATGATTATGTGGCGCAGAATAACAACAATCGCACACAGTTGCACAACAGAGGGCAGCACTCCATATGGTGACAATCAGCTCAGCAATACTGATCAGTAGAAGCAAACCGTTGAATGCCAAACTTGCGCTCTCAGCCTAGAAAGTAGCCAAAAATTAACTGTTGTACTTTTTGATTTGGCTCGCACTAAAGCAATCATATTCAAGCTAGTTTTGGGATTTGATGTTTAGGTCAACATGCCATTACTACACCTCAACCATGGATGTATAAATAGAGGAGTAGGTCAATAAATGCTTTACAAGTGTTCTGTTTTGACAGGTAAAAGATAGAGTATATAAGACACATGCAACTAGGAGTTTACGGGAGACCAGTTACGTCATTGTAATATTAAGTCTCGCCCATCTGTTTCTAAGAGGTGGATTATACACTTAACCGGTAAAACTAATTTACTTCGGAAAAACCATAGTCTGCTAGAAGTTGTGCTCTTCTTTTTCACAATAATTAACAGAGGATTACAAGGTATGTCTGTACCTGCTCCATGAGGATTCTGTTCGAAGGTGTAAAATAAGAAGTAGAATCAAAATCAATATTTGTTGGGATAGATGCCATGTTTGGCAGATGTCTGCGGACCAGTATACCGCATCACAAGGTCTGCCATTTTTTAAATCTTGATCATTCCACTTTTTCGTGCAGATATTTACTTCAACACTAACTTTTCACAGCAGAAAATTCTGAAACTACTCATTAACAAAAAATTTATAAAATAAGACAAAGTTGTTCACAAATCATTGTGTTTATCTTTGTGAAAAAGAAGAGGGCAGCTCTTAGTGCACTAAGCTTACTTCCGACAGTGGAAAAAGGGGGGAGGGTGTTTGATAACGAAGTGCATAGAACTGTTTCCCCTTCCAGAGCGCTAACCAGTTGGTAATGTTTGGTGATTTTCGGGGCGTGTTAAAATGGCATTCGAGACTAGATCTCCCCAATTATTCATCACTTTTATGATATTTTGTTTTCGTCCCCACATGGCTTGCCTACTGAACCCACAGGCCAGTAATAATAGACCCGTGAGTGACCCTACAGGCTCATTAGTGAAATCATAGACCGATAACCTGTATGTCTATGGTACAAACTAGCATTGTAGTGGATTTTGGGGGCTGAAACCCACTAGCTGAGGTTGGTAGCGAGCTGCCATCAGTTGTTAGTTTTACCTGTTACAACAGCAGGGTCGGTAGTGTACCGAAGAGAAATAAGATAGAGTATCCCAACTCTACAACCAGTAAGGAGCCCTCGGCTCAGATGCATAACTCAGTGCTATTGAGTAAATATGCATTTATTCATCCAGAATAAGCGAGTAGTAAAAGGCACATTACAACTTATCATAAAACGCACAAGTTCTGCCTTTTATAGGCAATTCGCAGGAAGCAATCATTAGACATAACCAATCACATAGGAATAAGGTACAATGAACAAATGAACAGTCTTATATAAATAGGTAACAAATCAAGTGGCTAGAATATGGTTAAATAGATATGGTGCCGAGCAAAGGTAGGTGGAGTTATTAGGTAAGTAGCCAATCACAGTCCTAGCCACTTCCTGTCCCTGGTATCTTGTCTCTGCAGCCTTTGTTTTTGCCTTTTCATCTAATTTAAGGGTGTTTATCTCCCAGATACGCCTTGCTGATTCTCCCAGGCTACTTGGTAACTCTCAGTCTAGGTTGAGTCATTTCCTGCCGGCCCTGCAAGGTCGGTAATGAGTCATACCGGGTCGGTATAGCTTGCTACAGGGTCGGTACTGCCCTGTGCAGGGTCGGTACTGAGTTATACGCAGGGTCGGTCAATCCTGCATGATTGATTACGAACATTCCAGCTATCTAGCGGTTAGTACAAGGTTGCTAGAGTAAGTAATTACAGTGTGCGCAGAAGTAGTTGACACTAAAATCCACTACACACCTCTCGCCATTAAAGACATTATTACGAATGTCTTTAATAATAAATATATACTACGATGTGTGTCCGTCTGCACACCAAGTGTGCGATTCTTAATCCACAACATGTTCCGACAGTGCTGATACCACTGCAGTCCTTCACTCGTAAAGGAATTGGTAGCTATCGTTGCCGACTGAGGAGTGACTTCTCCTGATGCACTTTCTCCGGGGTCATAGGGAAGCCTGAGAACAGGTTTTGTTGCACAGAGTGCTGCCATAGCATCTGCTGCAAAAAGAGGGAAAGGGCCAGCTTCACAGTGCTGGTAACTTCTCCAGTTTGGGAGGCTGGTAGTGGCTATACCAGGGGTGTAGTTCATCTTTATTGTTGACTCTGCGAAAGGAGGCCCAACTGATGGTGGGTTCTGACACACAGTCATTGGTTCTCTGGAACTGCCAGGCTCTTCATCAGGTACACGTAGAGGTTCTGCCGCCAACTCCTTGTTTGGTACATCCAGCAGTTGCTCCTCTTGCGCCTGTGTAGGGAGGTCGGTCTCTGCCAGTTCAACTTCCAACAGTGGCTGATCATCAGCGCCTTCTAGCTCCAAGTGACTGGTGGCAGTTATCTCACAAGTATCAGATAAATGACTTGGTAATGGCTGTAGGAAGGTTGCTGATGCTTTGTCACTCTCACTGTTGGGGAATGAGTAAGGGCGGGGCTTACAGGGGGAAGGTTGTAGGATCCCTGACTCTTCCATTGATAACACTGTCAATGGAGTATGAGTACCTGGCTTAGGGGTCTTGGTCAGACCGTTCTCACTTGTCTCTGCCACTTCAGCATCACATGGAGTTGTACTCTCTCCATCATGTGACTGCCGTGTATAGACATGCTCATCACTCGCTGGTGGTTCCAGAGCATCCTTTATTGATTCCCTTTTTTGTGTATTGAGGGAACTCTGTCGCTCAACAACTGACAGAGGCCTGGAAGTAGTGGATACACTCTTCTCTTCACAAGCCTGAGTTGTGAATGGGCTTTGCTGCATCATGCAGGAAAACATCGCGGTGAGATTCTTCATAGTAGGGGTAGATCTCAACATGGAATCTTCCAGTGTCTGGGGGGGGGGGCTTTCCCAGTGGCCTGCTCTGCCAATGAAGATGTTGTAGGGAGATATCCATCCCTACAAAGGGGGTATTGCTTGATTTCAGGCTCGAAATCATACCCTGCTAATAACAGTCGGACACTGCCTCTCTGTGGTTGTCTGTCATCTTTCAACAGAACATTTGGGTGAGCAGGTTTGGTAGTCCGCTGTGTTCTGGGGCAAGCTCCCAGCATGTGCCCGCTTTTGCCACAGCCCAAGCATGGCGGCATGGGTGTGGCCTCTATGGAGGTTGTAACAGTTGGAAAGTTGTCCTCCCTTAGCGACTTTATCTCCTGCATCAAGGCTTGTATGGTCTCCATTATTACTTGGAGAGGGTCCTGTCCAGCGCTGGGTGGCGTACTGCCAACTTGCAGTACTGGTGAGTTGGGGGAGCTGGAGTGAATAGTACCTGAGGAGCAACGCCTCCGAACTCTTCCTCTTCGTCTGTCTTATCTCCTGCTGCTCACACGTGAATGGGGCGCTCATCGTGTGCAGTCTTTATCAGCAGGTACTCATTGCCTGCTCACACTGCATCTGCAAGGTCTGCTGGCTGCATAGCCAGGAGGTGCCTCTGCAGCGATAAATCCTCTATGGTGGTGCTGAAACTGTGCATGGTTTCTGGAGGAAGGTCTGCGTGAGCTACAAGAACCAGACGTTCCACTTCATTCGCATGCTCCAGTAGGGTGGTCTTACAAGACCTGCGAAGACTAGTCAACTTTGACATAGCTTCTCTAGGAGTTGCACCAGAACGTGCCCTCAAAGCAGTGAATATCCCTTGCAGGTGTGGGGGCTTTCCACACTCAAGCGCGCTTCCTCTCAACAATTCACTGATATGCAGCCGGGCTATCTTCTCTGGCCATTCCTTTGCTTTGACTACTTCAATGAACCGAGCGATAAAAACTTCCACATCGCTGTCTCCCTCGAACTTAGGAGCCTTGAATGGTGAACTGTAGTGGGCATTGGGTGATCGCATATCAGCTTGTAAGGCTTGCACCACGGCATTTAATTCTAAGTTGGCAGCAGGTGCTATGTTAGCACTGTGAGTTCGCAGATCAGCCATTGCTGCGATATAGAGGAGCAAGTCAACTCTAGTCTAACAAATAACTGGTGAACTGAGCTAAGATCAGCTATACCAGTGGTCAAAGACACTGAGCCATAAGAGCTGATGATTTTCTTGTGCTACGAGCTCTGTTGGCAGCCATTGCTGCGACTAGAGGAATAATCAACTCGATAGTCTACAAGTGGGGCTGTAAAACAGTTTGCTGCGCCAGTCTTAGTGGACCCAGGGTCGGTAGTGAGTGATGCAGGGCGGGTATTGACCAGTGCAGGGCCGGTATAGATGCTATACAGGGCCGGTATAGACAACGCAGGATCGGTATAGACTGATGCAGGGTCGGTACCAATGGTATGCAGGGTCGGTTTGTCAAGAAATTGTCTAGTGATGCTCAAAATATTGTCCGTGTAGTTTCGCAAGACGAAGTTTAGACTCAACGTCAATTGCTGTGGCAAACTGTTGCAGGCGGAAAAGAGTCAACGCCTTTCGCAAATCTATGTTGCTCACTTGGCAGGGGAGCACTGCTGCAGTCGGATAAAGTCATCGACTTTCGCAGGAGTGCCCGTTTTTTTGTCCTGTACTGTGAATACAGGATCGGGATGCTGGTTCTGTTTAGTGCAGAGCCAGGGTAACGTAGCTGAGTAGGGTGTGCAACGAAGCCCACCGCTGCCACCAGTGTAGTGGATTTTGGGGGCTGAAACCCACTAGCTGAGGTTGGTAGTGAGCTGCCATCAGTTGTTAGTTTTACCTGTTACAACAACAGGGTCGGTAGTGTACCGAAGAGAAATAAGATAGAGTATCCCAACTCTACAACCAGTAAGGAGCCCTCGGCTCAGACGCATAACTCAGTGCTATTGAGTAAATATGCATTTATTCATCCAGAATAAGCGAGTAGTAAAAGGCACATTACAACTGATCATAAAAGGCACAAGTTCTGCCTTTTATAGGCAATTCACAGGAAGCAATCATTAGACATAACCAATCACATAGGAATAAGGTACAATGAACAAATGAACAGTCTTATATAAATAGGTAACAAATCAAGTGGCTAGAATATGGTTAAATAGATATGGTGCCAAGCAAAGGTAGGTGGAGTTATTAGGTAAGTAGCCAATCACAGTCCTAGCCACTTCCTGTCCCTGGTATCTTGTCTCTGCAGACTTTGTTCTTGCCTTTTCATTTAGTTTAAGGGTGGTTATCTCCCAGATACGCCTTGCTGATTCTCCCAGGCTACTTTGTAACTCTCAGTCTAGGCTGAGTCATTTCCTGCTGGCCCTGCAAGGTCGGTAATGAGTCATACAGGGTCGGTATAGCTTGCTACAGGGTCGGTACTGCCCTACGCAGGGTCGGTACTGAGTCATACACAGGGTCGGTCAATCCTGCATGATTGATTACGACCATTCCAGCTATCTAGCGGTTAGTACAAGGTTGCTAGAGTATGTAATTACAGTGTGCGCAGAAGTAGATGACACTAAAATCCACTACAGCATTTTGTTGGGAATCGTAAAAGCGATTGTGATAGAGAAGTAGATTTCTTCTATTACACCATTTTCTCCCGTTTGATGTACCATATAAACTATGTACAAAAATGCTCACCTTCTGTCACCAGCCGCTCATGTTATATTTGACCCACCCATAGCGCTCTAGGAGAGGAGATAACTCTATGGTGGGCACTACAAGATCCTACAAGCCGGTTATGCATCAATTTACCTGCATAGCCCTCCCTGCTCATGTGTAATCATGCGTGTCAACCAAGAGTCTATTATACCTATATTGTGTCTACCAAGTGCAGGTGACATCGAGTACATTAGGCATTGACAGGTTTGTTATACAGTTGTCACTTGTGACAGCTTGTCAACTAGTGACATTTTGTGATCAGTGCTTGTGACACTTCTAGCATGTAGCACTTAGCTGAGTACAAACAGCATGTTAGCTTTTATTGCAACGCAGTTACTGATTTTATCTTTCTCTGGGTGAGTTTGCAGAATAGTTACTTGCTTCAAAACTCAGTCTTGATTGTTTATGATCACATGATTTATACTACAGATCATGTGAGCTCCTACTCACCGAGTCACATGGAGAAGAGCAACTTTCGCTGGCGAGACCCAGTCCAACAGATGTCATGATCAGCAGCGACAGGAAAAAGATGGCAGAGCAGATAATGTTCAAGATCATAGCCGATATGATCTACAAGAAACAAGAATTATATTGAATCGAAACTTCAAAAATTTTGTTTCAATAACAGTACACCTCAATATATAATTAATTTCTGTTCAATTTTTGTTGTTTTCCAGAGATCGCTCTTGATGTTCACGTAGAACGTCATACCTGGTTCACATACATAACGTAAGTGCTCACAAGTGATCACAGATCAGCGTACAAGAGCTTGCGATGAATGTGAACTCAGATTTTGCACAACTCGCATGATGTCGCATCCTGTCGCAGAGGCTCAAAGAAAAGTTCACTTGGCCAACTTTACTGCGACATCATACAATAGTACATACAATTTCCTGTCTTCTTTCTCAAAGACCACAGTTAGGTCAAGGCTATTCATGTTAGCATGACAACGATCATATATATATTTTACAGCCATTAAACACGACTGCCATCGAAAAATGGTAACAACTAATAAAATTAATATCGTTGTTATTATTATAAATATCAATATTAAATATTAATATATACTATCAATTGTTTTTAATGAACTATTATCATAGCCAATTTAAATGTATAAATATATATATTTTCCATAAATGCATATATAATAGCAATATTATATATTATTATAAATTGAGATTGAAAAATGATGAAGATGATAGTAGAAAAACTAATATTGCACTATTGAGCAATGGCTATAAAGTTAAATCAAAATTTATAAAATAATATTCAATAATAATATGAGTAACAATATAATAAAATTAAAAGTAATAAATATATCGATGTCATTGAACAAAGATAATTTATTTAGTATATATAATCATTGGTCAGTGAAGGCGGGGCTTCAGGATCTTATTGCCTTCCATTCAAGAGAGTGACTATACTTTGTGTGATTATGTTTGTGCCAAGTCTATGTGAATATCGCACACAGTCGTATGCTGACCTGTGATGTATGTGAACCAGACACTGCACACGACACCATGACAGCAAAAAGTAGTTTGGATGATGGCACAAAATATCAATAAACTTATATACAAGTTTTTGTCTTCCTAAAAGCAATAGCTCAACACGATGGATAACTCTATGAGCGTAGAAGGCTCTAAAGGGCTTTCTAACTTTTTTTGCAAACATGGAATTATCTCTAGAAATGTGTTTTGTGTCTAGAGGTGAGCAACATGATGTTATTTAGTCAAAACCACTTGGGATGTTAATGAGTGGTCATGAAACATAGACTACTAGATGGCCTACTAACAGAAAGCGTCTAATACAGTAGAGACATTTGGCAGTAATGTACAAGATAAAACTATACTTTCCTTAACTAGCTATTCAATATTTGTCTAACTCACCCAACATCTGGTGTTAGACCTTACAACCCCCATACCTATTCCTCCAACAACCACAAACTACAAACAGAAACAATGAGACATTCATGTAATATACACAAACTTAGAGACATTCATTTAATATACACAAACTTCGAGACATTCATGTAATTTACACAAACTTAGAGACATTCATGTAATATACACAAACTTAGAGACATGTAATATACACAAACTTAGAGACATTCATTTAATATACACAAACTTAGAGACATGTAATATACACAAACTTAGAGACATGTAATATACACAAACTTAGAGACATTCTTGTAATATACACAAACTTAGAGACATTCATGTAATATACACAAACTTAGAGACATTCATGTACTATACACAAACTTAGAGACATTCATGTAATATACACAAACTTAGAGACATTCATGTAATATACACAAACTTAGAGACATTCATGTAATATACACAAACTTAGAGACATTCATGTAATATACACAAACTTAGAGACATTCATGTAATATACACAACCTTAGAGACATTCATGTAATATACACAAACTTAGAGACATTCATGTAATATACACAAACTTAGAGACATTCATGTAATATACACAAACTTAGAGACATTCATGTAATATACACAACCTTAGAGACATTCATGTAATATACACAAACTTAGAGACATTCATGTAATATACACAAACTTAGAGACACTCAAGTAATATACACAACCTTAGAGACACTCATGTAATATACACAACCTTAGAGACACTCATGTAATATACACAAACTTAGAGACATTCATGTAATATACACAAACTTAGAGACATTCATGTAATATACACAAACTTAGAGACATTCATGTAATATACACAAACTTAGAGACATGTAATATACACAAACTTAGAGACATTCATGTAATATACACAAACTTAGAGACATTCATGTAATATACACAATCTTAGAGACATGTAATATACACAACCTTAGAGACACTCATGTAATATACACAAACTTAGAGACATTCATGTAATATACACAAACTTAGAGACATTCATGTAATATACACAAACTTAGAGACATGTAATATACACAAACTTAGAGACATCCATGTAATATACACAAACTTAGAGACATTCATGTAATATACACAAACTTAGAGACATTCATGTAATATACACAAACTTAGAGACATTCATGTAATATACACAAACTTAGAGACATTCATGTAATATACACAAACTTAGAGACATTCATGTAATATACACAAACTTAGAGACATTCATGTAATATACACAAACTTAGAGACATTCATGTAATATACACAAACTTAGAGACATTCATGTAATATACACAAACTTAGAGACATTCATGTAATATACACAAACTGAGAGACATTCATGTAATATACACAAACTTAGAGACATTCATGTAATATACACAAACTTAGAGACATTCATGTAATATACACAAACTTAGAGACATTCATGTAATATACACAAACTTAGAGACATTCATGTAATATACACAAACTTAGAGACATTCATGTAATATACACAAACTTAGAGACATTCATGTAATATACACAAACTTAGAGACATTCATGTAATATACACAAACTTAGAGACATTCATGTAATATACACAAACTTAGAGACATTCATGTAATATACACAAACTTAGAGACATTCATGTAATATACACAAACTTAGAGACATTCATGTAATATACACAAACTTAGAGACATTCATGTAATATACACAAACTTAGAGACATTCATGTAATATACACAAACTTAGAGACATTCATGTAATATACACAAACTTAGAGACATGTAATATACACAAACTTAGAGACATTCATGTAATATACACAAACTTAGAGACATTCATGTAATATACACAAACTTAGAGACATTCATGTAATATACACAAACTTAGAGACATTCATGTAATATACACAAACTTAGAGACATTCATGTAATATACACAAACTTAGAGACATTCATGTAATATACACAAACTTAGAGACATTCATGTAATATACACAAACTTAGAGACATGTAATATACACAACCATAGAGACATGTAATATACACAACCATAGAGACATGTAATATACACAAACTTAGAGACATTCATGTAATATACACAAACTTAGAGACATTCATGTAATATACACAAACTTAGAGACATTCATGTAATATACACAAACTTAGAGACATTCATGTAATATACACAAACTTAGAGACATTCATGTAATATACACAAACTTAGAGACATGTAATATACACAAACTTAGAGACATTCATGTAATATACACAAACTTAGAGACATTCATGTAATACACACAAACTTAGAGACATGTAATATACACAAACTTAGAGACATGTAATATACACAAACTTAGAGACATGTAATATACACAAACTTAGAGACATTCATGTAATATACACAAACTTAGAGACATTCATGTAATATACACAAACTTAGAGACATGTAATATACACAAACTTAGAGACATTCATGTAATATACACAAACTTAGAGACATTCATGTAATACACACAAACTTAGAGACATGTAATATACACAAACTTAGAGACATGTAATATACACAAACTTAGAGACATGTAATATACACAAACTTAGAGACATTCATGTAATATACACAAACTTAGAGACATGTAATATACACAAACTTAGAGACATTCATGTAATATACACAAACTTAGAGACATTCATGTAATATACACAAACTTAGAGACATTCATGTAATATACACAAACTTAGAGACATTCATGTAATATACACAACCTTAGAGACATTCATGTAATATACACAAACTTAGAGACATGTAATATACACAAACTTAGAGACATTCATGTAATATACACAAACTTAGAGACATTCATGTAATATACACAAACTTAGAGACATTCATGTAATATACACAAACTTAGAGACATTCATGTAATATACACAAACTTGGAGACATTCATGTAATATACACAAACTTAGAGACATGTAATATACACAAACTTAAAGCCTTCAAGGGTTGTCCTAATAATGACCCTGCAAAACAAAGCCAATAAAATTTGCTTGACACAAAAATTATTTACTTTTTTACTCCCGAGGCTGTCTACATTCTGTCTTTAAATAAAGTTAATCAAATAAACCACTTCTAGCTAGATCGGTTTTTTTTTACTTTCTTAAAAATTGTTTGTGTCTATTAAATATTAAAAGCTTACATATATTCCATTCCAGATTCCGTAACTGGCAAACGAGAACCCATACGTTGGATACCCAGCTGTCTCCACACCAGCCAGAATAATACCAAATATCATACACAGAATTCCCATCCCTATCTGTGTAATGGACAACCTACAAACAGTCTTGCACCTTGTCACAGCTCACTTGGCAATGTGGTTTGTTGTAAGGAAACAGATTTATGACCCTGGAGACGTTTAATCTAATCAAACGTTTAATCTAATCAAACAAGTATACATCCCACTCACCCTTTCATCTGAGACAAGGCTGAAGGTTTCAGTTTGTTTCTGTCAACATCAGGTGGGTTTTGTGTGATAACCGTCACTCCAGGGTTCTGGCCCACATACTGCTGTTGCATCTGTGGCTGCTGCTGCTGCATCTGGGGCTGCTGCTGCTGCTGCATCTGGGGCTGCTGCTGCTGCTGCTGCATCTGGGGCTGCTGCTGCATCTGGGGTTGCTGCTGCATCTGGGGCGGCTGCTGCATCTGGTGTTGTTGCTGCATCTGGGGTTGCTGCTGCATCTGGTGCTGCTGCTGCATCTGGTGCTGCTGCTGCATCTGGGGTTGCTGCTGCATCTGGGGTTGCTGCTGCATCTGGGGTGGCTGCTGCATCTGGTGTTGCTGCTGCATTTGGGGTTGCTGCTGCATGTGGGGTTGCTGCCGTATCTGTGGAGCTGCTGATGTATTGTCAGACACTCAAACAAAATAGCACAAATAATACCAACAACAAACAGATTGTACAACCATCAGTAGTAATAAGGGAGCAGATCTCTGTCATGGAGTGTATGGATTAGAAGGTTCTCCTGGTTTTATATGTAAAGTATGCCCCTGTTCCCGAGTGAACCCGGTAAGGTGCCGTTTTGTGTGCACCAGTTGTTTGAAAGTGTGGTAATTATTATGGTGTTGAATGTGGGTTTGGACGATGGTTTTTATGTGTCTGTGTATTTGTTTGATGTTTTGTAGGTTCTCGTGGTGTATTGTTTGGGTGCCTGGGGCCTGAGGTGCCTTTTTGTGTGCACCAGGTGTTTTGTAAATAGTTGTGTTGGGTAGCTTTTTGTGTGGACCGGGTGTTTAAATTTTTTGTGTTGCGTTTAGTTGGGCAGGGGGTTTATATTGCAATTTTTTATGGCGTTAGAGTTTTGCTGGTTTGTTTGGGTTTATACTGAGTTTTGTATTGTGATTTTGGACTGTGATATTATTATTTTATTAAGAGTTTTGGTGTTAGAAGAGTTTTATAACGAAAACTCTTCAGCTAATGTCTTTAATTTTTTATGATATTTTTATTATTGCTCGCGAAAGGTATATTTTGTTTTTAAATTGTTTATTGCATTAGGAGCTAACTTTATATGAATGAAAGTTCTGTCAATTTAGTGCCTACTACATTATTTATTTACAACTATATTATTATTTACAACAATAGTTCGTAACGAGCATCGATGAAAGCAATTATCAAATGTTTACTGGTAACTAAGAAATTCAACAAGAAAAACCAATTGGAAAACTCCGAAGTATCCGCTAAACAAACATACGCTGTTTTATCAATGAGAAAATTCAGTTGAAAAACTTTAGATTACCCGCTAAAGTGTTTTACGATATTTTGTAGTCGCCTTATATTCACCATTACGTTTTTCGTCGTGACAAATTTTACGCGAGCCACTTTCAGGTATTATTGTAGATGCCATAATGTTTACATCCTGTTTTCAAATCAAACAAATTTATGCGCTCCCTTTTCGATTAGATTTGTGCGCTAACAACGTGGCTTTAGAAAAGTAATTAATCATACGCTCGCATTCCTTCATTCAATGTTACGTGTACCAAAAGTAACAGATATCTATGTATTCCGGATTACAATATCGACTTTGTAATTCCAGTTGAACATGTGAGCGACCAATATGTGACTACAATCAGGGAGTTTTAAGCCCATTTTAAGACATATTCTTTGAACAATATAGATTGAATTACAACGATTGTCTACATCAGCTATTTATCTTGAATTCGAATTAAGTTTTAAGTATAAATTGGGTATCAAGATAAAATAAGTAAATAACGCAGAAGTTTATGAGTTTTATGATTTACAAAATACAAATACAAACTTTTTTATGAATGCGTAACAGGAATACAATACATGTTTTGTTCATTAAGCAGTCATATTTATTTACTGAAAGTTTTGAGTCTAAAATTAAAGGAAAAGTAAGAGTTAATACGTTTGCTTGTTTTTGTTATTGCTCAGTGTACATTTCCTAATTTTTGCAGCTGTGTTTTTAAAAAAGTTCTCATACATGAATCATTTTGTTACATATTAAGGAATTCGTTACTGGTTACACTCTCAGACAACTACTTCCTTTAAAACCTAATCCTAAATTGGTTTTTGTTTACATTCTAGATAACCTCCGGTGTAATTTTGTTAATTACTCTTTCTAATTTTTTATATAATGTATGATAGTCTCAAGTTTTAAAACAAATAGAAATTCTAGAGCTGATAGACTTTCAGACACATCTAAAAAAATTTTAACAAAGCACAACCTTGTCTGCTTGTTTGTCAGTTTGACTTACAGTTGTTTGTCAGTCTGACTTACAAGCTTGTAAGTATTTGTTGGCTTACAAGTCCCTATTTGCTGTTACTATGAATTGAGATTACAATAATTACTTTATACATTTCTATTCATTCATTCATTTTTCAATACAAGCTAATTCTGGAACCAAGAACGTGTGTAACTTGTGTAACATATGATTCATCGGATAAAATGTCAATTGTTTTAATATAAAGCTATAGGTTAGCGCATAACCTGAAAATTTAGCATCTAACCTGAAGCCCAGCAAACTTTATAACACTATATTGTAACATGCAACATGTTCGATTCTTTAGGTAAAATTTAGCTGTTTTAATATAGATCTATAGGATTTGTGAATAAAAAAGGTTGCATGGAGTTATTGCATGGAGTTATCAATGTCAAAGTTATTTCTATTTAATCTTTAATTGACTTCCCACCCTATTTAATCCCTAATTGAATTTCCACACCTAAAACCAAACAATTAGCACACCTAATAACAGCTAGTTAGTGTGGATTAGTGCTTTGATTAATGATTCTAGATTTTTGTATATAAGAGAAATTTGTTTTGCCAAATACCAACAGTTTTCCTCTCAACAATACCGTACGTAGTAAAGCAACATTTAATAAAAAGATGGCTAGCGACTATTCAACAGCAAATGAGTAAGTTATCCCACACACACATGCACGCACGCACACACACACATATATATATATATTGTATGCAGCCAATAGCGTTTTTATGTATCTATCTTATCTTTTCAGTTATGTACAGTCTGAGAATGTTTTGTCACTGTTGATTCAAGGGAAGACAACTTTTAAATGTTTTGTAAATTATTGAAAGTTGTAAAATTTGTGGAGTTTTAAGCCCGTAACTTGTATAATTTTACGTTTTGTTAAATGTACGGAGTTGGCTTTTTATAGTTTTGATAAGCGCTCGTTTTAATTTTTTGAACTTGAAAAGTTGAAAATTAGGTTTTCAATAACAACTCTAATGCTAATATAAATAAAATATTTTATTACAGTAAATATATACAAATTATTGCACAATACAAATAATGAGTTCAAATGTTGATAATTTAGTAATCTTGAGCTGTTGTCGACAGCTGTAGTAACTCGTCAATCATTCGCTTGTATACGTGTTCTATCTAAAAAGCATACATAGACGTTGATATAGCAACTACAGCGTACTATGATAAAAATAACGTTAATACTATAGACTTACTAACTAGTTGAGAAACGCTAGTAAAGCTAGTAAAAAACAAGATTCACGTACCTTAATCAAACCTCAGATATCAGTATTCCGCTCGTTGTATTAGATTCACTTGTAAAGTCAATATTGTTTTCAGAGCTATTCTCACCAACAACATCATCGTCATCTACAGAGCTTTTATCTTCAGAGCTGTCATCTGACTCACTATCAACATCATCATCATCTTCATCACCATTATCATCATCAACATCAGCATCATCAATATCATCATCCGCGCTATTCTTCTCCTCAACATCATCAAATAGAGAAAACCTGAAAGCTCTATCCTCCTTTACAGCCGAATCACTCAATAGTAATAAGGCTTCTTCAACTGTCAGGATCGTAAGAACATGTTTTTTTACTCCATTTTTACTCATCATCATGCTTTTTTAGTGGATAATACCTTGTTCATAGTTTTTGATCTTTGAAACGTTTTCAGGTGGGATGATAATCTTTCCACTCATCAAACATCCATCATTTGACATGAATCTGTAGATAACGGTGTGAGCAATACATAGAGGTGACGTCTGTTGTTTTAGCTTCAAATCTGTCTGTGTTGTTTTAACTTCAAATTTTTCCAAGCGGAGAGTCTGGTAAATGTCAGAAGTGTGTTGTCAGGAATATTATCAAAAGTAGTGATTTCAAAGTATGCATTCAATTGTTTCATAAATTTTTTTCCCAAATTCTTGGCTAAAACTTGCTGTTGTTTCAGTCCTAGGTTATGGAAGTCTCCTGCAATGCAAAGATCGAGTTGATTTTGCTGTCGAGTTCCCATGTACATTACTGTATGCAGAGGAGAGTGTTCGAGATGTACAAACTCCGACGTAAGCTCTTTATCAATCAGCGACTTTGCTCAAATCCGATTTCCATTTCTTAAAATGTATTCGTAATCCAAGATACCATAATCTTGAACGAAGGTAGCATCGTAAACCTCCAATACTGTAGGAATTGATAAATCTATCAGACTCACAAAATTACCAATCTCCAACAAACCTTTTCTCATAGCTCCTGTCATTATTTCCACTATTTGGATCAGCTCCAACTCTTTACGTTTACTTGCACTATTCTTTTCATCTCCAGACATGAGAAGGGAAATTGAAACCTGCAATAATGTCATTGATGAACTTTTGTTATCAGCGAATCATTCGACTTCATTATTATCATGTAGATAGATATAATCCAATGTAGGGCTTGAAGGAGAGTCAGATAAATCTACTCGCGGATTCGTCAATGTATAGGAGAATGTGTTGCTACTAATGCTGTTTGAGCAGGAAGAGGATGCAGCATCAGAGGCGTTAGTTTTGACTCTTCTATCACTACCGTTGATGTTGGTGATGCTGTTGTTGCTGGAAGAGGTGGAGGTAGTAGAGATAGTGTTGGTGTTGATGTTAGTCGTAGTGGGGAGCTTTGGTTCAATACGAAGTTTAGGAAGTGTTTTGGAGTTTGAAGTCATTGTACCTACAAAACAAAACTCAAGTTAGATGGTAAAAATATGATGTAATTATTAGCGTTTTATCAAAAGCTTTAGTTTTGAAAAAAACTAGATGAGTTATTCAACTAGTTCCAAAACCTAGATGAGTTAATCAACTAGAGCCAAATAATTATTTAGTAATTTTTACCTTAATGCTAAATGCTCTCCAAGTAGTTGTAGTAGATGTTACTTCTTCGCTCACTGTTGTTGAACTGGATGCTTTCTGTGTGAAAACAGTGGTTCTTAAATAGCTAAAGTTACACCGATTGTCCCTATGAATATCCTTCACGCGAAAGCACCTTTATAATACATATAGATTTCTCAAGTGAAAAAAAATTTAGTCGCAAGAAAAACATAGATGTAACTATAATATAAAAAGATTTTTGCGTTTTTACAAAACAGATTTGATGTTATATTCAGCTGGAAAATGTTTGTTTTCGCGCGAATCTCCCTCCATGTTATACACACACACAGGTTTTCGCACGAAAAAGTATTTTTTTGCAGTGGGAAATACTATTTCTTTCGAGTGGAAAATAATGTAAGTGTTACACCAAAAAAAAGTAATCTGTTATTCGCGCGAAAAATTACATTTCTATTAAACAAAAAAAATTTTTGCTTTCTTTGCGCGAAAAGTGGAGTTTATCCTCACACAAAAATCTATGTTTTTCGCGCGAAAGATGAGGTTGTTTTCGCGCGAAAACTCTAGTTTTTCTCCCAGAAAAATGTCTTTTTACACAAGGAAAAACTCACGCGGGAAATAGGATGTTTTTTCATAAAACACTTTATAATATATAGGTTTTTTTCACGCAAAAAAATGTTTTTTTTTTTGCGCGCGGAATTTGTGCTTTTTTTGGCAACAGAAAATCCTGTTTTTTGCGTGAAAAGTATTGTGAATCTTACGTCAAAAAATGGATCTGTTATTCGCGCTAAAAGTGACATTCCTATTGCGCAAAACATTGTTTGTTTTCTTTGTGCGAAAACTTATGTTTTTTGAATGCAAAAAAATTATTTGGTTACACGAAACATTGATAATTTATTCGCGTGAAATAGGGTATTTATTTCATAAATTGCTATATAATATATATGTTTGCTCCGCGTAAATAATGTCGTTTTCTCGTGCAAAATTTGTGTATTTTTTGCAATAAAAATGATGTTTTTTTGCGCAAAAAATATATTTTTGTTGTGTCATCAAAATTGTTTTTCTCACGCGAATAGTACCATTCTTTCCTCACACAAAAAATGTCGTTTTACACGAGGAAAAAACAACTTTTCTCACGCGGAAAATCATGTTTTCTCTGCGTGAAAAAAGACTGGTTTTTCGCGTGAAAGCTCTGCTTGTTTGCAACAAAAATGTTGTCTTTCACGCGGAAAAACTTTTTCTCTCCGCTCGAAAACTTCTATTTTTTGTTGTGTCATCAAATTGTTTTTCTCGCGTGAATAGTACCATTCTTTCCTCACACAAAAAATGACTTTTTACACGAGGGAAAAACAACTTTTCTCGCGCGGGAAACCATGCTTTCTCCGTGTGAAAAAAGACTGATTTTTTGCACGAAAGCTCTGTCTGTCTGTCTGCTACAACAAATGTTGTTTTTCTTGCGAAAAAACGTTTTTTCTCCGCGCATAAATTTGTATTTTTTGTTGTCATCAAAATTTTTGTCTTGCGCGAATGGTACCATTCTTTCCTCACGCAAAAAATGTCTTTTTAAACGAGGAAAAACAACTTTTCTCACGCGGAAAACCATGCTTTTTCCGCGTGAAAAAAGACTGGCTTTTTGCCCAAAAGCTCTGTTTGTTTGCAAAAAAAAGTTGTTTTTCGCGCAGAAAACATTTTCTCTTCATGCGAAAATTTAGATTTTTTGATATGTCATCGGAAATGCTTTCTCCCACGCGAATACTTCCATTTTCCACATGGAAACATTTTCTTATCCGCGTGAAAGATACTTCTCATCATTAGTCAACTACCGATTTATCTAAAAATCTTTGTTTTGCTTACTTCACACGAAGAATACACATACGCTACAGGTGGAAAAATTACATTTATTCACGCGAATAGTATATTTTTCTCAGACAAAATTATGTGTTTTATTGCGCAGATAAAATATCCTATTTCAGTGTGATAACTAGTATTCCATCAAAAACAATATGTGCTTTTGTCGCGTGAATGCAGCTCATAATTTTATTTGCAGAATCTTTACGCGAAAAGTCTAATCTATTACAAAGAGATTTTCGAGAAAAGAATGTTGTTTTTTCGAGTGATGATTGTAAGTTTAGGACATTCGATGCAACATTACCTATTTAAACAGCTTTACTCCACATAAAATTCATTCATTTCAGCCAAAGCATCTGAAGGATCAACATATGGTTCTGGTTCTACTACATTGACTAAAAAACTCTCAGCAAAAAGGTAAAAAATTAAATAAATAATTATTTAAGGCTAACTGCAAAACTTAGTAAGTTATAATTTTCTTAATCATGTATTATTTATTGTACTCTACCACATAAAAATCAATCATTTCAGGCAAAACAACTAAATAATCAGTCTATGCTTCTGGATCTACTGCAGTAACTAGACGGACTGTCAGCATCAAGGTAAAAATTGTTAGAATAATTATTTAAGACTAATCATGAAACTTAGATATTGCTTTAAACATGGATTATTTATTGCCCTCAGAAACCATTTGCATCGTACATCAATCGTAATTAACAGGATTTTTCCGTTTTTTTTTTCTAGAACTACTCATAGAAAATGCAAATAGTTAACGACAAAGAAGCGGACAAAAAAGCAGAAACTGAATCTAAATCTCTGAATGAAGAAGACTTGTTACTTCTAAAAAGCTTATGTAATAAAAAAATTGAAGAAACAGTACAGATTTTCGCAAACAACATTAAAATCAAGCACAAAGACTGGCTACAACAGCAGTAGTAATATATGAGCAGATCTCCCTACCAAGTGTTTTTTTGTGGATCTGATCTTGGAGTGGGGCAATGGGTTATGGCGTTGAATGAATTCGCCGAGTTTATATTGTATTTTATTTGAGGGGCATTTGAGTGGCATTTGAGTGGCATTTAAGTGGCATTTGAGTTTTGATTATTTTTTTACTTATTTTGAACTTATATGACATATAGATTTTTAATGTATGGCATTTGATTTTTTTGATAGTTTTTAATATTGTATATAAATGAAAACGTATTAAGATTGTATGGTTATTGGAAGTTAAGATGTCGACAGAGGATGATGTTGAGATGAGACCGATGAATGAAGTTGATACTATTGATGGTACTGAACGTGATATGATAGATGTTTTACCGAATATGAAGCGTAAAGCATTGATAATTATGATAATTTTGGTATTTGTCGTAGGGCTTTCCACTTTTGGAGGTGTTACTGAGTTTAGTATGTATGAAGAAGCTATGGAAAAAATACAAAAAGCGAGAAACTCTCCTGTTCGAATCATAAATGAAACTACTGTTGATTGAAGAACATCTTTTTATGATGAATGGGAAACCTGAAGATTATGACCCGAGGATGCGATCTCCTTTTACAGCGATGATTGCAGGACCAACTGGATCGGGAAAGACGCAAGCGATTTTTCGAATGATTGAAGCTAGTCAGACTATAGCACATCCTCCACCAACAGAGATTCACTACTGTTATGGAGCCTACCAAAAAGCCTTTGATGATGTATCAGGAGTGATTTTTCATGAAGGCATGATAGATATAACAGTGAGTTTTCCCAGAGATGGTAAAAATCGATGGTTGATAATTGATGATCTTATGGATGAAGTTTCTGGTAAAGCCGATGCTAATGCTTTGTATACAAAACATAGTCATCATTTGAACATAAGTGTGTTTTTTATTGTTCAGAATCTGTTTTTAAAAGGAAATCGTACAATTTCCTTGAATAGTCATTATTTTTTTCTTTTTAAAAACCCTAGAGATGCTTCTTCTATTTCCTATTTGGCTCGGCAATGTTTTCCATCAAAAGTAAAATATGTACAAGAGGCTTTTGAAGATGCGACAAAGAAACCATACTCTTATTTACGAATAGATACGACTCAACAAACGAATGATCAACATAGACTATTGGGAAATTTTACATCAGTTCTCCCTATGATATTATATGTATCCAAGTAAAAGGATATAAATACAATTACTATTCGCTTCACCTCAATCATATTTTGTTATTCAACGACGCAACACGAAAGCGTTATAATGACTAAAGCTTTGGAGAAAAAATTAACAAGAAATGCAGCTGTGTTGTTATCGCTCAACAACGCAACCTTTGCTATTCAAAAGTCTGTTATAGCCAAAGCCAAAAAGGAGTTTATTATGACTCTAATGGAATGCGCTAAAGCTATTATAAATGGAACGATACCATTGACATCATCTCAGTATAATGAGTTGCAGCGAAACGTGAAGGATATTAGCGCTTTGGTAAGAAAATCAACATTAGATGATAAGAAAGCTGTATTGCAAAAAGGAGGATTTTTAGGCGCTCTACTAGGACCTATCATCAGCAATATAGTTCCTGGGTTACTTAAAAGTGTGCTAGGTGGAGGGAGAAGATAAAGATGAAACTCTCAACACGAATGATGCGAAATAGAATGGCGATTTTAGCTCTGGATGATCTGAGTAAGAAAGGAAAAATCGCTATAGTCGAAAAGGCTAACTCAGATTTGTTTCAATCATTGATAGAAAGTGTTAAAAATATTATATTAGGTAATGTTCCTCTTGATTCTGAGCAGTTTATTGAGTTGCAGCGTTACAAGAAGGAACTACATAAACTTAGTGGTAGAGGGACAGTTGATGATAAGCGTAAAATTTTGATTCAGAGTGGTAGAGGGAATCTTTTGGATGCTATTATAACCCCTATTGTATCTGTTTTATCATCAATAAAAAGATGAATCGTCAGCCTTTAACATTCTCCAGACGTAATTTTATACTCACTGAAGATGAATACTATAGATTAACGGAAAGAAAGGATAATAAAACAGTGGTAAAGGAAGAGAAAACCAGACCTCCATTGTATTATAATCCTATGGAAGCTATAACAGTAAGAAATATGAAGCGAAAGCGAAATGATCTACTGGAAACGGCTTATGATTCTGACTTATCCTCATACGAAAAGTTAGATGAAAATGTTGAAAACCTACGTAGGTATTTGTCTGATGTCAAAAAGATTAAAAACAACCAAAACCAGACACAAAAGGATAGTTGGAATCTCATTAAGAAAAAAAGGATAGAGTCTACTTTTCCTTTGGCCAATAGCACAGTTATTGATAATAAACTTAATGTCTTTTCACCAAATGTTGATAAAGACAATGAGTTAGAATCAGTGAAAGTGGTTGATGATGATGATGATGATATTGGGACGGAATTAATAAAAGGAAGGTTGTTTGATACTGAAGACACAACCTTACTAGGAAGTACATTTATTACTGATGGAGAAGATGAGCACGATAGTGAAAGCAATAATTTAAAAGAGTTTGAAAAAAAAGCAGCTGATTTAACAAAAAAAAAGAGTGATCAAACGATCGCTGTCAGAATGTTGAATAATCTGAGTAAAATTGGTAGATTCGACTCGGAGAAGAACAGACTGAAAATTGGAGAACATTGGTTGAATCCTAAGACTTCCAAAACTTTACTACGAGACGTTCTAACCGAAGGAGGTAAAATAGAATCGGGAAATAGCAATTACAGTAGATTTAAAAGCCTGCTAACTGATGAAGGAATCACAACTGTCAGAAAATCTCCGCGTCAAACACGTAAGACTCAGAAGAAAAAGTTGGTCGTTCCCGGTACTAATTCATGGACATCGACACGCTAAAAGAGTTGTATTACAATCCTGCATTACATACATCTCTACGAGGAGCTAGAGCTTTACTGAAAGCTCGTAGAAAACGAGAGGGAGAAAAAAGAATCCGTGAATGGTTGAGTGGTGAGGATGCCTACACGTTACATAAAAAAGTTGTAACCAAGTTTAAGCGACGCCCTACAATTGTAGCTGGAATAGGGGAACAGCTACAGGTAGATTTGATGGATGTTCGATCTCGAAGAGATGAAAATAATAATACAGCATTTTTACTAACTGCTATTGATTCTTTATCTAGAAAAGGTTGGGCTGTGCCGCTCATCAACAAATCAGGATCGGTAGTAGCAAGAGGATTGAGAAGAATACTAGAAGGGGAAAATTATAAAGCTTTACAATCTGATAAAGGTAAAGAGTTTGACAACGTCAATGTCAAGACTCTGCTGGCGGAAAAAAAAATCAAGCGCTTTACAACCGAAAATGAAACGATAAAGGCATCAATGGTGGAGCGTTTTAACAGAACTTTAAAAGAGAAGATATATAGATATTTGACATATAAAGATGATGATAGATACATTGATGCTTTACCAGAAATGGTTAATGCATACAACAACACAATTCATGTCGCTATAGGTATGAGACCAAATGATGTGAATTTTCAAAATCAAGAACTTGTATGGAATCGTGTGTATGAAGGAGGTGAACATAGTTTAACTCAAGAAGCAAAATTAAAGATTGGGGATTATGTGAGAATAAGTAAGGCAAGAGGAGTGTTTGAAAGAGGATACACCCCGAATTGGACGATTGAGATTTTTATAATCACTGATGTACTTATTGATGAAAGACCTGTTGTATATAGGGTGAAAGATTTAGCTGAGGAAATGATTGATGGCACCTTTTACGAAAAAGAGTTGCAAAAAGTAAAAAAACCCACGATTTTCAGAATTGAAAAGATACTGGAAAGAAGAATGAGAAGAGGTAAAAGACAGATTCTGGTTAAGTGGTAAGGTTATGGAGAAAAGTTCAATGAGTGGGTAGATGAATAGTTTATAAGGAAACAACACTTGATATAATCATCATACATTGGGAAAATGTCGATGCTGATAACTTTACCCTCAAACTCTAGTGGTGAAGAGTTTCCTGATAATAACAATTCCGAATTTACAGTGAGACTGTATAAATATTTGGTTATCAATGGTGGTAAATGGGAGGTAGCTCTGCTAGATATGACTTATTCTAATAATTGGAAAAATGTTACCGAAGGGAAAATATATCTAGAAAAGACTAATGTCTCTGGTAAAAGCGAAAAGTCCTTCATCCTAATCGGTAATGGAAGATATGATAGTATAGAAGAGTTGGAGGAGATTATACGAAAGAGAATGAATGAAATGGATTTAGACAAGAAATTCGCCATCTCCTACAACAAGATCACCAACACCGCTTTACTAACTAACAGTGATCCTGATACTACCATAAGCTTTTCCAAAGATATAGCATATATTTTTGGATTTGAATCAAAAGCTACATACCCTCGTGGTAGATACAATAATATCACACCTCCTGATATAAATTCCGGTTTAACATCCCTGTATGTTTATTCCAACATTGTTGATAATAGAATGGTAGGAGATACGAATGTACCTTTATTGAGAGTAGTTCCAGTTCAAGGAAAGAAGAATAGTGTTGTGTATCAAGAATTTAAAAATCCTCACTATGTTGATGCTTCATCACTAAATAGTGATATGATTCAAGTACTTATAACGAGTGACGACGGTCAACGAATACCATTCGATGGTGGAAAGGTTGTGTTGACGGTTCACTATAGAGAGAAAACATTATAATGAGTTTGGTACGATACACCCCTGAGGATTCAAAAGATTTTTTTGATGAGTACTACAAGATGCAAGCTGGAAATGGAATTGGAGTGTATAGTGGACGACGAGTGATGCCTAATATGAGAGGAAATGGACTTGGTAGTATTTTTTCAAGTTTACTCAAATCTGCAGCACCAATGCTGAAAAGAGGAGCAATTGGTTTGGGGAAAAGAGCACTGACTGTAGGTGGAAATGTAGCGCGTGATGTCATTGATGGACAAAGTTTTGCAGCGTCAGCAAAGAAGAGGGGGATGGCAGAGTTGAATGATCTGGGGGGAGATGTGTTCAATGCAATCCGTCCAGATAGTGTGAAAAGGAGAAAAACAAGAGGTGGAAAGAAGAGGAGAGGTGTTGGTAAACGTGGTATATTTTAATAGCTGTAGAATCCGGTATAAAGACAGCTGAGCTTGATATCTATATTCATTAAGCGGTAACGTTTCAAGCATTCATCACTCGCAAAAGATGGCTAGCCTAAATGGAACAACAGGTAATAAGTTGGAAGGTTCTTCCTACAACATAAATCCAACGTTGGATGTATTTGCTACGGAACCAACAAACATATCGGTAGAAAGATCGGAATATGTTGTCATCAGACCTGATAGGTTAGATCCTTATGGTAGTATTGAGTTAACCTTGTCAGGGAGCACTGAACATTACACAGATCTCTACAACTCATTTCTGCAAGTTGAAGCCACGGTTGTTCAAGATGATGGAGCCGAAATTGGTGGTAATGATGATGATGCAGTTGTGTGGATGGGGGATTCAATGCATACATTATTCAGCGAGTTGAAAATGTCGATAGAAGGAACCACGGTTGAATACGCTAACAACTACGGTTTACGCTCCTACTTTTCACAACTACTCGAAAACAGTGCAGAAAGAAAGAAATATCAAGGTAAGATGGAAGGATGGCTGTATGATGATTCAACTAGCAAAGACGGTGCTGATCACAAAACCGCTGATAAGAAAAAGAGGAGAGCTCTAATCATAGGTGGAAAGACAATAGAATTAACTGGAAAACCTCATCTCGCATTATTTCAGCAGAAAAAACTAATAATACCAGGTCCTACTATGCAGCTGGAGTTTGAGCGTGCCTCTGCCAAACTAGCTTTGTTTGCTGCGAATGAGACACCTGCAGGAGGGGCAAAGATTAGAATTGATAAATTTGAACTTCATCTTTGTAAAGTTAAGGTGAATCCTACAATACAAAACTCCCAACTCAGTTTGGCGTTGGAAGGTCACAACTACATTTATCCTGTTGATCGAAAACGGATAAAACTGTATGGAATTCGTGCTGGTGTTGCGCAGATCGATATCACTTTGGAAGAAAACAAACAAAAACCTAAACAAATTTATTTAGGTTTAGTTGATCACAATGCAATGAACGGACGTTTCGCCTTGAATCCATATAGAATGCAGCATGCTAGTGTTGATAGCATTGTATTGAGAGTTGGTGATTGCCCGATTGGAAGGAGATTTGAACCAAATTATGCTAGAGGAATTTTTGGAAGAGAATATCATCAGTTTCTACACGCTACCGGAACTTTGCTTGAAGGTGATAGTCTTGGTATTACGAAAGAACAATACCTTGATGGTACTACACTTTATGGATTTGATTTGACTGGTGATTTTCTTAAAGAAGGTTTTCACTCTATGAAAAATGTCACAACAAGTGTGGAAATTCGTTTTAGCACTAACACGACTGACGGATTATCCCTGGTAGCATACTTTGTAAAAGACGGTGTGTTGGAGATGGATAGCATTCTTCAATTAACTATCGGAGGAGACGCAGTGCTTTAAACAGAAAGTTAGAGATGAATACCATACAAATTCGGTCGATCTTATCTTCAGACGTTTTATGTCAAAGCGTAGGGATTCATGTTGGAGCTAGAGAACAGTTTTGGAAGCAAATTTGCAATTTTCCAACAGGATGTTTCGTATTCAACACCCATTATTCTCATCAACCCGGGGAGCATTGGTTGGCTGTGTACGCTAATGATTCAGAGGTAGATTTTTTTGACTCGTTTGGACGTTCTGTTTCCTTTTACCCAGATGTAAATGAAATACTAAGTATTCACGGAGGATATGGAACAATACAAAGTAATGAAACACAACTACAAAGTTTTTTGTCAACTGTATGTGGTGATTATTGTGTATACTTTTGTTTACTGAGAAGTAGAGGGTGGAGTATGGATGAAATTGTTAGAAGTTTACGAGATATAGGAGATAGTGAGATGAGAGATCACTCAATACGGAGATTTATCATACAGACATATCCTAACTTCGAGTTCATTCAAGATAATACAGTAGAAGGGATAGATGGAGTACATATACAAGGAACTAATTTACTAAGTAAATTGTTAAAATAGATTATTATACTTGATTTTTATTTGTTATGATAAATAAAATGAATAAAATACAACTTATCTCATTATTTGCACTAAACACTACAAAACCTATAAAAACTATTATTTTGTAATGTTTCAAGCAAGAAATAAATAAGTTCTTCTCATTTTCTTCCTCAGGAGCGCTCTGTAGCTATATCTAAAAGACATAGTAACTAATGACTCTATCATACATAGTTATATGAATTAATTTTACAAGAAATACTTCGGAGCTTTTTTTTAAAATAGATATGAAAACTTACCATCATAGAAGGCGAGTCACATCCTTTGTGTTATCGATTAAGACTTCGATGTACTGTTCTGGACAATTCTCTTTTTCATTTTCATCAAAGTAGGAGAGACAGCTGTGTTGCAGCGAAGTATCAAACAGTTCTGAGGTTTGAATGAAAGCTTGAAGAGCCGAGAGTAGAACGATATCATAGGAAATCATGTTGTTCGTATTTTGTCTTAGTCCTTTGAATACGATTACACCGCTTTTTTCAGCCACCACAGATGAAGCTATTTGAGCAGGGATGCTAAGATCTCCAATCAATAGCTCTCCATTCACCATGCATCTGTAATTAGCCACTATAATATCAGCAGTCTTGTTCCAACGAGTATCACATTTTCTTAGCATTCCAGGATTCTCATAAGCTATAACACTTCCTGGCGGAAAATCGTGTAGGTGAGCGACAGTGAAATAAGCCTGTATTTGTCTCAAACTCTTGTTGTACAATGAGTTGAATGGATCGTTGATCTTTCGATTACATCCTTGAGATTCAGCAGTACGAAAAATCACATCTCCTGTCTTTCCTTTGCCCATATAAATTAAAACAATTGGACGTGTTTGCTTAGCTTTATTAACAAGCAGTCCTATTTCGGTTGAAACATCACTCTTCACCCGAGTTCTCTTTTTATCCTTTCGGTAGTTGTAAATGATGACACACTTTGATTCATCACGGAATTCAACAGACAACACCTCCATAACCGTTGGTACTGGTAGTTCGCAGATTTCCACGGGCTCTTCAAGTTCTTCTAGACTATCTGGAGAGAGAGAGTTTATTAACCCGGCGCTCTTGTAGGTGAGAGTGGTTAGTTCATTACTTCCAGCATCTTGAAAGGGTATTCTGACGTGACGAAAAAGCGTTTCGTCTCCAACAGCCGACAAAGCTGGTTTTTTGCACTTCAAGCCAGTTTCAATATCATCTTTTGTCAAATCAATGAAAGATCGTTTTCTCATCGATGTTCTTTTTGAAGGCAGCTTGTTAGTAGGAGATGTGAATGAAGTAAAATCTTGTTGGGATTCTGGTTCATCAACCACCAATTGACTTTCTGCCATATCAAAGATAGGAGAAGGCGATGGGGAAAGGGTTTGCTTGGATCCTGCGTCTTCATTCATCGGTTGACTTCTTTCGTCTTGAGTATTCATTCTAAAAAAACAAAACATTTTGTTTAATTTTTCGTAATTAATTTTAAAAGATCATAAAGAACATAAACCTTCAGCTAGTAGTGTTAGCTAACAAAAAATAAATATTTTTACTCTTACCTTTATAAAGAAGATGAGCTCCTAGTTGTTGCAATGGAAGGTTTAGTAGATGTTGCTTCTCCGCTAGCCGTTGTAGAACTGGATGCTTTCTGTGTGAAAACAGTGGTTCTTAAATAGGTAAAGTTGCACTGATTAAATCCTATGAATCAACCTTTTTTCACGCGAATACATCCCAATGCTCTCGCGGGAATAAATAATTTATATTCACGCGAATGGAAACCGTTGCTTTCGCGGGAATAAAAATTTTATTTTCGCGCGAATACAAACCAATGCTTTCGCGGGAATATATATTTTATTTTCACGCGAATGGAAACCGTTGCTTTCGCGGGAATAAACATTTTATTTTCACGCGAATGGAAACCGTTGCTTTCGCGGGAATAAAAATTTTATTTTCACGCGAATACAAACCAATGCTTTCGCGGGAATATATATTTTATTTTCACGCGAATGGAAACCGTTGCTTTCGCGGGAATAAACATTTTATTTTCACGCGAATGGAAACCGTTGCTTTCGCGGGAATAAACATTTTATTTTCACGCGAATACAAACCAATGTTTTCGCGGGAATAAAAAAAATTTTTTCACGCGAATACAAACCAATGCTTTCGCGGGAATATATAATTTATTTTCACGCGAATGGAAACCGTTGCTTTCGCGGGAATAAAAATTTTATTTTCACGCGAATACAAACCGTTGCTTTCGCGGGAATAAACATTTTATTTTCACGCGAATACAAACCAATGCTTTCGCGGGAATAACTAATTTATTTTCACGCGAATGGAAACAGTTGCTTTCGCGGGAATAAACATTTCATTTTCACGCGAATAAAAACCAATGCTTTCGCGGGAATAAATAATTTATTTTCACGCGAATGGAAACCGTTGCTTTCGCGGGAATAAACATTTTATTTTCACGCGAATACAAACCAATTCTTCCGCGGGAATAAATATTTTATTTTCACGCGAATGGAAACCGTTGCTTTCGCGGGAATAAAAAAATTATTTTCACGCGAATGAAACAGGAATATTTCACGCGAATAACACTATCCTGATAGAGTTTTCGCGTGAGTGTTTTTATTGGTTATAAGTTAAATGAGTAGGAGTGTCTTATAGTATATAAGAACAACTCTCTACATAAAAATCATTCTCTTCAGCAATAACCTCAGGAGCATTAACTACTACAATAACCTCAGGAGTATCAACTACTACAGCTGATTTTCTTGGTGATAAGGTAAGAATTAATAAAAAAAACTATTTTAATCGAAGCTAAAATGTAATTATTTTACAACACTGTTTAATCATCCTATACTAACACATAACTTTTTTATTTTAGTTCATTATGAGTTCAAAGCCATATACAATAACAGACTTCCTCCCAGAGATTTATCACCAGTATATCAAAGAAAATGTAGCCGTGCAGGAAAATGCAAAATATCCATTAACATTGCAAGCTGTGTTATTCTGTATAACACAGCATTTGCTAACTTTAGCATCTTTATACGGAGAGCTACCCATACAGTACCAACCACATTCATTACACCAGAATGCTGACAATCAGAAAACATTATTAAAACTAACAATTCAAAACAATTTTGAGACAGTTTTGAAAATGTCAAAAATCGTAAATATTAACCATTTTTTAAAAAAAATTAAGAAAAAGGTATGGGATCAAGATCTCACACAAAGATTAGTTAAAGCCCAATGGAGTGAAGAACTAATGCTCAAGTTTAAACCTATTATTTTACGCTATATTCAAACAGATGAATGTTTATATTCATCTATTACTTCGTTTGAAGTTATGTTATGGCTTTTTCAAGAACATAAACTTTAATATATACAATCATATAATATTTAATTTCTATTCAATGTACATAAATATATATATATATATATATAGCTATCGAAAATATGAGTTCGAGTTATGTAAAACAATTATCAAAACTTAAATGCCATACATTCAAAATCTAGCTGCCATATGAGTTCAAATTAAGTAAAAAAAATAATCAAAACTCAAATGCCACTTAAATGCCATTCAAATGCCACTCAAATGCCCCTCAAGTAAAATACAATATAAACTCGGCGAATTCATCCAACGTCGTAACCCATTGTCTCAACTCCAAGATCTAATCCACAAAAAAACACTTGGTAGGGAGATCTGCTCATATATTACTACTAACAGCTAAAGAGTTTTCGATATGAAACTCTTCTAACACTAAAGCTCTTAAGGAATGATACTACAACAGAGATTCAGAAAATTCGTTGTCAAGTACAACAACAACGTCAACTAAAACGACTAAATACACCTATTTCTATCGAACAAGGGCGCAAAAATCTTGCTATAAGAAGAAGAGCTACAAGAGCGAGGACTCATCAATCGGGCACAAAGATCTACAAAAAACTAATTGTAATACCATTTACACTCAGTTCTTTATGAGCTATTTTATCTTTATGAGAGAAATACATCTGTACATTCTTTCAACATTATAATAGAACTATTCAATACCCTATCAATAAATAACCTATCTATGAACACCACGATTATGTATGAAGAAAACAGCTTGAACTTTCTTATATTCAAGTGTCATAAAAAATCGCAATATAAACCCCCTTGCCCAACTAAACGCAATACAAAAAATTAAATCACCCGGTCCACACAAAAAGCTACCCAACACAACTAATTACAAAACACCTGGTGCACACAAAAAGGCACCTCAGGCACCAGGCACCCAAACAATGCACCACGAGAACCTACAAAACATCAAACAAATACACATACACATACAAAAAATTGTCCAAACACACATTCAACACCATAATAATTACCACACATTCAAACAACTGGTGCACACAAAAAGGCACTTCACCGGGTTCACTCGGGAACAGGGGCATACTTTACATATAAAACCAGGAGAACCTTCTAATCCATACACTCCATGACAGAGATCTGCTCCCCTATTACAATAACCATCTACCAAAGACTACCTCGCTGATACTTACTGCTAGAGAATAAGCAAGTTGATGTTGTACACGCAGGTAGTCGATGTCATTCAACTAAGCTGTAGATCGATAAAATGATTTGTCGACAATTCTATAGCTCATCACGTGAGTTGGGTGGCTAGCTATTCAATGTATTTCCCTTATTGTTCTCTTCTAATGTATGGGTATTCAAGTTTATTTAAGAATTACCTTCATTGATAATGTCTAACGATGAATACCAAGCATACTTTTCTGATGAGTATGGAGCTTTCTCTTACCCTGCAAACTAGACTATAGGGCTGCAGAGCCAGCAAACTAGACTATAGGGCTGGAGAGCCAGTAAAACTATTTGCTCATACTAGAATAAGCTCTGGTGAAAATAAAACACCAAATGCGACTGCGGGAACAAAGCAATACTAGAAAACAGCTTGAGAAGAGAAGCCAAAATCTGCTGTCAACATATTTTCCGTTTACTAGGAAACTGCAAGTAGGGTTCAAATAGGTTATAAAATATATTATAATCAATACTGAACCAGATCTTAGAGTTTTTGGCTGATTGATGCGATAAGATTTGCGGTAAATGAATGACTATTAGTCCTTAGAGAAGCAGAGCTTAAGTATCACAAGGAGATGCCAGACCTGCAAGCTAGTTGGGGTGTCTTTACTGCTTGTTTTAGAAAACTGGTTTCCTGCTCAAAACACTTCGAAAAAGAAATCACAATGTCATAGGGTAAATTAAAACAGCACAACTGAATAACTGGGACGATTGCTGATGATAGAAAATGTCATACTTTGTATCAGAGACGTTGCTGAAAGTATGTAATGATCATTTCATTTACAAGTCTATATTTTCTTAGATTTACAACAAAACTTTCCAAGAAGGAAACGTCAGGCAGAGTTGAATCGACTGACGTTGTATGGAATGAAGCATGTTATGCAGAGTATATAAATAGACCAGTAGCATGTGTATTATAGTTATGAGGTCACGTGATGTAAGTCGATAGGCTCAGTACGAGCTATTGAAAGCGAGTAGTAGATTGCTAGTTGCCCACTACTTGAGCTTTACAATACATGGCATAGTTGAGTAGTTAGCCACATCACAAAGTGCAGTAAAGTGAAAGACATCAACTTACGCAGATCAGTCCACAGTACCAGAATGCAGCAGCAGAGTCATCAGTGGCAGCAGCCTCACATGCAGCAGCCCCAGATACAGCAGCAGTATGTGGGTCAGAACCCTGGAGTGACAGTTATCACACAAAACCCACCTGATGTTGATAGAAACAAACTGAAACCTTCAGCCTTGTCTCAGATGAAAGGGTGAGCATTTCATTGCTTCTACTGTATTCAAAGAGCGTTCTTTTATACGGCTGTTGAAATAGTGCGACAGCTCTCCCTCTTGTCCACGTCAACTGAACCTAACATAAGCTGTTAGCTCTCTCTGCTCTGCCCTGTAGGTTGTCCATAACTCAGATAGCTATGGGTTCTCTCTGCGTTTTATTTGGGATTATACTAGTTTGTTTGGAGTACGCCTATGACGCCCCTACCTACCATTTCTCAGATGTTGGCTATGGTATCTGGAATGGTGTCTATGTAAGCTATATTTTATTATGCAATGTATATTATTTTCAACCCAACATATTTTATCAAAGAAAATGTTAATTGAAATAACTGCCAATTTTACAAACCATCTACCATATGAGGGGATACAGCTCTAAATATTTGTTGTAGTAAAATTGTTCTTGTGCCACCATATAACAGACAGGAAGGTGGGTGTGTAGCAGTCCTAATATTTCTGTTGACAGTTTATAATTGTTGGAGGGGTTGGACTTGGAGCTGTAAGAAACAACACCAACAACTGGGTAAGTCTACCAGACATTCCGCAGATGATGTGGTATATCATTACTTGCACGCTAGTATTGTGTGTTTATGTACATTGAGGAATGTAATCATTGGTGATGTAATTACAGATAATATCGGCCATGATCTTAAACATCATTTGCTCCACCATCTTTTTCCTGCCGATGCTCATCCTTTGCGCAGTGGGATTGGGTATTGCTGACAACCACCTGTGGTGTTACCAATTTATTGATGACTGTGGTGACACTTCGGTGAGTGGACCAACTTCAGGGGTGGATGCTAGCTAGTGCAACCTGTACTTTATGGCAACCTGTACTATAGTTGGAGACATCATGTAATATAGAGTAGCTAGATGGCTAGATATGTCACATGTACTATATCTAGATATGTCACATGTACTATATCTAGATATGTCACATGTACTATAACTAGATATGTCACATGTACTATAACTAGATATGTCACATGTACTATATCTAGATATGTCACATGTACTACATCTAGATATGTCACATCTACTATATCTAGATATGTCACATGTACTATATCTAGATATGTCACATGTACTATAACTAGATATGTCACATGTACTATATCTAGATATGTCACATGTACTATATCTAGATATGTCACATGTACTATATCTAGATATGTCACATGTACTATATCTAGATATGTCACATGTACTATATCTAGATATGTCACATGTACTATATCTAGCTATGTCACATGTACTATAACTAGATATGTCACATGTACTATAACTAGATATGTCACATGTACTATATCTAGATATGTCACATGTACTATATCTAGATATGTCACATGTACTATAACTAGATATGTCACATGTACTATAACTAGATATGTCACATGTACTATATCTAGATATGTCACATGTACTATATCTAGATATGTCACATGTACTATATCTAGATATGTCACATGTACTATATCTAGATATGTCACATGTACTATATCTAGATATGTCACATGTACTATATCTAGATATGTCACATCTACTATATCTAGAGATGTCACATGTACTATAACTAGATATGTCACATGTACTATAGTTTGTTACGTTACGCTGCAGGTTAACCAATCCATAATTGCCTTCAACAGTTTGATGATGTTGATGTGTATTGCTGAGCTGATTGTCACAATCTGGAGTGCTGCCCTCTGTTGTGGAGCTGTATGTAACTGTTGTTACCCTTCACAAGGTGGTCAGGTGTATCAGTGCGTCACCACGACAACTACAGTTCCCATGCAACCAGCTCCTACTACAGTTGTCTATGGTGCCAATGCACCAATGTATCCCAACTCAAGCCCTTACAGTAAGTTATATGAAGATGAGCATTGTCTATGGTTTTCTTGAGTACTACTACTGAAAAGTTGCAACAAGCTCTACATAAATCTAGTCGAGGGTAGACAACTTCTTATATACATTAAACTGTTTTATACATCCTTAGATCCTGCTCCTGTTCATCAACAACCGCCGGGTGGTTACATGGTACAACCTCAAGGACTACCGAGCTACGATACAGTGGTACAGAACACTCCTACTCAGAACTCAGGCTACGAGCAAGCATTGCCCCCTACAGCTAAACCAACTGCCCCTGAGTATCACAGCAACCAATAGATTGTGTATTGTGTAGCCTGAGAAACCACATGCTGGTTTCGTCAGTAACATCAGCGTAACAAACATCAATAGAAGCAAATGCATATGGTGTGGAATTAAGCAGTTTGTTTTTACCAGAAATTATATTTATTTTGTGTTACATCCTATTATACCATAATTGTTACCTGGTAATACTATTCGCTTGCGTTTTAATGACTGAATATGGAGATATTCCGTTAGTTACTGTCACAAAATGTTTTCATGCGTAAGTGCATGTCTTTGCGCATGTGTAGAAGAATCTTTTTGGACTGATGAGATTATTTTTGTACACATTTTTTCGTTGATTTGAAGTTGTGTTTTCTTTGCATTCATAATAACATTATAATTATTGAGTGGACAACTTCAGATTGATTTTTTTTAGTATAGCATAACCTGGTGTGAGAATGTATCCAAGTTTTGGACTCTCTTTGTATGCGAAACGGTATTGAATGCTTGATTGGTTATCAGCAACAATATGGAAGTCATTAAGGGGATTGGAATGAACGTACACACGAAGGAAAGCAGACAGAGCTGGAATGAACGGAGATACCTCCTGGAATGAAATAAACATCGACAGACCTAGAATAAATGTTGACTTTGCTGTAAAGAAGAACTTTTTGCCATTTATTCCTGGCATTGCCTGCATTTGTTCTTGGTGACACATAAAATACCATTTCGACTTTCATTCCAGAAGCGGAGGGCTTTACCAAAAATGGCAAGACTTCATATTTCAAGAACGAACATCAAAATGGTAGTTTATATGTCGCCATAAATAAATGTCAAAATTTTTTTCTCCATAGCAAAATCAACATTCATTGCAGGTCTGTTAACATCCATTCCAGGAGGTGCTTCTGCTAATCCCAGCTTTGTCTGCATTTATTCCTGTCGGCGATCACACTTGCCCTATGTTCATTCCAGTATCCGTTATTAACCACTAGGGCCACTAGGAAACCGTAATATGGGAATTTGTATATTATTTAATATTGATACTAATTCATAGCTGCTTATTTGGTTGCATATATCTGACTGAGTAAATCGATTGATAAAATGTTTACTGATTGATTTGTTTGGCTTAGTTTGTCAAACGTGGAATCAGGAATTTGATTAGATATACATTTAAGGTTGTCTTCTCCATCTCGACAAAATTTATTATTAGAGTTGTCTTTCCGATAAACACTAACCGATGCAATAGATCCTGATTGGACATACTTCATTCAAAAATGGCCAATGATGAGCCGTGTTACAAAATATACGTCATCCGCGGCTCACTGAGATGGCAAATATCGATTTAGTCAAGCCACGGCAAGTTATTGTTGGTGGTTGTAAAGTACTGATTACTTTTTCTGAAATTTTTTTGTGTGATTATCAAATATTCAAATGGCTGTTAAGCATAGTTGAATGGATTTTGTAGTGGTCCACCCTGTGATTTTCACAGTTTGATACCTATCCATTTTGTGCTGCACTATCCTAGCTGACGTAAGTACTACTAGTAGTTGGTCATTGGTAATAATTAATAATAATTATTATTATTATTATAACTAGTACCAAAACTTGAACTCATTAAAACAGTATAATGATAGTTCGTAGAAGAAGCAGCACTGTTAATAATCGTCATTCGTCCATCACCATTTTCTCACCATTATGGTGGTACAATAATATATATTAGTACTATTTATTAGTTGGAGGAATAAAATTATTCTAATAATAATAAATAATAATAATTATTATTATTATAATATATTATAATAATTATTAATAATAATGTATTAATTATTATTAATTATAATACTTACTTATTACTGTAACTAAGTCTACTACTACTATTAGTAGTACTACTGCTACTACAACAACTTTTTTGGAATAAATTTTGGGGCAAGGAGGAGGGACTCAACAGATAATAATAATTAATAATAATAGTACAAACATAATTTTATATTTATGAATAATAGTAATACATACATACTACTTGGGTAGTAATGTATTTTTTGTGTATGTATCATCATCATCATTAGTTAGTACTGTTGATTATAATAATTTATCATCATCGTGATTTTGTGTGTGCTCATCACCAAAACTATTATCATTATGTTGTTGTTGTATCAGCACTCATCTTTGTTTAGATTTATTTAAACTTATTACTGGTAGTGTTGTAAAAATGGCTCTCTTCTCCCTCCTTTGTCATTACAAAAGGATGTTGTTTAAATTTTTACTTATCATTCATACCCCAGCAATTGTTCATTTCCTGACATGCCTACAGTAATTAATTAATGTTATTCTTATAATTGTTGTATTTTTTATGCATGGTGAACAAAAGATGAATTGTGATCAATTATTGTTATTATAATAATATTACGTGTTCCGGATTCCATTTTGAAACAGCGTTAATAGTAAGTAATACAGTTCCAAGTAGTGTATTGCTATATACTGCTTGTATTTCGTATCATTTTCGATGTTCAAGAGTGTTTGAGGCAATAAATAAATATTGCCCGCGATGAAGGCTGCCCAAGTTCAACCTTTAGCACCTTCTAGAAAAAACGGTCACGTACTAACTAATATATACTATGCGGTAGAAAGAAGAACTATTTTGTTGCTGGTTGTGACGAATGATGACGTTCATTGGAGTTTGGAATGGACTAGAATGAATGTCAGACAGACAGTCAAACCTGATGAACATGGATATAACAGAAATGACCAGAAAATAATATTTTCACATTTATTATAAAGAGTGACGACGCATTCCTATTGTCATATTTCTAGAAAGTTCATTTAGGGTCTTTATTTAGGACTAAAATCTTGAAACGAAAGTCTAAAATATGTATTTTATATAGTTGGTAGTGAACATTGGCATCCTGAATGAGCATCAAAATATTCGTATTTTCTCTAAAATCAACATTCATATGTCTACATGTATTGCAGGCCAGTCATTGTGGGGTGTGTTAATGTTCATCCCAAGTTTTTTTTGCATTCATACCTTTCTTACGCACATTTTTTATTGCTTTGACTTCAATTTTCAATGCTACTGCTGTTGGTTCGCAAGTTTGAGTCAAGATTATTTAGTTCCCTGCCGGCACGTTCTTGGCCATTATTGAGATTAGATAATCGTGTTCATGCCGCTGCGGTTATAAAAATAGATAGAGAATATTCACTTGATTCTTTATTATTGATAGGTCAAGTTGCTGCATCATATCAATTTTACAAACTTTGACATTACGGCGGTTTTGTTGAAACTGCCGATGTGAAGACTGTTGTAGCATATTTGCGCTGGTAGTTGCTAGTAATTATGTCATTTTACGAGGTGATATGTTAAAATATGTATGTACGGAATGAAACCGTCAAGGCACTACGTCCAATCACAACATTGAAAGTTGGCTGGAAAAGCAACTTGTTATACTATGTTTGCTAACAGTCATTACTAGTCTTTCTATAGACTCGGTTCACACCAACACACTACAAAATACCATAAAACTTTGTTACAGCTACAGTTCAGAACTGGTCGGCACTGAAGCAACTGTTGAAACAATCGTTTTATAGCGCATCAGTTCCGTATCCATATTAAAACATCTTGGGCCCGGATTCAGTTTCAAGACGATGCGGAGCCAGTATTGTTGTAAACCGATTTAAACAGGTGGTATTTTCGCTGCCAACTTCGGTGTTCACATTTGCATGGTGTGCGCACTTACGTTATGGTGTGCACCAGTGGTAATGGGACCTTATCTCTATATGAAAGGGTCAGCGTTCTGTTGGTAAAGTCATCAATTGGGTTACAAGTGAGCTGTGACCAGCTGGTTTGGCAAAACTTGGCAATTTAAAGTGAGACACAATTTTGTTATTAAAATAATTTTAACTAATCACTTTTGAATAGGCGTAGGCAGCTCTCAGCATGTAATAGAGTTGTCAAGTTACTGCGATGCTTCTATTGCAAAGATTAACATTGACATACATCTCATTCCATTCTTATCAGACAAGTCTCTTTTAATGGCCGTCACATCTGATTACCATTCATATCAGATTTGAGTGATTCTTCTTTGGCCTTCACATAAGCAGGCGATGTTTGGGATGTAAAGGTTAACACTTGTTGATGCTGCCTTCAACCTCTATTCTTAGATCACCAACAATACCAACCTAGACTGAGAGCAGAGATCGCAGCTATAATATATCGTATAACATGGGGTGTACTATGAGCGCCGAGGAGCGAGATGCTCAAGCAAAGAGTAGGGCCATTGAGAAAGGCTTGAAGGAAGATGGCGTTCAAGCAGCTAAGGACATTAAACTTTTGTTGCTAGGTATGGTCTATTGGTTTGCTGGTAGTTTCTAATAAGCTATTTGCAATGGCTTTATAATATTTGTAAGCTCATTGCTTGTGACCGTATTTATAAAATAGTTTCTCCTGCCACTAGAGCTGTACACCAGTATATTCATTTAGACTAAATACCAAGATTTGATAAGTTTACTCCCAAGCTAAACAAAAAAAATTATTACCACATAGCGCAGATCGTAACTCGCCAATTATTATTATTTAATTTTAAACAATCCCCAAACTGTAACCGGCCATAATTTTGTAGTTGATCGTTTTGTTGCTCTCAATGCTGTTGAAATATAACACGGAGTAAAGCCAGACATACTGTACCCTATTTATTGTACGCTCACAACGGTTGTTGTCATACACTGCGTTATCTGATGAATGTGTAAGTTATATGAAACTGTTTGATGTCTCCATATTGTACTGCAGGAGCTGGCGAGTCTGGAAAGAGCACTATTGTAAAGCAAATGAAGTGAGTACCAGTTATTTACTTCCACGTCTGGTTTTACTCATTTCATAAAATCAATTATCTCGCTTGTCACATTGTCACAGGTGTTGGTTGTACATTGAACCATGTTGTTAAGAGATCAGTGTACTGTATCACTCCTGTAGAATAACAACGATAGAATTCATTCGGCCGAATGCACACAAGTGTTGCTGCTGCGTAATAGACATTTTCGGCTAAGTTCATGTGAAAAACTGTGCTAATTTTCAAGTGTTCTCGAAAGAGGATGCGCGCGAAGCTGGCAAAATATGTAGCCGTGCATAAGAGCAAATTTATCAAGTCGTCTATCCTTACAACTATTATAAATTGTAAAGGCTAAAAATTGAAAAATAAATTAGTAATATAAAAATAATAATTATTTATATTATCATAATAAATAATTATTTCCACTAAAGCAATAGAAACAAATAAATAATAACTCTTAGCACTGGTAATATAGTGTTACTGTAACTCAAAGATATTCCACATGATAAAATATTAGAATTATTATGGCCTTGCATCAACGATCGTTGCTTGCATGATGACGACTCATTGTTATTGTTACTGTATCCAAACCGGAAATATTGATTGACATAAAACGATTCTGTTTTTAATTGCTAATCAAAAATGCAGACAAGACAACTCCTGATTTTCAAACCAGCATTGTTTCTCGCTAGCTCCTTCGCTTTGAATTTCTTGCGAAGTGACAGTGTGGAAAAATCCTATTTTATACTTCCCGAAACAAGAGAAGTTCACCCATTTGTCACAATGGTACCTTCGCGCCAACTTGGCTGAAAACGCCTAATATGGCCCAGTCCCTTCTACAAACATGTGCAAAAGATTTTCGATGAGTTTTTACACTCTGGCTTTCAGACTTTATGTTCATATGCCATAAATGACTATGTTAGTATGAAACCTTACATCTTTCGCGAGGTAAAGTCAATACATTTCCAGCCATCTACAAGTTTAAATGCTCTTTGAAGTTGCAGTGATTGAATGGTTGAGGCAGTACGTTAAGCACCTCATAAAACCAAATACTGGACACATACATATAAAACAATGGTGTGGTTAGTAAGATGAATCAGTCTATACTGTTACAGTAACAAAGCACAATAAACTAAAACTTGGCTCAGTCCATTAAGTACAGTGTACTAGGAATTGTTACTAGCTGTTAGTGACTCCTGGTGGTAAACAGTGAGCCGGCAATGACAACCTCACCTCCTGTAAGAGCTTCAATCATCAATAGATAATAATAAAGTAACTTTGAGCCTTCTGGAAACCATGGAATGTGGCACCGCAGATTATTTTCACATGCTAGTCAATCGTATCTATCTGTGATAGATTGTGCTGAGTGTTTGTTTAGTTCCCTGGGCTATCGTGAAGGGGTCGTGTAGAAGTGCGCATTCATCTTTAGTCGAATTGAGCGAATCATTCGTTTTGTAACAACTTGAACAAAGGGATGGACAGATATATGCTGACGCCTGTGCCTAAGCATCGCTATAGATGATCATTCATCAACTGCTTGTAAGACTTGTTATTTTCCTAGCCTTTGTTTGCGTATTGATTCCCGTGGGGGCTGAGCTGAAAAAGCTGCTATAGCGCTATAGCTTCACGAGTTGAACAAATTCATTCCCTGGTGCATGTGTAGTAGTAGTCACATCCGTGAACTAATTTATCTTTGCTCCAGTTTCATATTCTTCTCCTCTAATTTAACCTTGCCATTTGAATTCTTAGACAAGTTCAGTGGCTCCGTGCTACAGATTTGCGGCCGTGGAAACCGTATTAAGTCCAGAAAATTTATGAAGTTCAAAAGTGATCAAATCTGGAGATTTATTCCATTAATCCAGCAAAATACCATTAAGTCTCATTCATGCAATTCATCGCAGGCAGGATTCTGTGGGATTAGCGTGGACACCAGTATGTTACATTAGTAAAGTGTACAAGTTCTCACAGATTTAAGGATTAATCATAAATCTGCCTGACGCGTTCTGAGGATGTACTGTAATGCGTGGATTAACTACCACAGCCTGCCTATATCAATGAAACTATCTATAAGCAATCTGCTTGAATATCTTCTACGTTTGATTATTTTGTAGTCCTACGAATCAACTATATTTACTTTTGTCGCAGAAAAACCTTAATAATAATACAAACTTTTTGCTTAGTAGTAGTTAATTATGTATTATTTGTGTTGTATCTGGTTTATTATTTAATTGTTCAAAACCTAAGTGGGATTCCTATTGTTGAGTCGTACTGTAAAAAATCACTTGATTGCAAACTACATTATCGCTAATAAAAAATACACCAATAAATAAAAATATCAACAATGAAGTCAACTTTTTATGCAACAAGAAAGGTCATAAATTGATTTAGTGATGTAATCAACAGGTTGTAAATGATGAAATTCTGATAATCGGATCATATTTCAGTTTTCGTTGAGCGAATGAAAAACTCTTTAAACTGCTTTAGCAAACTGCACTTTCTTTTATTATTCTTAGAGATCACTGTACAATCGTCTCTTCTGGCACACATAACCCTAAGTCAGCACACACAACCCTAGGTCAGCACACACAACCCTAGGTCAGCACACACAACCCTAGGTCAGCACACACAACCCTAGGTCAGCACACACAACCCTAGGTCAGCACACACAACCCTAGGTCAGCACACACAACCGTAGGTCAGCACACACAACCCTAGGTCAGCACACACAACCCTAGGTCAGCACACACAACCCTAGGTCAGCACACACAACCCTAGGTCAGCACACACAACCCTAGGTCAGCACACACAACCCTAGGTCAGCACACACAACCCTAGGTCAGCACACACAACTGTAGGTCAGCACACACAACCCTAGGTCAGCACACACAACCCTAGGTCAGCACACACAACCCTAGGTCAGCACACACAACCCTAGGTCAGCACACACAACCCTAGGTCAGCACACACAACCCTAGGTCAGCACACACAACCCTAGGTCAGCACACACAACCCTAGGTCAGCACACACAACTGTAGGTCAGCACACACAACCCTAGGTCAGCACACACAACCCTAGGTCAGCACACACAACCCTAGGTCAGCACACACAACCCTAGGTCAGCACACACAACTGTAGGTCAGCACACACAACCCTAGGTCAGCACACACAACCCTAGGTCAGCACACACAACCCTAGGTCAGCACACACAACCGTAGGCCGTAATAAGTATCATTTCTGACAATCACAGCATTGCTAAATAAATATATTCCGATTGAATACCAGACAACTCTATTTGGCACTTCATCCAACGTCATACGTTGATTTGATTTGTATCAATAATTCTTTGCAAAGTACATTTTACTAGCAATATATAATTCACTGAACATTACTAATGTTGGTGCAACAAGCATTCAATTATTCTACGGGCACAAAAGATTTAATTGTGTAACCAATTGCACTGTTTTGTAACACTGACCAACCTAGATTGAAGTCTTGGAAATGAATGACTGACTGGTGGGTGTTTATTGACTGTTTAATAATGAATGTATGGAATGGCAGCACATTTGTTTACTGAACATAAGCTTGCACACTCTGCCTAGTTAACTGTAATTAGCTAGTAAACTGGAGTGGTGCTAGCAGTGGGAGGGATGGGCCGAGTTTCGTATCAGCATAAAGTGGATATGCGTGTCAAACTTATGCTACTTGCTTGAAAATTGACGCGCATATTTGCATTTTAATTTTTTTAAACAGTGGTAAGATCTGACATGTTTCAAGATAACTTAAAAATGAGTTTTATTAGTTTTTTGTGCTGTGGTAAAGAAATGGCATGGTCATTCAATGGACATGCCCCTGGTCGAGCACTGCTCATCGATACGTCTGCACTGCTACATTGATTATTATTTTGCTTCGCGCAACAGAGAGTTAATGTCTCTACATCAGGAAATATCTTATTGATTGAAAACTGCTTGCAGCGCACAACTATTATATCTGCCTCTATTTTTAAGCCAATGTTGATACAACTTAGAATATCACAGGTCAATGGTCTTTTCCTCCGCTTCTTAGTTGATTTTTGTTTCGTTTCTATTCAAGTAGTTTCACTATTCCGATAAATAATCGGATACTCGAATAAATAAATAAATAATTATTAATTACAATAAATGAATTATAAATAATTAATCATAATGTAAAAATAATTTAACTGTTTCAGCTAATAATTTCTTCTGCAGAATCATCCACGAAGGCGGATTTACTCAAGAGGACAATCAGCAATACAGACCAGTGGTATTCAGTAACACCATACAGTCTCTGGTAGCTATCATAAAAGCAATGGGCACTCTCAACATAGGCTTTGCCAACTCAGCACGACAGGTTGGTAACTGTTGCACATTTCATTTACTCAAATCTGACTGTGAGAAGTTACAATCACTTGACCGTGTGTTATTGTACTAGAGTGATGCATCTATGGTGTTGGACGTGGTGCACAATATGGACGACACAGAACCCTTCAATGACGAACTGCTGGCAGCGATGGGTAGATTGTGGGCTGACGATGGACTACAGCAATGCTTTGCTAGAGCCAATGAATACCAACTGAATGACTCCGCTAAATAGTAAGTGTTCTTGAGAAGGAGAGGATAAGAACTAGGGCTATGTGTGTCATCGCCTCGAACTTTTGCTTCAATGTGGGGTAGCCGGCATTAGCACATTTCAGTCAGAACATAAGTGTGGTGCCTAAGATCAATAGTACTGTTTCACTGAGATTGACAGTAGAATCACTACCTGCATCAAAAGGTGTGATCAAAAAAGTTAGTTGACAAAGGGAATGACCTTTGTGCAAACATTGATTAACAAATGTAACATCAAATTGACGATCAAAGTTAAATTTGTACTTTTTGAACTGACAGCGTTTGATGTGCTGCCAGAGTGCAACAACTTTGCGGACAGCGTCAAGGCAGCGATACACATGACATCCTAGATACATGATCACATTTGTTGCTATGTGACATCGCATTATAGCGTTTGAAAAGATCAATATGTGATAGGAACCTTACAGTAATAGTCTGTGCATGTCAGCGATCTGCCAGCGCCTATGCTACTTATCACGGTATAATTGTTTAATTGTCTGATTATTTGACTTCTATCTGTCCCCAGTATGACAGCCGCTATGTTTACTCCTCGTGGAGAGTGTTTATGTAGGGGAAAAACATATGACGGGCAGTAGAAGCTGTAAGTCGAAAGACAGTCGACTGCTCTTATTGTAGTTTTCTGCCAACACCTGAGTTAGTATCCTACATTATCTGAATAGCAAAACTTTAACATTGCACATTCCTGTTTGCGGGATAATAAAGAGTATTATTTGAATTGTTGTGTCTGATCTAGCGGTGTCAGTGTGTAGCCTGTTTGTGTGTCTAATGTATAACACATGGCTTAAGTGTGCGTGATTAATTATCATTTAGCTGCGTCTAAAGCCTGGTTCACATTGTCAGTGATGCATCAGGGACTGTCAGTGACTAGTGTCACTGATCATCACTGATGCATCACAGAAATGATGTTCACATTATCCTAATTCAACGCCGAATTCAGCCCACTGACAATCGGGAGCAGTCAGTGATGCTATCACTGACAACAACGCATTCACAATAAGCTCGACCTATAAACCACAACAACCAATAGAACGCAGTTGAGAGGTAGCGACTAGCAGTCAGTGATTAGCTGTGATATAGCAGCAATTTCAACTGGTATATTTATAAATAATAAAAAAACTATAGTACAATTTAAGCTCAATATTATTTATTGCTTATTTGGTACAGCAATAATAAAATATGTGGATAAATTATTTTAGCTTAAAGTCGCACAGTGATTGGTGATAGTCACAGATATATTTCTGGCAAATGTGGTAAAAGCTGAATTAAGTGGAGCACAGAGATCATCATCATGATGATATATAGACTCGTTGATTAGGCCAATTCTCTTCACCACCTAAAACCAAAATAATAATTAATAAGATTGACTGAAGTGAGTGTTAAACTACTTATTAATAATAATATTTATTATTATTACAATATAATAAATAACGTTGTTTTTTTTTTGTACTTATTTTTTATTATTTTCTTAACAAGTTTCAAAGATAATGAATTTCAATATTTTAAATGTTAAAAAAGTTACAATTGGGTGTCATCATTATTTATGCGCTGCACTCAGTTGATAGCACTTATTATAATTTATTATTTATCATGATAATTAATTATTATAATAATAATAATTATTATTATTAATTACATCATTGATTTTATTTTTTATTAGTAGTTATAATAATTAGTACTAATTAACAATAATGATGATAATAAAAAACAGATAACAGTTACTTACAGTCAATTCAATCAATAAATAAATTGGCAGCAAAAAGAATAAAAAATGGCAAACAACAAGTAATAATTATTATTTATTAATAATAAATAAATAATTATTACTTCTTTATTATTTAGGTTTATTATTTTTTTGAATTAAGATCAATCTAATCTGACATCTCTTACCTGACAATGGTGTGTAGATATTATCTTCATTTAGAGTCTCAACTAATTTTCTCTTTAAATATTATAATTTAAGAAAACAAACCAATAAAAAGTCAATGACGGATTATTATTTTATTTATTATCCGTCGTTGGGTGATGAGTGGAAGGTTATGACAGGTAGAGCGGTTAAATTTTTATAGGTCAACTCAGACCTATCGCTGACAAACGGCGTTCATTGGTTCACATTGCAATAATGGATCGCCGTAATTCACCGATGTCGGAAAAGTTTGACACTGCCAAACTTTCCCGATGGAGCGGCGTTATGGCGGCGACAACGGTATTGGATGTTCACATCATCGGCGATAAGACAATTCCCACTATCGCCGTAGCAATCGGTGACAATGTGAACCAGGCTTTACCCAGTTAATTATTGCCAAACAAAGATGTGCTCGGAGCTGCACTCAGCTGTAAAGTGACCCAGTTTCAACTTCAAATTAGGAGAACACAACTCTCAATGTTTCTGCTCTGGCTCATTTCTTGTATTTTGTGCAGTTTTGTGACGGGTGGTGGGTGGTTTGTGCGCGTTTAGAACTTATCACTCTTTGTATGTGGCTGTTTCTGCAGTTCACAAATCTGGCCTTTTGTAGTTTCCTGGATGCGCTAGAAAGAATCGGTGAGCCAAATTACATCCCATCCGAGCAGGACATTCTCAGAACCCGAGTGAAAACCACTGGAATAGTAGAAGTTCACTTCTCTTTCAAGAGTCTCAACTTTAAGTAAGTTCATTATTCGTGGAAGGTAAAACTGTAAGTACATGTAGCGATCGCTTGGTAATTCAGCATTTACCTCTTCAGTATCTCGTAAGATCACAAAGGTAATCGCTAGCATTTTATTTGAGGCTTTCATCGAGATCAGAAAATCGCTAGCCACTCTCTTGATCTTGATCAACCAATCACAACGCAGTAATGCTTGACCACCATTTCCAATAATATCATGTAACGTGTTAGTGCCCCAGTCTATCAATGCTTACATAAATATTTGTGAGCTGTGGTTTGACCGAAATCTCTAAAGAATGAATATTGCTGAAAAAAGCCTCAATTTTGTTTAAAAAGTTCTCCTGTTGTTAAAAAAAATTGCTTGTACAATCTCCATGTTTATTATTAGCTGGTAGTTTCTAGTGAGTAGTGACTAGTACATACTAGGAGTTACTAGTTATTACTAGGAGTGACTAGTTATTACTAGGAGTTATGAGCTGCCAGGCTGTGCCTGCCAACGTAGCACAGAAGCTTAACTGCGTGAAGTTTGTTGTTGGATTCTCAGAAGCTATTAGATTTTACATAAGGCAGCGGCAGCGAAGTGCTGCCGCTGCCTTGACTAGATTTTATTCGGGCTTCCAGTGTGATTCACACAGCGCGGAGCTCCATCTAATTATTATGGTATTTGTATAGCGATTATAAGTTCCCTTTAATATTGTATTGTATGTTAGGTTATGTACGCGATCATTCCCTCTTATACTCTGTACCCAGTTGCTTATGTAATACCTCTTACTGCCCATTACTAATATAAACGAAAGGTCTACTCCGCTGGTGCTATGTTTTGTTGTCTTACATTCCTGCTATCCATAGCCGGTGTTCATTCTGTCGCCAGATTGACTTTGTTGCACTCGCATGAAAGGAGTTGTAACTGTACAATTGTTTTTTAAAATATCATTGTTCGGTTTTACAATGCATATAATTTGAAAGATTTTTGTGTACTGATTGCCCTTGTTTACAGCCACGACTGGCAATGCTGTCGTATTGTTTTAGGCCTCATTCCTTTACCTAGCAAAGTCATCTCCCCTTGTTTCTGGGCCTTTTGGGTTTCATTGCAGGTCAAATGCTGGATGTGGAATGTAATAGAAATATTAAGCGTTGTGATCGCAATTTGTTCATTGGTTTGCTCCGATTTACTTGCAGAAAAATTGAAAATCTAAATAATAAATAAAGTTGGTTGTGGGTAACTTTTGCTACGACTAGGACGGATGGGAAATGGTGGAAGATCATTTACTTGAATGAAAGTTATGAAATACTTCAACTTTTTGTGGCACACAGTTTGAAGAGCTAACGGATACAATGGTTTACCCGAAAGCTCTGCTGTCGTTATAGCCGATAACAATTTCTATCTCTGCAACAGATAATTATTGTAAATTGTGTTCTTTTTTTTAAAAGCTTGGAGATGGTTTTTTTTAAAAGCTTGGGCCTGGTTTGAAGGTAAATTTAATGGCTGACTATTGCTATGTTCCAACCAACTGTAACACCATCACTAGATTGGAAAATCCACAAGAGCTCAGTTGCTGGCCACATCATGGACTAGAAAACACGGTGTTTATTTCTCTCAGGCTATTATGTTCAGACATGGTCACGTTGCACTGACTTCTTGTCAGATTCAATAAATCTGTTGACAGCAGCTATTTATAGACGGATGACTCGTGCCTTTTAATTTAATCGCGTTGGTTGCGAGAGATAATATTCATAGGATGCTATGTATTAGCTGTATTCATCTGTGACAGCATCATTTCCATTATTGATCTCTTTTATTTATAGGCTCTTTGACGTTGGGGGTCAGAGATCAGAAAGAAAGAAATGGATTCATTGTTTTGAAGATGTCACCGCTATTATATTCTGTGTGGCGATGAGCGAGTACGATCAAGTTCTGCATGAAGACGAAACTACGGTAATTGCCTCCCCTTTTTCTTCAGCAACTCTCGGATGGTGTTGAAGAGATTTGGTTCATGGGTTTTGCACGAGTCGAAAATAATATCTGCAGGTGATGTTTCAGTGTTCAGGTAGTAACATCATGAGTTGTACAAAGTACAGAAAGGGGTACCATGTCATATATAAAGTCCAAGAGATTGTTCAAATTGAGAAGGTATTATTTTCGATTTTTTAAAAAACTTGTGGTCAGTGCTTTTTCCTGTTTTGTTTTATTCATTTTGAGCTTGTGAATGGTCAAATTTGAAAATGAATGTTGCTTGCCATGCATTTTCTTTCATATTCAGATTAAAATAGCTGCCTAGCAATCTTTGGTGAATGCCCATTTGCTTGTGACTTGTCTTACTAGAGAATGGTAGTTGTCTTCTCTCGTGTGAGTCACTATAGAGAGTGGACAACTCCCTAAAAATGCGCGAGATTGTCTCGATTTTAAGCTTGTAATATCCTAGCTTTGTTTTTGTAGAATCGAATGCAGGAGAGCTTGAAGCTGTTTGACTCCATCTGCAATAACAAGTGGTTCACGGATACGTCAATCATCCTTTTCTTAAATAAGAAAGATTTGTTTGAGGAGAAGATACTGAGGTCTTCCCTCACTAAGGCTTTCCCCCAGTATTCAGGTTTGATTTTAGTACGCTGTTATCTGGTAACACAAGCATTGAGCTGTTATCTGGTAACACAAGCATTGCGCTGTTATCTGGTAACACAAGCATTGCACTGTTATCTGGTAACACAAGCATTGCGCCGGCAGCAGGTAAAACTACTCAGTAGTGGTATTTTGTTATAAGCTTGTCATGGCAATTTTTTAGGAAAATGAGAAATGTGAATGTTTTTTATTGGCTTTCAAATTTTGAACTGCCATCTTGGTGTGAATGTGCGATATGATTCACCTCATTATTGCTTCGGCTTTTGACACATTTCATGGTTTCTATCATCCAGAGTTGGAAAATTTCTTCAACTTTTCAAAAAAATTCGGAATTTTCCAAATTTTTGAAATACGCCATAACTCACAGGTCTCTCATGAAGCGCATGTTGGATACGACATTGGCATAAATTATCGAATAAAATACATAAAACAATGTATTTAATATATTATTTATAAGATATGAAAATGTAAAAAAAATTCAAGGACCTAACCACTAAGCAACCCTGTTTCTTTAACATTATTGTTATCACATAAAATCCTGGTATACTTTATAGTATATGCAAAGTTTATAAAAAAAAACGAAGTTAATTTCATGAGACTTTGAAAATTAAATTTGAATTTATAGTCAATTAATTCATGCGTTTGAATTATTCCTGCCAACCCTGCTATCATTGTTTGTCCATTATTATTATTCTCATATATTCTAATATATAAACGTAAGTCGGTTTTTGCGATGTTAGCTTAAAACTCCGGCACTAATGAATCAATCTTAATAAAAAATACATATTCAGAGTCGTCATTACATTCTCTAGGTTATAACACTCTTGAATTTCTATTTTGCTAGAGGATCGCAGCAATCTTTCCAATAGAAACCTCATTCTCATCAGTTATGCCAAGTTATATCCGGCCATATTTTTCTGCCTTTCATAACATGTTCGGTTTATTTTGATTATATTCCGACACGCTGCAGCCTTTTGATTGGTCAGCAGTGCTACAGCGAATCAAGTATTGATATCTGTTCGCCAAACAGAATAGTTTTGCTAGCTTTTTCGGTCTTATAATTGCTTCTCCACCGACTCACCTATCAATTGTACTTGCCTTTCACATTCCAACAACATTATTTCATTGCTTATGCCTGGCTGATATTGTGTTTTAGCAATTTTCTTGGGGCCCGTGGTTATATTATTAAAATGATTAACATAATGATAACAAAAATAATATATAACAACAATAAATAATTGTTAGTTTTAATAATAATCAGAATAATGATTAATAAACACCATCTCCTCCTGCATTGTTATTTTTATGCTTGAGTAACTGTTATTAATTATTTTTATTGTTATCAGTATAATTTTTTTTATTATTTCTATTATTATTTTCATTATTAATATTTTTAATATTATTTTTATTGTTTTATGAATGGTTATTTTTTTGTTGTTTTCATTTCTTTTATTAATTATTATTATGACTATATAGAGTAATAGTAAAAGTAATAATAATAATAAAAGTATTTTTTATTTATTTAGTAAAATTAAAAGTGACAAAAATATTAATTATTAGTCATTGATTATTATTAATGTTATTATTATTACTGTTATTACTATTTTTATTAATATTATTTTTATCATTGTTGCATAAAAGTAGTTGTTTTTCTTTTTGTTTAAAAATCAGTTTTAGTTAATAACACTGTGGTTGAATACTGTTCATTATCATTAGTACTGATATATACTCTCATCTCTTCCATATCATTATATTCCTCAATTTAAACACAAACAACTTTGATACAAATAAATATCATAAGAATTGAAACTTATGAACAAAAACCATGGTGTACCATAGCAATAATAACAACAATGAATGAGCAATACTGGTAATGCATACAAAATGATGATAAACGCCACAATAAAAAGAAAAGTAATCAAAAGGAACCCAATGTATCAGAGTTGTTCTCAATTTCTCTGGCTTTGTTCAGCAGTAGTACTATTTCTTATTTGTTTTTTTTTTGCTTTTTTATGTTGGATACCATGACAAAAAATACTTGATAATTATTAGTAGGTCTACAACAGCAGCGCAAAGCGAGTCTAGGTTTAAAGACTTGCAATATTTTTGGCTAAAGGCTTATAATTAATTTTCATTATTATTACTACTCTTGCCGTTAATAATAAGTAATCAACCTGTCTCTCCACAATATTGGCAATATTCGTCATAGTTGAAATATCGATGGTAAACGGTTGATAAAAGGTACAAAATATTATACAATATTATACAAAAATTGCATAAAAAGAGTGACAAAAATAGTCATTTGAGGAACTTGATTCGTAATTTCTGCAAAATTTGTACACATTTTGTTTATTTTAATGATATTTGACTTTACCTGCTGCTCAGCATGTCATGAAAAAGAACTGGCACAATTATTCCAAACAGCTTTTCTCCAACTCCACAAGGTTTACGAAAATTCAGAGAAAATAAAAATTATTGTGAGTTTTTGTTACAATTGCGTTGTGATTGCCACACTGTGAACAGCGCATGTTTAGCTGATTTACTTACACAGTTGATGCAGCATTTTAAAATACATTTTCGAAATATTGACCAATGGGTTGCACAATGCACAGTCACTAAGCATATGCTTTGATATGGAAATTTAAAATACAATTACTTGAATATCCACCAGATTCTTTGAGTTGTTTTTTCACTAAATGTGAAACTACAGCAAAGCATTGAGTTGACTTTTTGCAAATATAATCCATGCTTTATGACGATCTCCTTTGGTGGGAAAATAAACTTAAAAAGATGCTTTTCACCCCCTGGAATATCTAGACTTGAGCTATTACGAAAGAGTTGCAAGCTCAACTCTTCAAAAAGAAAAGTCAACATTTTTGCAAGTTGTTGTTATGGGTGGTGGTGTGCAATAGGGAGAGCAATGTGTTGCATGGAACAACCGTTACACTTCTTCAGATGTTGTGTGATTATGTTCAAAGATTCAATTATGTTATGAAGCAAGAGGGAAGTTGGCACACCCATGCGGCTATAAAGTTATAATTAGTGCAGACAAAAATTTTCCAAGACCTATTAGATGCTCTAACAGCACAATTTGTAAAATATATAACCAGTTACATAACGATTGAAACATGTAGACAAATTGAGCATCCTCAAGCCAACTGGCAAGTCAAAACTGAAGACAAACTCCATAACACTGGCCCTTCATGATCTCCCTAACATCGTTTTCGCACTATTTATGTAATCTCCACGGGCAACGCCGGGTATTTCTGCTAGTAATTTATAATAATTAATTATGATTGTTTAATCACCCGATTAAAAAGAGTTTTTACATTTAAATCTGGTCAATCGCTGCCAAGCACATCTGGGACAGAGAGTTTGTGTGACCATTTGTTTGCACAAACTTTTGGTTACTTTCATGGCAACGTTCATGTAAACAATTCTTGTTTTGTTGTGCAGGTAAACAGAACTATGAAGAGGCGTCAGCGTTCATCCAGGTGCAGTTTGAGACTAAAAACAAATCTGAGAACAAAGAGATTTACTGCCACCAGACTTGCGCCACTGACACTGAAAATGTACAGTTTGTGTTTGATGCTGTCACTGACGTGATTATAGCCAATAATCTCAGGGGTTGTGGACTGTATTGAGGTTGGCTTAGTAGGTCCCCCACTTTCAGCTCAATAATCCATGCTCTCTATTTATTGAACTTGAACCATACAGTAATATGATGGAAAGGCCGGTGAAGCTTACTTTTAGTCATGTAGAATAATCGGCTGCCTTAAACATATTTCCATCCATTTATTCTGCTACTTGTGTCAGCACGTCTCCACTCACTGCCAATGACGCTGCCAATGCCGCTGCCAATGCCTTCAATGTTCGATATTGTTGCATCCAATTATAACCTGCATTCAGGCGATTATACTTGGATACTAGCGGGAATCATAAGTGGATCACCGTGTATATTGTATTATATGTTTGTATGAGAGAGTGAGACTATGTGTAGTTCGTGTCTGTATATTTACTTATTGCGTGTTTTGTTTTAAATCGACCAATGAATGTAGCTTTCATGAAATATCTTTGGAGTTGTCAACATATCGGAAAAACAACTCCTAATTTTTTTGTTTTAGATTTGTCAAATTTATTATTGATAGCATATCGCGTTTTCTGTTGCACAATGGTGATCAGCCATTTGTATTGAAGCTCACTGCCAAGTTTTGAATCCCTTTCTTGCCTCCTTAGTTTGCTTCAAAATGTCCGCTACAAGTTAGTACTATTTCTGGTACCAAACTGTACGTTAGTCAGCATGCTTTTATCTATTGATATATCATTATTTGTACGTAGGTAAGACAATCTCTGTACTATTTAACTGCCATAATATCACGAGTTATATGTCCTTGTTACTATTAATAGTTAGTCCTCTGTTGTGTTATCAGTTCTATATACATATTATGTTGTATGAAATAAACCATTATTTATATGTTCATACTTTTTGTTTGTTGTCTATTGTAGCTGTGACTACTAGTAGTCTTCCGTCAACCAATGAAAGCCAGCGTGTATGTTATCAAATTAACATTGTCAACATCCATTGCAGTATATAATAACTCAATTTGCAGTTGGCTCTTAAAAAATCAAGAAGGCAACTCACAAAATAAGTAGAGCTAGTAGTTTGGACTTTGTTGCAATTACTAGAGAATGGGATCAAAGCAGATAATCGGTATAAAATCAAGCATGGGTTTACTTCAAAAATTTGTTTAGGAGGGGAAACGACACACCCTCCTACCTACCACATAATTCTCTGAGGCTCGTGTATATGAGGCCAAAATATGGGCTTATAAAGGAACATGTACAAAGTGAATAGATTGATAGAAATATACAAAAACATCTCTATGAGTAAAGATCGCACAGACTCATGTTTCATGTGTAGTCTGAGAATTATATATGGTACTACAAAGTACCTAAACTCCATCAACTTCTGAGGGACGATACTGACAGCCAGGCAACCCCAAAAACAGCATCGAATCATCCAATTGATATGACTAAGGCTATCATTAGCAGACCAATACACAAACATGGCCACCAATACGAGTAGATACCTCACAATCTCATACCTACCGAGTACTTTCGACCAGACATAGAAGGTATAGTGTCTATTGTCTGCCAGCAAGTACTCATGTACTTGCGTGAACTTGTACACTAGGACTATAGAGCAGACAATTACCAATATTGTAGGTAATTTGCTGTTCCAGATGGACTGGAAAAATCCTCTCAGGTTGCCTTTGGTCAGTAAATGTGATACAGATAGCCCGAAAGTAAAACAGGAAAAATACAGAAGTTGCGGTGGGTTGAAGCATGCTTCGTGAGCAGATTTATCTCCAACTACAACACTTCCATTCCATAGAACAAAGGCTATAGCAGTAGCTCCTACTATTATATACGCCCAACAAGATATAACAGCATTGATGAGGAACACAGGCAGGGCATTGGTCAGAAAACTCCAAATCGTAAGAGCTTCTCTTTGAATCCTTGCCTGTCTAAAATACAGACACGCTGTGTTATGGTTGGTTGACCTGCACAACAGTATTCTATTATAGATTAACACTATATCAGCCAGCCACATGGTGGTCAAGCGGACTTCGGTGCAAATAAACATTAATCTCTTGCTGGTTCTTTGCAAGTGCTAAATCGAATTTAGGGAGCAAAAATGAGCAAAGTTCGAATGAGCCTTAGACTCACCTGTGTAAGTTTTTACAGAGATTGCACGAAGCCATAAAGAACACCCAGACTATGTTTGTTTGTCTAAATATGAGGGAGCCCATGCCAAGTATAGCAGACTGAGTGTTTGAGCCCCGCAGGTGGTAGTAGTATGAGTAGAGGATGAAGAACAGCGAACCTGTAACACAAAACCACTAACAACCGAGTCTCCAGAGATGAATGCTGTTCAGCAAGTCAGTGGTAATGTGGTACTTATACTGACCAGGGTCTGTGTAATAGAGAAAGTTGAAAAAGAATAGCAGAGGCATCAGACTGAGGGTCAGCGCTTTAATAAGAGCATACGAGGCGTACATCTCTCCATCTTCCTAACAACAGCAATAAAACTAAACTATGTATTTGATCTCTACTGTTTTAGGAAACACATTAACTAAAGCAGGAACATGTATAATAATGCTGACCTTTTGCTTGGCTCTGTTGAGAAGGTGTGTTATTGCATGGAAAAGGTAAAAATTTCCAGCCACAAACACAATGTTGACAGATCTTAAGTTCAGTGTTGTGCACCAGCCAATAGTTGAGGAGTTCATTGCTATAGACAGTGGTTTAAGAATTCCTACACTAAACAAGTACAATCCAGGCAGGGTGGTAATCTTAGGGTCCCACTACAAGGAAGCAAAGTCAGCTAAGTTGGGCTGAAATGAAAAACGATGTGTAGTATAATATAAATAAACAAAACTACTAGACTAGGTTAACCAAAGATAAGGTTAGTAGAAATAAAGAATGAAGCGTTTTTTTCTAATTTAAAAACAATAAAACTGAATGATTGTTAATATATAATCAACGAAATTTTTCAATTAATCAGCTTTAACGAGGTACTACTTAGTTACTGTTTTTTTCCCTACTCTTTTACGCCACCGATCAACTATCAGCCATACCTCTACATGCAATTGATAAGCTAAATGTCTTAAATTTCAGGCACAAAAGACTGAGGCACTTAATTTACATATGATTAGCGATAAGTGAAGTTTTAGCACTCTGCTGACAAGATGGAATCAATGGCCAACACGATTCTAGGTAGACAATTTCAAAGTAGATGCCGGAATCTGGATCTTGATGGCAACGTATAATTGGCTTTGTCGTCACACACACATATGATCAGGCCTATAATTATTGATCTTCCTCCTCATTATTGCTATTATTATGAGGCGAGGAATTATTATTATATCATTTATTAGTAATAATTATTATAAATAATCAAGATAAATATATATAACTTTGTTTTTGTTAACTACCATTAACTAGTACCAATAAAATTTGACCCTTATTATTCATAATAAACAATATAATAAATTATATTACAATAAATTACTTTAGGTGAGCAACAACTAGAAATATTGTATCATCATTATCAATAATAACAACAAGTAGTATTATTTATTATTATAAAATAATTATTATTTATTATCCATTATTAATTCTCGTTGTTATAACGTATTACCGTAATAATTATGATAATAATAAATAACATAATAATTATTATTAACAATAATAATGATTATAAGTAATAACTATTAATTGTAAACTAATAACAAACTATAATAAATAAATATAAAATGATAAATAAATAATAATACCAAATTAAAAAAAAATTTTTTTATTATTATCAATTTAATAATTAATAAATTTAATTTAATAAATGAAAATAATAATAAAATATAATTGTATTTAATTATTATTTTTATTTATGAAGTTTATTAATTATTATTAACAATAATGATAAAAAAATTGTTTTTAATTTGTTACTATTATTATAATAATTATAATAATAGTTATAATTTAATTTATAATAATAATAATCGTTGTGACAGTCACACAAATAATATATTAACTAGTTAATAATTATTATATTATTATTATTATTATTATTATTATTATAAAAAGCTATTATTATTATTATTATTATTATAAATAAATAATAGTAATAATAATAATAATAACAATAAATAGCACAATCATTATAATAAATAATTATATCTATTATAAAAAATAATAATTATTATTATTTATTTATAATAATTTTGTTATTATTAATTTAATTAATAATAATTATAATAATTAAATTATTATTGATGATGAATACCTCTTGGAATGATCCATTGCAGTAATGTTGCGCTTGGGGAATGTGGAAGATTTCATCCATATAAGGAGTGGCTTGATGCTGCGTAACATGGTAAATTCCCACAGCACACAACAGTAAAAGTGCAGATTGAGTGATAAAAAACATCATGATGATAAAAGATTATTATAACAATGACCATCCAAAGAAGAAAAAAACGAAAAACTTTCCAATTTTTTCTTCATCCTTGACCCTAATTTGTTTCATTCAGGTAAACGGGACAGCTGAGTAATTTTTTTTTCTTCAAAGAATTTGGGTTATTAATCATGAGAGAGCAACTCCATATAAAGGTGATTTCACACCGATAACAAGCTGTCATCACTGCATCACGAAGTAGTGGACGAAAGCACAACTCCACAACAAGCAGTCTAAATTCCACCACATTTCCACACATCAACAAACATAATGAGCAGCAAATTTGCTGCAGAGCATGGTCTAGTTCAGTTATTTCAGAGCTGATTGAGAGGTCAATATTTGGTCAAGTAAAATTGATGCAGGGTTTCCAAGCTGTAATATTTGATGCTATTGTAGTCCCGAGCAGACAGATATACAAACACAAATGGTTCTAATCTTTAAATGCATAACTTTTCTACTGCATTTATAAACCAGCTGACTACGAAAGTTCCACTAATACTAAGTATGAAAAAAATGAATAAAATTCTTTATTTTCACGTTTATAAAACACCAAAATTTAAAATAAATAACAGAAATCAATAAATAAGTGATTTGCTCTGTACATGTTGAAGAAACTGAACATCACAGTCATTAGAGACTTCTGACTGAACAAATCGACCATTTACAGTCTTTTTAAGTTTCAGGTAATATTTCTTCTTCTTCCTTGAGAATACCGAGCAGACGAAGGAAGTTTCTTTCTTCCTCCAAGAAAGCATTGTATTCGTTTTTATCTCTGGCTTCTTTCTCTTCGTCGGTCAAGGTCACATTTGGTGCAATCTATAAACGAAAACAGAAATAATAAGTTATTAGCTAGAATTTTTAAAAATTTGTTGGAGAATTCCATAATTTTAAAACAGCTAAAGTTTAAATTTATTGTAGGTTGCACTTTTTGCTGAGTTTTGTTTATTTTTTAGCATTGGTTTTCATGGACAATCAAAAGTTGAAAAGCAAATGTGTGAAATCATTACCCCCATTTTTCGTTTATGCTCTGCTTCTATTTCTCGTTTTTCCTCTTCTCTAAACTTCCATCTGTCCACCACAAAGTTACGTCTAGCCACCTCTCTGTCCAGATATGCCTGCACTCCTTGATGCTGTAAAACGAAATAAGGAAAAATCCGATCAAGATTTTTAGGAAAAACGGCACAAAAATTATCATTTTTTGCATCTGAGTTGAATTCAGCAGCTACAAATTTCTGTTCGTACCTCCCCAGATGTAGGGTGTCTCAAGCTCCATGGAATTTCCATGACATGCAAAGTTCCAGAATTATCTCCGACAGCTAGGAGATGTTGACGATGAGTAATCTGGAAAGGATAAATGCAGGTCAGAGGGTGAGCTGAGACGTTTTGGTTCATCGATGGTTCATGCGTTTTTTCTAGCAAATCCCAGATGTCGACACTGCCATCTTCTCTAGCAATATAAAACACGCCAGGACGGGACGGGGACCAGAAGCCCGATGTCAGTTGCTTCTTGTTGGTAGGAGACTTGAGTATGGGTCCGCTAGATAAGCCTTCCTTCCAGATGGAGAAAGTCCAACCTCCCACGCACAGGAGAATGTCTCTGAAGAACGGGGAGCGTTGGAGGCAGACAATCCGACCATCGTGCATGCCGTGGTAATAGTCCGGCTTGGGGGTTTGTATCTTACCGCTGTCTTGGTCCTTCTGAGGCATCCAGTCCAGGTAGACCAAGTCTCCATCTTCAGTGCCGCAATAGAAGTGGGTGTTGACTCCAGTGAGAGTTCTCTTCTCCTTACCAGACGAGGGTTTAGGCACTCCGGACGTAAAATGACCCCCTGCTGCAGTTCCCAGGTTATCCTTGAGCTCCTCAGAACCTCTGGTTAGCACGCTGTAAATATAAACAGGAAGTACTACTCAAATCGTATGATGTACTTCAAACAAGCAAACCAATACATGCGGATCTAATTGTTTAAGAATACTTTTATTTTGTCAACTTAATATTGAAGGCCATGTTTCTAAGTGAAATAATACCATTTCTAAGAAGCTGTGCTATATAACTTATCAGCCAATGACGTGATGCGATATATATTCTCTCAGCCAATGGCATGGTGGTATAATTTATCGGCCAATAAAATATTACTATATATAATCTACCAGCCAATCTCATGGTGCTAATATGTAATATATCAGCCAATGGCATGGAGCTATATATAACCCATCAGCCTATGATATAGTGCAATACGTAATCTGACAGCCAATGAAGCGGTCCGTACATAATTGATCAGTCAATAAAAAACCCTCAGCTAATGACATGATGCAATACATAATATATCAGCCAATGACATTGGTGCAATATATAATATATCAGCCAATGACATGGTGCAAAACAAAACGTCCGGACAATGACATAATGCAATACATAATACATTAGCAAATAGCGTGGTGCAGTACAAAGTTCTTACCCATTGAAGGAGCTGAATATATACAACGTTTAGTTATTATGTCGGGTACTGGTATGTATGTTTCATTTTCAATACAAACAAGAAACTAAGCAACTTCGATGGTTTTCTTTGAATTTTTAAATCATTCAACTCAATGATACACTTGTTTGGTTGGTTAAACAGAAGTCTCATCATTTGATAGATTGAACAGTTAAAACTTTAAACGTGCTAATTAACGCTTGTCATTGCCAAACTTACTTCACTCATGTAAAATAACTAATGAAATTATTTGCAAATACCAGAAAAAAAGTTTTTCAATAAATAACTTTAACAATTCTAAAACTATTCTCATAAAAAGCAACAGACAAAATTATTAAAAATTTCAAATGCATTTGTGTAATATTACTAATATAGTAGAATATTCAAATTTTAGAATAAACCTGGTAGTTGTCTTCTCAATGAGTAGACAACTCATCATGAAACCAGGTTTTTCCTGCTACAGCTCTATGAAAGACTACTCACCTCTTATCTCCTTGCACTTCAGATATAGAGAACACAGTTGGGTTGTGGTCTCCACCTGGCTCACTTTTGTGCAGGTAAACCTTCATAGACGGCCGCCATGCCAGGTCTAAGTGCTTGAGAGAAGAGGCTATCCCAAGGTTTGAATGCTCGCTGCCCTTCTTTTGGTCAGCCTTACTGACTGGGCGAGTGTCCCATACAAGCACAGAGTGGTCAGCTGCCGCTGTCATTATCTGCATATACAGAGTATTTCATTGGTTAAATATATTATTTTTTATTGATGTTCGTTAAAATTATTTTGTTTTAGCTGTTTGCCAGGAATGACTTTGGTGATTATTAGTTTGAAGCATTCAATTGATAAAACACAATTTTGTTTGTATTTATATCAGCTATTATTTCTTGTTTCAAGACAACAAAAAACAGCAGGCCTGGCCTCAGAATGCTGTTTAGAGTCAAACTAGGGTAAAAGCTCAAAGGTTTGAGTGTTTCACCAGTAAATAAAGTTTAATCCAAAAAAACACATTTACAACTAACTTCCATAAAAACTTGTATTATATATGGTGGCTCAGAACGTTTTGTGTTTTAAAATGTCTGAACGATTTCCAAACCGTTTGAACGCTTTTAAAATAGTCTAAAATTTCGAAAACTTTCTGAACGCTTTATGAAATCGTTCATACTTTTTGAAAATTTCTAGCCGATTTGCTGGCTCTATGGATCATAGATTGCCAGCCCATTTACGATCAATAATTGTTACTAAACACTGAACAGTCAAATTTTCTTTGAGTAATAAAACATTGTTTTTATTATTAAATATTCTTTGTTTTATAATATTTTCAATAATATATACAACCTAATTATAATTGTAAAAAATTAATTTTAGAGATTATATTCAACTACAGTTAATTGATTTGCTCCATGTCTATTGATCTAGGTCTGTGTTGCTAAAGTTGCATAGTGGCTACAAAGAAAATGAAGGAGATCGTTTTGATTTGAAAGCCATGTGCTTTGCAACTATTTCAAAATAATTTAGATTAGTTCAAAACAGTTCAGATTATTTAAAAATAATTCATACGGTTTGTAAATAGTTCATACTCTTTCTAAAGCGTCCATCCGGTTTGTAATTTTCTAAATCATCTGAAACGTTTCTACACCATCTGAATTATTTGCAAAACAACGATACGCTTTGCTAAATTTACGATTGTTAGACAGGAAATACAGTTTTATTGCACGAATACCACAACTGCTAAGGCCAACAATTTATGTATATTAATCAACAAACACGTTTTTAAACATGGTTTCTCGGGCATTTTGCTACAACTACCCAATTATTTTCAATGTAAAATGCACTTTGCGAACTATCTAGACTACTTCAAATCCATTCACACGTTTTGAAAACCGTCTAACGTTATGAGCAACCATAATTATACGCAATTAATTTATCATCTAAGTAAAAAGTAACAAACATACTTTTGTGTATCTGTAACTAAGTAAATGCAATTCAGTCAAAAGATTATTATTCAATCCACACAATTGGTTAAAAACTTTGTTCCCCAAAGATTTTTGAGGATGGTTACAATTAAGAATGATTGAGCCGTAAAATTTCAAGTCATGAAAAATTATTTTCACGATGTTCCATGCTACAGTTTCCTAACTATACTATGTATGATTTTTTTGTATTCCTACTACAGGTCAACTTTTGTTTGTGAGAACAAAACTCAATTCAATAAATTGATGAATTATCTAGAATTTTCCTGTTGATATAAAAACACATATACTTCAAGTGGTTGACATAGCCCAAAATGCTTACTTGCACACATTGACCGGAGCGGCTCTCCTGAGCAACGCCCATCCTGTTAAGCTCCATGTGATCAGGAATCCAGAGTATATCAGTTATAGCAGCCTTGTGACTATGTTCTATGCTAGACACAGCTGTGTAACGTACAATGGGCGTCTCCAGAGGGTTCTCATCGGCGTAACCTGCAGTACAGTAAAAGCACTGTATTAGCGTTAGTTGGTGACTGACTCCTGCATATTTGGAGTTATGTTCTCTTTTTATTTTTCTCACCAGGTAAAGTATTCAATGTGTTCTTCTTTTTCTCCTGCTTGTTGGATCTTTGATTCATCAACCTTTCATTGTGAGCAGATAAATCCCACATTACCACCTGACCATTCAAACAGCCACCTAGAACCAAAGAAAATTTTTACCTTGATTGGTAGAACTTCTAGCTCAGCCATGCAGCAGAAATAACAACCAAAACTATCGTCTCATGATATGTGAGCATTGGGACCGTTTAATGGTCAGTTGAAAAAAAAATGTCTCAAAGTGTATTTTGGTCTAAATTGCTGTAGATTTTATGGCAGAACCTTTATGATGAGAACTCGAAAAGCAACAACACAAACCCATGTGGAGCATAATAAAGTTATTATTTGATTTGAATTCTAAAATCCAAAAGCAAGACAGCTGTTTGATAGATAAATTTATCGGTTTCAATTAAACTGAAAACTTCCTATAGCAACTTCCATTGCTAGCAGCACATACTGAGACAGTAGACAAGGGTGTGCGGGGGTCAGACTAACCTGCCACATGGTTAGGCTCTGTAGGACAGAATCTAAAGCAATAAATATCATCAGGTGCCTCCAAAAGCAGCAGAGGATGAATCGGGTCCACAAAGCTCCAGATTAAAATCAACGATGGAGTCATGATGATCTTGTGGGCATTGTCTACTCTTGAATCAAAGCTTAGCTTTTGTGCCACAGACACTGCCACTAGACCTTTGATTGTTGGATGCCAGTCTATGCAGGTAATTGTCTTTTCTTTGCTGAATAGCAAATCGGTGAATGATTGAAACTCCTTTAGGTGACTGTCGGCCTTGTTACCAAATGTGTTGTCGTCTGCAATTAAAACCATAATAGTCATGAGTCGGAAAGAAGCCAGAACAACTGACAGCAACTAGAAAGTCTTTTTATAAGTAGCGTTAGTCATTTGATAATACTAGAAAAAAATGATTAATCAGTAAGTTTTCCATGACGCAATGAGTTATTGGAAGTTGTCTCCTCTAACATTGAGGATAGTATGTAGGAAGACAACTCTTAGTACATTCCGAGTTCAGGAGTAAAACAGTTCACCTGAGGAGAGTGAAGTCCAGTCATCATAAAAGACATTCATAATCTCATTCTGCTGCAGAGCTTCCTCAAACCGAGGTCTCACTTCAGTCATGAATGAGTTGAGGTTGTCTTTCTTAAACTCTGCTTCCTGTTGTTGCTCATCGTAAGTTCTGTATTCGTACTGCGTGTTGGCATTCTTTGGGTACTTCCATTCTGTCTGACTTGAGACGTTGAACGTCTCTGGAATAGCCTTAAAACAAATCAAAACCCATGAGTTATGTAATGATAAGCTTTGAATAAATGGAACCAAGGCTCACAATTGTTTGTAAGATTCAGGGCTATTCACGCAGTTTATAAAGGAAATAATCACCTGTATAGCGCAATCTTGCTCTGCTTTGACCACGTCATAGAGTGGGTCCTCATAGGCAGTGCATTCAATGTATGCATCCTTAGCACCAGATACATTTCTGTCTTTGAATGTAACGGGGGTACCAAAGTCTCTCCTCACTCGTACTATAGACTGAGATATGAGCGGACGGTTTGTCACCAAAGATTCTTCTTCCACTTCCTTTTCACTGCCTAGAAACAAACAATTGTTGCAGCTCTTGCTAATAAGCTGAAAATACAAAAAAAATAATTTAATTATTTATAGTTTGAGAAAAAATTACAAGCGTCAATTTTATCCAAAAAAATTTGCGCAGGTATGAGTATAAAGAAAAAGACAGGTATTATATTGTCATGGTGAGTTGAATCCTTGCTCTCTTTCACCAAAAAAAACTGAAAAGGTTTTATGGAGAAATCTTTTTATATCCAAGTACAAAAAACTTTTGCTGCAACTCTGCCACACTTCCAGTATTTGAGACTGTTGCCCTTGCATTAACTGCTAGTGGTTACTAACCTTGAGTCACCCAGTCTTTGGGCACAGGAGGTACATATTTATATACTACTTGCTCCAATTCATCTTCTTCTTCTCCTTCAGCTTTCACCTACCACAGAGCGTATTAATAAAGTCACATGCTGTGGCTGCCATGACTCTTCTGAGACATGTTGTTGGGTATTTCATCAAAATCTGCACAATCTGCAATCAACCGAAGCACTTACCTCTGGAGAGATGAGCAGAACATCCTTTGCTTCAATTGACAAAACTATAATAAAATTTTCTCCAAACTTGTAGTCAAGATCAGCAATGATAACAAGATAGTCCTCAGGATAATCTTGGATTTTCTTCTTGATTGGAGAAAAATCACTGACTGCAGCTCTCTTTTGAATGTCTCCCAAGATTGCGCTCTTCTGTCGAATTTTCACTAGTTTATGCTCAGTAGTGTTAGAGTCTCCGAGATCGAATAGTTCTTGGGTTTTTGACGAAAGAAACAACGAACTTGCACCTTCTGGGAGTTCTTCAGGAAATTCAAATATACCTATCTTTGCTGCCAATTCTTTGTCAACATTATCCTGAGAAGCGTCTTCTTCACCTTCAGTTTTAGCTGATGCAGGTTTTTTCTTTCCACTTTTCTTGACGCTTTTCTCTGATCTACCAGATTTTGGAGACTTGGGGGATTTAGCTCTCGCTGACTTTGAAGGAGTGCTTGGCTTAGAGCCAGCACCAGATTTAGCTGAGCCAGCACCAGATTTAGCTGAGCCCGGTTTGGAATTCGGTTTAGATGCAATTGCTATTGATGTATCTGCCTCCTTTTCGTCATTCACCGCAGTAGATTTTTCTTTCTCTGAACTGTCTGCCATGATTTATTGTTTTAATTCTGAATAGATGAAGTAGTTATTAAAAACTAAAAATAATTAGCGTTAATAATAATAATAATGTAATGAAAAAAACCTCGTTCTTTTTATTTAAAGCATAGCAGGAAGTAGCTTAGCAACGCTGATATCCGGTGAAAATACGCGCTAGAAGATCGTTTTTGAAACATATCACGATAAAATGTTAGCCTTTCACATAATTGAAGCGTGAGTCCCAACAGAAAATGTATTATTCAGCATTTCATTAATTGATGTTTATGAAAGTCCGACGCCAAGGCTATATTAAGGTCAATGACGATACTGGTGGAAAAGAATTGGAATTTTTCTATATAAAGAATATTTTATGCACATGGTGATTAGTTGAAATCATAAAGCATGTTGATTGGTCAACAGGTTTGCTCATAACATATTGTATTCAAAACGAGCCAACAACCAATCATCTTCCAAAAAGTTTTAAATCAATCACCATATGCACAAAAAACTCTTTACATAGAAAATTTAGGAAACTGGGATTAGTTATAATTAATATTAACAATTGCTACTAGTGTTCTAAGAAGGATTATGAATTTTGAAATGAGTGTGTGCGTATCTTTCTGAGTATGGATGTAACGATAAACTCGAGAGCTGGGGAAGAGTTGATAGGTGCTGCTGGAGCAGCCGAACAACCTTTAAATACTGTATTAGACACTATAAATCTCCATCTTAATCGTGAAGAAGAAGGTGGTGGTGAGGAAAAAAATATTTATTATATTATTAATCATTATAACAGTGAAAAAAAAACAAAAAAAAACAAATAATAATGTTATGCTACTTATTAATGATGTAGATATTAGCTTTAGTAATATTATTATTAATTAACTTTATTATTGAACCAGCGATACATCCTCAAATTATTATTGATTAATTCATCATAGTAATACTAATTCGTATTGATTGATTGATGATTATTAATTAACAACAGCCACAACAACAACACCAATCAATCATCAGATTATTATTGAATTTGATTTGATTGAGACCCTGGTGGTGGTTCGTTGTTGAGTATTGAGAGAGTACAAGAAAAAATGCCAGATTGATGTTGTTTTTAAATGCTTAGAAGAAGGAATAGAAGCTCCATTTCAGAATAAATTTGGCAGTGGCAATTTTACCAGACAAAGAGCAGACACTTACCTAACCCTCATACAAACCACCCTGACCAGTTTTTCCCACAGGCCTACTGCAGAAAATTGCTGGGTTTTGGGCCACTTTTAGGAAATTTATGATGTGTTTTGTTGTTGGTGTTTAGAAGGTAAATCATCATAGTTGGACAAATCTGTCTTCAAGTGCTGGCCTGCTGGCTCCAAAATAATTTGGGCAGCACTCCAAGAAATTACCAAAAAGTAAACCCCCTGGACTGTTGATACTATATACTGACCTTTTTTATTCCAATCAGATAACTACCTGAGAAGCAGCAACAGCATGTTTCCATAAGTTGGGCTGGCAAATGGAGTGTCGCATGAAATTTTGTGTGATCACCTGAGTCTCCTAGCTAGCAAGTCCTAACTCATGGGGGACGACGAAGAGTCCTCATATTAGCTTTGAAACTGCAGGCACTCGTATTAGCCCATATGTATTAGTGTTCTGAGAATCCACAACACATGCTTGCCAAAGAAAATAGAGACGATGCGACCTGTAATAATTAATCATGTTAACCTAGCGCTTTCGAACTGTTCGATGAAAATGCTCAGTTAGTACTATAATTTGTTACAGGCTGCAGCGTCTTCACTTTTTTTGGCAAACTCTTCAAGCCCCTCTAGTGGATCCTCACCACATTTACCGTGGGCTTATACAAATTGTCCACAATGTTAAAACTGAGAAGTGTACCCTTTTTTATTCTCGTAAACTAGGACTTGCTAATTGAGAGACTCTGGTGAACACAATAAATTTCCATTAACACTCTATTTGCAAGCACAAATTTTGGAAACATGCTGTTGTTGCTTCTTAGGTAGTCATCTAATTGGAATAAAAAAGGCCAGTATCGACAGCCCAGAGGGTTTGCTTTTTGGTAACTTCTTTGTGGAGTGCTGCCCAAATTATTTTTGAGCCAGTAGGCCAGCACGTGAAGACAGATTTTTCAGACCATAACTTACCTTCCAAACACCAGCAATAAAACACCATAAATTTCCTAAAAGTGGCCCAAAACCCACCAATATTTTTGCAGTAGGCCTGTGGTTTTTGCACTTTTCTTTTTGGCCTCAAATCGTCCTAGAGCTTAGATCGCACTCCCAGGGGTGGCACTTGAAAATAGTAAGCACAAGTCTCATTCCTAAAATTTAAAACACCCTTACAGAGTAGTTTTTTAGGCTTTTTCACTGCAACATCTTTTCACCATATATGATATACCCCCAGAGCATAAAACAATTTTAGGCAACTACTACCCCTGCAACACTTGATGCAGAAATATTGTCTTCAACAGACACAACAGTTAATACCTGCATTTGGAAAGCCCTGGAGCACAGCCACCATATAGTAACAAACAAGCATTTAAAAATCATATAAAACCTCATTGTCAATTCATTAACGACACACCTTGGTTATATTTGTGCTTTTTTGTCGATATTCTGGGATGTGTGATAGCACTTTACTTGCAATAACACTGATTTTATATTTATTATTATTATAGCTAGTAAGTTGTATTATTTCTTTATTCTTCATTGTAGTAGTTATTAAAATTATAATAAAAATAGTTGGTAATAATAATAATAAATAACAATTTTTCATTAGATATGTAAACTATCATATTTAATAAATTTTCATTACTATTTCTATTAACTAATCATCATTGTAGATTTATTACAGCACATAATAATAATAAAAAGTGCCACAATATTATTGTTATTATTTATTGATAAATCATTATCATATTATAAAAAATATAATAACAGTTATAATAATAATAGACCAGCAAGTAACTGCTAACAACAACTGTTTTATTGTAGCAACATCTACTACTGCTACTACTATATATATATTACTATTTACGATCAGATACACTGCTAAAGTATTTATAATAATAAATATAGAAAATAGTTGATGATCTATAAATAATAATAGTTAGTTGTAGTTGATTTAATTCCTAATAAATAATAATATATATAATGGTGATAGTAATTAAATGATAGTAAATATATATTGATAGTTTCTCAAAGTTTGAAAAAAATATCGGTAACAATAAAAAAGCTGTGATTACATCTTCTTGGGTATAATATACACAGCCTTTCTCTAAAACAAAAACCTTGTTTTATTATTTTTTTATTGCAGTGCGACATACATAACAACATATTCGTGACTGCTGCATGCGAATTTGTGTCATAAATTGATATCTTTGGTGAAAGTTATAATCACTGAGCACAAAACCAAACTATAGTTTGTAGAGGTTAGGGTGCTTTCAGCTGTGCTACGCTTAGGGCAGTCGTTGAGGGCTCATCGACGAGTGTCGTTTAACGAAAGTTATTTGTGCTTTAAACCATAAACATATTTATTTCCAACAACGTCTATGGAAATTCTATGGATAAAGCTAGCCCACTTAAGTTTCTTTACAAACAGAAATTAATTACGATGATTGTCAACAACAGAAATATCCCTGCATTCCATTCATAAAATTATAAATGGAGGTAATTCTATGATTTGAGCCATAAACCTATAGCTATGATCAAGTCTATGATGGCAGCTAGTTACTGCAGTCTAGTAACAAACCCTAGAGAGTTTTCTGTGTTTGTCTCCCCCTACAACTTTGATGTTGGAGCAGTCCCGAAATAACCACCCCCCCCCCCCCAGAAAAAAGAAAACCCTGAGAATGGAACTAACCTGGTGCCTATTATTTCAAAGTGCCATCCCTGGAATCACACTAACTCAATACTGGGATCGATTGATTATTGAACTAACCTAATAATTATGTTTTCATAAATGTAAATATTTTTTGTACGGTCTAGTGAAAAAATGCCTCATCATTATCTTACTTTTGATTATTATCAATAATATTAATAATAAAACTGGTGTGATTAATAAAAAATTAAAACAAAAAAAAACATTGTTATAAATTATTATATATTTATTATGGGAATTGGAATGAACGTAGACAGGAATGACTGTCGACAGGAATGAATGCAGACACAGCTGGAATGAACGTAGACACATCCTGTAATGAACGTCGACAGACCGAGAATGAATGTCGACTATGCTATAATAAACAAGAGATTTTTGACTTTCATTCCCGGATGTGTCTACGTTCATTGTTGGTTATCTATAAAATATAATTTCGACTTTCATTCCAGGACTTGTCTACTTTGGGGAAAAACGATAACATTTTTCATTCCTAGAACGAACGTCGAAACAAAAGTTTATATGTTGCCAGGAATAAATGTCGACACTTCCTAGAATGACCGTCAAATTTTTCTTCTCTGTAACATAGTTGATTTTCATCCCAGGTCTGTCTACGTTTGTTCCAGAATGTGTCTACGTTCATACCAGCTATTTCTGCATTCATTCCTGTCGACGTTCATTCCTGTCTACATTTGTTCCAAATCCCATTTATTATATTATCAATTTTTAAGTCACTTTTAAGACACAGCACATTATTGCAGTGCAGCATCAACAAGTTGACAAATCAAACTCATTGCATAAATTTACATAAAATGTATAGTACAAAAAATAAACAATACTACTATATTCTTTTACGGTTATCATTTTTTTGTAATATAAATTATTTGTATATTAGTTATTAGTATTTGATTAAAATTTTTATATATCCTTATTCTGATATTTCTATATAGTATACAATATTATTATTATGGTACTATTTGATAATATTATTATGGCACTAAGATGAATAACAATCAAGGTGAGTGTTGGCAATATAATTTATTGATGATATGCAGCAGTAATAAGGGCGAATATTTATTTTGCCGAAGTCAAATCACTTTCTAAGTCATTAAAAAATTAAAAAAAATTTTAAATCATGTCTAATCTATTAGCATGGCCACATCGATTGAGTCAAACCACAACAGGGGACCAATCAAATTAGAGTGGTGCACTTTGTTTCAAAATATTTTTCAAATCCTCGGTTATCTCATAAGCTATTCTATAGTTAGTATAGTTCAATGATTCACATCATATGAAAGCAGCATGATACCTCACTAGGAGAAGTAAGCGACTCGCTCATATTCAATATTGCATTAGTCGAGGATTGAAGAAGACTATATAAGTACACCTGAGCCTACGTGGGTTGTAAATATTTTTGTAGATGGGCAGATTTAGAAAATTTAGACTGACCAAAGAAGGTCAAGGTTTCCTAGTTGGCATTGTTGAATCATGAAACTAATAAATACTACTAAACAAAGCATTGCTTATTAGTGTATTCTGCTTGCAATATATACTTTGAAAATGAATCCAAATAATTTTCAAATTATTCCTGGTAAGTTCAAATCAAGTCGTCTCTATGCCTACATAATGAGGTCAATCAAGTCGTCTCTATGCCTACATAATGAGGTCAAATCAGATAAATGTCTCAAGTCAGCAAACGATCGAGCACAGTTAGCAAGTTATTTGAATCACAGAGTACTAGTGATTTGCCCCTTCTATGATATGGTTTCTTTATGTTACAGTATAATGTTGACTATTAATTATTGTTAGTATGTTGTTCAAAGAATGTATTTTTAGATCGTTTTTGTATTATCACGCCGTTTTAGTGATGCATGTGTACTGGTGGCTTGGTGTTCACTTTGCAATCAAGAATTATTTTTCGGGCTCATTTCTCAGCAGGGTTACCATTGCATGGGCTGGATATTTAATGAGCGTCGACAGACTAGAATGAATGTCGATTATGCTATAAATAAAATTTGACATTCATTCTAGGGAGTGTCGAGATTCATTTTAGTGGACATACAAAATTATGTTTTTGAAAATTTGCCATAATGATGTCGACGCTCCTGTAATTCATTATTCTTTACTCCATAGTCGGTATTCATTCCAACTTCGTCAACTTTCATTCTAGGTGATGTCTATATTCATTCCAGCTTTGCCGAGTGGTATGTTTCTGTATAACTAGAAGTAGGTGAATCCAATTTGTTGCTGAATTCAAAGAGTCAGTTCCAGTGTTTGGATAGAGGTTTATTCGTAACTTTAGAAAAGACTGATTATTCCAGGCAAAGGCATTTCTTTTATAGTCAATGCTTGTAGCTGTGTCTAGCGTCATATAAAAAAGCAGAAACAAAAGCAGTTACATAGCTAAGGGAAAGAAACAAGTAGAAAAGCCTTTATTTAGCTTATAATAATAATCTGGCTTTACACAATGTCCACGTCACATCATAACACCGAGATTAAATCCTGTCGACATTCATAACTGTGTGTATTCCCTCATATTTGGGCAGTGTTTGAGGCTTCTCTTTGCACGCTCTGCCTGGTCAGATATGTGCGCAAAGTAAATGATTCCTAATCTCCATATCCCACCCCAGTAGTCAGGCTGGTAAATGGTTCCCAGGTCTCGTTGGGAGAATGGTTGATGTAACGGCCACATAAGCCACTTAAGCATAGGGTCTAAAAGGAACTACAAGTTAATGTCAGCTCGCTGCCCCTTTGTATTGTCTGGTGAAGATAAGGGTTGAGTGATAAATAGTGGTATTAAATATAAAATAACCTGATGGATTATTCTGTACATATTTGCAGTATTATTTAGTAGACCATTTCTCATAAAATTTTCTGCCCAATTGTATCCGAGAATTACGAAATGTACTCTGACAGTTATGAACTATCAATTTGGTTAAATCAATGGTTATCAATGTTTAGTTCTTTTTCCAATGCTCTATGTTAGTTTTGAATAAAAAAAATTTAAACACAGATTACAAAAACGCGTGAAGTTCTTTGGTAAAATTTGATTACTGCAAGTTATCTCCACTGGGTGCCTTGTAAGAGACTTTAAAATTGGAGAAGTTTCAGCCCTTCATAGATTTTTTTTATATAATTCATCTGCTTGTCTCACTTCAGGTAGCAATGATGTGTTTGTGGATATGGGGACGGTGGGTGATGAGCCCGAGGAGCAAGCCCATGGACACACACACGGGGAACCCAGGCCTCAAGCAAATCCAGCCCTCGCTATACTCATGCCTTATTTGGCTAAATTTGGACCTTTTGTCTTGATTCTCCTTCTGAAAATCTTATACTCACATCGATATGGTACGTTCTCCAGTTGTTTGTAATCACCCGACAGCTATAGTGTTACTGCAGTCTTCATTTCAGCAATCTGAGGCTAATTTGGTGCATTGATTCGGTGATGTTTATTCCAAAACAGTTTATTTAGATTTGGGAAGAAAAAGAAGAGACAACTCCATATTTATTTGTTAATAACTAATTATAATAGTATGGTGTGTTTTTTATTATTCAACAAAACGAATATGTTTTCGTATTTTCATAATGATCACTTTATTTTTACTATTACTATTATTATTGCACATGGTCATGATATTTATTATTATTATTATTATAAATCGTTATTTTTAACTTTATGTAATGTGGTAAAATTTTCAAGTCACACGGATGTCATGTTTTCCATAACAATACATATCACTATATTATGTGTAGCCAAATAAAAATTATACTATAATACTGCTGCAACTGCTTCGATAACTGCATAGTAATAAAGATACACGATTATTAATAAATTTATATTGAGTTGTCTCCTCTTTTTATCCTAAATCTAAATGAACTGCTTGGAAATAAACATCACCCATTGATCATTTTAACTTATTGCTTGTATTACTACATACCGTTAGTGGTAGCTGAACAAGCAGCGTGTGATTACCTTTACAGGTTTACTTATTATCATCGGCACAGTTGGTACCTGGTACTACGCAGATAGCACACTTACCACACAGATCGCCCTCAGGGTACATCTTCTTTATTTTGTCCCTGTAACTGATCATTGCAGCTAAAGTTGCATCACTGTTGTAGTATTGCATACAAGTTTATTATTACTGCATGTCATGCACTTACTAATATTTACCATATACATCATGTTTCAGACTCATACGAGGTACAAATCTTTTGTCAGCAAACTACTTTGGGTGATTTTGATCCTGAGCTGTAGTCTTGTTGGCATATATTATTTCCTTGATGACAATCATAGTCTGGCATGCAGGTAAACTTATGTCTCTTTTGGGCTTGTCATGCTATGTGTCTGTTTATTGTCGGAGGTTTGTGACATCTTTTTGCTTACATCTCTCTAACGACTGATTTCTTACATTTAAAACTTGTTCGCTTTTGATAACAAGAAAAGGGGATAAACATCCTGGAATAGTGATGTTTTGTTTTATATATTTTAATACCGCACATTATAGTTGATAATATAATATATATATATCTATATATAATATATATATAATACGCAATATGTAATGAATGGTATACACATTTATTTTAGACTCATATTCTCACCATTCGGTCTGGAGACGGGCGTAGATGTGTGGACCCTGTTATGGCACCTGATTATCACGGACTATGCTGTTAAATATACGACTATCATACTAAAATCTCTGCTCACACTTGTACCTAAGTCTATGGTTTCATATCTCCTCAAGGTAAGCATTACTATCTGGATGATACGGACACATGACCCTTAGATGGTTGGCTGACGGACACATGGCCCTTAGGTGCTTGGCTGACGGACACATGACTCTTAGATGGTTGGCTGACGGACACATGACCCTTAGATGCTTGGCTGGTAGATTTACAACAGAACATATTTGCGTGTTACAGCACTTCTTTGAGTTTTTTTTTAATGAGCCATGTGTACCCGCTCAAGCCCCGTTGACCAATACGAGCACCAAGCTAAATCAGTTGATAACGAAAAAAGGTAACTTGTCGAGTTTGACAAACAGAAGCACTGTAAATGACTTGTGTCCTTCTGAAACAATCGTGAATTTTTTATTTGCCTGTTAGACATTTTAATGGTGCGTGTTCTCCATCTGCTAGTTACGTTATACACAGTATGTAGTAACGCTTCACACACCTTAGGATGTCCAGTAGTATACGTTGACAGCTGTAGTCTCCCATGAAATGTACAGCCAATCGACAAAACATTTGGCATACTATACTATAACTTTATATTTGATCAGAGATTTTAAAAAATTAATCAAAATCTATTATTGATCTTTGGATATAAAAACAAAAAAGTGGAATCGAGAGAGAGTGACCTTTAAATGTTATGATAGAAAATGAGCGGACACTTTGATCGGAGTTCGGTTCGAGTGGATGGTGGTATAGGTAGATCTAGGCGGGCAGATCTCCGAGGTGGGGCTGCAGGTGTATAGCTATGGGCTAGCTGGTGGAGACAATGTTCAGGGCTGCCCATGATGCGATTGATGTAACTCTTGCTGGTGTCTTCGAGTAGAGTAAGAATGGGCACTATTTCGGCTGTTTGAACGCGTTCATCATAGTCTCGGCTGCTTGGGTCCATAATCTTCAGAGCTAAGTTTTCTAGTCTTACTAGCCGCCGTCTCTGCTCACCGGTTGTGAATGAGTACCAAGACGGGCAGGCATAAAGGATGATTGGTCGAATGCATGTTGTGTAGAATTTTCTCATGATGTTTGTCGGCACTCCTGATCTCTTCAGGTCTAGTAGTGAGTACACAAGACCACGTGTTTTCTTTATAATATGGTCCACGTGATCTTTGAATGTCAGATATTCATCAATAATGACGCCGAGAAACTTGGTGCTTGTCTCATTCGAGATCTGCTCTCCATTCATTGTGAAGGTGGGTGCTTCAGGGACGAAGTTGTTGTGGATGTTAGAGATGGACATGGTGACAGACTTCTTCGGATTAGCGATCATGTTGTGGTTTCTGCACCATCTAGTGGTCTCGTCGATGGCGGTCTGAAGATTGTTGTTGGCGTCGGAGGTGTGGTTTGGTGTGAGAGTAATGTCGTCGGCATATTTGATGGTTTTAGTTGAGGTAGTGGTGAGAGTGTCTATATATAACAGCCAGAACATTGGTCCCAGAAGTGTACCCTGCGGCGTCCCATTGTTAACAGGTAGATCGGCACTTCTGGAGTTGCCCAACCTTACATACTGACAGCGGTCTCTCAGAAAACTCTCAACTATAGCCACGATTCGTCTACTCACACCTCTTTCTGCTAGCATGTACTAGTAGCTTAGTAAACAAACAAACTTATGACAATACCTGGTTGAGATGTTACGTGACACAATGTAACAGTTGACATGTCACATGACACAATATAACAGTTGACATGTCACATGACACAATATAACAGTTGACATTGACATGTCACTTGACACTATATAACAGTTGACATGTTACATGACAGAAAATATAACAGTTGACTTGTCACATGACACAATGTAACAGTTGACATGTCACGTGACACTATATAACAGTTGACATGTCACATGACACAATGTAACAGTTGACATGTCACATGACACTATATAACAGTTGACATGTCACATGACACAATGTAACAGTTGACATGTCACATGACACTATATAACAGTTGACATGTCACATGACACTATATAACAGTTGACATGTCACATGACAGGGCAAGCTGTACATGCTGATGGAGAGACTCACACAGTTGTACAGGTCTCTGCTACCTACAGTTCCATGGTATTTCTTCCTGTTGGGTACCTCAGATGGTGCCTGGTTTTCAGCCATTCTCTTTGTCAGCTACGTCGTGGCCAAGGTCAGTGGCATGTCAGCCATCTTGTCGTGTGATTTGGTGTGAATAGGTTTAGATATGTGTCTAGTGATTCTTTGTAAAGCAGAACATTCTGTTTTCTTCTTTATTAAACATTTTTCCCGAATAATTTTAGCTTCATGTCATTCCTTCTATCTCATTGTAGTTTTTGCACCTGTACAGTCAATGGGTTCCACTGAAGAACTGTATATTAAGGGTTGTCTCCTCTCAGGTAGGTGCTTGTAACTGTATCCATTATTTATTCATTTTAGTGACTGACGAGTGGGTACCTTTGCTATTATTTAGTTTAATTCTTGCTGCAATGCTGGTAAGCAGAGTGGTGGTTTTATAAAAAAAAACTCGCGTTCATTAGTGATATTATTTTTAGTCTGTGAGAATTCATCGATGCACTTAGTGTACAAATGGAGATAATCGTTTAGATAAAATGTTTAGGCGCCAGTTTAGTGTGTAATAGCAACTACAAGTAACACTTTTTGCAACTTGGGTAGTGTCAGGCATTCATGTAATTGAACGGCAATAGTTTTTATCTGTCTCCATCATATTAGTGCTTCTTGTATTTGTGTGCACTGGGAAAGCAACTCCAAATTATTCAACATTGATTCATCCAGCAATTAAAATAATTTATCACGTGATGATGCGTTGAGATACTTTCTCACTCTTTGGCCAAAGTAGACAAAGTAATAATTAATGCGTGCCAGTCTGTATGACATTAATTTAGTGATAAGCTACTTAAAGTACTTGATAATGATGCAATTGACCAACGATGGCAACTCCTATTGTACACACAACAAGCTATGATTAACTGGTATGCTGCTAGTGCTATGGGCTTAAATCGAGCATTGCGTTTTCACAATACATTGAATGTTTGCTTGATATGGTTTGCACATCTGTTGATTTACTACCTGTTGGGTTGTCTCTATTGAAAAGTTGCCTCACTTTGATTTTTATTTTATTTGAGGCTACCGATTCGCTTCGATCAGCGTAAAAAATAATCAACAATTCCATCGATTACATTTGAGAATCATTTTGACTTTGGTGTTTCCATCAATGTCATTTTACACTAAGCGCACTATTGTGTTATGTTAGATCACGGGGCACCTGTTACTTGTGGTTTAGGTAGATGTAACAAGCAATGACAGGTTTGAGAATGAAAAATCTTCAATATTTTTCCAAAGTGTTTGATGAAATTTCCTTTTTCAGTATATGCAGGTGGTAGATACACTATATCATTGGTCACACAGTTTATATTATGCATACATTTGTCTGCAGGAGTCTTATGGGAGGAAACCCACCAGTCAGGAGCTGGAGGCCACAGAGGGCACCTGCCCTGTGTGTCATGATGACTTTACAGATCCTATGATGCTTCTATGTAAGGTAGGTATTGTTTATTTACTTCAGATAATCCTTTTGACTTTGGCTCTGGTCCAGACTGGACAAAGTTATCTGCACCGCAGAAGCAACTGGAGGATGTATATTTATTTTTGTTGGTTTTTTGTCGAGGTAGAAGCGGCGTTGTCTGGAAAATATATGAGAGTGGGCGGCTATTATTTACAATCAACAGCTGCGTTTGGAATTTGAAGCAATTTTCTGTTATATTTTATACATTTTCGTTTGTGAAAACTTAATAACTGAGATTCATATATGCTTATTGCAGCATACATTCTGTCAGGACTGCGTACTCGTCTGGTTTGACAAAGAGACTTCCTGTCCGATGTGCAGGGCCAAGATTATAACCGGAGACAATACATATAGGGATGGTTCCAGCTCATCGCTTGTGCAATTCTTTTAGTTCTTTAGGCAGGCCCAATAAAAGTTTTCATGGAAATAAGGCTATGTTTCTTTCGTTATTTATTTATTGCTAGAGTTGAACTCCAATATTCCATGCGTGCTCACATTGAGCATCTCTCTACTTCTATTGTTATTTGTGTGTGAAAAAGATTTTATGTGTAGTCTATTTACGGATGTGCAACGTTACGCATGTCACATGTTGTTGTCTTAAATTAACCGCTGTTGGGACTGTTTAGATTGCGGTCGCCCATGTTTTTATGATCCTTTTTCAACACGTTCTTGGATGTAATATACCTACTGAGCTATGCAGTCTTTCTGTGCAGTGCAATTTCATTTTTGTGCAGGCATAAGATGCATCAGCATTTTTATTTTTAGCAAGTGGTGGACGTTGTGAATCACAGACACATGCTATAATATGCATTTTTTATTGTTGTGAAAGCAAACTTGTTGCAGACTGAAGCAAATTATTAGCATTTATGGAGTTATCTTTTAATGCAAATGTTTTGCACAATAACTTGCCGTTCGTAATATCGTTTTCATAAACATACCTGTGTACTGCATTAATGTGAAAGTCGGTTTGTAAATCGTAGCCTTGGGAACAGCTTTTTTGGTAATGTGATCATGTATACTGGCGATTTCCATGAGCAATCATGGCTCACAGTCGCCGGACACTGCTGTGATAAAGGAGAAAATGGCAGAAGTTGGCATGGAAAACTTGTCATTAAAAGAACAAAAGGCATGATTCATTATTAGTGTAATTTTAACCGTCATATATGTTTTCTTACAAGAATCTCTTGCTAAAGTCACTCTCATGTACTCTTAGATGCTTTACGTCTAGATATACCAGTGCACTTTCAAAGATGGTTCGTTTACCAATGTCGTTTTTACTCACCCAGCAACAAAAAGTAGTAGTAGTAGACTTCTAGTGGAAGTACAGCAGTACATCATCATTGATTTTATGCATGAGCAAGTTTAACTCAACATCATTGCGTCAGACTTGTGCATGTGTATGTAGCACATGGCTAGGAGGATCATATTATTTATTAATTTTTTATAATAACTACAGTCTATATTTTTGTGGAGTAGTTGAACTTGTTGGAAGATGGTGAGTGAGTGATAATAAAAAAAGTAATAATAATCATATAATAATAATAGTTGTTGTTGTTTGTTAGTAGTAATAATAAATAATCATTATTATTATTACTACTATTACTTTTATTATTATTATCATTCATCATAATTTACCATTCATCATAATGGGTCGGATTATCATTATTATCTTATGAACATCCATGTCCCACGAAACATTGCATCAGCCATCCTGAACTTGAACATGTGTTTTACGTATGTAGCATATGGCGGCTAGGACTGTCTCTATAATTGCTTTTTGTCTGTAATAACTGCTGCATTGTTTTAGCATTTTTGAGTCAATGTTGCGTCGAGCCAGTCGTCAGTAGCTTGTTCGTTGTTGTCGTTTTATTACTGTTATTTATACCGAGCTTGGTGGTTTCACCTCAACACACACTGTAATAATTACTACTCACTGACACACTATAACTATTATTATCATCTCTGGTAATAATAATAGTTCGATTCTACAGTGCTTTTGCTAATAAGTGGGTTTACATCAAACTCAATCATCATTACTGTCTAAATAGATAAATTAAATAATAAGATATATTTAAATTAATAATAATACAATGAATAATATGGTAAGTACCAGTTTTTTTTACTAGGGCGTGTACAACAATAGTTACAGTGAAAGTAATATATGTGGATAGTTATATAATTGTACAAAACAGTGGTGTATTTTCGATCACAACTTTTTCTTTTTTTATCAGCTTTTTGTGAATTGAACAATGATAATTCTTATTTTATTCATGTCAAGTACAATACTGTATTGATTGTAAACATGTTTATACTGGTTACCAGGATTCTGGTGATTCGCCAGCCCAGAAAAAGTCTGGTAGTGGGAAAAAAGCCAAGGCTAAGGTAGAAACCTCAACTTTGAAAGAGGTAAGCAAAAAAATCGTTTTGATGATTTATTGGTTGTAGCCATCAATAATGTCTGAGACATGTTTATCAAAGGTAATTTGGTCTAACAGTGCTATGAGTTATGTAATATGTATTTGAATGCATAAAAGAAACTAGTAGTAATTGTTTATTTGCTGGCCAAAGCATTGAAACAGAAGCACTCCGCTGAAAGTATTGATTGAGGCATTGGTGGTGCAAGATGTTGATTGATATTTTTTAAATCGCTAAACTTTTTGATAGATTCTGCAATTTCAGAATTCCAATCATTCTATCATTTCGGAGGCTATGATAGAATGCCTATTGAAATAAATGGAAAGAAAATATGTGTGTGTGTGTATAGCTAGTTCTTTTTCAATAATAATTTAGCAGAGCTGGTTGTTTCAACAGATTTGCCAGTTTTAAATGAGCAAATGGCTTTCACATCAAACAGTTGCTTGATAAAGTGTGTTTTTAGTTGAGCATTGAGTCTGAGCCAGAGTAATTAAAACAATCTGTTAAGTTACACGTGTTTTTGCCATTATTATTTATCAATTGGTCTCAAATTATAACTTTTTATTGAGACCTCACAGCACTCTGTCTATTGTTTCATCGTAAAATTAGTCATATTTTTATGGTGGCTCATAACGTTAGACGGTTTCGTTTTCAAAGCGTATGAACAGATTTGAAATAGTCCAGACGGTTTGCAAAGCGTCTTTTACATTGAAAATAATTGGGTAATTGTAGTAAAATAGCCCAAGAAACTATGTTTAAAAACGGGCTTGTTGGTTATAATAAACTAATTGTCGGCCTCAGCAGTTGCAGGATTAATGCTATAAAACTGTATTTCCTGTCCAACAATTGTAGAATCTGCAAACCGTATAGTTGTCTTGCAAATAATTCAGACGGTTTAGAAATGATCCAGATGATTCAGGAAATTACAAACCGTATGGACGCTTTAGAAAGAGTATGAACTATTTACAAACCGTATGAATTATTTTGAAATAATCTGAACTGTTTTAAAATAGTCTAAACTATTTTGAAATGGTTGGAGAAGTTTGCAAAGCACATTGCTTTCGAACCAAAAGCGATCTTCCTAATTTTATTGATAACCTCTATATAACTTTGTCAACATAGACGTCGATCACAAGATATAGAGCAAGTTAATTAACTGTATAAAAATGTTGTTGAATATAATCTCTAAAATGAATTTTTACATTTACAGTTAGGTTGATTTATTTAAAATAATTTAAAGCAAATAATATTTATTAAATCAAAAATTTTTATTTATTTAGAAAAATTCAACTGTTCAGTGTTTAGGAGAAACATTATCCATCATAAAAGGAATGTAGATCTATGACCAATAGAGCGAACCAGCAAATCGGCTCGGATTTTCTAAGTTCACGAACAATTTCACAAAGCGCTCAGAAGTTTTTGCAAAAGTTCAGACTATTTCAAATTCGTTCAAACGGTTTGGAAAGCGTTCAGACGTTTTAAAACACAAAAGTCAAAACGTTCTGAGCCACCATATATTTTAGATACAAGAACTTTTCTGGTTGAAAAGCCTCCATGTGTTCTTATTAGTCAAAACAGCGTGAATTTTGCTTTTCAATGAAAAGCAATCAGAGTAATTTATTACTTGAGCTATGAATGATATTGTTGCTGACTACACCATTTATGGCGAGTCTTGTTTGTTGGCTGTAGTTGAAGCCCTGGCCAAGTTATATAAATGAAAGGATAGAGCTGTTTGACAAACTACATGCAGAACACAAGGAAAAGGTGGCAGCTCTGCCTAGGCATCCAATCTCAATAACCTTACCAGATGGCAAGGTGGTGGAGGGAACTTCATGGGAGACAACTCCGTATGAGGTTGCCAGAGGCATTAGGTATAGTAACGTTGATGTTGTATTGTCTGTAGTCGGACTGTGGGATGATTTCTTCAGGGATGCCATTTATCAGTAGTTTTTACGAAATTGGCTGTTAGAACTATTGGTAAATATTTGATGGCATGGGTGTTTCCTGTTGCAGCCAAGGTTTGGCAGATAGCACAGTAGTAGCCAAGGTGAATGACGTGCTGTGGGATCTGGACAGGCCTTTTGAGGAGAGCGCCACTCTGCAGCTGTTAAAGTTTGATAATGAGGAGGGCCAGTATGTGTTTAGACACTCCACCGCCCACATGCTCGGTGAGAGGCTGGAATGAGAAGTTACTTTTGAGAAAATTATTGATTGGTATTGTAATCTGTGATTTATGCTAAATTTCACCTCCTGTAGCAAAGAGTTATTTATTTAGGTGAGGCCATGGAGAGAGCATACGGAGGGTGTCTGTGTTACGGACCCCCTACGGACGGAGGTTTTTACTACGATATGTTCTATGACCAGGGGTAAGTCCTTCAGCTTATACCGCTTGTGTTCTGTACATCGCACTTTATTGTAAGGTGACTACTGCTTGTAAGTCTAAGGCTATAAATTAGCCCTGTAAACGAGTAATTGGTTTGTTGTGTGCAGAACTGTGTCCCAGGCTGACTATCCCGTGCTAGAAAATATAATAAAATCCATTTCCAAAGAGAAGCAAGAGTTTGTACGTCTGGAGATGACGAAAGCTGACCTGCTAAAAATGTTTGAGGTGAGTTGTCATCTCCATACAGCCTCCCTTTGTGCGTTTTTGCCTTCCATAGAACTGCTCATTGCCTCTTGTTTATATTACATGGTATATATCGTGCCTTGTCTATGTCTATTTAGTACAATGAGTTCAAGAAGCGAATCATCACCGAGCGAGTGAACACGCCGACTACCACAGTCTATCGCTGTGGCCCTCTCATTGACCTTTGTCGAGGACCTCATGTCAGGCACACTGGCAAGGTGAAGGCTGTTGCGGTTGTAAAGAACTCTTCTACGTACTGGGAAGGTCGGGCAGAGGCGGAGTCACTCCAAAGAATCTACGGTATATCATTCCCCGACCCCAAGCAGCTCAAAGAGTGGAAGTTTGTACAGGAGGAGGCTGCCAAAAGGGACCACAGAAAGATTGGAAAGGTGTGATGTCTCTCTGACTCGCTGCCGTCTCTCTCTGACTCTTCTCTGTAGCTGTAACCTTCTCTGTAGCTGTAATCTTCTCTGTAGCTGTAGTCTTCTCTGTAGCTTTAATCCTCTCTGTAGCTGTAATCGCTGTACCCAAACAAATATTGTACATTATACAGGAGCAAGAACTGTTCTTCTTTAATGAGTTGAGCCCCGGCAGCTGCTTCTTCCTCCCCAAGGGAGCTCACATCTTCAACAAACTGCAAGAGTTTATCAGAGTGAGTGGCAGGTGCTCTCTGCTTGCATTCATTAGTTTCTCTTTCGTGTCAAGGTGAACTCATTGTTTAAATCCACTTGGGTCGTTACTGTTACAGAAAGAGTACAGGAAGAGAGGCTTCCAGGAGGTGATTACTCCCAACATATACAACAGCAAGCTGTGGGAGACCTCGGGCCACTGGGAACACTACGGAGAGAACATGTTCCGTTGTGAATCTGAGAAACAGCAGTTTGGGTTGAAACCAATGAACTGCCCTGGACACTGGTATGCCTGCAGTACCCTATGTCTGCTTTTGTGATACACAGTTACTGTATAGTCTGTACTATATACAGTCACTGTATAGTCTGCACTATATACAGTTACTGTATAGTCTGTACTATATACAGTTACTGTATAGTCTGTACTATATACATAGTTACTGTATAGTCTGCACTATATACAGTTACTGTATAGTCTGTACTATATACACTTACTGTATAGTCTGTACTATATACACTTACTGTATAGTCTGTATTGTATACACTTACTGTATAGTCTGTATTATATATACTTACTGTATAGTCTGTACTACATACACTTACTGTATAGTCTGTATTATATATACTTACTGTATAGTCTGTACTATATACACTTACTGTATAGTCTGTACTATATACAGTCACTGTATAGTCTGTATTATATACACTTACTGTATAGTCTGTACTATATACACTTACTGTATAGTCTGTACTATATACACTTACTGTATAGTCTGTATTGTATACACTTACTGTATAGTCTGTATTATATATACTTACTGTATAGTCTGTACTACATACACTTACTGTATAGTCTGTACTATATACACTTACTGTATAGTCTGTACTACATACACTTACTGTATAGTCTGTACTGTATACACTTACCGCAGTCTATACACTTCCTATTGCTGTACCAAAAACTCAATACATACCTCTTACAGTATCATGTTTGCCCATCGGGTGCGCTCTTGGCGTGAACTTCCGCTCAGGATGGCAGACTTTGGAGTCCTACATAGAAATGAGCTATCAGGTGCCCTCCATGGCCTCACCAGGGTCAGACGATTCCAGCAGGATGATGCTCACATATTCTGCACTCCTGAACAGGTTAGTGTTGTGCAGTAACACCAGTTGTATTACTCTGTTAGAGTTGGTATTGTTTAGTTACAACTGTTGTATTGTTTTGATAGATTGGGAGCGAGATGGAAGGCTGTCTAGACTTTATGAAGTATGTGTATGAAGTGTTTGGTTTTGACTTTGTCTGTAAGTTGTCTACTCGGCCAGAGAAGTATCTGGGAGACTTGGACACGTGGAACGCAGCTGAGGAGGTTGGTAGAATCAGACAGTTGACCAACTGGTGGATATCAAACTCACCTCTCTGCTACCTTTGTTGTAGTCCTTCATGTTACATTCCGCTGTGTGTGATATTTACACGCTGGTGTTTGTAGCAACTGAAAAAGAGCCTTGAAAACTCTGGCATGAAGTGGGAGTTAAATCCAGGAGATGGGGCCTTCTACGGACCCAAGATAGATGTCAGTGTGAGAGATGCCCTGAAGAGGTACCACCAATGTGCTACCATACAGCTGGACTTCCAACAACCCGTCAGATTCAACCTGCAGTACCAGACGTAAGCGCTCCTTTTTCAGCAATTTGTTTTTTATCGCTCATTGGGTGACTCACTGACCTTGATATTCTTTTGCTGCAGTGATGAGACAGCAGTGCTGAAGAGACCGGTTATTATCCACAGAGCAGTGCTTGGCTCATGTGAAAGAATGTTTGCAATACTCACTGAGAACTGTGGAGGCAAATGGTGAGTCCAACTTGTACAATCCCCCATTGCCCTCAACGTTATGTCTCACATATTCTATTAATTTTCGTTCTTTTTGTCAGGCCATTCTGGTTGTCTCCCCGGCAAGCCATTGTGATACCCATAGCTCCTGCCTTAGATGGCTATGCTACAGAAGTTAGAGACAAGCTCTTTGATGCTGGCTATATGGTCGACGTTGACACGGATGCCGGAAATACTCTCAACAAGAAAGTTCGCAATGCTCAACTGGCTCAGTACAATTTTATATTAGGTAGGGCTGCACCAGTGCAATTTTTTGTTAGGTAGAACTGCACCTGTGCAATTTTATATTAGGTAGGGCTGCACCAGTGCAAGTTTCTGTTAGGTAGAGCTGCACTTGTGCAATTTTAGATTAGGTAGGGCTGCACCAGTGCAATTTTATATTAGGTAGGGATGCACCAGTGCAGTTTTATATTAGGCAGAGCTGCACCAGTGCAATTTTATGTTAGGTAAGGCTGCACCAGTGCAGTTTTATATTAGGTAGGGCTGCACCAGTGCAATTTTATATTAGGTAATGCTGCACCATTACAACGCTTGATGTGTGCTTGTATATTTGTGCTGACCTGGTTTGTCGAGGGCTCACAATATAGCCTTGTTGCAGTGGTGGGAGAGAATGAGAAGCAGGCAGGGACAGTGAATGTGCGTACCCGAGATAACAAAGTGCATGGAGAGAGAGCTATAGACCAAGTGCTGGGGAGGTTTAAGGAACTCGTAGACTCGTATGAAAAGGAAGCAGAAGAAAAGTTTTAACTTCTGTTACGAGAGACTTAATAGCTAAATTAAATGTTTGCATTGGTGTAGTATGTATGTTGTGGTGTTATTTGTTTACAATTATGTGCAGGTGTCGGACAATTAATTATTACTGAGTGAAATTAATTATTACTGAGTGAAATTACTTATTTGTATGTAAAAAGTTTATACACAAAAAGTTATATACAAAATATGACAGTGCACACAACTCCAGATAAACTGGCTTTTTCTGTTCCAGCTAAGTAAGAATGTGTAACTAGATGGCATCTAGTTGAATCGCGATGATGGTCTAAAACCCATATTTAGCCTGAGTCTGTTGTTTGGTAGCCTTGTTTGCAGCCCACGTGTTCTTCAGCTCCAATTCTCTTTCCTTAGCCTAAAACAGCATAAGCCAGAGATTATCAGTTGTAGAGGGTCAGACAGACCCCTACCAGCTGTTTGTAAGAATCTCGTGCTCGAACAGTCAGTGCTTGATTAGCTTATGGCGATCAGAGGGTGTTTCTAGTTTGACAGGAGGTAAACATTATGTTGGCCATTTCTTTTTGTGAACTGATTACCAGTGATTACTCTGTAACAGTTGGTAAGCACACCCTTGGAATTATCTCCCCTCCTAGAACCCTTGCAGTAGGCCAATTAAAATGCGAGCAGATAATGACAAAAGGCTAAATGGTTTTTGTATAATTTATACAAAACGTAAGCTTGAGAAAAAAAATGGTGTCATAGAATCGGTTGACTTATCTATTACAATTGGTTTACGATTCCAGACACACGGGTAAGCAGTTTCTAAATAGTTTTCGTAGGACGTAAAACACAAACTCAAGACAAAATTGCGTCATTAACAAGATTTTCTACTACAGCAGGTTTTACGTAAATATGATGAAAGTTTGCGAATAGTCTAGAATTTTTCAGCAACACTAAAATCTCCAAATGTTACCAGTGGTTAGCATTCTAGGGGGAGATAATTCTATGGACGGACCTCATAAATATATGGCCAATTGTATACTAAAGTCAAGGCCAATTGTATACTAAAGTCAAGGCTAATTGTATGCTAAGGTCAAGGATACAAGAGTGCTGCCGGTATCAACGCACCAGCCCAACACTGTTTATAAGCAGCTTCTCCACTATAACACCCAACAGCAAGACAGGGGGAGAGCTCACTCACCTGGAATGCTAAGTAAGTGATTTGATGCTTTCTCTTCTGCTGCCCAGAAGGACCATCTCCTTTCTTCCTGTGAGCGTATGCAGACGGATCCACTTCAGCAGAGATGTTTTTGGTGAGCTCTAACTCAGAGACTTTCTGGTCATCAGTGTGTACGTCAATGATATCTATTACTTCCTTGCCACGCTGCTTTTTTCCTTGCAGTCTCAAAAACTACAAAATATTTTAGATAAAAAGTTGTGTTCTCATTGAATAGTGCTTGATAATGTGAACACAACTCCAAAAGCTTCAAGGTAACGCTTACATTCGGCATCCTCGCATAAATTGAGTTTCACTTCACCAACTCAGACGTTAACATGATAGACAGTCAGTTCACAGAAACTGATCAATTCTTGAAAATCTTTGATTACATAACAAAATTTCAATTGCTTTTGATGAATCAAAGGTTTACAACTAATAGTTTCCGGCTACTAACTTGTTCATTTTGTAAAAGATCATCAATCTGACTGTTTGAGCCTTCATTTGCGTAGTTGGTATCACTTGTGTGATTGGTATCATAGGTATTGTACTCTGTGTCATCGTTGACGTCTGTCATGTTGTATAGACTCGCTGCCGTAATCTTAGGTTGTGTAACCTCTTCTTCTACTGTCGGAGCTGTTATATTGCTTGCTACTGCGGGACTGGCATTGACGCTGCCAGGTAGACCAACACTGAGGTAATTGTTTTCTGAAGAAAGTGCGAAGAAATTAGATGAAGATTCACCTTTAGTGTCAGTTGGAATTGTCTCCTCATCGCTGTCACTATAAGTGGTGGAGACTGCAGCAACTTTGGCTGCTTTTGTACGAGTTTTGTTAGACTTGGTTGTGGAAGGTTTCGTCTCCGCAGGTTTCTTCTTAGTCAGGGTGTAGGGAATAAATGCTCTACCAGCTTCCTTGCCGGCGCCTCCAGATGCTCTCGGCGCTGGCAAACTACCGAGAAAGCCAGCAGCACCAGAAGTTGATTTTGTCTTTTTTACTTTTGGTTGATCATCGTCAGAATCAGAGTCCTAGAAATTATTCATAAATATTTTGTCACGTAACATGAATGTTTAATTAACTAACCGAAAGCGGTATCATGTGAATCACTTACCTGCAATGTCGGTATAGAAATCTGAATCTTTCCTTTACCTGCGTTAGGTAGCCTCAGCTTAGACAGAGATCCTGTCATTGGGAGTTTGGATGGGGGCTTTTCAGGGAGGGTATCGCCTGCAAGCAGATCAGAGGCTAGTCATTAATAAAGAAGCAGTGAGAGCGAATAAAACATATTACAACTATAAACAAAGAAGTACCATAATTTGTCTTCTTCACAAAGTCCTCTAGGATCTCATCAGGTTCTTCCGCTACTGAAGTGTTGCCCAATGGCTGTTGGTTTGTGCTGACCTCTGGTGGTGATGTATCATCCTCACCTTCATCACTACTTGTGCCATAGTCAGCAACTAGTGCCATAGCGCCTAATAAAATACGGTCCAATACATTCAACAATGAACGTGTCATGGAAAAAGAATATTGTTACTTTGGCTGCGCACATTCACCAAGGACAGGCTTATTTAATGAGTGTAAAGAAACTTACTTGGCAATTTAGCAAATAAAAAAAATTGTTTTTCACTGAAGTATTGATGTTTTTTTTCAAGATTGACAGAGCAGCTGTTGCAGAATAGTTTTATAAACTATGGAACTTATTGGTAAGGATGAAAATGGGCAATGGTTACCAAGTAGGGCATTTCTAATGTATTGGAGTAAGTCAGGAAACGCACAGGTACAGAGTTATTAATAAGATTGGGTAACGGAAAGGCTAGAAGAGTGGTAACACCGTGACAAAGAAATGTGGGCAGTTTACTTATCCCCCATTTTTTAAAAGGCTTTATAGATAGCGAGGTTTTTAGCTCAGTTTAGCGTGTTGTAGGCTGAGTTAATGTCACGTATATAAAACTGTGCCAGAGACGCTGAAGCTGTTCCAGTTCCATTTGTAGCTATTTTAACAAAATACTCATTAAGGACATGAACAATTACATTTTTATCAGGAAACATTGTTTCATTTGCATTCATTGTTGTACTATTTGCATTCATTGGTGTACTATTTGCATTCATTGTTGTAACATTTGCATTTATTGTTGTACCATTTGCATTTTGAGTTTCCATTATTTTAGTTTTGACCACTTGTTTTCCAAGCAAGTTTTTCAAGCGTTGAAAAAAATTGATTGTCTATCCTTAGAGAGCTGATCTGCACAGAAGGTTTTGTTTGCACCGGGACTTAAAATACAAACCTAGTGTTATATGCAGTCATCTAATTTTTCGATCAACTTCAGAACCATAATGATGATATACTTTTTAATAGCATCTGTTTTCAAGTTGATTAGCTTAAATGAATTCTTGCACATGGAATAACTCGCACCCATAGAATTATCTCCCCTTCTAGAGAGGAGATAATTCTATGATCGCATCATTCTTTTTCAAAATGATGACCTGAAGTAAAACCTCTTGTAGCTAAGATTATTATCGCCATTGCATGCATCACTAATTACTGCGAAATCATGATAAATATATCTTGCACTTAATTTATTAAACAGTTTTTTACGATATAATGTATTTTTCATCCTCCCTTTTATTACATCTTATGTTTGGAGGGTAAACCCAAAGGGCTGAAGTCATGTTTTATATAAAATGAAGCTTGTTGATCTCCTCCATCAGTTTACTAGGAAGAGGCCACGCAAAAAGCACATTCAGAAAAATAATACCGCTAAAGCTTACTCTTTCTCTCCACTTCAAATAGAAAACTAGTCTCAATAGCACAAGTACAATAGCACAAGTACAATAGCACAAGAGCGTGAGTACTCGTATGCAATCACTATGGCTGATCTACTCTGACTGGCATTCGGCTGGACAACAATGGGAACGGACAATTGCAAAAACGGCTTAGCTGTCCAAATAGTGCCAGCCAGTGTGCATATTCCAAACCGCTACGCCAGAGGGTCAAACCTTAATTCGACCTATCGGACAATAGTTGAGTCAGGGGTTTCAGTATACCGTCTCCAACCTAGAGTTGTGCAGGTGGTACTACCACAGTGGTAGGCAGCTGTCACAACACAACTTTATCATCAGCTTCATTCATTCTGCACAGTAGTCTTATTTATTGAGCCATGGATTTTTTGGGCGTTGCATCAGCACAAGTGTTTTTGGAGCATGATGCAGTAGTATCATAATAATATTACTACACACTATAAAAAAATATACTTTTTAGCTATATAATATATTTATAATTTACTGTTTATTTATTTATTAATTATAATTCAAATTACTAATTGTATTTATGATAATAACAATAATAATTATCATTATCATTTATTTATTATAGTAATTATTGGGTTTTAGTGAGTAGTAATCACAGTGATGAGTAAGCCGTGTATGATGATGATTAGTAGTAACAAACTACCGGCATTGTAATAATAATAATAACACATTATTATTATATTATTATTGATTTTTTTTCCATAATAATTATAATGAAACAAACTAATAATAGCATATAATATATAAATAATAATAATACAGTATTATTTATCACATACGGTGTGTTTGTAACTGAGATGATTTATATTTAATTTTGAGTATTTATTTTGAACAGATAATCGTTACAAGCATGGCCACTGAAGAGGCTGGAAAAGCGGAAAAGCTCGTCAATTAGAGCTAAAATATGTAACACCTTCCTTTGCATAAAAATTGAATGAAGGAGCAGAACAATAGCACAATAAAGCTATTCTATGAAACATTAATGTTAACTCGTAACAACTGAGAACAAAACTAAAATTGTGATAACCTGCATAACGAAGTTTATAATATAAACGGTAAATTGAACGGAATGTTGGTGCATTTTACCTTCTGAACCTAGGCAGTTTTCTAACCACTCTGTTGGAGCGTGTAACAACTGGAGGCTTTATAGAAGGGTTTGGATTTTGGCGTTACTGGGAGAGGCGTCATTTTACATATGTTTCGTTTGAGGCAACAATACTGGATGGTTGGCTGATCTACTCACCTTTGCATTGCTATGAGGGATTTTATTGGATGGTTGATTTACTAACCTCAGTCTTGGTTTATGGTTAATGTACTACAAGGTTTTCTGGTCTGCTTACCTCTGCATAACTCCTGCGTGGAAGAAACGGATTTCTAGGCCTGTCTGGAGTTTGAGCTATGCACGGACTGGATTGGGTTTGATCAGGACGTAAATGTTCTCTATTACGCCTGATGGGTACACCAGTTGCTTCATTTTTAATATTGTATGAGCGATTGGATATGTGATGGTCTACTACTATTACATTTTGTACGGTTTGACGAGAATTGTTGTAGTTGGCTGTCACATCAGCTGTGCCTAAAAGGGCAATCAATGACCAGAATAAGCTGTTAATTTGTTTAGACTGAGTTTGATCACCAGGTGCGGAGAAACACGCTGAAGTTCAGATAGAGCAATTACATTTGCCTACGCAACTGTACTAACTTTTGCTTTTAGTACAAAATCTCCTACTAATAACTCTGTGAACCATTCACTTTTGGGGTCTGTTTTAACAGTCTTCACATGTTCAATGCAAAACTCAAAAAATTCGTGCTCAGAACTGCTTACTGTTTCGATAGTTTTAACATCACTTTGTATAAAAAAACTCTGAAGCATCAGTAGTTTGATTATCGGTTTGCAACATTGTGACTTCATCAGTACGTTGAGAGCCTTGTTGGCACACGTTAGAAAAATGATTATTTTTGGAGCAATTTTTGCACACTTCACCAAAAGCTGGACACGATTGTGGTTGATGCGTTCTACCACAGTATTTGCAAAGTTTAGATCTGACACTGTTGTCCCTTTGGCGATCGACCGTTGTCTCTGGCTGTCTGCATTTACTCTGATATTTATGTGTTATTGTATCAACGCTAGCCTCAGCTTTCATTTGTAACTCAATTGTCTACTTACTGCACATTTTCGTTGTCACTGTGGCAAGCGTTACTGCTTCATTCAGTTGTAGTTCTGAGCTCAAAGACTCATCAGCCATACCAGACAGCAGCCTGTCCTTTATCATGTCCTCTTGGGTTAACCTTTGGGCAAATCTGCACTTGACAGGCAGAGCATGAATAGTGCGAATTTATTCCGCAGCCGACTCTATGGTGGCTCATAACGTTAGACGGTTTCGTTTTTAAAGCGTATGAACGGATTTGAAATAGTCCAGACGGTTTGCAAAGCGTCTTTTACATTTAAAATAATTGGGTAATTGTAGTAAAATAGCCCAAGAAACCATGTTTAAAAACGGGCTTGTTGGTTATAATAAATTAATCGTCGGCCTCAGCAGTTGAGGGATCATGCTATAAAACTGTATTTCCTGTCTAATAATCGTAAATTCTTCAAACCGTATAGTTGTCTTGCAAATAATTCAGACGGCTTAGAAATGATTCATATGATTTAGAAAATTACAAACCGTATAAACGCTTTAAAAAGAGTATGAACTATTCACAAACAGTATGAACTATTTTGAAATAGTCTGAACTGTTTTAAAATGGTCTATACTATTTTGAAATAGTTGGAAAATATGGCAAAGCACATGGCTTTCGAACTAAAAGCGATCGTCATCATTTTATTTATAGCCTCTATGCAACTTTGTCAACATAGACATCGATCAAAAGACATAGAACAAATTAATTAACTGTATAAAAATGTTGTTGAATATAATCTCTAAAATTAATTTTTACATTTATAATTAGGTTGTATTTATTATTTGAAATAATTTAAAACAAATAATGTTTAATAAATAAAAACATTTGTTCCTTTATTTAAAGAAAATTCAACTGTTCAGTGTTTAGGAGAAACATTATCCATCATAAATGGACTGTAGATCTATGATAAATAGAGCAAACCAGCAAATCGGCTCGGATTTTCAAAGCCCACGAATGATTTCACAAAGCGTTCAGAAGTTTTGCAAAAGTTCAGACTATTTCAAATTCGTTCAAACGGTTTGGAAAGCGTTCAGACGTTTTAAAACGCAAAAGACAAAACGTTCTGAGCCACCATATGACTCACTACTGCTTTGCTTTCTGTTGTAAAACTGTATTCTGTGATGTAGTTCATTCAATTGTTGAAAGTATTACAGTGGATTCATCTATGACTTGTTGGAAGGTCCTTGTCTGTCCCGGTGTAGTCAGCTGGTCATATATATCTTCACTTTCACTGCCTATTATGTATAAGAATGTATCTATATGTAAAGACTAGACCACTCACTGTTCAAAAACGCTGGAACCGACGAAGCCACTCTGGCCATTTCATTACTGCATTCGCAAAATCAAGTGGCTTTGGAGTGTCTACTTTTATTCTCATCAGAGGAGGTGCTGCCTCATCTCCCATTATTATGGTTCGTTCAGTGATCACCGACACATCAATCAAGGCTAATAATTATGGGTAATAATATTACGGTATAATTAATAATAACACTTATCTCTCGTCCTGTGGACGCTTTGAGAGCCATCCAGCTGGCCACTGCTGGTTCTCCTTCAGCAGCCTCTAACCTGACACCATGTTGTGTTTGTAACTGAGATGATTTATTATTTTTAACTTTGAGTATTTATTTTGAGCAGCTAATCGTTACAAGAAAGCATGGCCACTGAAGAGGCAGGAAACGCAGATGTTGCCTACAAAGCAGAAGCTTGGCAATTAGAAGTAAAATATTGTAAGGGAATGTAGCACAGCGACCAGGCAGCAGGTCGACCTTAGTAACAATATATTATCCTAGCCGAACAATACTCTTATTTCTACCTACATTATTTACCACTATTGCATATCTTTACCCATATTTTTGTACATGTGCTTGGGCAGTCATCCATGCGTTGGAGACTGCCCCCTTGTTCTATCTACTTGTTCTATTGGTCTTTCAATAACCAATCAACCGTACAGGCGTGGCCTGCTTTTGTGTATGTGCTGACAATCTATGTTACATAATTTTCCTTGTATAAATATCCGTGTAATGTATTAATAAAATCAGAGTAAGCCTGACACTCTCACTGCTTGTTGATTCCTATTGCATAAGCGCACTTATGCAAAGCATTGGTAGCAAAGCGAATACACACAAGCAAAAACTCTCACACACAGATTGCACTGGCAGATGAAACTACAAGTTCACTACTTGCACAGATAATTCAGATAGACAACGCAGCACTTGGACAAGTTGGCTAGTGGCAAGAACAATAGTCAGTAGAAAGTGTTCAGTCGATTCGACTTACACTGCACTCGACCCACGGGCAAGTGATACTGGAACGGTTGTTCAAACTATTAGTGCAACCCGACGCATCTATTCTGCCGAATAGAAAATCAGTGGAAAGTGAGGGAGTTGTGACAACTCCTCACTGTGTATTGCTTACGGGCGCACAACGCTGCAAATTCTACTTGACCGGTTTAGGTTGCTGACCTTGGGCTAGTTGGAGGCGGACGCTGCACTGTTTGTAACGCACTTATTACTGTGGGCCGCTGTACAGGTGACCAGCTACCACACCACCACAAATTCCTGTACAATATTATTATGTTACACATATTATATATATATATATATTATTATTATTATTGTACATAATAATAACACTATAAACAATAATAAAATAGTTTTTATCAAATAATAATAATAATTTAATTATTACCAAGAAATAATAATATATATATATTATTATTATGTTATATTAATATTAATAATGATCATTATTATTATTAATAATAATATTAATTAATTATTATAATAATAATTATATTAATTATTATTTTTATGATGATGTAGGTTTGTATGTATAATAATAATAATAAATAAATAATAATAATAATAATTATTATAATAATTATTATTATAAATAATAATTATTATAATAATAATATTATTATTATTAGTTAGTAGTAAATAATAATTATTATTATAATATTATTATTAGTAGCAGTAGTAGTAAGTAGTATTAATAATTATTATTATTATTTATTGCAACAACAACAGTAGTCACTAATAATAATCATTCATACTACATACTTAGACTACTATTATTATTATTAATTAATAAATTATTATTATTATTATTATCATCAGACCAGTGCCAGTAGTTAGTTACTAATCACGCTACATCACGGCTCACCATGGGGCTTGAAACTCCAAACAACAATATAACTACACACTTGACAAAAGAGAAATAACGACAGCACAGCAATAAATAATAATGAACTAGTGCGGTTTATTATAATAATAATTATGATGATCGATGAAGAAAGATAATTTTTTTTTAATTAATTCTTGTGGAAACAAAATGGATGAGACCTTAGACCTTAAATTGATCAATATTTTCATAGTAAAGTTATTAGCCATGATTGATTAACTATGGAACTGAAGCTTAAACTGCTAACTTTATCGTCTTTTTTCGTAAAGAAAGTGAGTATATTGAAATTAGCCGTATTCTCAAAATCTTTTTCTAAAATGTTTGAGGCTGTTAACAACGCGAACGCTCTATGTTCTGGTGGCTCTATATTCCGGCGGGCCTATGTTCCGGCGATTTTGGCTCTATGTTCAGGCGAATTAGTTTTCATAGAAGAAGACTATCGTGGAGCGTCTTTTACATTTAAATACAATGAAGTTCAAATGGATTGTATTATTTGATTTGGTACTTGGTTTGAAAAAAACTTTAATGAAAATAATAGTTTATGGTTAGCAAAAAGTAATAAACTAATTTATTAGCAATAAAAACAATGAAAAAACAAAACTTCATTATAAATAATTTAGTAATAGTTTATTGTGAAAGGTAGCGTCTATTTTTAATAGCGCTCAACAGTAGCATTTTTCTATGAACAATAATTCACCGAAACATAGAGCCAAAATCACCAAAACATAGAACCACCGGAACATAGAGCTAGACCCGTTAACAATGTCGTCAACGATTATATATAATCGTTGATGTCGTCCTCAAAGACTTTACTTGATTGTTCTCACCATTTTGGCTATGTTGTTACATGATGATGTGTTGAAGTTGAGGAAGAAAAATAGTGATAAATAAATAATAATAATAATTGATTGAAACAATAATAATAATTTAAATAATGTTGACTAAATTATAGCGATTACTTCTGTAGTATTCGTGATACTTATTATTCGGGCTTGTTACTAAAAAGGTGTTTTTTTCACTCATAAATAATAGTAGTCTAAGTTTTGTTGCATAATAATATTATTAATTAATAATAATTGTAATTAAATAATAATAATTATTATTATTATAAATAATAATAAATTATTTATTTATTTATTTAAAATAATAATAATATATTCATAATAATAAATAATAATCATTTTTAATGAATTAAATAATTAAATTTATTAATAATACTACTGGTAATTATTATAATAATAAAACTTGAATTAAAGAGAAGATAATAATAATAATTAATAATAATGACGATGACACCATTGATTATTATTATGATTGTTGAATCAATGCTTGTTGCTGCTGTTTTTCTTTCTGTTCACTAAATTAAATAAATAATTATAATTACAACTACAACATACATTATTATCATTGATTATTAATAGTAATAACTAAATAATAATTAATTATAATATATATAATAATAATTATAAATTAATGATAATAAATAATAATTAATTAATAATAATAATAGCAATTTCAATTGTTCGTTGTATTATTAGTAGTAGTATTATAATTATTGCTATTGTGATTATTATTATTAGTTATTTATTATTGTTGTTATTCACTCATTATTATTATTATTATCATATGGACAGGACAGCATACACACACACACACACACACACTACTCCTGCTCACAGTGAGCCACGTGTGATTAATGATTGCTCCTGCTCAGATCAGATTGGCATCATTTAACTAATAATAATAACTTAATTAATGCAAAGCCCAAAGCCAAACAGCTTGCCTATATTACTACTGCCCTGTGTTGCCCCATCATCTTGGAATATGCCGATACAATCTGGGACACCCCTGACAAAAGCACGACGCACAGAATTGAAATGCTCCAAACCAGAACAGTCTAATTTATAGCTAACCTCAAAGGGCAGGCTAGTGTGACTGATGCTTGCAACAAGCTAAATAATTTCCATACACTGGAAGGCATGTGAATGAACCATAGTCTCCCTGCTCTTAAAAATATTGTCGGCTGAGAATCAAACAGTGTCCTGGCATCTGCATATGAGGAACTTACTAATGACAGAAAAAACCTGACAGTCATCACGAGGGATACCACGAGAAATGAGCCCATGTCTATTTATACCTCCTCTTGTCTACTATATAACAGCTTCTTACCAAGAGCCCTTAGGTTGGTGCGTCTCTCACATAACACCGCTGAACAGCTGGAACTGCTACCTTTACCCACTTTTCAACCACTATATAATAAAACCTGAGGCACTCTCTCCCAAGGTACGCACCCTAGGGCTAATCATGAGTGTACTAACATTTTGAGGTAAACATTGATGTAAACAACTAATAATGACAACTACCATTACTACTTTCATGATCGTCAGAAGATGAAAAGTGAATATTACTATTGTTTATGATTTTATCGATTATTATTATGAATCATCTAGTTAAAAAAATAACAATCGTCTTTACTACGATAAAAAAAATATATGCAGTAAGTAAGGTGATGGTGGCGGTGGTGGTGATGAATGAATCATTGAACGGAGATTGATGTTAGTTAATTGATTTATTGGTGATTGATGAAAGCAAATTTTAGGAATAATAGAAAATGTATCAGCGTTGCCATTGCATTTGTGTCGTAACCATCACCATTTATTCTCATTAGACGTTAATCTCATCTCTCTTACTATACCTTGTGAAAGAGAGATCATTTTGACTGTGATCGAGTTATTGTTCATAGTAGTTGGTTAGGTGGTGTTTTGGGATTACTGCAAATGGAAGTGAATGCAATTTGTTGCCCTGATCTGTTCCTTGGTGAGCTTGGATGTGTTAGGTATGGCGGGCCATAACATTCAGTCACTTTCACTCCCAAAACCATTTGAAATAGTCTAGACTGTTTGCAAAGCATCTGCTACATCGAAAATAGTTGGATAAATGTAGTAACTAGCCTGATAAATTGTATCTCAAACCGGGCTTAGTGTTAATAATAAATAAGTTTCTGTCCTGGTAGTTGGGGAATTGCGTGCAATCATACCTGACAACCCTCGCGCAAAGGATTGAGACACTCATTCCCCTTATACTCACACTCTCACTAATTTCTCACCCATTCACCTTTTTCAGCAACAGAATTTGTAAAAACAATTTTTTATCCATCTATCTGTCATGAATTATTATAATTATTTACTGTTAATGATGAGTAATAATAATTATTATGATTATATAATACTACTGCACTAGCTAGTTTAAATTCTAGTATGGAGTAGTTGTTGTGATGCTACTATAGCATTGGTATAGTGCTATTATTATTATATAGTGGTAAATGAAGGGATACATAGTAAGTAGCAGTACATGTGAGAAACAATCAAACCAGAATTCTTTTGATCAGCTATTGTTCTTGTGGCAGGTTAGACATTTGAAAATAAGTTTCAGCAGGAAGCTAACAACAACAATCTTGCGCTTGATACATTGACATAGCATGTTACTGTAGTTTTAATCGACAACTACTTGCCACTCATTTTCATTCTGCATGTACTTACTCTCTCCTGTCGTACTTACCTGACTCTAATTCTAGTGATAGTTACTGTTTCAGTTTAATTATTAACATTTTACTCATATTTCATTGTTGGTTATCATGTTTTGCATTTCGCGACATTCTTGTTCCCATTTTGATTTGGTACTCTCGCTGTGTTTTTTTTCTACCCCAATGGCCATTTTCGCTTTTGTCCAAGCTTCAATATTGGAAGGTCTGCATGCAATAAAACTGGAAAATGTATTTTCTCATTGAAAAACATCTTGCTGTAACAATTTTTTGCAGTTTTTATGTAAACTAAGATACTTGGGTTGTTTGGTAATTCACGAATAAAATAATGCTTACATGTAATATCATTCATAATATTTTGTCAATGAGAGAGACGAAAGACAAGTTTTAATTTAATGTGATCTACATCTATTAGTTACTAGTGGGTTAATTCATCCCACTCAGGTCACGCCAGCAAGTCAACTTGCTCAAGCTGCTACTAGTGCTGTCATATGCTCACAGTTTTAATCAGATTAATCTTTACCGTTACATTTTTTAATCTTCAATTAAATGATTACTTTTTTTCGGATTAAACCATATTTATAAATTTCCGGTTTTACCCATTTATATTGGTTTAGCTTGGAAAATCAACCGTTGGTGGAAAATATCGGTCTTATGGCTAAATTTTCTTGTGCTCTGGCTGTATTTGAGTGTAAAATTGCAAATAGCATAATTGCACAATTTTTTTCTTATAAAAGATTTTCACATAGCGCTGTCAGTTAGTTGTTTTCTGCAAAGGTTTTATTTTTGCTCGAGCTGACATTATGACAGTATTTTTTGTTAAAAATGTTGAAGGCAAACTAGACTATTCATATTTATAGAAACTTTAAAATATGCCATTTCCAAAGTGATCTTAATTTTGTATTAAAGAATCGTAATCCTAAATTGACTCTATTAAAAGACAGCTCTCTATGCTCCATGTTAGTGTTTCATTCTATGTTATAATCTCACTATAGTAGCTGACAACAAAACTTATACACCAGACCATTTGCTTAACCATCTACCATAATTGGCGGGAGAATAGTTGAAAAGCTAATGCTCTAAAGTTTTTTGCTCAAAACTTTCTAAAAAGAATCTTTGGTCAATCGACTGCATCACATAAATGTAGGAAAAAAGACTCCAACTTCTAAACCAATTTCTATCGGAGTAGATTTTATATTTCACAATTTCATACAACAAGCTTTGCACCATCTGTGTCCTTTTATTTATTGCAAACCGATAGCCAAAAAGAGTCTAAATTGATGAGTGTTTTATGCAGTAGATAGAAATTGAGCCGCTGAAAGCGATGGATGCTGCGCATCCTGAGAATGATGACGCGTATGTGGAGGTTGAAGATGTGGAGGAAGTACATGATCACAGAGCACCATTCAACGACAACCCAGCCCAGCTTTACAACTACTACTACAAAAGTGTGTGTCTATTTGTTGTTATTGATGGCTATGTGGTGCACATCCATGTGTCTATGCATCATGTGGTGCACATCCATGTGTCTATGAATCATGTGGTACACATCCATGTGTCTATGCATCATGTGGTACACATCCATGTGTCTATGCATCATGTAGTACACATCCATGTGTCTATGCATCATGTAGTACACATCCATGTGTCTATGCATCATGTGGTACACATCCATGTGTCTATGCATCATGTGGTACACATCCATGTGTCTATGCATCATGTGGTACACATCCATGTGTCTATGCATCATGTGGTACACATCCATGTGTCTATGCATCATGTGGTACACATCCATGTGTCTATGCATCATGTGGTGCACATCCATGTGTCTATGCATCATGTGGTACACATCCATGTGTCTATGCCCCGGTTTTGTGTACTTTTGTAGCTGTAGAGTTTCTGGCTACCTACGGCTGGCACATGGTGGGGGCGCTAGTGTTCTTGTATATCGTGTGGAGACAACTCAAGCCGGTATATGACAAGTGGATGAATGCCTCTCGAGCTGCCGCTGCTGCTCATAAAAAATATGGTAGGCGGTGTGTTAGGTGTTTGTGTTGTGCTTCTCAAACATTTCTGTTTCCCTCAACATTGTCTCTATCCTCTCTCATGCTGAAGAGGTCTTTTGAATTTATAAAGGGAACTGCTTGTGACCATTGGAAGAGTTGTAGAATATTGTGGAATATTACAACCAGTAATGCTGGCATGAAGATAAAACGAAGTTTAACTTATGCTCAGATTGTTAACTCGTTAAAAAAATAATAGACTAAAAACAACATCTCATAGGTTGCATTCAAAAAAAGGCATAAAAGTTTTGTTATCAAAACTAAACTGTACAACGCATCATAATTAATGCCTTTTTGTAATGTTTACATGACATCTAGGGGAAGTTTTTAAGTGTCGTGCAAAGGTTGCACATGATTACTTGCTGTCAATCAACTATGGCTCTTTTAATCTCTTCAATCGAGCTTGTGCATAGACTGAGCAGTGAAGGGATTAAACTATGTCATACAGGGTCTGCTACCTCAAGGCCATTTTGGGGCTCAAAAATAAATTTGCCCACCACATTAGGTCATCTGTCAGATGATACAAACAAAGCTAGTGTGATGTCGTATGCTTGCAGACACGTCTGAAGTAGAGAAGCGACAACTGGCCATGGAGGCTCATCGCAGGCGTATGCAGGAAGAACATGACAGGAAAGCAGCTGAACATGCAGAGAAAAGAGCTGAGGTATGCGCAACATTATTTATGGAGGAGGCAATCCCTACACATTGACATGGAGAATATCGTATGGTGTATATAAATGGTATGTTTATGTCTATGTACGTTGTAGATGGAGGAGAAGAAGAGACTAGAGAAGTTGGAGGACTGGGAGAGACATCAGGCTGGTCAAGGCTACAGATCGAAAGTTAGAAAGGTGAGCTCTGCTATATATGACTGTGTGTGTCTACAATAATCTATATATGATTGTGTGTATCTACAGTAGTCTATATATGACTGTGTGTGTCTACAGTAATCTATATACGACTGTGTGTATCTACAGTAATCTATATACGACTCTGTCTATCTACAGTAATATAGATATGACTGTGTGTATCTACGGAACTATGTTGGTTTGTAGGTAGAGGACGAACCCCCAGCCACAGTAATACCCAAAAAAAAGAAGAGCACTCTTCGAACTAATGGTACGTGAACTGTAGAGATTCATTTCAATCTTTGGGTATTCTCTCATATCAGGGATTGTCTCCTCCGTGAGCTGGAGGAGGGGGGCAAATCTCAGTCATGTGGGTTGTGTGGATGCTGTTGCAGAATTATTGTGGAATTATTTTTGTTTCAGTAAATGACATTTGTCACAGTGTTGCACCTGCCAACGCTATTGGCTATCGTAAATACTTTGGTGACAGTCAGTTGTGGTTGCACCACCTGGGAATGTAGCTTTGGGGCCTGAACTAGTGCTGCGATTTCTATGCTCGTCAGTTGGTGCTGTGCCTTTCTAGGTGTTATCTATTGCCGACCCTCTCACCTACACCCAGTTTTTGCGTAATGTAAAAAAAGGTAAACTTTTATCAAATTGATTACAAAAAAATATATTCATCACCTAGATGACAGAAATATTTATTATGAACCACACACTTTAGGTGGGTTTATTTATTATTTTAGTGTCTTTTACTATTCAAACCAAAAAAGAAACACTTTAAATAGCAACAAGCCAATTCCATTGCTCCTATTCCATCAGTAGGCAGTAGCTATCAATATCTCCGAGCAATAACTGGTTACACTCGTTTGTTTCATGTGTCAAGCCAGTTATGTCTGCATAGGCTAGATAACGCCGTGTTCAGGCCGGTACAGTTTTCGCTGAATGTGATGTTCTTCTTACAAAACCATCATATTAGCTGTTAACTTCAATGAAATGACTTTGATTGTAGATTATAATCCACTCATGGGCAGTGACAGAGGAGAATCCAGCAGTTCCTCGTGGAGGTCAAGGAGGGGCCCAGCACCTGGAGGTGGATGAGGTTAACTTCTGATGGCGACGCTGAGTTCTGGAATGCTCCAGAACTCTCCGCCATCCCTTGGAGAACCCGACCAGCTGTGTGAGCAGCAGTAGACTGTGGTAGGAGCTCAGCGTGTGCTGGTGCATTCTATTTTCCACTCTGTTACTGTCTCCATAGCTGGTACGGTTAGCCAATCAAACACTCTGCTCAGTATGAACCGCACGATTACTAACTAGTCACCCGTTCTTTTGTCCAATAATAGCTGTGTTGTATTTTGTTATTTCAGTTTATGATGTTATCATATCTATGTTTTTGGTAGGAAGAACGTGGCTGCCCTCTAAGATATCTATTTCCTGTGATACAACTTTTCCACTTTACTCATTAATTATGTGCATTCACTTCTGCTCTATTTATTTAGAATGTGACCGGAAGGGACGTAGTGACTGGGTTTTAATCTGCAGTATTAATGAAGGTCTTTTCTGAAATGGTCCTTGTGCCACTGAACTGACCCGAGAACTTACTGAGTTAACGTGTTCTTATTTCTGTACAATAAATTCTTGTGAACAAATTGTTATCTGACAACTTTCTACTATTTCTGCTCAGCTTACAATAGCCATAGCTACACTATTTTCATCATTCAGACATAAAACAAACAATCGATTGGCAACCAGGTAGATGCTATCGACACTCTTCAACAATGTTACAATTAGAGTTGACACCATTCAGGGATTTTGTTTAGGTCACTACTTTCTCCTGTGTATGCATGGGACCTGTATGCACAGGAGAAAGGGACTTAGCCTCGGGACCCATTCACAGTAGTGCTATTCACAATACATTTATACGAGAGCTGTTGAAAGCCACCCTACTATATGAGACTATTCAATCACGCAAAAGCACTACATTTATTACGAGGCACAAAAGTCTACAAAACAGTGATTGCATATCGGCAGAATTGAGAGGGTACAGCAAATGCACTCAAATAATAACAATTACAAAAAAGAGCAATTTAAATAGTGGTCAAAGGGTGATAACTCCAAGTTTGGTCTGCAAAAATTCCTCCAGACCATACTTTCCACCTTCACGTCCAATGCCTGACTGTTTGTATCCACCAAATGGTAGTTCAGCTCCAGTGACCACTGTCTCGTTGCAGCCCACCATGCCTGCTTGGATGCCTTCCATGACACGGTAACTCTGCGACAAGTCCGATGTGTAGAAATAGCCTGAAATAGATCATGGTTGGCTGATATGAGAGACAATGCACATTATGCAGACAGCAATCAAGGCATTGTGACCAGCAAAATCTATGCCATTATAAAACTGTAATGCTAAAATCCAGTAGAGCTGCATATTGGATTCAGTGCCCACTCCGTAGCAGACGAGGTGTGTTTAGTCTGAGAAACAGCTAGTCATTCACCTGATATTAGAGCTTGCAACATGGAAAACTAATTGATACCCTAGCCTAGTACATTATTACGCGATAGAAATAAGGAGTTGTCTATCTAATAATAGGAGCAAACAACTCCAACTTGGGCAAGAGTTGATTGAAGTTGACAGATCAGAAGGAGAGTAACAACATTTACGACAACAGCAACGCTGCATGCATCAACAACCAGCCAATCACAGAGTACTCACTAGCTAGTCCTCTCTCACTGCAATTAGCTAAACGTAGAGCTTCTGCTTCCGTTTTAAACCTGCAAGGAAAGGCAGCCATATTGTAAAACGAGCACCCAAGGGCCAATAACACCTCTACACGTAATTAACTTTATAAACTAGCATACTTTATGATAGACATGACGGGACCAAACACTTCCTGTCCAAAAATATCCATATCCTCTGTCACATCAGTCAAAATTGTCGGCTGGTAAAAGTTCTCTCCGACATCTGTAGCACGAGATCCACCGACTAAAACTTTTGCACCTTTAGCTTTGGCATCCTCTACCAGTCGATCTACCTGAAAGTAAAACTGGCTAGATAACCACAATCACTTCCAGGGCTAAACTGCAATTGATTTCGACAAAAAATAGAGCTGAAAATGAGCAGAAATAGATAATAATGAAAGGTATATTATTCACCAGCGTTGGGTGATGGCATGAGCATTGGGTGACGGCACGCAAACATTTTTGTCACAATTATAAGCGATAAAAATAATTAGTAAGCACTTAGGAATAAAATTGAATGACTGCACTGCAAGCGACTCAATAATTATCGTAAAGTCACAAACTACACGAGAACGACAGTGTTCGAGTAGCAGATGCGTTGTAAGTTGATTCTCACAAGTTGCGATTTACAACTTTTAAATTTGCCGGCTTTGAAGTAAACCATCATCCAAGCGCTACAGTCCAGATAATTCATATGCCTTCACACTGAAGAAATTGAATTGATCAGATATGATTTAATATTAAATGTTTTCCTACCAGAAGACTGAGACAATAAGAGTATTCGCGTCCTCTGTTCGCCGAACACATTGCAATAATAATAATCAGACCGGTAATAAATTTAATTAATAAACAATCACTTTGTTCGGAACTCGTGGGTCAAAAAAAATTGCACTGAATAAAAAAATTGATCAATGAGTATCTATTTATACTGTTTGTAGGTCGCTAATGAAACTGAACACTAAATAAATTATAACGAGCGAGTTGATTTTTTCATTTTCATAGACCGGTTTCACATCCTTGAAAAATAATTCAAAATCATTGCAAACTTTCAGAATTTACTAAACTGAAGGGCAGCTTTACAAACTATTCCAGCTTATAGCAGTTCAAATTTTATTATTTTCTTGATTATTTTGAAAATTGGGAGTTATTTTCTTTATAATTTGTTTGGTAAACTATAACATTACTAAACTAATGTTCCATTACTTAGGCGACGTATTGAATTACGAACACCTACTACTTTTTATATTTTGTTTGACGAGCAGGTCGCGAATACTCCTAATATAAACTGATAAGACAGTTAAATGCTGCACCTTGTCAATTCCCTTTCGGTTAATGAGAGGACCACAGCTGGTGGAGGAGTCCATTGGATCTCCTATTTTCACTGATTTAACCATCTCGACTATAGCATCCAGGGCTTTATCATATATACCTGCAATATATCAACTCTTAGGTGAAGAATTGTCAAGGGTTTTTAAAATGTTCGTTTTGATTTATGACAATTCTAGATGATTCCATAATTGGCAGCACTCCAAGTGTGATATGCATGTGGTCTATCATCTATTGTCTTGACAGCGAAACATTCATTCTTAGCATTGTTGTACAGCAAGCCCAGGAGAGTGGACATGTTCCACTAGGAGTCACTTCAAAGGCTAACAAATCAGCTAAGAGCATAGAATTAGAATCCCTTCTAATTCTATGGGTAACAGCATAGACCTATAACCCCTAGGTCTATGGGTAAGAGTAACATATTCCTACCTTCTTGTAAGAAGAAGTTCTGTGCACTGATACACGTTTGTCCAGCATTTCTAAACTTGCATCCTTTAATACCAGGAATAACCCTAGAGAGGTCAGCAGAGTCAAACACAATTAAAGGAGCGAGTCCACCAAGCTCCAAACTGACTCTTTTTATTTGAGGAGCACAGTCTGCCATCAGTAACTATAGTGACAGAAGTAAACAGACTGTAGCAGGAGAGAAAAACGATGAAACTTTTTACTTTTCACCAGATGTGACAATAATCAAATAATATATTCCAGCAACCGGAGGAAATAAATTGTAAGATTGTTAGTTTACTATTTAGCCAGGGCAGCTCCACCAATATTTATCACTTGAAATGATTTATATATGAATTAGTCTTGATGCAGACTTTAAAATATCTAATTACAGTTTTGTTAATAATTCTGCAACCAAACCACCAATCAAAAAGATTTTTTTTTTCTCCAACAGCCAATCACATTTTGCATCTGATCGTCTGTCAACAGACTTCTGAAATGTGCTCTTCCCACTACTCACAACAATTACACAACTGTGCTAACTGCCCATTACATTTAAATTAATTTTTGACAATTACAAATGAAACACCAATGTCTTATTTACTCACTGACATATTGTTTTGCTGATTCATTTCAATATTTCTAATTAGAATTTATTTCAAAACGCTTACTAATAATTTGTGAGTGGTTCAGAAGTATGCGACAGCGTAGCCCACAGAAATTATTTAGTAATTGCGGGTGCCATCACATACTACCCAATGTTTCGGCCAAATAAAGTTGAGGCTTTTGTTTAAGCTATTATTTGTGACAGATTCATAGATATAACAATTGTTTCTATTAAATTAATTTAGTAAAATGTCAATACAAGGTATTTACAAAGCCAGTTATACCAATAATTTTTACACCATGAAGATCACCAGGTGTAGCTCTACAAACTGGAATCAAATTTATTCACTGGATTTTGAGTTGAAAAATTGATCTATACGAGCTATCAAGATTAATTATTTTTGTATACGACATTTCACATATCAATATACCTCATATCTCATATTCGGCTATACAAAGAAATAAAACACTCCATGCACAAAATAAGCATATAGCGTGTAACATAGCACATAGGTACTCACCCTTCCCACCTCGGTGGAGCCAGTAAAAGAAATGGTGGCAATGCGAGGATCGGTGCAAAAAAGAGAGCCCACGTCTGCGACGTTAGTTCGACTGCACGAGATCACATTGATGACACCTTTTGGAAAGCCAGCCTTGTCTGCCAGCTGCAACAAGAAGCAATGTTGCTCAAGCTAACATAACAAAACAACACGCAGCAGCAGCAGTCAGTAAATAAATAATAACAAAACCTCTGTCATTGCCATGGGACTATAGGGCGTGTCTTCGGGGGTTTTCACTACTACAGTACATCCCACGGCTAGAGCCGCGCAAGCCTTACGAGCCAGCATGGCCGGCGGAAAGTTCCACTGCAAGAAAACATAAAAACCAAAAGTATAAAACAATTGAACATTTCAAAAACTTTTTTTAGCATTTTCTGCAAAAAAATTAATTTCAAATTCATAATAATTTTGTTGAACGTTTTCTGAGTACAGTTCAAGTTGCTGGGACATTCCTAATACCTAAAGCCCAAACCGACATACAGGAATGATCAGTCCAGCCACTCCAATCGGCTCCTTCATAATTATCGCCCTTTTGTTTGAAGGGTTGGCAGGTACCGTCTCTCCGTACACCCTCTTCGCTTCCTCTGAAAAAAACTCCATGAATGACCCGGCATACATTACTTCACCCCTTGCCTCCGCCAATGGTTTACCCTGCAACAGAAACAGACTGTCAGAGTTATCTGCTCTTGTCTAAAAATTCATGAGACAACTCCATCATTGCACTCACATTCTCTGCCGTCAGAATGTCTCCAATTTCAGCTGCATTTTCCATGATCAACTGGAACCATTTCCTCAAGTAGACGCCTCTTTCCTACAACAACCACAAAACCGCCCATCGTAAAATTAAAAAAATAAAAATTTATTTCGAAAAATAATTTAAAATAACTAGGAACGAAAGTGAGCCGTATGCTGACATGGATAAACAGACCTTTCCAGTCTTCTGGCTCCACTCCTTAAATGCATTGTGAGCAGCATCGATAGCTAGCTTCGTGTCGTCTGCATTCATATCACTGACCTCCCCGATGACATTGCCATTGGCTGGGTTGTAGACTACCACAAAGCACAGACAGCTTACATAGCATCGTCTCTAGCAAGCACCACAACACAAACTACTACTACAGGCTGCTACTAGTTGGTAGCGTGTCGTGTATACAACCTACCTGGAAAGGTTTTACCACTCAGGCTCTTCACCCACTCTCCATTGACGTAGCACTCGGACTTCATCAAACTCGGCATACTGGCCAAGAATCTGACACGCGATGGCTGAAACATGCAAAAGTATCAACCAAAGGTTTTGATAGCAGCAATTCCACAAGACTGTTGAACAAACATTTCAGAAGTTTATTATAATAATGCTAATTTACATGCAATTATCTGCGTAGTGTTATTGCTGACACAAATGAAATTCAAAGTGACACAATGCAAAACTTGACAAAAATCTGCTGTGATCAGTTGGTAAAGTAAAGAGCTTGTGTTAGCAAAACTTGAGTTCCAAACCAGTCAGTTAATGTGGAGAAAAAGCTGTGCATTATGCGGAGCTAACGATGACTATAAAACCTACAGATGATCTCTTAAAATCCTAGGCTATTATTTAACACATAATGTATACAACTACAAAAGAAAATTTGGCTGAAATAGCTGTGACTTACAGTGAGTGAAAGTCGAGGTAGATGAAATGTTCTGCAAGCGGTAAATTTTATCAAACTGATAGCAAATGCCATGTGTTAGATTGATAGCCGGGTACCTCTTCAAGCTACCAGCATCAACAGATAACACTTAGAGTGGCTCACCAGGTGGACTATAAATATTTATTGTGAGGGGTGACAGGGTCTCGTAAACATGATACGAATGTGTAATTCAATCAGTGAATAACGGAGGATTCAAGCTATTAGCTGTCACACAGTTGAGGCTGGTACCAGCTCATGTCATTTAGTAATCTATTATACTGGGAAACTTAGCTATCGAGTATACACAACATAAATGCACAGGGTCTACAAGGAGAGAAAAGTAAAACGAAGAGACCTAACTGAGGCATACAATGTAATTAGGTCATCAATGCGGACAATAATGTAATACTTGTGTAGGAAATGAATGACTTCCCATCACAAATCAGCTGACATTTGGACCTGCCACTGCCAGGTCACGCAACAAACAGAAAAAAACACAAATGCTTGTTGCAGAGGCACTAGAAAGTTTTGTTTATGATTCATGCCACATGACTTTTTCATCCATATATACTTTGACAGACTTGTTTGAATTTAAAAATTATTATAAAATTACGGTTTTGTTGGTATTTGTATGCGTATAGAATCTGGTGTATGAAGATTGTTGGAGTCAGGCGTAGAAAGTCATTGAATGGCGGGAAGAAAACACTTTTTCCACAAAACTATAGGACTTTATGCTCTACTGAGAGTTATGTTAACACCATTTACAATAGACAATCAACACACCACCAACTCAACGCTCTCTTACAAAAACAGTTTATTCTATGCTGATGAAATGTGCGACATTATATAATACAACATTACCATTATGTAACATAGACGTGTGTATTAACAGAAATTCCTGTTCATCTGAAACTGCTGAAAATGCTCAAGCCAATTGTGAAGTTTACTAAATGCAAGTCCATATTACAGCGTGGGGAAAATGGTTGAAGGAAAAAGGACTACCCTCTCCCATGGTTAGCCATATAATACCAATTAGGTTTTGCATCTTTCTTACAGTCACTTTTGCGCAGCATTTCGTATCCGCCAGATTTCTCAAAATGATACAAACTCGTCACGTTGCTTCATATACTACTTTTGCCAGCGGTTATCGTCAATCTTCACACAGGCAACAGATACTAGACTTTAATAAAAAAAGATAATTAAAACTAATCATAACAACAACAGTAAAACTTGGAAATCAAATGGAACTATCACTGACTAATATAAAAAACTAAACAATTTTGATAAAAATTTAATTTATATACCGATGCCACAAAATAATGATATCTTCCGGAAAATGAAATTTCTACTAATTATGAGATTGAGATTTTGGCTGTCCACCATCTAATTTGCATTCGTTCAATACCTTGAGGTCAGAATTGGTCGCAATATTTTTTCACAAATTCCTATCTTATTTGGCTTGCGCTCCGATACAAACAAGATAAAGTAACAGGTAATTGATGCTGAAAGGAATATTGACCATTTGCAAAAGCTATTAACTAAAGCAACCATGGGCAGGTTACAAACTTTTACAACCCTTTTGAGACAGTTTATAATTTATTATTAGAGCTTATTGATCACAACAATGTTAACAATGGTAACTCATCAGTTTTTTCCTAGCGATAGTGTCACATGCAACGCTGTTACCTGAAATAGCAGCTAGAAAATTGGCGCCAGCACACCCCATTGGGTTGGAAAAATATGTACTAAATTAATTGTATATTGTTGGTATCAGTTGGCTACAGATCGAATTTCAGGATTTCCGTTTTTTTTTTCTTCATAATAATTAATCACTGCAGTTTGATATTTAACATATCTACAACAATTTGTGATTTTTCTCTGAATAGCCCCAGTTGTAGTGAATGACACATATTAGAGAACAGGTTAATCTAATTTGTCTACTTCTGAGGCCATACAACAATAGCTGTGGAAATTGGTGAGCAATGAGAAAAAATCAAAACTTTCTTTATTGTAGGATTTAGATTGAGTAATATGCACGTCACACACAACAAGTCAATAAAAATAATGCGCAAAAAAACATAAATATTATCACGGTTAATAAGGAACTATCAGCAGATTGCGTTTCTGCCTCTCTATGCCCAATATGTTCCTTCGATTAGCAATAAATAAAACAACTGGTACGGTAATTTAATGGCTATTGTGCTGCAACAAAATTGTTTCATTTTTCAATAACATAAATTGGTATCATTTCACTTTTACTCTTGGCAGTTGAATGTTCAGTGAAACGATTAATTCTGCATAATAGTGGTTTGACCAGTTTAGAGTAAACTACTACTACTATAATAAACTGATTACAAGAGAACAATACAAAAATAAGTTAGTTCAACTCACAGACAAATTAAGAAGCTCGACCTTGGAAAACAACAGGGTGGGACCAAAATATGCTATTGTGGAGATGTGGACGAGAAAGAGGGGAAGCTAATATTACCAACCATGTTCAATATGGTGAGGGATTGAAGGCCATTGAAAGTCAAAGGACTTTCTAAGTAAGCCAACATAACAAAATTTGATATCAGCTAAAGTGGAGAGGAGACTCTACAAAACATCCGGATAATAGAGCCAGTGAAAGTGGCAGCCGTCTTCTGCCACTTTGTATACTTGTCTCTTAGTCCCATGATGGTAAAGAAAGCTGAACAACAGCTGCAGATAACTCACCCTTGACGCAGATGTAATGACGCAATCATCGGGCATTGGTAAAAGCTAAGTGACACTGGTCACTAGTGAACCTGGGTATTCTGAGAGGAGTGTGCAGGTAGCTGTATAATTACAACGGTACAAACTTCTAGCAATAGTTTTGCAGGGTCCAGCTTTAAAAATTTTGCTAGCCTAGCAGTTGTAAAAATAACTATTTATAGCAAGCAAAGTGCAACAATGTATCGTCCAGCGTTAATCATTTGAACTCACTTTTCATATGGTTTTGCCAACCGGTGATTTGGGAGGTATGTAAAAACATCTGAATGAGTATAGCCGGACACTTTTCCTGCACTAGTAGTTGTCAGTGGGTAGGAAGATACTGTTAATTTTATAATGTGTTATACTGACAGGTAGCCAAAAATTATAGCAGTATATTCTTTTTACACAGCTATAAGTAACTCCTAAAAGGTTTGTTAGTTTGGTTGCAGGGAGATTGAGCGCAGTAGCACAGTATGTATGTATAGTCATGCACATGAGTTGCGATACCTGTCAGAGTTCAACTCTAAGAAGAATATATGAGCCAGATACTGAAATGCATTGGTAGCTGTGAAAATGTATTCATCCATCAAATCACACAGCACAAACAAAATTTCCGCTGCTGCATAATAGTATACTGCTACTAATTATATAACTGCTCGCTCATAAGTACCAACTAGACATTTTGTTTATGCTGGTGTGCTTTATCTATGAATGGGTATGCTTCCCACAGCAAAGGGTTGATGAGAGACTGTTTGAAGCCTAGTTTGGAGTCATTTCATCCTCCCTTCCCTTCCCACTTGAAAAAAAGTACTGCCTCAATGATCAATCACTTCATTTAAAGAATGCCTCCGGTCATTTCTATATTTATCTGATATGCCATTGATATGTCCTTATGAAGTGCTTCAAATATCAACCTCGTCAAAATTCAATTAATTTCTATATTTTCATAACACCATTAATAATAAGCATGTTATGAGTGTTGTCTCTCCATTCCAACATCTTAGAAATATTCTGGGAAAGATTATGACTTGCGCAAGTGTTTTAGCAAGTGCTAAACTTTTGTCTTATATTTTGATTGGACAATTTTTGGATCATGAAATCACTGAAGTATAACAAATAACACTACATCATTGGTACAATGACCTAGGTCATTGATTGGTATAACTAATAAGTAGTAGCAGCGCATGTGGTTATACTTCAGTGATTTCATGATCCAAAGATTGTCCAATCAAAATATAAAACAAAAGTTTAGCATTCGCTAAAACACTTGAGCACGTCAGAGGTTTTCCCAGAATATTTCCAAGATGTTGGAATGGGGAGACAACACTCATAACATGCTAATTATTAATGATGTTATGAAAATATAGAAATTAATTGAATTTTGACGAGGTTGGTATTTGAAGCACCTCATGAGGACATATCAATGACATATCAGATAAATATAGAAATGACCGGAGGCATTCTTTAATAGTAACATCACAGACAATTGCCAATGCCCGTTGTGTGTGCACAGAACAACTAATAACAACTGTCAGGAATTTATCCATTATTATTGCTTATTTATTATTCATTATGATCGTGATAATGACTAAATATTATATATCTTTTAATCAATTTATGGTAAAAAACGTGGCATAATAATTGAGTTGTGTTATGTATAAGCAGTAGTGTATTGATGACGATGATAATAGCAACAATAATAATTATTACCAACAACTACACTATTGTTATCATTATTATTATCCTAATAATAATCAATTTCAGATAATAATAATAATAATAACTATTGTTTACTGGAAACTTGAAGAGTGATCGCTACTTCTCGGAAGGTTCCAGCAATGAGGCAAGTTTGTCAGTCCATGTAACGTTCTTGGTCTACTACTGTTTATCGGGACGCGTCTTGCTGGAGATTTCCAGTCTGCCACTGGTGGACCAACCAGAAGTGAACTAGAAGGTGGACGGTTCTCCCACAGTTTAGCAGTAGCAATAAAGTAACTGTTTTTGTGGGCGTTCAGTTTTGCAGTGGTACAAGAAACTGCTGGTCATGCCCTCTTGTGTTAGTTGGCTGAGGGTGTAGTTCCGCGTGGTCACTGATGTTAGCAGCAACCTCTCCAAAGTCTATGGCACGAAAGAGACCCAGGCTGAGGCGTTGTCTTCTTTGTCTAAGGTCTGCAATTCTGGTTGGCCAATAAGATGTTGTGCTGGTGGTATGGTCGGGTCTTTGGATATTGTGAATAAATTGAACTGCGTGTCTTTGGACAGCCCCAATATTGGTGCATTGGGTGTGAGTGAGGCTACAATCCCACAATGTGGAGGAGTACACCGAATTGGTCAGACTAGGGATGTGTATGCCCTGCTTCTTAGATGTTGTAGGATGGACGAAATGATTCGTCGTATGTAACCAAACCGATTTGAAGCCTTGTTGACGATGTTAAGCATCTTAAGCTGCCCCCAGTTTACTCCGAGATGTTTTGCTTCATTTAACATTGGGACCTCAATATTGCGAAGAATGTAGCGCTAGCCGTCAATTCGACGCTTTCATTTGAACTTGAGTGGGTTGAACTCTATCTCCTAAAAGGCTTCCCATTTTTCCAAGGCCTTCAGACTGTCTTGTAGTTCTTCTCTGCTTTCACCGGTGTTGTATAGTAAGACTGTGTCGGTGTGAGTGGAGGATATATCATAGTCGAAGAGGTAATTTATATATACAAGAAATAGTATAGGGCCAATCACAGACCCCTGTGGTACCCCAGATGCTACCTAGCATGGCAATGACAGACAGTCATCGACAGCTACTACTTGGGATCTGCCTGAAAATATGGCTTTCACCTAGTTGATTATTTGCTGATTTGCTTCAATTTTACTTAGTTTATTCACTTAGGAGTTTGGTGTAGTCTACTTTTTGTCAAAGGCCTTGCTAAAATCAAGGACGATAGCATCAACCTCCTTTCCTTCATCAATCTCCTCAGAGATGTTACAGATCGGCTCGATTAATTGGTTTTTACAGCTTCGGAGAGATCTGAACCTATGATGTTTACAGTTGTTTTAATAATAATCATAATAATGATCACCTACTACTACTACTACTGGCCACAGTGAGCCGCAATGCAGCATTATCATTATGATGATTAGAAACAAACTACTGGCGTCATGATAATTGTTATAATCGTGCATTATGTAGTTATTGGATTAGTGAAGGTTAAGGGTAGCTAAAGGATTGTGGATAGCTGGAGGGGATAGAAAGCTAGGAAGACACTTTTGGAGTGGCCACAGTGCGTGGTGGTTGTGTCGTGCTGGAGCTTCCATATTATACCTAGTGAGTGATTTAACATGGCGTCGTAGGCGAAAGGGAAGGAGGATTGTTGTCGTATACTATTGTGTTCGTCATCTTGTGAAAGAAGTATTGAAGGGTTTGTGGTGATAGTGAAGGTCAGTGTGGATTTATTGACGCCGTTGTTATAGGACTGGTGCCAGTTGGTGGTGGTGAAGGTGAGTGTTTGTTATTTGTTTGTGGTGGTGCATTACAACTGGTGTTGTTGAAGGATACAGTCAATAAGGTTTGTGAAGAAGTTGGCATCTACTTTACCAGTTTTTAAGGTCAGTGTTGCCGAACACTTCAGGGTGGTGAAATATGGCCTTGGGATTTGATTTTAATGATTTTCCTAAGTTAGTTATCAATCCTGATGACACTTATGGTTCATGGAAGGCATGGTTAGATTGATTTGAGCTTGGTGTGGAAATGGTTACTTTTAAACTAGGGAAGGAAACAGTAAATCGGAGAAAACAAGATGTTTTCAAGGGGAGAATGAAATTGTTGGCTTTATTGCATGCCATTGGTCAAGGAGGTAGAGATGCCCTAGAGTCTTTTGGATTTGATATGAGAAGTGAGGCAAGTAGTTATATACAAGCGATGGCTCATTTGAAAAATATTTATGGTTTCGAGGAAAGAGTTTATGTGAAAACATTCAAGTTTGTCACTGCTAATCAGGCTGTGGGGGAGAATGAAATTGATTATCTGCTACGTGTTGAAAAACTTAGTAGGTCATTAAGTTTTGGGAATGATGATAATATTAGGCTGGAGTTTGCATTAGCTATAGCTGTGAATGGTTTGAGAGAATCTTCACTGCGTATTCAGCTGATGCAACAAGGTAATTTGAACTGGAAAGGACTGACTGACAGTCTAAGGGCAAGAAAATTGGCTCGAGATTCAGAGAACACCATGGAGCGGGGTAAGGCAAAGCAGCTAAATTCCACTCAGGTATCTGATATGAAAGAGAACATGCATGGTGGTGAGTGTTACAGTAGTATGAATGTACGTAGCATTTGCAATGGTCAATCTGCTGTGAAATATGGTAGATATGCTGAGAAATATGCAGGAAAGATGAAAGGTGAGGCTTGCCACAGCTGTGATGATTATAGTTCTGCTCATGGTAGAAATTATAGGTCTACTAGGCATTCTAACAATGAAAAGTTCATGCCTGAATGGCGTAGAAAAGACTCCAGTAAGAGCAGGGTTGAAAGTGATAGAAGAAATGATGGGACTAAGTGCAGAGGATATTTGGCTTTTCATGATGCTAAAGCGTGTTTTTGCTGTGGCAGAGATGATCACCAAATTAGGTTTTGCCCAGCTGTACGTGTGGTCTAGTGGTTAAAGTGCTTGCACTTCAATCCAGGATCTGGGGTTCGATTCCCAACACGGTTATCTGTGAGCGAGATATTTGGCTTCCTATATGCTCTGCCTGGTCGGATATGGGCATAAAAATAACGTGGTCCCTAGTTTGATTGCACTCTCCGTAATAACTATGGAGTCATGCTAGTAAAAGATCCCCCTCTGCCTTTTCGGAAGAGTAGCCGGTGTAACGGTGGGCATGGGTATAGGGTGCTGCTCACACAAGCTCCGCTTATGAGACCCGCCTTTAGGGTTGCCCACGAGGCACAGCTGAAACAAACAAACACTGCTGGATTTGTGGTGGTATGGGTCATACTTCCCAGGACTGCCGTTATAAAAGGTATAAACATACTGATAGGTATAGTCATCGAGGTAGTAGCTGCATTAATGAAGGAATTTGTGCTAGTGAAATGAGTGAGGTTCACATACATAGGTCATGTATGTAAGGTTTGCTCCTGTGGCCCAACCTGCAAGTGGTGTCAGAGCTAGGGGAGCTCACGGCACCCTTGAAGCCCCTAACAGATCTACCCACTCTGAGGAGCTTGTCTCAGCCCAGAGGGACTCGTCTGTTAGGCCTACAGTCAAGGGTAGCTAAAGGATTGTGGATAGCTGGAGGGGATTAGAAAGCTAGGAAGAGTCTTTTGGAGTGGCTACATACATACAGTGCGTGGTGGTTGTGTTGTGCTGGAGCTTCCATATTATACCTAGTGAGTGATTTAACAATGATAAAATTATTATTAGTAGTAGTAGGTAGTATCAGTAAGTGGTAATAAATAATAATAACAATTATTATAAATAATAATTAATAATAATATTATAATAATAATTAATATTGTGCAGGAATTTATTGTCACGACTAATATGAATTAGTCCGGTAGCCACCTACACAGTTCACTACCCCTAGGTCGAGGAATCGTGAGTCGATATCGGCAGTCTACCAGTCAGCAACTCATCGGTGTTCGCCCAGTAGCATGCTTTGCCAAGGGGAGAACGCCAATATTATCGTCTGCCTGATGGACCTGTCGTTATCGTCGTCGTCTTGGGTGTGATAACATTAAATGCTGTCAGAACCTATAAGGTTGTTCGAGCCGTTATCGTATGTCGATGTTGTTGTCCAGTTAGAGTTCAAGTAATAAGCTTGAATTGAGTGTAAATACTGTTTATATTTCCAAAGAAAAGTAAGCAGTGAGTTGCCTCAGAACACTGATTCTTGTGAGGCATGGCAGCTCTATTTATATAAAACGTTATGTAATATGCAGTACAGCCGAGGCTTAAAATGACAGTCAATGCCTAGCACAGAAAAAATAGAATGATTAATATTGGTAGAAAAGTTCGTAGCTTGGCTTGCTATAAATGTCCTTGACATCGTGCGATATATTTCCTGTACAATATTGTTTGTTGTTGCAGGTATGGTTCGTAGTTGTACCCGCACACAGCCCCCTCCATTGGTCGTCGTAGGGGACCAATACAGAGTAACGAGAAGGGACATGCATAAAAGGAACACTATTGCATATGTGTACGAAATGTAAATAATAAAATATACTGTGCATAGAACTAGATAATAGGCACTGGGAAAGGTAGAAACGTATACATAGACATGTGTAGTAGTAAAGCATAGACATATATGTGAGTATGACTGGATTCTGGAATAATGTATGGTAAATGAGTGTTACTGTCTCAGAGTTATTTGTCTAGTTGGCTCTCCAGGCAGCGGATCTGGTCTTTTACATCTTGAGCTTGTCGTAGCAGTTTGTAGGCATCAGCCGTCAGCTCGTTCAACTCCGCTCGCTTTCGTGTGAGCTTCCGCTCTCTCTCCCTTCGTTCATTCCGTCGCCTCTCCTCTCTGGGTGGAGAGGTGTGTACTATTCTGCATCTGAGTGTCGTTGGGGAGGCCATCCTTCCTCGTCGGGCTGTTACGGCATCGTCCATCTGGTGGCGCATCCTCTTGTGCTTTTCAGCATTGTCACTTGCCTGTTTGGCCAGCAGCACCGTGCGTTTCACTTGCTCGGCGGTCGTTTCTACTTTCCTGGGTTTGAACAGGGGCGACACTTCCCGTGGCAGCTTCTTTATGGGACTGCTGGTGTGTCGTGGCGCTCCCAAGCGATCTTGAATTGATGGAGCCCGTTTGGGTGCAGGTGTGGCATTGTCTTTCTTTTCTGATATTGGCTGTGGGTGGCCGAACGGTGGTGGTTGTGGCCAAGTCATAAAATGGGCAAAGTCGGGATACGACTTTGCATCAACCTCGTAGAGTGGCGCCTGTGGCCCTCCGTGAGCGGTTGCCTTGTTTTGTTTGGTTATATGCTTCCTGAGAGCATCCCTGGAAGCCGACTTCTTCCCACAGGTACAAAAATAGTACACAAAATGCTGGTGGGTATGATACACCACCCTTTTTCGTCCATTTGTGTAGTGGCACCTGGTACATTTCCAGTCGTCATCTGTTCCTTCCACCCTCATTACCATCTCCTTCAGTGCTGCAACCGTCTCTGCCGACAGCCACGTAGTACGTACTGCTGTACTTTCGCCCAGCTGCTTAGTTGTCGTAGTTGTTACCTTGTTGATATGTACGGCCTCTGATTGTCTCTGTGCATGCACGCCATCCTTTGTCGCTACTCGGTTGTTGCAGGGGGTTGGTTGTCTCTCTATTTCACTAGCTACCTCCATTAGGTATTCTTCCCCCACGATGTCCTCGGCTATGGAGGCGTCCTCTTCCAAAGATAAGTCCTGCTGCCTCCGTTGTTTCATTGTGTCGAGTGCTGTTTTGATAATGTTAATTAATTTATTATTAGCGATTGTTTGTAGTGTGCTGCTTGGTTGTTTGCTGACAAGTGACAGTAATTGATTATCTGTTGAGCAAACTTGCCGCTGTGCTGGGTGAACAGCTTGCTGATTGGTGGGTTTGGTCTCGACGTCACTCTCCCACGTGGTCTCCTCTCCTACGTCATCGCTTGACCTCTTAGCTGCGGGTCCTTGTTCCGTTATCGATCTATTGTTAATAGAGCTAGCATTTTCTGCCTCCAGAGTAGGGTTACGTTGGGTGTTGCTTTCTCTTGCCATTTTCTCGTCGCCGCGAGTCAAGATATCATCGTGAGAGGTAAGTCGTTTATTCATTAATTTATTCTGTTGTGTAGCTAATTGTTTCCAGTAATTTTTTGCGTTCTCTAGTGAGTCTGGTAATGTCTTATTTTCGGAGCACTGTTTTAATACCAATAAGATATTTTCTTGGTTGTCACTGTGCTCGGAAGATTTTGGACATTGTCCTATTGCTGCTGGTAATGGTAAGTTGTTGTTTTGCTGTGCTACTTCCCTGTCATTCATTCGGTAGCATTGGTAATCGGCTAGTTTCGACGGTGGCCTGGTTGTTCGCTTAGGCCTGCTCGTCTCCACTAGCCTTTCACCAATGGCTGATTCTCCTCCTGCATCTTGATTATTTTCTGTAGCAATTTCGGTCAGGGGCTCTATCGTCCTGTCATTTGTATCTCTGTCCACCGCAATGGGAGCTGGAGGGGGGCTGGTGCTAGTGGCCTCGTTAGTGGGTAACGCTGGCCATTCCCTGTCTCTTTCCCAGCGTTCGTGCCGGCTTTGCCTTGGCTGTGGACTCGGTATCGTCTCCCAGCCCCTGTGTGGTTGGGGTTGGGTGGTAGTTTGTCTAGCGGTTTGTTCCATTAGGGCGGGTAGCTGGGCTAGCTGGCGTTCCAGGACATTCAGGTCCTCCTGGGTGGCCCCCCTATTTCTTGGCTCCTCTCTCGTCTCTGGGGGTGGCGCATTTGGTTCTGGGGGCTGCCTGGTGGTAGGACCAGGGGGGCGCCCTCTTCGTCTAATTGCGCCCCTCATATTTGGACGTAGGGCGGCTTCTCTGTTGGCCGGCGCCCTTCCTGCGGGTTCTTGGCAGGGCCGGTACGTTTTTAGCCGACGCTCGTTTTGTACCGATGTCTGCCCATCCTTTTCTATCCGATAGGTGTGGTTGGGGTAAGCCTCTACTACTCGGTATGGTCCAACGAAGCTAGGTTGTAACTTGGGGTTACTACCCTTTACTCTTCGTTTGTTTTCCAATACCACCAGGTCGTTAGGGGTATATAGTAGCGGCTCCTCCGTGTCGTCCTGCCTGATCTCCGCTTGTTGTTCTCGGAGCAGGTCGTGGGCTGCCTTCAGGTCTTCCTGCATCTGAAGTGCATATTCGGTCACTAGTTGCTTTTCTGTGTCGGCGGGCTTGCCGTCCAGTTGGTCGGGTAACCTGACCTCTCTGCCTAACATAAGGTAGTTGGGTGTCTCTCCTGTGGCGGAATGTGGGGTCCCCCGAAATGCCCTCATTACCTGGGGGAGTAACTGGTCCCACTCTTCTTGCCCGCGCCTCAGTAGGAGCGTGCGTAGGGAGTCACCCAGCGTCCGGTTTTGCCTTTCCACTACCCCATTGCCTTGCGGGTGGTAGGGCGTGGTGCGCGTCTTGTCAACGTTCCACAGGACACAGAGTTCCGCCATGAGGTGGGACTCGAACTGAGCCCCTTGGTCTGTGTGGAGCTCCTCGGGTAGTCCCCAGTAGCAGAAAACTCTCTCGTCGAGGGCCGTAGCGACCGTAGGTGCGGTAGCGTCCGGGATGGCAATGGCATCGTGCCATCGCGTGAAGTGGTCGGACAATACCAAGATCCACTTGTTCTTCCGGCTGGTTTCGGGGAGTGGCCCAACCAGGTCCACGGCTACTTTCTGAAAGGGTCTACCGGCGAACAACCTCTGCCTTCCTTGAGTTGGCTGGACCCCCCCTCTTTTGGCCACTTGGCATGCCTCACAGGATTTGACAAGTCTTCGTACTTCCGCAGACATTCCGGGCCAATACCAATCGAGCTGGATCCGAGCCCTAGTGCGGTTTACGCCAGCATGGGACATCCCATGAGTGTCCCAGACCACCTGTCGGCGTCGGGACATCGGGCAGATTGCACACTGTCTGGATCGGCCCTTGGGGGCTATCTGCATTGTAAGTGTACCATCCGGCTGTATTGCCATGGCCTCCTTACGACTGTAGAGCGCCCGCAGCTCTCTACTCCCTTCTTCTAACTCTCTCTTGGTCACTGGCCGGCCACCTTTGATCTCCTCGTACATCCGGGCGACTGGGTTCTGCCCCGTACGTTGTTGTTCCACCAACTCCAGGCTGGTGACTACGTACAGCCCTGAGGGGTTGGCCTCTGTCTCTTGGCTTTCCTGCGGTGTCGGGGTGACTTGCTGCGGTCCTGGTAGCACGTCTCCCGAGATAGGAGGCCTCGCTAACTGGAGTTCTGATCCAGGGGCACTGGCAAGTTCAGCATGGGTCGGCCCACCATCACGCTGCTCTATGGCACTGCACTGTCGGCAGTCCATACAAGGCTCACGCCTGCTTAGCCCATCTGCATTCCCATGCTGTTTGCCAGCCCTGTGCTCGAGTTTGTACACAAACTCGGCGAGAATCTCCAGCCACCTCGCTATCTGGTTCGACGGCTCCTTCCGTCGGCACAGCCACCTCAAAGATGCGTGGTCGGTGCGGAGCTTGAACTCTCGGCCATAAAGATACGGCCTAAAGTGTTTGACTGCCTTGACGACAGCCAGAAGCTCGCGTCGCGTCACGCAGTAGTTCCTTTCGGCGGGTGCCAGGGTTTTGCTGTAGTAAGCGATGACTCTCTCCTGACCGTCCTGTACCTGTGACAGGACTGCCCCTATTCCCACGGCACTGGCGTCCGTATCCAGGATATAGGTCTTGCCTGGGTCAGGGTAGCCCAGTACGGGTGCTTGGATGAGTCCCTGCTTAAGTAGTTCAAAGGCCGTCTGTTCTTCCTTCTCCCATTTCCAGGGGGTGTCCTTGCTGGTTAGGACAGTCAGGGGCTTAGCAGTAGTGGCATACCCAGGCAAGTATTGCCTGTAGTACCCTGCTGTACCGAGGAAGGCTTGCAGTCCTTTGATGTCTCTAGGGGGTGTCCATTCGGCCACGGCCCGCACCTTTTCAGGGTCAGTGGCTACGCCCTCCGCACTCACCACGTGCCCCAGGTATTTGACCCGTTGTTGCAACAGTTCGCACTTGGACGGCTTGACCTTCAAGTTGGCCTGTTGCAGCCTACTTAACACCTCTCCTAGCCGTTGCAAGTGTGTCTCAAAGTCGGGGGCGATGACTATCACATCGTCCAGATAGAGCAGCAGCGTTTTCCAGTGTAGCCCTTGCAGCACACGTTCCATCAAACGTTGAAACGTGGCGGGGGCTGAGGTCAGCCCGAAGGGCAGCACTTTCCAACGCCACAGTCCACTCCTGGTGATGAAGGCCGACTTCTCCTTGGCGTCTGCATCCAGAGGGACTTGCCAATACCCACTGGTCAAGTCCAGAGTGCTAAAGAACTTGCTGCCGGCCAGGGCGTCGAGGGACTCATCTATCCTGGGTATAGGATAGGCGTCCTGCCTGGTGACGTCGTTCAGCCTCCGGTAGTCAATGCAGAACCGCCATGTCTGATCTTTCTTGCGCACCAGTACTACAGGGGAGCTCCATGCGCCGTCTGCGGGCTCAATCAACCCCTTTTCCAGCAGGTCTTTCACTTGCCGCTCGGCCTCAGCCTCCTTTTCAGGCCCAAGCCTGTGTGGGGGCAACCGAACCGGTCTAGTGCCTTTGGCAACGGGAATCGAGTGCTCTACAAGATCAGTACGGCCAATATCCCCGCTATTTCTGCTGAATACGGCCTCGTACTTCTTGAGCAATCCCTTTAACAACTTCCTCTGTTGCTCGTCTCTGCACCCTGTACACGCCTGCTCGTACAGTTCAACCAGGTGATCAGGCACTGCTGAACTTGCCGATCCTACGTCAGTCTGCCTCCCAGATGTAGTCTGCTGTACCTCATCGGCCTCTATTCCTGTGAATGTTCCGATAACCTTGCCCGCGGGTAGGCATATCGCATTCGGGGTAGGGTTGAGGCATCGGACCAGCACTCGCCCTTGCTCATCTGGGGAGTTGATGCTTGTGGCCAGGGGTAGGTCTCCTGGCAGGCTCTGGATTACACCCTGTGGACAGTAGCTCTGTGCGGCTAGATGGCACGGAATAGTAGCCTCTGTCTGTGGGGGAATCTCTGTGTTCCGAAGCACCTGGACCTTGGAAACTAGTGCCCTGCCATAACGGTCAGTGCACACTAGTTCCTTGTCCTGCATGACCAGCACTGGCTGGTCAAAACCCATGTGGCACTTCTGGTTGGCCAAGAACGGCATCCCGAGGATCACGTCTTCGCTGATTTGTGTGACGACGAACGTCTCCTTGTATGCCACGGATCGGACTCGTCCCGCTACTCTGAGTAGTCCGTAGAATGGCAGCTTGGTACCGTCTGCCATTAATCCATGGGAGTCATACTCTTGCAGGGTGGCTTTGCAACCGTCTGGTAGTCTATCGTACACACTTTTGGCCAGTAGGTTGGTGTTGCAACCGGTATCGACTAGGTACGTCACCGTCCTCCCTTCAACTTTGCCTGGCAAGTAGTAGCTTGATTTGTGGGGGCGCTCCATCTGGCCGACGCAGGAGGCGAGAGGGGTGACATGTGTCGGTAGTCTAGGCGTCTCTTGAGGCTCTCTCCTTTTCTGGGTAGGAGTCTGCGCTCTTCTGCGCCACGGCTTTCGGATCCTTCTCTCCTCGGTGGGCGTAGCCAATGGTGTTGGTCCCTCATTGCCTGTTGGTTCATCCTCCAGGGTGGACAGGTGGTCGAACCTATTTTGCGTCTGGATCGGCACTGACGGTGGCATGGGCGAGTTGCGGGCTGGACGTCTCGTCCTTTGCCACCCACCTGGGGTCTGTGCTCCAGACTTTATTTGTCCTTCGTTTCTTGTGGCCCATCTGCAGCCAGTAGGTTTTCCTACTGCTGCGGGCCGGTTGCGTTTCCCTGATTGGAGGTCCAGGTGTCCTGGCGGCACTCCCTCTGGGTGTGCCCCAACCGTTGACACCTCCAGCACTTAACCACCTTCTTTGGTGGTCTAGTGGAGGGGCCGTCGGGTTGGGTAGTCCTGAGGGCGGCCACCTCTTGTGTTAGGGTGCTGAGTGCCTTAGCCAGTGTCTCTAGGTGGGTCTCTACTTCGGAGGTCGTCCTTGTTACCTTTACCTGTGGGCACTCCTGCTCCTCTTCTGCCTCTATTGTCCGTATCTTGGGGCCGGTATAGGCCGGCTGTATTTGCATGTATTCGTTCCCGGCTTTCACGGCCGCCTCCAGGGAGGTCGGCTGGATTGCCAAAAGGTGTCTCTGAAGGTACGCGTTTCCTAACGTGTTCTGGAAATGTTCCAGCGCGTACTCGTTCCTCTGCATCCGGGGAGAGTCGTCATGGGCCGTCTCCACCAGTGCTTCTATGGCGAGGGCATGCTCCCTGAGTGAGTGTCGTGGCTCCTTGCGGTAGCCAGACAACCTCGCTCGTGCTTCTCGGCGAGTGAGTCCAAAGCTCGCCTTCAGGGAGTCCATGATCGCCCAGAGCGTTTCTCCTCGTCCGCATTGTTGTGCTTTTCCTTGCAAAGCCTGTCTCAGGTGGATAATAGCTGTGGCTGGAGGCCAGTCATTGGCTTCTGAGACCTCCTGAAATCGTTGTAGGAAGTACTGTACGTCGCCAGAGCCGTCGTACGTTGGGGCCTTGAAGGGCGACGCCTTGGGGGGGGCGTCCGTCAGCTTTTCCAATATGTTGGTCAGCTGACCCATGATTCTAGTGGTTGGATCTCTATCCACACTCATGGCTCGTCTGTTAGCCATGGCTTGTCCTTTTTCTCCTTTCCTCCTAGGGGTCCTTGTTTGGGGGATTTGCCGATCCCACTGCTGCCACCAATGTGCAGGAATTTATTGTCACGACTAATATGAATTAGTCCGGTAGCCACCTACACAGTTCACTACCCCTAGGTCGAGGAATCGTGAGTCGATATCGGCAGTCTACCAGTCAGCAACTCATCGGTGTTCGCCCAGTAGCATGCTTTGCCAAGGGGAGAACGCCAATATTATCGTCTGCCTGATGGACCTGTCGTTATCGTCGTCGTCTTGGGTGTGATAACATTAAATGCTGTCAGAACCTATAAGGTTGTTCGAGCCGTTATCGTATGTCGATGTTGTTGTCCAGTTAGAGTTCAAGTAATAAGCTTGAATTGAGTGTAAATACTGTTTATATTTCCAAAGAAAAGTAAGCAGTGAGTTGCCTCAGAACACTGATTCTTGTGAGGCATGGCAGCTCTATTTATATAAAACGTTATGTAATATGCAGTACAGCCGAGGCTTAAAATGACAGTCAATGCCTAGCACAGAAAAAATAGAATGATTAATATTGGTAGAAAAGTTCGTAGCTTGGCTTGCTATAAATGTCCTTGACATCGTGCGATATATTTCCTGTACAATATTGTTTGTTGTTGCAGGTATGGTTCGTAGTTGTACCCGCACAATATAATAAATAATAATAATAATTAATACAACAATATATAGCATCATCATCACCATGATGATGGATTACTGTGCTACTAGCTACTTTGCAGTACAACGATTGGATATGTGCGGTTGCTTATGATTATTAGGAAATGAATAAGATGCTCGTTGTTGTTGTTGTTGTTGTTAGTTCATTTCGATTCCGCAGCCGAGGGTTTCAAAACTTTTGCAAAGACGGCCTGGATTCGTCTAGCCAAACCCCAAACCCCGCCCACCTTCACAAACCCTGCCTCTTGAGAGCCGCCCTGGCTAGGATTCGTCACCTTTAAATAATGAGTTATGTTCTCTTGAATACTAAACTTATTAGCCAGGGTGGCTCTCTATGAGGGGATGAGAGAGAACCTCCCAAACCCCTTTGCGACAACAGCCGCGCCCACATTGAGAGCCAGCCCTGGCTATAAACTTATGTATTTATTAAGCAGAGTTATCCACCCTCCACAACTTTGAGGTCGGATAACTCTGGTAGCACATGTCGATTATCGATCTAGCCAACAAACAAACCATTATTAATCCAGTCATACCGAAGAAAACAACAAAGCAAGTGCACTGCACATAAGATGCACGTACCACTGCACGAATGCCAATTCAATGTATATAACTATAATGTTGTTACAGTTTGCAGCGTAGCACTTGTCCATTACACAAAATTTGAATAATGCAAAGAATAATAGTGTGGAGGACCGGCGACATCGAGCACTCTTACCGAACATTATATGGTACAAACACTTACTTCGTCTATGTCCTTGTTCTATGTTGTCTAGTTCTATGCATGCGATATTTCTATGTTGTCTAGTCTATGCATACGATATTCCAGATTGTGTACATATAACAGTTCTATGCCCGCGCTTTAGGGCAGACATTTCTATGTGCATTTTTATTATTATTATTTAACCATGTAAACTTATATGTTCACCATGTGAGTGCAATCAACCATCAGTCTAAGTGCCACCCTTTATATGTGATTCGCTCATGCTAGCCAACCAGTTGTGCTAGGTGTGGCTTCTTTTGTTTTATCCATATCTACCTAAATCATGTTATGTAATCGTTTGTATAAATGTGAATGTATCAGTCAAATAAATCAGAGTCAGCTTGCACACTCTCAGAAGTTTCTTTGTTCTTAACAAATAACTTCACTTGCGCACCATTACTTGAGTAGTAATACATAGGCAGATCAGTCTGAACCTCTGCTGGCCGAACTTAGCTTTGTCTAACTTCGCCTTCAATGTTCGACCTCTGCACAGCACTGAAATAAGACAGCCGAACCTCTGCTGGCCGAACCTAGTTTAAACTAGTTCGCCCTTCAAAGTTCGAACTCATTACACACACAGATAACAGCTAACGCAACCGGCAGCTCACTAGTAACTGAGATGGTTAGCCACCATTCTCCAGTCTACTAAGTCGACCTGTGGAAGGGTTGTATCGCTAGCACAGTAGACACAGTTGCCATTACAAGTTCGGGAGGTTGTGCAGGTAGGCCGAGCTACCACCTCACACCCCCACAGTGAAATCCTGCACAATAGATAAAATAAAATAAAACTACAAAAAAAACATGTCCGAGTGGCAATTGGATGAAATCAAGGAGTAAATTTGATATAATCCAACTCCGTGATGGAATGCGAATGAATAGAATAAATGAATAAAAATTTCCAAGATACACATGCTAGCTGTTAGAGCAAGGAGTTGGATTAAATCAAATGCTAATCAATCTCTTTGGGTAAATAAAGACATATATAAGCAACAGCCTGTGTATGCAACAGCCTGTGTATGCAACAGCCTGTGTATGTGCCACGCAACTGGAGTCATTTCAATTCACACTCTTTAGAGTATGTTTTAGAGGACAAAACTGAGACCAAGATTAGCGACGTTTCAATTCGACTGGGGCCGACTCATCCCATTCGTTCTTTGAATGTAGTGCTCCACGTGTGGGGACATCGATGATAACCTCTCTACTATGTTTAGATTAATTAGTTGTATATGAAGGAAATGATAAATCCTCGATTGTTATGATAGTTTGCTGCCTACAAAAAGAATAAACAAATATTGTCAAACTTTTACATTTGTAATGTTACATGTCAGATGGGTGAACATTGCGGCAGTTCTAATTATTATATGTATTTCATTGTATTCAATTACTACCTAAAATATAGTAAAACCCGTGAATAACCTGCAAAAAAAATTTATGTGAAGTAGTCATAAAAAACATGCAATTCAAACTAGGGTGCTTATTACTGATTTTGTCTGCAAGGTTCTGTTTCTGCAGTGGTAACGTATATCTGTAGAACAATAGTCTGTGGTATGGAAAGGTCAGCCTGTAGCTCTGGTCGGTTATAGTATTAGATACGTCCCACCAAACTTGCATCATCACCTGAGAAACTACTAACTAACATACACTAACATACACTAACACTAACATACACTAACATACACTAACATACACTAACACTAACATACACTAACATACACTAACATACACTAACACTAACATACACTAACATACACTAACATACACTAACATACACTAACATACACTAACATACACTAACATACACTAACTAACATACACTAACATACACTAACTAACATACACTAACATACACTAACATACACTAACACTAACATACACTAACATACACTAACATACACTAGCATACACTAACATACACTAACATACACTAACATACACTAACATACACTAACATACACTAACATACACTAACATACACTAACATACACTAACATACACTAACATACACTAACATACACTAACATACAACAAACAATATTTTACATCGTAGACTGACAGGCTATAATTATCCGATTTTAAAGCCATTGTATCATTTATATTTTTTACCCTTTTTTCTGCAAATGGCTTATTCTTCATGAAACATTTCCTTCAGAATAATCGCTGGAAAGGTTTGTTAACACGTTATATTAGCATTATGGTTTGTATAAACAGTTGGCCTTTTGGTCTTACATTATATCCAAAAGTGTCAATCAATTAGACTTTTGTATTCCCAAACATACATTTGTGAGTGATGATAAGATTGAGAGGAGTGCCAAATAAATGAAAAATAGGTTAGATATAGATGTATATATATACAGATGTATATATAGATGTACATATAGATATATATATATGTATAAAGATGTATACAAGTGTATATATAGATGTATATATATGTATAAAGATGTATACAAGTGTATATATAGATGTATATAGATGTATATATAGATGTATATAGATGTATATATAGATGTATATATAGATATATATATAGATGTATATATAGATGTATATATAGATGTATATATAGATGTATATATAGATGTATATAGATGTATATATAGATGTATATATAGATGTATACATATATGTATATAGATGTATATTATAGATGTATATAGATGTATACATAGATGTATATATAGATGTATATATGTAATACCACTTTGATGTTTGTTCCTGGAACGAATGTCGAAGAGGTAGTTTATATATTGCCAGGAATGAATGTGGATACTTCTGGGAATGAATGTCAAATTTTTCTCCTATACATGTATATATATGATACTTTGTTGGCATCAATATTCCATATTCCATATAGCGTAGTCGATGTGCATTCCAAGTGTGTCAACATTCCTTCCAGGTTCGTCAACATTCATCCCAGGAGGTCTATACGTTTATTTAAGCCAGTTGTGCATTCATTCCTGTCAACACTCATCCCAACACTAAATCTAATACATGTATGTAAGTACCAAATTTTTTGTTCTAACGTTTGCATTGAAATCTTGATGAGCATTATTATGGCTCCTCCTTGCCTTACATAATAATATAAAAACTTTTGTCTTCTGGTCATGTACAACAATTTTGTTCGCATTTAGTTTTCTTTACATTTTTCAATAGGTAGACTGCAGTGGCAGTCCTAGAGTTGTCTCGTCAAATGATTTGTGTGGTCTTATCGAGGGCTATAAATAGCCCAAGTTTTAAGATAATGTAATTTCTGTTGTCTCATTCACAAAGTGACAATTGACAGCATCAAGTTAACTTGATTTGTATGTTGCATGTTGATCGTGGTTTGGTTACAATTTTTATTAAACGGGAGTATAAATTTTTTACAAATAATATTTTTTAGTGCTAACATAATGGGTTCTTATCATGTCAATTGAACTCAGAGTTAGGTAGAAGATTTCGCTCTCACTTCCTAAAAGCAAGTTGATTATTCCTATGTCCATGCTGTAGTCTAAATGTGCAGAAACAATTACATTAGTTAGACCGTCAGTGTTGTTGTTCTCTTTAGTGTAACAGTTCTTGATGTGTGAGTTCGTTTTCTGATAAAGGTCAAGGTCTGGTAGATGTTAAATTATGCAGATTTAGTCATCGAGTGGTCTATTAGAGTCAGCCCCGCTCATCTCCTAAAGAGTCAAAGCCGTGTTATATTCAGGTTACGATCCCAAATCTAAACTCGAGCGAGCTTGTTTCTTGTTGTTTATGAAACTTGAATAGAGTCATCTGTCGTTGATGCCAAGGTTTCTACACGTTGGATGATTGTTAAAGTACTGCTAAGTCTTTTTCATTAATCAATAAAATATACGAAGTTTCATCGATCTCTGGTATTTATTAAGCACAGCTAATGCACAAAGTCTCAAAAATTTATTTCCAGGAAGTTGACATGATCTCTTATGGGACGTTGTGAAAAAAAATGACTGCAAAATTCGACCTTCACTATTCACTTTGAGAGTGTTTCTCAGAGTGAGTTAACCTGTTATATTTGAAGATCGTAAAAATACATGCTAAAAATATTGTAAAAATAAAATTAGCTACTAACATTTGTTTATTGTTGAAATAGAAGTACTTAGATGTAGGTATTTTTGTCTTTGTGAACAAGAGTTCTCTCTCTCTCTCTCTCTCTCCCTCCCTCCCTCTCTCTCTCTCTCTCTCTCTCTCTCTCCCTCTCTCCCTCTCTCCCTCTCTCCCTCTCTCCCTCTCTCCCTCTCTCCCTCTCTCCCTCTCTCCCTCTCTCCCTCTCTCCCTCCCTCCCTCCCTCCCTCCCTCCCTCCCCCCCCCCCCTCCCCTCCCCTCCCCTCCCCTCCCTCCCCCTCCCTCTCTCCCCCTCCCTCTCCCTCTCTCTCTAGCTTTGAGACAGCAAAGTAAAGATTCTTTTGTGCATTTGTAGTTATGACAGCATGCTGTCGCATCAAGTGGTCTAACCGCAGTACACAACAAGACAAGTGGCATACACTCAAACCACAATCATGTACACACAGTTGCGCGGAAGGAAGTTGTTACCATGGAAACAAGTCCAAACAATTATTACCGATCATAAAACGCCACATAGAAAATTGTTGACTTGTCATGAAAAAACCTTGTTTTACGTACAAATACCTGTCATCTCTTGCACTCTTTTACAAAGATATGTGCTAAAGAGCCTATAAGCTGGATGCATGATTCGCGTGACTGTATTAATACGACTGTGACTCATAATAGTCTAAATATTTATCACGAAATAAAATTTTATCATAGTTTCCCAAATCATCTAGTTAGTTTGCTAGTTTTGTAAAAGCTACTGAAATCATTTTTGAGTTGTAAAACAAAAATGATTAATTTTGAAGAAGTATAAGCAATTTATAAATTATCTAAACTATTTTTGAAAAAGGTTGAACAGTTTCAGCAAAGAATGCTTTTTGAAATAAAAAGCGGTCAGCTCCATTTTAATTAGAATCACTTAAAACAAAATTTGTTCTAGACATGGATTGAGTGACATGACATAACGACTAGCTCATTTAAATTAATGATTGCTAATTATAACCTCAAAAATATAAAATGTAATTGAGAATGGGGTCTGTTCTGGTAGGAGTACCAATACAAGAAGTCGCTAGTGTTTTCAAAGCAAATTGGCTTGAGCAACACCATTATCTTCTCAAAAAAGACAACTTGATAAAATAGTTGTTTCTGTCGTAATTAGATCATATAATCGTTTCCAGGAAAAATTTTGCAAATTATCAAGCACTAATAGTTTTTTAAAAAATATAATTTTTTCTTCTAAAACAAAAAATATACTGTTGGCATCTTGAGATGTGTGTTTAACTGTCTTTTGAATATAATTTTTTAGATATTTTGAACACGATTATTGCTGTTTAATATGATACTACCTAATCAACATTGTCTATATCATTTTAGAGCGCCGCCGAATTTCGCGAGCTGTTTCCAGTGAGAAACCACCTAGCCTGTGGTTGATGGTTACTCTCTCCTAGAGAAAGGCACTTGCAGAATTGGGGGTGGGAAATTGTCTCAGGCTATCTTTGGGCTTCTCTGCAAAGACAGCCATCTTTTACTGGCTCGGTAGGATGCCCACCCGCTCTGCAGGGGTCACTACTGGGCTCTGCAGGCTTCATACCGACCCTGCGCTATCTGTTCGTGTTAGGGTAGCGTGATAGCCCCTCCTGTGTGCATGCCTCTAAGGCTTTCTACCAACACCTTACACCAAGCTTTACCACATTATGAACAAACCTATAACTATGTATATATTTCTTCCCGACTTTCTGGTGCACTAGATTGTTGCTTACAAGGCGAAGGTGTTGCATACCTACACTCTCGCTTTTAAAAGATTGGTTTCCTTTCATTTAGCCGCCTGAAATGTATATCAGTGTATCATGTCCCACATATTTGTGATTTGCTTCTAGAGAAGCTCTAGTGGATCTGTATCAAGTTGCATGAAAGAGAGCGAAGCTGTATGTTCTTTACATTAGGTGTTTGTTTTTCAAAAATGCGTATACTCAATGTAATATGCTTGTTGTTACATTTAGTTTCTGAGCGGTCACCAGTAATGGCTACTGTTGGACATACTGTTGGTCAAAACCCATTCAGGCACCCTAAAGTATGGGGCACCAGCAATGAGGATAATGACGATAAGGGTAAATACGCCAGGAGTCGCTAGAGTTTCAAGGTAATTGATTTTATTGGCTGAAAATGAAAATAGGCTAAAGACCATTTGTAGTTCTCAAGTAGGATGCCACAAACTAATACTATTGGATTGAGTGCAAGAGATGTCATCTCCGAGCCCATCGGTGACATTTATTTCTAAGATGACAGAGAGGGTAGTTTAGATAAACTACCGTCTTTGGTATTTGCGTTACAATTATACAGCTATGGAAAACTTCCAAAGTCTATCGTCATGATGTCTAGGGATATTTGTGTTTCTTTTATTTGAAAACACAAAAATTATTGTCAACTTTTTATTAGTTCAAATTGCTAATTTAAACCCTTTGACAGGTCATTTTCTTAATTTCCGCTATTGAAATAATGTTTTCTTTCTTCTGGAGGCATTTTAAAACAAATAAAAAATGATATAAGAACAAATTAAATAACACATCTGAAACATACACTTGTATCTAATTCCATCCAGCGATAAATTGTTCCCGGTAATTGAACTGATCGACATAGACCGACACTATCCCCACCCATTGATTAGCAAGTATTGAAATATGAACTTATTGTTATAAGATTTGATTATGATTGAACACCAAATTGATTATTTTTACATGCCAAAGCAAATAACTCCCACTGTTCACCAAAGACCAATAGTGCAAGTAAAGTCCACCAAATACAAAACCTGCTCTCACCAGCATTCTCAGTCGCAAGCTGGTTATCATGTGGAACCACCAGAACCAAGTTTGCCCAATTTGACATTTAATCAACTATTTTGCACCCATTTATTAATTTTTTTTGAAACCAGCATTGACTGTGACTGACAACCACCAAATATTTGTGGGGTCCTTTTACAATTTGTTTTGGGGAACATTTTCGTGAAATATGTGTCGGGGAGGTAAAAAATTTTCAAAGGGTTGGTAAGTGATTTGGTATATAAAATGTCGAACTGTACATCAATCCTCAAACCAGTCTGTCTGTACCTGATAACGATCATATCAATAATTTGATTAAAATCAAACCCAAGTGTTTAACTCATTGCCCGGACTGACGGAGAGCTCTACTACTGAGTTTGCAGGTCTCAATCGAGCCAGCTTCTACAAAACCCCTTCATCTGGTTCGTATCAATTATATCGTGGTATTGCATTCTATACATTTTATTATTTATTCAAATGCATAATATTGTAAAGTAATAATTCTGAACAACATGACAATTTTACCCACATGCAGTTACTTGTTATACTATCTGAATCTAATACTTCATTTTTATCATGACAGATATACCCGCTGAGTGGTTTCTAAACACACCTGCTGAGTGGTGTCTAGACAGACCTGCCGAGTGATGTCTAGACACACCTGCCGAGTGGTGTCTAGACACACCTGCTGAGTGGTGTCTAGACACACCTGCTGAGTGGAGTCTAGACACACCTGCTGAGTGGAGTCTAGACATATAAGAAGAGGCTTCCTATAACCAGCTCGATGTAATGGCTCAAGGTCACCGAATGGACAATCAGCAATGACTTTAAAATGGTTGTCCGTTTGTGTGTTTGCGAGTGAATCAGAACACAACTTCATTCATTTTTATCACCAACTCATTCATTACATCCAAAAGACTTGTCTTGTTTTGAATAATTGGTTTGTCTCAGTTTAACGGAAAGTCTTCCTGGTTTGGAGGGTTTAACACGTTGACAACATAACATGGTAGTGGCTTGTAAAATCTTACATAACGCCAGCATTTCCTACGATAAAGGATAAGTAGTTGATGAAGCATCAGGCACGTGGATACTGTACCACAGTATGCTGCACTCATCCATCGTACGCTGCGTCAACATTTTATAGTCCATTCATTATTCAACTGTTAATATTCATCATGCAGATGCCGCAGAGAACCATAGACAAATTATGTTCAAACAAACATGAGACAGCACAAGCACAACGCTGTGAAGAAAAGTTATTTTATCAGGTGGTTTCCATGCATAACCTCAGTTTCTATTGTCCTGCATGCATTGGTAGGAGGGGAAGACTTTGACTGTGTTCCCTTTTACAAGCTTTGTAACCTGATAATAAGTAAAACCATTACACTTTCACATAATAACATTTTCAAATAGACTCATTAAAGCAAATCAGCTGTGATTGTTTGCTGGTTGTAAGAAATCAGGTGTTTACCAACCAGATAGTTTTGGTTGTCCGTTCAGTCAAACATGATGCCGACCTGTACTGGTGTCATGTGATCATTAGATTTCTTGCCTTGCAGATCTTTAATATTTAGACATTTCCATCGCTGCGCATTTTGCACTGTAAAAGGTGATCGCTTCAGGAAAGGTAGGAACTTCTAGTTTAAAGTTAGAATTACTAACCCTGATCAAAATCATAAAAAAAAAACAAACAAGAAGCTGAACTATTGATGAACATACCAAGTCTGGTTCACGAACATTCACATTATGAGTTGAAGACGAAATTGTTGAGCGTTAAAACAGAACGGTTCAAAAATTGTCAAGAATGACATGATTGGCAATCAAGCCATTTTACTGTCTCACATTCCAACATCGCGACGTGCAATTGTTTAAAAAATTCCTTTTCTGAAAGCTATAGACATGCAGGGTACAATGTAAAACTAGAATTATCTCCCCATTGAACATCGTAACACTTACAAAAACTGGCATAGACTAATCATAGACTTTTAAACGCTAGATATATGCAATGAATCTACGGGACCTATAGCACTTGCTGGTCTATGAGACATCTGTGCATTAAATGTAGCACATATTGTAGGACACAATTGTCAGAGTTGTATTGTATCTGCCGCAAATTTTTCAAATCATCGCTGAAACTATTAGAAATAGAAAAAAACCTTCAGCTTTTAATAGGCTGCCTGAACCAATTGACCCAACTTTAGATCACAGTGTGTGGTTAGCTGGCCTCTAGAAAACAATATTCCAACTTGATTACTTTCGCAAACTTGCATTTTCCTGCGTACACTTTCGAGTTGAACTTATTTTTTGGTATATATTATCATTTAAATTCCAAACCAATGCTTGGACTAACCAAATGAATTAGCCAGTTCCATGCAATAGATAAAACGTACACCCAGTAAATAAAACAATCAACCACCATAGATTATACTTTTCTAAAATTCTTTCAATGCCAAAAAACTGTCATTGTGCTAGCCTATTGCTAATAATGCCAGCGATACTAGATAATTGATAAATAATAGCAAACACTGAGCATTAGTTTGCATATGTATCAAAGCAGTTATCATTATAGTACATCATCAACTAATGCATTACTCACTACAGATAAGTAAATAACCTGGTCGCCATTCATAAATACTTTCAGCTCACCAACATTCAAGTCAGAAAAGAAGGTAGTCAACTGATAATTCAATTTTTGCTGATGAAAACTTATACATAGAAGAAAAGGCAGCATAGTTTTCCATGACCCTTGATTACTATAGGCTAATAATTAGGTACTTTCTTTTCTTTTCACTGCTTTTACTCATTTGCTACAATTGAATACTATGAATTATGGCAATATCAGGTCAATTACAAGCATTAAGAAAAGCTGCAAACATCATCACTGGATTTTTTGATGATTTGCTATATTGTAGCAAATATTTGGTCAAATCTTGTGGAAAGAGGCAAATCAAACCAAATAATGACTAAAAGTAACCAAACCAAATCACCAGTTGTATCAAATATTTGAAACGAACCTTTTTACAATATTGATGTTTAGCTATTGACAGGCGGTGGCCCAACAATTGAGTGGAGCTTTTGCAGCAAATGAACACAAAATATGAAAAAGCCTCAAAGTTTTTCAGTTCAACCATTTCATATTATGTTTTTTGCTACTCACTGATGATGAAAGTAATGATTTTAGCAAACACAAATAAATTATTTTGTACTGTATTACTTATTATGTTAAAATATTTAGACCTCTTCGTCAAAAATGCGGGCATCAGTGTTTCTGTTTTTAATCATGGGAGTATCAAAATGTCTTAAAGACTATTATTTATTTATTAGCTACATAAACTAATTAATTTTCAAAACAATGAGCCTTCACATGTGTTCGTGGTGACATGTTAGCAGCGTTTGTCCAGTTCTGTAAGCAAATTGTTGTTCATACTGACCGGCACTTTTGGCCTGAATGAAAGGCTAGCACTCAAGCAAAACATTCTTTGCTGCAATATATCTGGCTACTTTTCCATTTTAGTACAAAAAATATCTAAGAAGCGGAAACGCCATATATTTGTCAAGTTTTCATTCATAAATATTTTCATTGTAATAAAAACATATCATCAATTTGTTACCATACATTCATTTACTACTACCTCATATGTGTGATTCCAATTACAACCTGCACTGAATAGAGGTCAAAGTTTTGTGTATAACTGGTCATGTGCTGACTTGATCAAAATCTAATAACCCACCTACACCAACCAACGAAAGCAAGCAAGCGTTTGCTTGGCAATGCGAGTCACCAATGGCTCTAACTAGTGTTTGCCAACTACTGTAGCTTTAGAATAAAACCATGGACCTTGAAGCTGGTTGCAGTTTAAATGGGAGCAGACAACTGACACAATGATGCAGCATTTTCAAGTGGCTCTTTAAGTCAAGAGGTAATAGAAAACTTCAACAATACACACCAATAGAATCAGCGTTAAAAAAGATTTGATGATATATTATACATTGATGTGATTGTTTCACTTTAAAAACCAAAAGTGTTTAGGCTTCACCTAGTCCAACTTGTGGCCCAAAATCTATGGGACTATAGGATATGCAGTAAAAGTGGTGAAGGGTTTATGGAGAAAATCAGAAAACAAGGCTGATGCTTTACTAGCCTACAAGACAACTCCTTTGTCCTCAGGCTACTCCCCTAGTGAGTGAATATTTGAGAGACTGCTCAGATCTCCTGTGAGCTCTCAGATCAAATTGGTGCTAGAATGTGAAGAGTATGCAATAAAAGAGTTGGAAAATAGGGACAATGAAAAATAAGTGGGTCACCAAACATGAGGCAACCCAGTTGCCTTCATTAGAACCGGGTCAACGAGTCTAATGAGCTGCCCTTTGGAAGCAGGTTGTGAATGTATGGTTGTGAGAAAAGATAAACTCACTGAGAGCTATTGGGTTGGCATCGATTCTGGGCAGCTGGGGAGAAACAGGAAGCATCTGTTTTTACTTAGCAACCCAAAATAAATGAGGGAGAAGACAACGAAAAAACCAAGAAACTTATTTGCAAAGAAAATTATGTGCATTATTAATTGTTAATGTAAGTTGCAGATGCGATGAGTCCAACATGAAGACCCGATCTTGATGAAGCATATTGCCAGGATGCTGAGGATAGTGGTGCCAGAGGCACTAATAGCAGAGTCTTGTACTCGGCAAAAGTTTAAGTGAATGTGCATGCCAGTGATGGCTTAGGGCCAGAGGCTATACTTGGAGGTTTTCATCCCTCAGAGATTCTTGATGGGCATGAGACCTATGAGGAGTCACATTGTAAAGACGGGCCCCTGGAGGAGTGAGTTAAATATCACTCTCAATGCAGAGCTTTGCTATATTTATGCTCAAGATTGAGTCTTGGTAAACTGATCAGAGCTTAAAGGCTCTAAATAGATATTTATGATCAGCTGGGTATTACGGAAAAGCTAATACATGGAACAGAGAAACTGGACTTTAGCTTGTGAACTTAGGTTAGTGGACACACATTATATTACAATGAAAAACTTTCTTCCATTCATCAGATCGTTGTTTGCTGATACAGATAATGTCATTCCTAAAACATTTTCTGTATCATTATAAATAAAAATTCTATAAAAAAGATGATGAAGATGTATTTGTACAAGTACAAACTACTTGATTTTTAGGCGATTTGTTTTTGCAAGCAATGTATTTTTTCGCATGTACAATTATTGGTTGTATTTGTCATTAGAATTTCAGTTGTTTCTGGAATTATAGTCATAGCTGGAGTCGAATCAGTGGTTGGAGTCATTGTTGTCGGATGAGTTGTAATTGATGCAGGACTATTCAAATTCTGAGATATTCCATAGAATTATCGGTCTGGCAGACGAAATTATGATTTTTAATCGTTCTAGCGCAGCATACACGAGTGACAGTGGGCTTTACCATATTATTCTGAAATAAACAATTTTAAAGGACTTGGTTTAATTTGATAATGTCTCGTTTTATGATGGCACATCTCCAACTCAATCACACGCATTTTTGTTTCTCTGAAGGGCTCTGATAGCAGCACACTTGTTAATGGGTGTGAGTTCGTTGTTATTGAAAGATTTCCAAGAACTGATGCAAACCATTGGATCAGTGTAGACAGCTTGTCAAACTTAATTTTTTTTAAACTTGATTTTGTTTCTGGACTTTTTTATAATATGTGTAGTGAGGAGAATTTGGCTCAATGAACGTGAACAACCATGAGATAATAGTGATGGAACAAGGTTAGTTAGTGCACCCTTGATTTTAAGTTATGGTAAATGACATAAGTCCTTTCTAAACGTTCCATATATATATTTGCAAACAGAACTTTTATGTTAACAAACAAGTAACGGTATTGCGAGCTAACTTCACCTCCAAGCAGTCATTGCCTGTTTTTGCACATGCCAGCTAACTTCATTTCGACAACGACTCTTTTTTTCGCATTAAAACTTATCAAAAGGTTCTTAGTTGGTCATTGAGTTTTTTTCAAGTAAAACATTGATGAAATCTTGCTATTTAGATCATAAACATTATCAATTTTTTTCCAAAAGAATCCATGATTCTAGCATGAAATTTGCAGCATTTCCCTTTATAATGTAAAAACTGTTTAAATGCTGCAATAAATTTTGCGGATATTTCAATTTACATTCCGATCATCGCATTGCAATGTGCTATCGCCAAACAAGACTTTTCTGTCCACTGAAAGTTGATGACTGACTGCTCACCCTTCAACTATTGAAGCTTTGTAAGCCATTATCATTGACCTTGAGAAAGATTTGGCTCACATATTTTGCTACTGCTTGGCGACCATAACTTTCTGCAAGCAAAACCAAAAAAATACAATAGCTTGTAATCACTTATTTTTTATTGTTCCAAATGTAAAAACTAAGATGCCCGATATCACCTGCTGTGATTATTGCATGAGGTAAACTGTAAAGACAATACAATCTAACAACCATCTAAACCATATTATCATAGAGAATATATTGTTTTCTTCGAGATCGTTTTATTTCGGTGAAGAAACACTCAAGAGCTTCCCTCCAAAAGCATTTCTCAAAGCCATAAAATAAAAAGATGGCTGCGCCATTTAAACAATAACACTAAAGATCGATATTCCTCGAATAAATAAGTGCACATAACGATTGTGTAGACCAAAATTCAATAAAATACATGATTATAAAATGGAACAATAACCGCTTAAAAAACTAATTGCAAAAAGTGGAAAGATGCATTATCCGTTGTTGAAAGTTGTTGGTTGAAAAGGTGTCGGCCGACGTGTGCAGCCTGCACAATAAAAAATGGTAACCATCAGCAGCCAAAAAAGGTAAGAACCAAACACCTGGATGTAAAGTCGTGGGACCATAGAACTGTCTTCCTGCAAGTTTTGCACCAACAATACCTCAGTCACTAGTATTAGTATCATACTTAGTAAGCCAACAATGTATCGGAAGAGGATGTATCCTGCACGGGTGCGCAGTCGAAAACGGCGTACAAGAACAATAGTAGAAAGGTACCACTGTAGTCCAATGTTAATAAATAGTGGTAAAAACACAAGAACCCAGGTAATGTCCAAAAAACCCTCGTATTTGAGACAAACAAGGATAGAGAAAACTAGCCATGCCAGAGTCGATATAAAAAGTTCCAAAGGAGTGCTACCAAGAATATGGCATATCTCAGTGGGGGTGAATAGAAGGATCATGCCTCACGTCATAATATGTCCCACTCTCCTACAAAACGTATAAAACTTGACATCGAGATATCATACAATAGAAAAAACTTCAAGTAATACCATGCACACAGTTGATCATAAAAGACAGGAGGAGCGTGTATGCTACTTGTTGGTTGTCGACTACCAATCTTCACCCTACTTCCACTAATGTATTCGCTAATTTCGTCCCCCTTACACCGTATATCAGAGAGAAAAAATGAAGAGTATTCAATACTTGAGAGAGAGTCATAAAAAAAACTGTGTAATTGAGATAAAGTCTAGAAAAAAAGAGAATTCTAACAGAAGTTCTACCCTACATGAAGTAATCAAAGAGTGGTCGGCCGTTTCAAGCGCTATTTTATATAAGAACAACTCCACTGGAGTCAAATTTCACAAAAGCTCATATAAGTCATTATTGGCTGAAATAGTTTTTATGCATGTATTTAATATTTGTGGCAAAAAAATGAAATTTTTTTCGCAATAATAACTGTGTAAACATCTTTTGCTTCAATCTAGCACAATTTTTTATTTTATTAATCTGAATTTTGCAGCAAAACTCTCTTTAAAACTTTTAACCCTCACTGGAGCCAGGAATAAACAAAGAGTCATCTCCCCTTCGGATGGATAACTCTATATTGAGCAGTACCGGCTATTGAGAATTTGCCAATACGTTTACTAAAGATTACGTGCCCTACATTGCAAAAATATTCACTTGCAGGACAGTGAGCTTACATGACCTTTTGTAATTGTATTCATGGAGCAGAGTCACATATGGCAGACACCCGAAATGCCGCTTGGTTTTGTGGCAAAAACGAAATACGAAAATGAGTGGAATAATTTGACAAATACTGAGATACCGGTAGCTAATATTATTAAAAGTGCAGGATTTACTCTTTGAAACTGGTGTCTGTTGTTAGTAGGTTGATGCTGATGTGAATCAGCAATGCATGATGTGAAAAAAATAAACTAACCTGCTTTGTAATTTATTTTGACGATTATTTATTTATTATTTTTTTTTTCCTAAACGCCTGACTGAATAACAAAAATCCATAGTAGATCACTCTGAAGTGAAGTATGAACGATGTCAAAAAAAATAGTACACTCATTTTAAAAAAAAAATGATTGATTTTATTGGTATCATCAAAAATATTTTTGTTTTCGGAATATTTATGTTATTATTATTTAAGCTATTTCGAGATTATAATTCCATGACCGACTTTTGGTTATTACTAATATTTATATTTAAAAGTTATTATTTATTTAAAGTTTCATATGAAAATTTAATGGTACAAGAAAGATAGTTTATAATTAATATTTTTTTTATAATATAAGTGGTAATATAAGCACTGTAGTTCAGCCCTTATTACTTTGCTTCAAATAAAATGTTTTGGTTTGAAATTTCCAGTGCGCTAGGAGGTATTCTGAGCTTTCAGATGAACAGTTGTTTTAAGCTTTAGCTTGTCAATTTTTTGCGTTATGAGCTGTTGAAAATGGGCTTTTTTTCCATAAGTTGCAGTGTAGTCACTCAAGCATTTGGCTCCAAAGGGTCACGTGACAAAGACAGTTGGTCACACTTTGATTATTTCGCTTAGGTTCTACTATGCCAACAAATGTATCATGTGCGTCTAGTAAGCCGAACTTTATACAAATCTGGGTGGTAATTAGTACTTGACATGTGACCTGTATCAGTGAGAATGTGTCACCCTTTGGATAAGTGCAACAGTAGCAGCTACAAGTAAAGGGATTTACTCATGAGACAAACAAATGAAATCAAAGTGAACATGGATTAGATCTACCGCGAGGCTAATTAAACATGCAACAGCAGTCCCTGTTGCGTCGGAAATAATGATGGTTTTTGAAATGGGGACTGCGCTTGTAAGAGGACATATACCAGGAGTCGCTAGAGTTTTCCAGGACTAACTTACTTGAGCAACACAGCTCACTAGGGATTCAACTTTATTTGAACATAATATATTTTTCAATAACAACGTAAACTATTGAAAAGGAGATTAGGAGCAAATGAAAGCCATTGCGCATAAATAATTTGATAGTGACAGATTTCATTGACTTTTGGTAGGATGGAGGAATTACGTTGTCAGAGCTTAACCCGAAAATTCATCTCAATCAGTGGAGTATTCCTGTGCCAACTTGAAAATATGTAGCTTTATTCATGATTGATTGGCATGGTGTGTGACGTTACCTCCTAATGTGGACACCGATTATGTATTGTGCACGCTGAGCATTTATTTTGATTAGATTATAGAGAAACCTTTATTGCATTTGATTAGCTAAGCGTACAGTAAGTACCCAAATTTTACGCAACGCCAACACCTGAATGCAAGTCTTTAGGCTATAATTTTATTGCTGTTACTAATTATAGGTAGTTTTTAGTATTTTTTTGAAAGAGGTTTCTGGCAGCTTCAATTTGATGTATGACAATGATTAATAACAAGTTTTGCCAGCAATTTAGAAACTTTTCACTGCACTCTGTTCATTGAGAGCTAAGGAAGAAACAGCAAAGTTATACCCCTTCAATGTACAGCCATCATATAACACAAGGTATTGAAATCATCTTTGAACATCTGTATCTTGAGAATGACTGCTCATACAGAAACAAATTTTACATGTTTATTCATTATCCTTAGCTCCAGTGATGGTGTGAAAATCAGCTAAATTCCAAATTATATCAATACTTACGCAAAACAGTTTCAAACCATTAAAGATCATCTGTGGAATACCCATGCGAATGTGCTGAGGTTACGAAGGGATGCCTAGGCTATAAACACCGATGTTATGTAGTAATGTCATTTTTGATGTTCTTTCATGTTACACTGCGATACTAATAAAAATGAATTTGTAAATATACAGATTCACTGAGAACTTCTTATCAGATGAGAATTTTTTTTATAATAGGGATCTGAGGTTTGGGGTTATCAAATATTATTACTGTTGCGTTATTCGTCTTCAACTTCATTTGCACATCATATATTTTTCAATAATAAAGTAAACTATTGAAGTATATATTAAGCGCAAATGAAGTAGTGAAACAAAAACAAACTCTGTGGAATACAGATCTGAATATGCTGAGGTTACAGGGTTGGTAATGCATTAGTTATAATAATCACACCAGTTTTGTTACTTTGGAAAGTCAGTTTTTAGCTTGATTCATGTTGAAATAATACTAGCAACAATAGAAATGAATTTTAAATATTTATTATTATTACCATAAACTCAGTCTGAGGAGTTTGATTACTAATTACACCTAAACTAACTCCCTGCTCAGTCAAAATCTCTTGTCCTGTCAAAAATTATAATAATAAAAACCCTTTTATAGTTAATAAATAATAATAGGGATCTGGGATTGAGGGTTATTATTTACATGTATTATTACCGTTATTCTTCTCTTATTACCATTATTATTAGCAAACCCAATTATATTATTACTAGTATTAAATAAATTATTAGTAATCAACTTAATAAATAATAATTATTATCTTTATCATCAGTAGTCATGGGCCCCTGGGAACTTTGCACATTCCAGTCAGTCAATGTCCTACTATCAACCACATCACAAACAATGAAGCGGTTGATAGTAGATTGGCTGACTTCAATGTGCAAATTTCCCAGGGGCCTATATCAGTAGTGATTTATTTAAATTTATTGTTGTTGTTAAGCAACCGCATTCAGCACAGCAACAAAGCAGTGTAACTCATGTCTTACAAAAAAGTTTTACATCATTTGCCATCCAAAAATGAGTGCATTAAATGGTCGTAATGAGTTAGTGTCAGCCTGCACACAGGAAAGAAAACAATTGTTAGAAAATATTACATAACATAATAATAAAGTTAAAATATGCTGTATCTCTACTAAGTATCTACTTGTATCTCTACGATAGTATCTACTATAGTATCTACTTGCATCTCTACCACTTAATATTTAAAAAGTAAATGACCACTTTTTTTATACGTTACAGTATCCACCACCCATACACTTACAGACTTGCTATTTACATCATACCATTATTGTGCTTATCTCTATATGGTGCTATTATGCCTTTAATTTCATTTTAAAGTTCATTTGAAAAGTGCAAACATCCACCTGTTGCACGAAATTAGTAGTGACAAATTCGATGATCAGTGAATTTTGCTTTCACAATTAAAATATTTAATATTGTCAATATAAACATATATTTAATATATACATACACTAATATTGTTAAAGTTAAAAATAAAGCCTCTAGACCACTCTACAAGCGGAAAAGGAGGCCATCGATGATCTAAAATAACATACTAAAACTGGTTTATTTAACTACAGAGCTATTATTTTTCTGCCTGTCTGGATTATAAAGCTGTTATAATACATTCAACAACTTGTAAAAATTGCTACAAAAATATCTTGCATCTGAACTCTTGTATTATGAGAGTGAGTGATAAAAGCTGGTTTAACAGTTTGGTTATTCCTTGAAGAGGCTCTTCTGAATTACCAAGTAAAAAACAAAACATTCACAATCGCTGGGTCTTTCATGACTTGAAAGTAATTCAAGCCCCAAGGCTTCTTTTTTTCTCGGTGACTCTAGATCTCCTTTTTACGTTCCCTATAAAATTCACAGCTTTAATTTGCACCAGTTCCAAATCATTTATGTGTTTGATCAAAAAAAGATCCCAGAGCTCTGTGGCATACTCAAGTTGAGGTCTACATAGATAGAGTTTTGTATGCTGGTAGCTTAAATTTTTTGGGTGCTCTTGATATTGTACGGAGCAAAAGCCCCAGAGTTCTCCAAGAAAGCGTCAGAGCATTACTTTGCAGTAATATGTTCAGCTCAGTCAAAGTTTCTCAAGATTATCACACAACCGAGGTACTTGAAAGATTCTACTTCTACTTCTTCTGCATTTCCTATGTATAATATTTATTTATAATAATCAAAGAATCTACTCCTGTTATATTGTAATGAAATTCGCCTAGTGCGGCCATGCAGTTAGATAGTGTGCCTACTGGCTTGATTTCCTAGTAGTCCACACATGAGTGAGCAGTGAGTTGAAAGCGCTAGCTGGACATACACAAGCTTTTTCGGTTGAAAGCACGAGTACCTGGAACAGATGAAGAACACAATCCAGGCACTCTCTCTTAGTCAAGATCAACCGCTGAGGATTACGAGCTACAGACTGATGGTTTGACGTCATTTATCTCTATTTATAATTAACACTTAAATATTGGCGGCTAGCCAGTTCTTATTCAGCCAGCTATCTATGTAATTTTTTATGGTTGTGCCGACCCATTGTGATTCATCTTTCTACTGTGCTAGCTGTTATTTAAGCCAATCATATGTTACCATTTTCAACTGCTATCCTTTTCCATGAATAGCGAGGCAATTCGCACAACGCTCAGAGTTGTTTTAGATCTGCTTAGAGTTAGTCAGAACTAGTTTTAGCTAAGGCCGAGATAGTATCTAGTCGATAAGTGTCAGCGATTGCTTGTACTGTCTTAGTGTTGCCTAAGAGTCAAGTTACTGTACGCTTGTAAGGACTATTTATCCGGCAAGCTTTTGTGTTCTACTAATAAATTATTATTAATCTGAAACACGTGTATTTAGTGAGGTCGGTTGCCTGTATCACTATTGTTCGCATACCTTACAATCCGGAACTACCTGCTATACAGACCTTCTACAACAGAGAGCCTATACCACCACACCGGTAGTGGCTACTGCTGTTCGTATCAACTGCCTTCCACAGAGAGCCTGCGCTACCAATCTATTTGCACTCTGTAATACCCATGAATGAAGTATAAGTTATACTTCACCCATGGTAATACCATACTGCTATTTTCATACAGTACAGGCACTTTCGAACAGCCGTCGGTGAAGGTAACTTCGAGATCAAAACGCAATCCTTTACAACAATAATAATATGATATATTTATTTAATACTATTTCCAAAAGTTCTCCAGGAGCATTTTTTTGTGAGTTAAAAGCCATTCTCCAACTTTTTGATAAGGCCTCTAATGTGTTTAGATCGTCCTGAAAAGTTCTGGCAGCACTCTCATTTCTTCTCAATCATCAAAAACAATAATAATTATAATAATTTTTTAATTAATGATCATAATAATTATAATAATAATGTTGTTGTTAAATGAATAATAATTAATAATAATAAATAATAGTAATGATAATCACTCAGTGCACCATCATCAATCAACAATGCATCGTCTGTTGCTCATTTATTATTATTTTTTTATTATTATTTAATTTTATTACCACTCACTCACTCACTGATGATGATTATTATTATTAAAATATTTTTATTATTATTGTTGTTAGTAACAGATGATGAAGAGTTTGTGATTAGTTTTTCAATCATCTTCTACAACCATCATTACACCGACATTTCCTTTAAATAATCATCAACGATACTTTACACCAATCACAATAGAGTTTCTTATCTTGGTGTACATTATTATCGTTGTAATCATTATTATGATTATTATTTATGAGTGTCTCTCGCATCACCGGTAGTTTGACCCATAGAATTATCTAGGAGATAATTCTATGGTTTGACCTCATTGAACTATACTACCCCTGGAATGGACAATAAAAATACGCTATATAAAATTTACATTGAGCACTGGGTAGTTCTATGGCAAAGCCGAGCGGCCATTTGCAAACACTGAGATTAATCCCCCCTGTCACTTGGACTCGCTGTTAAAGCAAGTTAACGACTCATATGACGTTTTTAATGGATTTCCTGCTATCAACAAATGACTCAAAACATTTGCTGATTGAAACGATGTTCTGCAATAGTTGGCAACCTGAGGAAATTGACTAACAAATAAGTCAACTTACGATGCTATGCCCCCAAATACTGCGTACTAGCAGATGCTCTGGAAGTCTGGTACAGTCTGATAATAATATTATTATAGTAGTAGCCTTAGCTTAAGAGGAGTGGTTGGTTATTAAATAATAATTAATTTACTTATTATTATTATTTGCTACTTACTACTACAACAGCAACAACATAATCATCATTCATCAGATCATTATTATTACTTTTTATAATTATTGTTATTTATTATTATTATTGTATAATCAATGATATTATTTCTATTAATTATTATTATTAATTATTATTTATATATTAATTATTAAATTTACTTTTTTAGTAATACATTCAATTCATTGCATACTTGGAGTCGTCTAAGTATTATTATTATATTATTTATCATGCAATAATAATAATAATAAATAATAATATATTACTAAAATAAATTTAATAATGTATATAGTTAATATTATTATTACTACTGTAGCAGTAGTGGTCGTAGTGGTAGTCTTAGTCTAATATAATATTAGACTAAGACTACCACTAACTACAAACTTTCCTAACACTACTACTACAATAGTAATATTATTACTATTATTATTGTATTTAATATTCTTATGATAATATAATAAATAAATGATAATAACAATTTATTTAATCACTATTATAATAATTATTATTCATTCATTAGTAAGTAACACACACACGGTTATTAGTGATTTTTTATTGATTATTTTTGTTATAATAATTATTATAATATTAGCATATTTATAATTTTTTCTCTCCATTATTATTTATTATTAGTTTATTACTGTTTATTTTATTATTTCATAGTTATTTGCTAATATACTAAAACATATAAGTAAGCAGTCTGCAAATATATTTTATTTATTACTGGACAAAACTTTATATTATTTATTACTTGACAAAACTTAATTATTAACTATTTGTTCGATTAGGTTCTCAAATATTCTATAAATAATTATTTACACCAAGTACATTCAAAGTTTATACTTATATCATTATCAGTACTTACGATAATTGTTTGTTACGAAGCTTTAACTGATAATAAAAAATAGGAGTTTGGTATTGAAGTGTAATCGTAGAGTTTGAACTATAAACATTTTTTTTTATTAAAATAATCTTTTGCATCAGTTGCTCATACCGTTGGCAAGTTTTACTTTTCGCCATGCAATCACACATTCAGTTTTTGTAATGAGTAAGATATATAAATGCATTGCTCAATTCTTCAAAGTATGTCATCAACGTCCATATGTTGTCCATGAGATTGGCATGATTGCAATACAAAATTGTCTGAAATTTAATGCTAATTATGCGCATAATTTTTCTGGAGCTAATTGCTATTAAAAGCCCTCTTCACTCATATGAGAGACTGTTTTCGGAGTTTTCTGCTAGTACTGAGCAAAAATTTGTTTATAGCTTCCTCTGCTACGGGTATTAGTTGCTAGTAGGCAATGTATGCAGAAACTGTATTCAACACAGTTGGAGTTGTCCTTTGTTGCATGCACCAGTCTGAACTTTAGGCTTTGACAGTTAGCATATGCATACATGTCAGTATTCCATGCCTGTAGATTGTGGTATATGTATTTTTCATCATCGATTTTTATTCATCCTCTGTTTTTGCAGGAGCTGTTTGCATCAAGGGATCTGCAGTCGTATGAATGGAGCAACAGGCTCCATTAACGATGAAGAATTCAAAGTTACACTTCATCCTGTTTTAAAAGCATTCCAAACTGTTGTCTCTAGCTTTCCTACATTATCATGCATGCAATACGGTGGCTTTTCACTTATTCATATTTCTTTGGCGCGCCTGTATGTTCAGTTTTGTTACTAATACTAATTTAGTCTGTCAAAGTTATCAGTTGTGTACTCATAAGTTTTTGCCTTTTGGAATCAATTATTTTTGTGGACGTTGTTTGATGTTATCAATAATTTTGCTTCATTATTTGTAAATATAAATAAATTTTGTTTTGGATTGGAATACTAATTAGCAGGCAGCACTATTGTCCATTGATGGAATAAATTGCCATTGGTATTATTATTATACATAATAATCCATATCAGACATGGATATGTACAATCATCAGTTTTATGCCTTTCTGCATTGTATGTGCTGTTTTTTCCTATGAACTGTTATAGCACAGAATGTCTAGAATGTTATGCATGCAAAAAATATTTTTCCAACATGACCAATTTCACAAAATTCTTGAAGAAAGATAGCAAGTAAACAGTGGAAAAACCATTGTTTATATAAAAGTCACGTGACAAATCAATGTAAGAATATGGCCGCCCTATTTGCCGTTTTCAAACGACCTTGGCCATTCCAGGGGTAGTATAGTTCAATGGTTTGACCTAAGTAAGCAGTAAACTCGCCAATCTTGAGGTAGCCAACTGAAGTAAGTCCAGTTGCCGGTGAAGCGAAATGGCATTGAATTCGGTAACTGGACTGATTGTCTAAAACCTGGATGTCGACAAAGTTAGATTGCATGGCGACAATTTCAGACGGATTGTCGACTAGCCTAGACTCGATGTCGACAATACATAAAAATACAAAAACCAGTGATGAGTGAGTGAGTAGTTACACACACCTTTATTTATTAGTATCAAATAAGTAATAATTGTAAAAAGAAATTATTATACATTTACTACTTATACTACTTATACTTATTGAATTCAGATCCGGATTTTTACTTTTTGATAGCGATTCCACCGCATATGTTTTTTTGGCTAAACTGAAATAAATGGGTTTTCTACCATAATAGTAGGATCAATGATCATAAAATTATCTCCCGCTAATTCTATGTCAATGATAATATACTATCGTTGGTAGGACAATTGATTGTTGGAGTTGTTTTCCTTATTCTATGGTTGTTAGTTTGGGTCTAGCTCTATGTTCCGGTGGTTCTATATTCCGGTGGGTCTATGTTCCGGTGATTTTGGCTCTATGTTTCGGTGAATTATTTTTCATAGAAAAATGCTACTGTTGAGCACTATTAAAAATGGACGCTACCTTTCACAATAAACTATTACTAAATTATTTTATAATGAAGTTTTGTTTTTTGATTGTCTTTATTGCTAATAAAATTAGTTTATTACTTGTTGCATAATCATAATCTATTATTTTCATTAAAGTTTTTTTCAAACCAAGTACCAAATCGAATAATACAATCTCATTGAACTTCATTGTATTTAAATGTAAAAGACGCTCCACGATAGTCGTCTTCTATGAAAACTTATTCACCTGAACATAGAGCCAAAATTGCCGGAACATAGGCCCGCCGGAATATAGAGCCACCGGAACATAGAGCGTTCGCGGTTAGTTTGAGAGACAATACATTTGGCATCGATAAGACGGTATTTGAACCTGTACCCCAAACCAAGTTGGAACCAAGGTTAGCAATGCATTTCTCGGTTTTTCCGGTTTCCTAAAAATGGAAATGGAAACAACAACCAGTGCTTTTTTTCTTTACTTTATTATTATTTATAACTATTTTGCCGTACCGTTGAATACCTTCTTCTAAATACCTTTGAATAGATTGAACACCCAGAATCATAGAGTAAAAAGAGTGCCCCAGTTGCATAACATTGTGCCAAAGTATCTGACCTCAGCTGTTACAGCAAGAACCTGCTGCTTAGTAATAAATAATAGTTAGTAGTTAGACTGTTAGTAGTTTAGTTTAGTAGTTAGTTAGTTAGTAGTAGTTTTTTATTTATTAATTAATTATTATTATTATTTAGTTATTATTTTTCATCATCATCATCATCGTCATCATCATCAATAATGATAATTATTAATAATGATTAGTATTATTTATTAATTATTAAATTAATAATAATCGTCATCAGTAGTAGTTGTTGTTGTGGTTTGTCAGTGGTCCCCTCACCTGGCTCTTTAACAACAAACAACAACAACAAGGGAGTTAAAAACTATTATTATTACTACCCTTTGATTTTAGCTGACTGCTGAGTGAGTGTTTTGCCATTAATTCACTTAGTCTTATTTATTAATGTTCGCTCCGGTGGTCTTTGGTAGGAAACTGCCATATGACATATGATGATAATAGTGAGTAATGAATAGGTAAATTTGTGAAGCTGCATACACATTGAGGTCAGCTCATCTCTGGCAACGAATTTTCTAGTTGTTGTCATGGATTGAACATGTTGATGATGTTTTGGCTGTCCTGGGAGAATTCTTTATCATCTTAGGTCAGTGTCAGGATATTGCGCCACTGTTTATCCTGGAGAATCTTCATCATGAGAGCCATACCTGTCATGTTGGCTGGAAAAAAAGGAATATATATTGGATTGGTTGCTTCAGACTGTCATCTCCGAGTTTGAGGGATTAGATAGGGTGATTTTGGAGATGCAAAGTCGGTAATTTAGTTTACTAGTGGGTTCAGAAGGCCAATAGCCAAGATATATTCAAGTCAAATGTGGTATGCGGCACATTTGTAAAAATGTAACGCTTGCCAAATATCGCTATGTCGAACAGACTAAAGATGTATGTAGAAGGATAATGTGAAAACAATGTAGACACTGGGCCCTCTCCAAGTCTAGATTTTGCTCCACAAAAAGTAACAGCAAAGTTTGCAGGAATTTTCAGGCAAGAGGTTTGAATTTCAGAAGTTTTCAGGGAGTTCAGCAGTTTTCAGGAGTAGGGACTTTGTACCTAAAGATCAGGTGGGTCCCTGACAAATCATGAGACATGCAAGGTATGAGGTGGGCTAGTCTGTGGTTTTTTCTCCTTTGTTTCAATGTTTGCTGACCACGCTTTAATGATACTCACTCTTCCTCTAACCTAGGACGCTAATGAACCTAACTGCACGATGCTGAATAATTTCAAGAAACTTGATATGACATTGTCTCTTCAGATGATCCATCGCCATGCAGTCAAATGTAGAGTTCCATATGTGTCAGCATACTCATTATTTTTGTACTGGGTGGTAAGGGTTTATATAAGCTAATAGACAAAATTCCTTAGGGGCTTTATATAGGATGCTTTTGATGGAACCAATAGTTTATGAGGCTTTCTCACTAGTGCAATATGTTAATTGAATTTTTGATTAGCTTGCATGATAACTCTCAGGTACTTTGTTTGTAGTACTGACCCCTTTCATACTTTTACCTCATAGTTTGTACTTCTGGTCCAACAACATGGTATCTGTTGTCATATAAGGGTATTTTTCATTTTACAGACCATTTGTAAATAACATCAATATTTGTCTGAAATCTGACCCAATCAGTATGAGTGATCACCTGTTGATGTATTGTGTCGACAGCGTAAATTTTCTCACTGCAATTAACAGCTGTCAGTAGATCGTTTATCTATATCAAGATCATTGCTGGGTCCAAGACTAAACCCTGGGGTAACTGCCATCGCTGGAGAAACCTGTCCCTTGATAATGTTCTGTCTTCTGTCAGTTCTGAAATCCTGGATCCAATTCAACAGTTGGGGTTGTAAATTGGGTTGGCGTGTTGTTCCTGCTTCAAGCCAATCTATGTTTCTTATTATCTGTAAATAATTAAGCCTACTGAACTTATCCATTGTTTTAGATATCATGCATGAAAAAAGTATCAGCTTTTTCACACTGCATCACCTCTATTTTGTATGAGTTATTATTTATTGTTATGATTTGATAATCATCAATTATTATTGCTGTTATTATTAATGTATTTATTACCAGTATCATCATCAGCAGTAGCGTAATTGAATATAATTATTATAATTGTCTTTATACATCACCTCCTATGATTACCACCACCACCACTACTAATGATAATAGTAGTAATTATTATAATTATAACTCATTACTTTCACTGATTCTACTACTAACGATTATTATTACAATTGTTATTATTTATCTATCATTCGCATACCAGCACTACTTCTACTCAACAGTTGTTCTAGATCTTAATTTTGTTACAATACACATCAATGACGATGCGTATCAGGATATAATATTTTCAGAACTTGGAATCAATATGATTTTTTAAAAAATTCTCCTGGTCGACAACAACAGATCAACAGGTCGACAACAACCTCTACAAATAGGCCAACAAATGGCAAATTACTAATCGTATTGTGCAGGATTTTTGTGTCTCTATTGGTACAGGCGAGGTAGCAGGCGCCTGCACTTCCCTCAGCTCAGATGAGAGTCGGCAGGCTATGGTCAAGCACTTCAGGCGTCACTAACTAGTAGTGCTGGCGTAAGTCCAACGCGGGACTGTGCAGCTTACTTGCTGGACAGTGTTTGTGTGCAAGTTAATGCTGGACCACAACTAAAGGCTTGTTATTATTGCAGACTTCCAGTAATGCAATACAAGAGAGAGTGTGCGATTGAGAGTAATTGTGTTCTTCCGGCTAGGCTCCTCCAACTACTCTTATTACGAGCTTCAGCCAGTAGTTATACAAAAGGTTATGTAACCATTTCTTTGTTCCTTTAGCGCAGCCTTGGATAATCTAACAAACGGTTTGGCTGGTTGGCTCACACAAAAGAATACATTGAACATAGAATGACTGTAGAGTAATTAGGATGTAAGGGTATAATGCATAGAATTGATAATTACATGGAGTGGTTATATATGGATCGGATCGTATGCATGTATCTAGTGATATTTCTTTCCTGTATAATAGGTTTAGTCCTTTCCGGCACAGTATTACGATATTGTACAGGAAACAGCTGTATACCTACAACATAGAATTATTTCAACTTTTAGGATGCTAACTAAGTCAAATAGAACATTAGTGACTGGTGACAGAGAAGAAGAACTTTTCATGTATAGTTTTTATAGGACACTGTACGAGATAGAATGCTCTGGTAAAACTAACTTCTTTATTACAATCAGTTTTATCATATAAATTATATCGGAAAAACATAATCAGTAGGCCATTTTTATGCAAGTATAAAATCGCCGATAGCAACCATTAGTAAATGTTTTAGAATGGGAGATAATTCTATGACGCATACTTCTTGTATACAAGATGGTGACCTAACACATATACTCTCATAACTGGCTGTGGATAATTTAACTTTTACATTTATATCTGTTATACTTTATTACAAGAATATTTATTACCAACCAATGTTATCTTTTCCTTCTCATTATAAACCGGTTAAGACTCTTTTAATCATATATTTTTATTGCGGCTAAACTTGCCCAAGGGCAAGAGGTTATGTGGTAAATAAAAGCGGGCTCTTTGGCCTCCCTCTTCAATGTGTTAGGAAAAGGCAAGCAAAATGTACACTCAGAAGTTCGTACATTAATGGAGATTAGTTGCTCTGCAAAGGCCAAAACTCTGCTCTACCGAAGCACAGCATTCGAATCAGCTAAACACTTTGGCAGCCCTTGGGCTCAACATAGTGGTGCCTGCCATTGGGCAGATGGACAAGTGTCTAGACATAGTCAGTCAGTGTCCAACTTTTGGACAGTCATGCCAAACCAGGCTCTGATCTGACCCGTCAGACAACGATCGGTCAGGACCTCACTATAAGGCATTGGGCCTTGTGGGGCTATCACAAGTGGTAGGCGACTGTCACAATACATTTCTGTATATTGTAAAAAATATGTCATAGCATTGCATTGGGGCCATCAAATGACCTAACCTACTGCCTAGGAGATGCAATCCTCCTGTCAGTAGTTGACCAAATGTTACCTAAAGATTTAAAATCGAACGCTGCTACCTGTCTAAATATCTAACCGCTGTACACAGACACAGTTCATTCAGGTGTGTAACAAATGGGATGCCTTTTTGATCAAAATCAAGACGATCAGCTCCTCAAATGAATTAAAAAATTTTACCTATATCCACTGAGCCTCCCCCTGGGCTTTCCACTTTGACTGGTTATAGGTCACCTGTTCTTGTTAGTTGTATGCACGTTTATTGATGAGGATCAAACGTGATTTGCTTTCATATTGTGTACACTCAGACCTGTGAGTCAGTGATTGGATCCTATCAACATAACACAAAGCTCCCCAAACTGTCTATTATATCCTCGCCGTTACCTCTGTTCTAACACATTTCTTGTAAACAAGCTAATATGAGAATTGTTACCTAATCGAAGTGAACATTTCATACCGGGTTTGTTTGCTCATAACAATTTATTTCATCGAGACGGATAAACCATTACAATTACATTGCAATTTTTTTACAGATACCACCAGCTATTTCACCGTCTTCTACTGTAAGCTAGCTTCTTGCCACTGCCCAATTCTGAAACAGGGCCAATATATGGTAATGAATATGAGATATTGTTTTTGCTGTTTTAACTTCAAATGTAAATTTTTCCTCTTAATAATATTTTCATCTTTTCTGAGAATCCAGTAGCTAGATACAAGCAATAGCAGTTTTAACAAGTTCTGGTATCAATGGAAATTAATTACTTGCAAAACTTCTTTGCTTGCAAATGAAAGTTTTCTGCATCATTTGAGCAGGCGTTAATAGCAACACTAGTAGCTCCAAAAGGTCATGCAGTTTTTCATATGAAACTTTGTTAGTCAGAGAATGTCGGTTTGATCCATTTTCAAGTGAATTCCATCAGTACCAGATATTAATATTATGCTAGAACTGCATATTTATGAACTGACAGGCTTGACATTTTTTTGCTAAATGCGAGATTGAAGCAGTTATGAATTTTCGCCACGTTAGGCATGTAGATCGGGATTGTTAATGTTACACCATGTTGGTATTTTTAGGCTTTACTCCCACACAAACAGACCAAGTTGCTGCAATAAGACTTTCCCAGGAGAATTTGTAACGACCAAGCTACGAATGAAGTTTACATAAATAAGATCATTTAAGGTTTTAATATTTATTATTTGCGATCTATCGTTAATGTAAATAGATATTTTTCTTGATTTGGAACTGGCTAGTTTTATATGCCAGCTACACTTTGGCTCTCCTATAGCTGCCTTCAACAAATATCATGCAAAGTTGTTGAATACGTTCTTGTGGTTACATATTGCAGCCATTTATTTGCCTCCAAACTAAGAAATTCAGCAAAAAAGTGTAATGTAAAATTTGCTGGAGTTGTAGTTACTTGCGGACAAAACCTGAGACATGTTTCAATTGTTTTATATTAGCTTTTTCTAACGGGCTAAAACATACTTCTCAGTTGAGGCCGCGCTCCACACACAACGATTTGTCATGAAAAACGAAAACAGCTGTTTATTTCACCCTCGACAAATCGGATTTTCTTCGTGTGCCGCAATCGTCTGGAATCAAGTATGTTTGATGTTAGCCGGCCGATCTCTCGATTAGTGATCCGTCCTGTGGATATCTTGTGTCCACTATTCTCCACATGAATTTTCTCTGCCGTGACTGCACATACATGCGCTATAAGCTGTTGATGAGCTCCGCCATGTGTGTAATCGTTGTGTTTGGAGTGCAGCCATGGATGACAAGAGGAAAATTTCTTTCATTGCTGTGTGTGGAGAGGCCATTAATCGGGAACGCCTCAATTTAAAATTTAAATGTTTCAATCCGTGTGCTTATCTTTATTATTTTTGACTAATAAAACAATAAAATGTAACAGCTGTGATGGTTTATATACTGTAGACACGTCTATGGCTCAGATTCAAAAGTTACTCAAGGTTGAACCCTCGGAGGAAGTTCGATTTGAAGGTCAGTAAAAAAAATATATTCTTTTTATTTATTAATCACTTAATATTTTGTCTCGTTGTATTTCACGAGCTAAAAGTGTTATTTCTCCCTGCAGGGCCGTTCACTGAGGTGAAAACGTCACACCTTGTGTTATCTAACACATCCGAACATGACGTAGCATTCAAAGTGAAGACAACTGCTCCACTCATGTTTTGTGTAAAACCAAATGCAGGGATGATCGATAGCGGACGATCCATCACCATAGACAGTGCGTATCCATTTGTTTATCACCGAGTCTGCCCATCAGTCTGCGTTATACATTTTATCTATTGCTCCTTTTAAGATAAGAAACACTCACCAATAAATGGATTGCTTCACCCACATTTATGTGTGCACAAGCAGTTTCACTGTACCATAGTCATATATACGATAAACATAGTGCATATGTGAAAAGAAAACAGGAAGTGATGTCGTGCTGTCACTTGGTACGCTAAATAGGGTCGTATGCAACTTCCAATCGATAGGGAACTTTTGTAGTAGTTGATTGGAATTTTCGTCTTACCCTACTCTGCAGTGAGTTTGACTTTGCCTTTCGTTATAATAAGATAGTCTCATTTCAACCACACCACTCATCTAAATAACATCAAGGTGTGCTGTTTTAACGAACATAACTTATTTTTCATTTGCTTGAAAAACAAGTTTAACACGTGCACATTACCGTGGAAACGATTGACATAAACTACTGCATTAGTTGCGGTCTATCCATTTTTATTGTATGGTGTTTCATATGTGGGGGAGATGATTCCTATGGTTGAGAAACCGGCACCTCTTCATTTCTATGCGTTGTCTTCTCTTTCCTCACCATCTCTGATTTGTATGTTTGTTTGTAGTCATGATTCAGCCCCTCACCGGCATTCCTACGTTGAAGAAAATGTTTATGGTTCAATCGATTGCGGTTGCTGGCGGGGTTACCAGAGATAATCCAGTAAGATTTACGTTAAATATGAGATTAATGTTAAATTTCGTCAATCTGCTGTTAGGGATGTGGTTATTTTGTTGTTCACTTCAGTGGGACAAACAGTACCAAGGTAGGATTGAGAGCCACAGGCTACGAGCAGAACTCGTTAAATCGGAAGTAGAACATGCTGTAAGTACATATCAACCTTTTGTAGGTCGTTGTGAGTTAGTCGGTAATTGCTAAAAACACCTTATGTGAGGTTTTATGGCAGCACTACTCAGCCCGGTCTCTGGTTCAATCCCCGGTCAGGTAGTTGTCATCTTTCTGTCGTTGAAAATTACTACTTGATCGATTATAATCCAATTTTCCTAATGAAAAAAAAACTTTATATAACGAATATTTACAGAAAATGATATATTAATTATTGTATGTTACGTCAGGCTGGCGATGTTAAAATCAAAACATTTTTTTAGTCGAGTATTGACGACCTTGAATGGTTTACCTGCCGCAGGTAGAGGAAATTGATGTCTTGTTTGTTTGTAGGTCAGAGATGTGCTAAAGTTGGAGCCCTCTTCATACATTTCATTTACAGGTGTGCACCTACTATTGGTTATTGACCCAATATCAATTCTTTGCTTCTCTCCGTTGCAATACGATGTGAAGTTTTTTCCAACTCATTTTTTAGTCTTATTTTCTTCATCTTGAAATAATGAATAACGCCCCCAATAAATAGCTCCTCCAATTTTCCATGTTTTACCGTAAAAAGAACTACAAATGTGTCAATCCCCGCTCGCTATTGAAAGGACTGCTCACCAATATTTAGTCAGTGAATAGTGTCAAAGTTTTATTTTGATTACATTCAACTTTTGACAAATTATCAGTAAATCAATGGTCTAGTTTTTATTCAGTTGATGTCAAAAATCTGTCACTGAATCAATAGAGGCAAATTTCTGCTATAAAAATTCTCAATTTCTTGGCAGGCCCATTCACAGAAGTGAAAAGTTCTCGGCTGATGCTCAAGAATTTATCTAAAGACCCAGTAGCGTGTGCATTGCGTAGTAACTACAGCCAGAGTGTAGTTGTGTATCCCACCACCTCTGTGATAAGTGGTGGGGGTACCCTCTCCGTTAATGGTACGTCCCGTCACCGCTGGCGGCTATTTTTGCCTTCATGTGGTTATGATTACATTGCACTCTCTCTGCTGTATAGAAGACATGATACAATGTGATATCTTTGTTTACATGTAGTCATGGTGAATCCTATGAACAACCTACCATATGGTGTAATAGGTGTGTTCATAGACTCCATCTCATTGGCTGATGCGGTGGATAAAGAGGATTTTGTGAGTAACTTCTCTGTTAGTTACATTCTCAACTTACAAAAAGATCTCTTACGAAATCTAAGGTTCATTCAGAAAATCTTTATCTCCGTCTTGACCAAATCATGGAAGATTTTTGTGTCCACGGCTCTGAAGCATTGATCAAAAATTTTTTTTTAAAGATCTTGTTGTTCACCGGATATTCTATGATGATGATGTGCAATTTCAGTTTGGAGAGGTCAACAGAGCGAAGATTGTAAAAAACAAATTGATTGTTAAACTGGAGGAGGAGGAGCAGCCTCAGCCGCCGGTAAAAACTCTCTTTGGAGTTGTCATTCTATTTTACATAATTTGCAATTGGTCGTGCATCTCTCACAAACATATGAATGATCAATGGAACATTGAATGTCATGCGTTGTCCTTTTGTAGGCAAAGCTGCTCATACCAAAACCTCTTTCATTGCTCACTGACCACAACATTACATTCAGAGGTACTTGGAAGGTTTCTGTTAGAATTTGTCTGCTCTTGTCGTTTTCAACAAGTTCTAATTATTGACCCCACTATCAACTTTGAGCTGGGGCCAATGGCGATTGTTCAATATTTTTTTACTCTGAAAAATTTTGAGGATTTGTGTTTGACAGAATAATTTTTGCTATCAATCAACCCGGCTTGTTACCTCCCCTGTGCATTTCCTCTTTACTTATTTCAAATAGTCTATGAACAAAGTAACTGAAAACTATTTATTCTTTTTAGTATTTCACACATCCAAATTTGTGGTTGATCCAGTCGATTTTGCTAGCAGGGTTATACCATCTTCTAATAAAGATATTTATATCGAGCATTATCCCATCCTGTCTATCAAGCGATCAGCGTTGTGCCATCTGAGTGAAGTATGTGGCTTCATTTTGCAGGCAGCGCTGACACAGCCTATGGTTCCATCACCAACCCCTCTGATGACTTGGTTGCCTTCAAGGTGCTCACTACTGCCCCCACCCGATACGCTGTGCTACCCAACAAGGGCAGGCTCTCTAAGGATGAGTCTATCAGAATTACTGGTTAGTTGTCCCCTCCTGTTCTCTTTACTGTCACATCATACCGGCCGTAGCCTCAAATAGGAAACAATTTCTCAAGCGGTCCACTACATTCATAGAATGTTGATCCTTTAGTACCGATGATGTTTTCTTGGAGTTGTCCATCCTTTAGTACTCAATGATGTTTTCTCGGTGTTGTCGATCATTTTTTTTCTGAATAATTTTATAAAATTTTCAAGTTTTCTTTCTTATGTTGCCGTAAAATAATGTTCGCTCCATTTTATCTCTGGAATGTTTGTTGCAGTTCGAAGAGCAAGGGCAAGTGTTCCTTTGTCAGATACAACCAATGACAAGTTACTGATTCTATCCAGAGCCATGCATCCAGACTTGGAGAGTGTGGATCTGGTTAGTGCCCTCTATACCTCACCACCTCCTGTATCAAACTGTCATTTGCAAATATTCAGTAGTTTTTTTCTCACTGCGGGTTATGCGCGATATCAAACTGTCAAAATTCACACCTCATTCAAGCTTTGGTACATGTTCATTCAATATTTTTGGATACAACTCTGGGGAGTAGAATAGTTATTTATTCTAATGCTTGCGTTGCTTTCATCACAAACATATGGTATTGCCATGACTTATTGCATGTAACAATCCCTTTGTTGTGTGATGCTGATATCAACCTATGAAACACTATCCATCCGTAGTGCAGCTTTATGGTGGTTTCTCCTCGTAAGATACGCTTTCCTTAAAAATAGTTTGTTGCTATTTGTAGTGGTCATACAGAGATAAGGAAATGTTTTCTGAGGCAAAAATAAACATTGTCATAGAGCCAAATGAGGCAGGCAGTGTGGGGGTGAGTCACTAAAGTGGAGTAATCAGTAGATCTCGCTGGTAATGGTGGCCAGTTGTTAAATTTGAAGTCGCTCTCTTCCAATATCGGTTTGAAATTGTTTTGTTTATTCTTTGGTGGTGCGTTACAGCAAGCTGTGTTCGTAAAATTTTAGCTCAGAAGTATGTAAATAGTGCACTGGCATGTATATTTGGAAGAGGGTGAAAGTTTGTTTCAGATTATTTTGTGGTTGTGTTACCAAGGCACCTGTTGTTCTGTTACCAAGGCACCTGTTGTTCTCTTTCCAAGGCAACCAATGACGACTCACAAGTGCGGCGAAGGCAGGCTCACTGACGACCAGTTTTGTTCTGAAGGTCACCAAACGCTCACCGCATGTATTTTCCTACAGAACAAGTGTTGGCCTTTCAACGAAAGTGATGAGAAGTTGAAGTTATGAACGATTCTCGTATCATTTCTTGTTTTGGATAACATTTATACTTGTTGTACGAGCGTCACTGGGGGCAGGTTACTTCTGCTGCAGTTCGACTAGCTTATGTGCAAAGACTGGTAGACTATCTGTTCTTATTCATATTGTTGTGCTCCTAGTTGGAATCAATAATCCGCAATAGTTTTTCAAGGTAGTACTTGTACGCTAATCACTGAAGCAAAACCTATCATTATTAGGAGTTGACCGTGAAATCATTTTTGTATGTCATACTCAGAGTTGTCTTCTCCTGTCATCTCAATTACGTAAGATTCTTTCCACAAAATATTTATTTTTGTATCTTTTAAAGGTTGTTTAATTTCTGTTGTATATATATTTTTAAAACTCTTTATATCGTTGAAACATACAATACGTACAGTGTCACCTGTCCTATATGTAACATACAGTATGTACAGTGTCACCTGTGCCCTGCATGTAATATACGTACAGTGTACCAACCATTCAGCTAATCAGCACTTTCAGGGAAGTACTGCACTGCATGTACAATAAAACTACTAGCACAAACTAGAGCCGTTATTGAGAGAATTAGGAGTTGTGTGCTCATAAGCGGCTTACACGAATAGTTGAAGTTTCCAGGAATGAGTAGGTTACACAATTGAATGAAGGAAAGCAGTGTGCACAGATGTGGCCAATAATTTATTAGAACAGCATCAAGCTGAATAGCACAATAAAATGCCTGCCCACGACCGAATACAAGTTTATCTCAGAAAAAATAAGACACCGATCACAATAGATAATGGCCCTGATAGGTCGGCTCACTCGGCTGGCTGCCTGCTAATAAACTAATATTAAGTTGAAAATAGGGGCTCCGGCGGGTTAATAGATAAATAAGGGTAAGTGCTGCTAGGCAACCAGTAAATAGAGACAATATCTGCACAAGGACGTCATTTGCAGTCTATTGCTGATGAACAGCAGTGTTGGGAATTGTCTACTGTTGTGTGATTATGGGACCGCTATATCATTGGCCGATATAAATTATCCATTACAGGAGCTAATTCAGTGTTCGCCCGTTTAAATATAGCTGACTAAATGATAGAGTCAGGCCTGAGTGAGACGTTGCCAACTGATGCCAAGAGCAAAGGCTACAGCAACAAGCGCCAATAGGAAAACAATATTCATGGGACTGCCCAATAGACCAGGGGAAGCGACGGTTGCACTTGACTGTGATGATGTCATTGCAGAGCCCGCTGATTTGGTGTTGTCCATCGCCACACGCTTCAACCTCTGTATTTCCTCCTGTAAACAAGGATATAAACTGTTAGTGGACGTCTCGGCCCTACATTGATTGGTCGCTGACATATCTACCAACAGTAGAAAAACGTACATCTATTATATAATATGTGTATCCATCCAGTATGTAACCAACTGTAGTTCACACCAGCCAAACATGTGAAAAGGTTTCTGTTTACAACTTGCAAAAGTTTCCCTAACTTTGTAACTTTTACATCAAAGCAAATTAGAAGCCACTTGCCCGTTACAGGCTTCTACACCTGGCTAGAGAATAATCCAAGTTTGAACTTGTGCCTATGCATTCTCACTAAACTAATGGTAAAAATATAGTAAAGCCTTGAAACCAAACTTTGTAGAGAGTGAAGAATGATGGATTTTGTGGAAGGTTTAGCAACAGAAAAACTTGGAAGCACAGACTAAATAAGAAGGGTGGGATGACGTACCCGCAGTGAGTTTACTTCATTTGATAGTTTCTTATTGTCATCTGAAACACGACTACGCTCCTCGTCTCCACTAGATGTCACATTAGGAGGCTGAAATATTAGAAAGGGACATTGTGAACCGTTGGGTGTGTCTACTTCTGATAATGCAATCGGTTTAACGCGTGCATTACGTTCACTCATCTATTTCAATCATAAAGCAATAATTGAATGACTGACTAAGAAATCATTCATGCGGCTGGTTTTACCCATAACACTACTACCCTGAGTAGTATCATAATAGGGACTGTACACAGAGAAATGCGACTTGTCTAAAAAGAAGACAACTCTAAATATGCAATGCAGTCAGCTTTTTTTAAGGGAGACAACTACCCCTATAAGCAACGATGTTGTGTGAATAAATATTTTATAGCACTGCGAGCTGGCGATGAGCTGTTTACAGTGAGACATGGTCTGTGAGAAAAGAGCTCTCCATCTACATGTGACCGTAACTATAACTTGTACATTTTTGGCGGCAGACAAAGGCCCAAAAGCCTCCATGTTTGAGGATTTGATAAGTTTACTAGACTTTACCGCTTGCATTAGCCTATCACAGACTTTATGAATCCCTGACAAATATCACGTACAACCGTAAATATTCTTACTCAACATCCAACAGGTGAGCAAAAGAATAAAAACTATTTACATAATAATTCAATACAAATAAATGTTGATAACCAATCATGATCACATCATGTCAGACCAAGTACACTGTTAGGGTCTGCGGCAACATTTAAACCAAAATACTTCAGTAGCAAAGTAGTACGACAGTAATGAATGTATGCAATAAATGGGCTCTCACCGCAACGATATTGGCTTTTTGTGGAGTCATGTTGACAGGTTCTGACATTGTGTCAAGGTTATTTATTTGTGAATCCTCTTCTTTGACAATCTGAAACGACCAGACACCATCACATGATGTAAAAAGAAAGCACTAAGAGCACTTGTTAGGAGGTCTCACCAATCACCAATGACACAGGTGATTGGTGATCCAGAAAGCAGCTCAGAGATAACTAGCTAGGCAAAGAGAGAGGGTGCACTATGGCACAATACCAACATCGCAGTGTCATCTGTACACTATCTAATGGCACACAGTTTCCTTTGAGATTGTCAGGTCACACGCACTTCACAGACCAAAAACAACAAGCTGATTCCGAGCCAATATTGTGAGTGACAGTAATTCCATTACTTCTAACACTGATAGTCTGAGAGACAACTATCAATCATCTTTGAATCACTGAAGCCTTGACAGGAACTGGACGCAGGTTAATTCCAATAAGAAAACTCAGCATTTGGGCTATTGCTTGGTCTCTAAACTCAACAAATCAAAAACTGTTTTGGCACTCAAAATGTAGGTGAAACCATTTGTTATACTCCCAGTCAATGAAGATTTGAGCAAAAACTGCGCTATATTTTCAGCAAAACAAAATTAAATTTTATCATCACAATTTTTCTAACAATCATAAAACTTAAATAATAATCAGTTGTTAGAACAATGGGGCTTGCACCGGTACGAGTGCAAACACATGGAGTAGAGACCACCTGGCTGAAATAGCTCGTACCGCCGTAATAATAACATATAACCGTTTCCGAAAAAAAATGAACAAACTAGCAAAAACGTATATGGTTATAAAGCATAAATCTTTTCCCAATAACAAAAAGTTTAGTGTTAGCATTTTAAGATGAGGATTTCAATTTCGGTTTTAATAAGTTTTTAACTGGTTCATTAGCAAATATTGCTATTTATTATAATAGAACCAAATCAACTTTTTTGCTATCTAGTAGCACTACCAAACTTTAGAGCTGTTTCCGGGACCAAATGACCATAGTGAAATACCATAGCAGTGCCGATTGGTTGAAACAACCTCTAACTTACAAACCCACACATGTCTGCTCACTCTTACCTCTTTTACAGGTTCGACAGAAGGGTTGTCAAACACAACCCGTAGTTTGGTATCCATCAGCTTGTCTTTATCTGCATCTTGCCACTGAAATAAACGCAGCAGTGTCCATTATATCAAAGCAAAAACAAGCATGCATGCATATACACACATACAAATATACACATGCATATACACACATACACATGTATACATACATCAGATACACACAGACCTACCGTACACCCAGACCTGCCGCACACCCAGACCTGCCATACACCCAGACCTACCGTACACCAAGACCTGCCATACACCCAGACCTACCGCACACCCAGACCTACCATACACTCAGACCTACCATACACTCAGACCTACCATACACCCAGACCTACCATACACCCAGACCTACCGCACACCCAGACCTACCATACACTCAGACCTACCGCACACCCAGACCTACCACACACTCAGACCTACCGCACACCCAGACCTACCGCACACCCAGACCTACCATACACTCAGACCTACCGCACACCCAGACCTACCACACACTCAGACCTACCGCACACCCAGACCTACCATACACTCAGACCTACCGCACACCCAGACCTACCGCACACTCAGACCTACCGCACACCCAGACCTACCGCACACCCAGACCTACCATACACTCAGACCTACCGCACACCCAGACCTACCACACACTCAGACCTACCGCACACCCAGACCTACCATACACTCAGACCTACCGCACATCCAGACCTACCACACACTCAGACCTACCGCACACCCAGACCTACCGTACACTCAAACCTACCACACACTCAGACCTGACACACACTCAAACCTACCACACACACAGACCTGCCGCACACCCAGACCTACCGCACACTCAGACCTACCATACACTCAGACCTACCACACACTCAGACCTACCGCACACCCAGACCTACCATACACTCAGACCTACCGCACACCCAGACCTACCACACACTCAGACCTACCGCACACCCAGACCTACCGTACACGCAAACCTACCACACACTCAGACCTGACACACACTCAAACCTACCACACACACAGACCTGCCGCACACCCAGACCTACCGCACACTCAGACCTACCATACACTCAGACCTACCAAGTCTTTATCTTCCATGTCAGCGCTGACCACTAATGACTGGATCATAAACTTGTGTTTTGCTTTCTCAGAAGGATCAAACTCAAATGGTTGTAACATCACTGCAAATAAATGCAAAGTGCTATCTTACTAATTACGCAATGCAATCTTGTTAAAGCATACAGAAATGGAGTTTGAGATGAAAATATTTTTACATAGTGTTGTGTGAAACTGGTCGTGTATATCTTAGGTTATTGATTTATCAAGAAAACTGCATGGACTGTTTGCCCATTTGAATTTTGAGTTGAATAAAATTATTCAACTATATAGCTTGAGGAATCTGTTGCGAGAAAAACGATGTTAATAATTCATAATCATGTGTTGTGGAAGGCAAGAGGTTGCCATTAATGGTGAGAGAAACATTTCGGCGAAGTTTTGCGATGTCAGCCATAATGTAAGTGAGCAAGACAGGATGTGAGAGCTAGTGCGGCGTGAGAGATAGCGCGTTGCGGGAGCTAGCGTGGTGCGATAGCTAGCGCGGTGCGAGAGCTAACGCGGTGGGAGAGCTAGTGTGGTGTGGAATTGGTGGATTAGAAAAGTATTGCAGTGTTGATGGCGGAGTTGGGTCTGGATGAAACGGTGAACTCTTTGGCAAAAGTAAGTGCAGAGATGGGCTTGCATCAAGCAAGGAGGACAAAAAAACTTTGAGAAGAGCACCAGACTTAAAGTAGAACTTAGAATTTTAACTCAGAACACCATAACTTAGAAAGACGTAAGAACGCATATACGAACAAAGCAGAATAGAAAGTTTCTATGACGAAAGATGATGTGGGAAACATCACTGATGGAGAGCTGGGATGAGAGAGATTGCGACAGGAGTGAGGTGCATCGGGCCATCCTCAGCCGACGACAATAACACTGGATTTGCAATATTGTATGACGATCCCAGATGTAATAAGTAAAAAACCCGAGTATCCAGTTTTTTGTGTCATAGATAATTTTGTAGAACTGTTGGTGCCAATTAGTGAGATCTGTTTGGATTAAATTAGAATGTAAAATATCAAAGTGTAACAGACAGATATAATGAAACTTACCAAGTATTTGCATGCTTTCATCCTTAGATAGGGAACCACTGTTGGGACGCACACAATATCGCTTTGGTGCTGTAGTTTTTATCTTGAAGGCAACTCTATTTTCTGTAGGATTAGCCAATATAAGCGTGGACTTGACCACCTCTGTAAATGGTCCTGTCGGAGAAAGAAAGAAGCTATTCTATAATTGATTTTACCACAACAAGGGTTAGGTTCTATAGCTATAATTTAACAATAAGCGAATTAACTGTTCCACTCATATTTTCTGTCAAGTTATTAAAATAACAAACAAGTGACCTGACAACCTTTCTATCAGTTTCCTCATTTTTCTCCCTTAATTACACTTCCGAAATAAAAAAAACCTATGGCCAGGTAAGCACAATAGAGAGTAATACTAAAGACAGTTATGGTTGATGAGTAAATTGATAAATGATTTTATAGCATTTATGCTCTCTTCTAACTGCATGTTGCATAACCTATTGCCAAGTAGAGGTGATTCTTTCCACCCACGACATGCCATGACGGAGCACTTTGTTACAACCATTCACCCACTGTTCATGAGCACTAATTTTATTTTGGATGCGTCGTCTTTCAACAGCACATATTTTATAATCATTTTGAACATATATTAAATTTTGCATTAACTTTCGGTCAGCAAATAGATTGAAGCTGCAGTAAACTTGTTGGTGCAGACGAGAAAGAAGATTGATTCAAAACAGATCTTTGAGGGACTCATACCACTGGCACTACACTAGATGTGCATCGATTAAGCATCACTCATTGTTTTCTATCATATGGAGGTTTTTTGCGTATTTACATCTAAGGTATTATCATATAGAGCCTGTAATTCTGACAAATCATTTATTAGTAATTTATTGAAAACTTTATCAGACGTCTTTGAGTAGTTTAGAAGCCCAGCATGCATGAAGAAAACCATATCGCAAGCAAAATCGTGGTATGTACTGCACATTTGGCTTTCACGAAAGAGGCCTTGCCTTAAAGGAAGAGCGCATTATAAATGCATAACTACATTTTTGTTACAGCTGAACCCTAGACTGAGCACAAGCTAACAGCCAATGACAGAGCATAAACCTATATCTCAATCTCAAGCAGATAATTACTAAGGTGGTTGTCGAGCACTTGTTCATGGATCAGTCTCCGATATAAGATATTCCCCTAAAGCCATACTCGTATTTTCTTTTAAAGCTGATCCTTAGACTAAAGACAAGTTGACAGCCAAAGAAGGAGCATAAACCCAGAAGCCAAACTTAAAGCAGATAACTACTGTGGCGGTCACTGCACATCGGTTTATTGATCATCATCCTATGTCAGATTCTCACAATAATACCGACGATATTAATCAACAATATCATGTCAATATCGTGATCAATATAATTATACATTTTATTACTATAAAGTATTATTATAACTTTTTGTTGTAATTCACTTATAATTGATTTCCATCGATATTTATAATTAACCATAACGGCAAGCCAAAACTTCATCAAAATTTACACTTGTACTAGCTAAAAAAGTAATCGTTATGATTTACTGCAACTGTAATAATAACTGTTAATGAGCTGTTAATATAATTATTATTATAATTATTATGTCAACAACAAATAATAAACTATCAATCAATTAAATAAATAAGATCATCATCATTAATAATTAAAACAACTAACAACAATAATGATAATAATAACATTGTATCTAATTTTTACAAATGAATCATTATTAACAACAACAACAATATTGTTGGGAAGTCCTCTAAACAATGTCTAAATACAAGTCGACCAGGTGATAATTCGACACCTTTTTATTATTATCTATTTACATTTACTTTATTAGCAGCACTTATACAAACATTTATACAGCAGTTCGGCATCCCATATCTATTATATATTATATTCTTATCTTGTATTAGCAGCACTACACATAAACAAACACATGTGACAATATCTAGTCGGCCATGACAAAGAGCTGCCCCTTTTCTATTGTATGGGCCAATCAGGCCAAGTAGGCGTAGCCTACCTATTGTCATTTTGCTGCCTTGTCAAACGTTATGTAACCCTTTTCTGTATAAATGCTGATGTCAATATGCAATAAACTCAGAGTTAACCTGGCACTCTCACTGCTTGATTGAATCTCTCAACACAGCACAGCACACATGCAAACAATAGCTAGCAAGCTAAGCATAGCAAGCAAGTAGCTACACATAAAGACTACAATAGCAAGCGACAGCACAAGCAAGCACTGCATACACATAATTATTAATTAAAGACGAGCGGCCACTTGGACAAGTTGACTAGTAGAAAGAGCAATAGTCTGTAGAAAGTGTTCAGTCTAATCGACTTACACTGCATACGACCTACGGGCGTGTGATACTGGAACGATTGTTCCACCTGCTAGTTCAACCCTTCGCAGCTATTCTGCCGAATAAGAAATCAGTGGAGAGTGAGGTAGTTGTGACAACTCCTCACTGTGTATAGCTTACGAGCTTGCAACGCTGCAAATCTTGCTCGACCAGTTTAGATTGCTGACCTTGGGCCTGCTGGAGACAAGACGCTGCACTGCCTGCAATACACCTATTATCGTGGGCCGCTGTACAGGTGACAGCTACCACAACACCACAAATTCCTGTACAATATTATTATTTATATATATATGTATAATAAATAATAATAATAACAAAGTTTTTTATAATAATAAATAAATGTCATAAAAAAAATAATTAATTAATGAATTAATAACTGCAATAATAATTATTATAATAATAATAAATAGTGTTGTTTATTATCATTAATAATTACTGCCAATTATTATTAATATCAAATAATAATAAATAAATATTATTTATCATTATTATTATAATTATTATTATTATTTCTAAAATTATTATTTTAACAAATTTATTATTATTATTATAGAATAGATAGATAGTAGTAATAAAAAACCATAATTTTTATTATTATATATATAACTTGACTAAACATAAAAGCATTTTATCAACCACTGAACAATTATTATATTTAAGCAAATCTGTTATTATTATGAAAACAATCAATGATGATGATGATGATCGATGTTAAAAAAAAACGAAACTACTACAACAACAAATTCAATCCCTACTAACAGAAAACTGCCATCAAATAATAATCCATGTTGGAGTTTTTTTTCTTCTAAACATACGACAAGTAGGGTACCTGTGAATGTCAAAGCTTCAGGTGGTTCTATTTTCAGTACTTGGTTGTTTTTCGGCATTTTGGATTTTTTTTAACGGTTGGGTATTTCTAGTCCAAAATACAAAGGTGGAAAAAACTGAGAAAAAGTTCCCTGGCGGAAATGGGTGGCACTTCGAACTAAAAGTAAAACTTTTAGTTATCATTGTAAAAGCTGGTTTTGAATTGTTATTTGCAAAACCTATGTTTTTCGAATAATTTTTTCAATTTTAAGGTAATCATAATGAAATTAAAGGACACATTTATTCTATGATGACATAAGTTTACACTCTGTCATTATGCAGGATAGTGATATGTAAACATTTTGCAGAACGCCAGTGAATTTCGCTATACGTACTCATTCATCTGATGGCGTACAGGCGATCATCAGCAAGCAACCAAACATCTATGCGAGAAGAAAATGCTAAGCTAAGAGGTGTTACAGCTACCCTAACATCTATCCATTGTGAAACAATACAGGGTGGTGAAGATGGCCCCAACAACAACAGTGTTTATTCTTCTGGCACAACAACAACAACAACAATGTCATCGTCATCAACAGCAACAAACCTAAAGAGGAGCAGTAAAAAGCCTGATGAAAACAATGATAATAATAACTTCACGAAGCTGCTGCGCTTTATATTAAATTTTAAACTATGGGAGGTTAGTAGTATAATAATTATTATAACACTACTACTACTGTAACTATCTATTATTATATTATTATTATTGTTATTGTTGCTGCTGCTGCTGCTGCTGCTGCTGCTGCTGCTACTGCTACTACTATTACTATTATCACATGAGGCTGATATATATATAAACAAACATGGTTTCAGCAGTCTTATTAAATTATATTATTATATATATATATATTTATATAATAACAATAACGATAATAATAAAGGTATGTTGTTCAACTTGAAGTTGTTGGCAGTGGCATTTTATTATTAGTAGCAATAATAATAAAATTAATAATAATAATGTGACGGACGGCGTCGACACTACGAAACATTCTATTACATTATTACTTACCTAACTGTCTACATGAGTAGTTCTATGCCCACGCTTTAGGGCAGTTCGTTCTATGTGCCTTACCCTTACTTTACATGCAAACTTATACATTTACCATGTGCAATCATTCATGCAGTTACCTTAGCACCACCTATTATATTCTATTGGTACACGCTAGCCAATCACTTGTGCTAGGTGTGGTTTCTTTTGTCCTTGTCTTTTATGTTACATAATTACTTATATAAATATGAATGTTCTAGTCAATAAAGTCAGAGTCAGCTTGCACACTCTCAGAAGTTTCTTTGTTCTCTAACAATAACTTCACTGCGCTAAGTACATGCACGTACAACGAATGCTCTATTACTCGAGTAGTAATAAATAAGCAGATCAGCCTGAACCTCTGCTGGCCGAACCTAGCTTTGACTAGTTCGCCTTCAAAGTTCGGCCTTGCACTGAAACAGATCAGCCGAACCTCTGCTGGCCGAACCTAGCTTTGACTAGTTCGCCTTCAAAGTTCGGCCTTGCACTGAAACAGATCAGCCGAACCTCTGCTGGCCGAACCTAGCTTTGACTAGTTTGCCCTTCAAAGTTCGGCCTCTGCCTTGCACTAGAATAGCTAACGCAACCGACAGCTAGACAGTAAACTGGGATGGTAATGCACCACTCCCAAGAATACTAGTCGACCTGTGGGCGGGTTGTATTGCTCAAACGATAGACACAGTTTGCCATCACAGTTCGGGAGGTTGTGCAGGTAGGCCGAGCTACCAACTCACACCCCCACAGTGAAATCCTGCACAATAATCCTAAATTATTATTATTTTGTATATGGTTTATTATTGTTGTTATTTAATATCTTCTGAGCAACAGTAATCATAAATGAATAATACCTAATTATTATTATTCAAAAAAACTATCACACATACAAGATATGAACCATCTGCTACATAATAATACAGCAAGTATAAAAAATGCTCACACTTCCCAAGTTTTTTTTATACAAGAGTGTTGGTGTTTGCCACAAGTAGGGTGTTAAAGTGAAGGTAGATCCTGTAATCGTATTTGTGTTTTAGATAATTATCCTCACACTAGTTGCAGTGTTCTTCTGCTGCGTTTATTACTATCATGACGCTTTACACTTTCACATTCTCCGCACATACGCCTGGGCTGGATATGATGAAGCTCAACAGCTGGTTGGACAGCGTTATGCCATGGGTAAGTGAATACGTAGTACAATGCTGCAACATTCATTGAGCTTCGCTTTTCATTCATAAAAAAATGTTGAAACCTGTCATTTCTAAATTTAGGCAAAGGAGTTGAACAGCACACTAAAAAAGCCATGGAATACTTCCGGTGAGTTGTATGATGGCAATACTTGCGTTCTTTTTTTCGTACATTGCACTGATTCAGGCGAAGACTTATACTTGATATTTTTTAGGATGGCAGCTGAGCAAGGTCACCCTAAAGCATCTCACAATCTGGCCCTAGGTCATGTGATGAGACATGTCAAACTGGAGCCAGGGTTAGTTTGTCATTTATTTTTAAACTGAGGTGTCTGACTATGAGACAACTCCAAGTTTGTCAATTTAGCGTTTTTCAATGTGGTTACGGAAACAAACATAGACTGAAATGAATGTTGACTGGAGTGAGTGCAGAATTACATTAAATTAATGCATACACCTACCGAAAGAAACATTGACAAGCCTGGAACGAAATTTTAGTAGTTATATCTGTCGCCATTTATTCCCGCTGACTATTTTAATAATATTATTTAAACTTTGTTCCAGTATTTTTCTGGGATAGGGAGTTTTTACTTTCCTGGAATGATGTCACCAGGTAGTCAAAATTTATTCCAGGTCTGTTGACTTTAGTTCTAGGAGGTGTCTATGTTAATTCTATGTTTGTGTTAGGTCAAACGTGCACACCTGCTGATTTCATTTGTAGTGAGGCAAGACGTCTGCTGAATCATGCGTCTGAACACGGAATCTCTGAGGCCGATGTTGTTCTTGACCTATATTGTAATAAGAAGTCCGTGTGCAATGACTGAATTACTTCTTTTGGTTGCACATCTATGCTAATGTCACACATCTAGGCTGTAGTAAATATATCATCTTTTTGTATAGTTTGTATGTTTTTTGTTGTATTTAATCTTTTTATGTATCTAGCCATTTTTCAATTTGCTTGTGCAATATAAATTTCATTCTAGTAGAATTTTTTGTTGTAAACTAGCTAAAACTTACTATTATTCATATTAATATTGTCTTTTTGCAATTTTTTTATGCCATGCAAGACTCTAGTATTTATATCTGGTCACTTATCATTTTTCTGTTTCAAGTTTTTCTCTGAAATCTGAGCAATTGATGTGAATGCTGTTAAAAAATTTTTGGTGTGTGCTTTACTACCACGTTGAAAGCAATAAGCAATTTATGTTGTCTACAAAATTTCCTTTCTGTTTATTGCTGAGAAACAGCATTGCGATATCTGTAGGTGGAGGTGACACATTTCTTGCTATTCGCTCATTAAATGCTATTACTTCTCGCCAAAAAATTCATAAATGGTGACTAGTGATATATTGGGCTCTACAATATAAACAAGTGGTCTTAATATTCCTAGTAGAGCTCATGTGTCCAGTGTCTGTAAGTATTATTAGTATAAATAATGGTACGGTAAAAACAAGTAAAGAAAAGAAAGGTGTCTGCGGGTGGCAATCAACATAGAGTCGTCTTCTGCTTATCATTCAGATGGACACAACTCCAAAACAGTATATTTTGTACATTTTTCTTTCTGCTGGAGTTAGGATTACTATTGCCTACGCACACGGAGGAGGAAACCAAACCTGACGTGGCACGAGTCTGATCTTCTCCAATCTTTAACAACTACTACTACTTACTATTCTACTCAATGTTTGATAACTTTTTTCAATTAGCACTAGAAAAGATAGTATAGAGTTCGGAGTAATTAGAAATTTGTACTTGCAACTTTTAACCTCTTGCAAATAGGTGGGTTAGCATTGCATTTCTGTGACAACTACTACTGCTGTTTGTCAACAACTAGTACTACCGACAACAACAACAGCAGTTGTTAATGTCAGTAGTAGCAGTTAGTCGCTGTTGTGGTGTAGTTTCATCATTTGCATATAATAATATATGCAGATTTTTAATCAAAAATCTGTATATGCAAATGAAACTACCCAACAAATAACAACTGTCTGTGCTGCCAACTCACTCAACACAACTGCATAATAATAATAATAATAATAATTAAATAATAAATAAGCGGAACAACAACAAACCACCGCAACAAGCAACTAAATAACAAACAGCAGATGTTTATAATATTATTACAGCAACAATTATTATTATTAGTTGTTCATGTCATCATATATTATTATAATTGCTAGCAATCTCTATTTTTTTGTTTTATTAATGTTGCATGTTTTTTAATCATTACTTACTCTATGGAAATTGAATATAATAAATTATGCCAGTAAGTAAGTAATAATAAGTTGATAATAGAATCACAAATCAAACCAAGCTAGCGTGTCCGATGCTGCTTGCAACAAACAAGCTTAACCTCCATTCACTGGAAGACAGGAAGGAGAATTAATCATAGGGTCTTTCTGCTGTTGAAAATTTTATCCGCTGTAAACCAGAACAGTTTCCTCGCATTCGAAGAGCTTAGAAATGACAGAAAAAAACCTTACAGTTAGTTATCATGAGGGCTGTCACGCCAAATGAGCACACATCTATCAAAATCTGCCTCCTCTTGTCTACTGTATAACAGCATTTTACCTAGAGCGATTAGAGATTTGCGTCTCTCGCATCTCACAGCTGAATAGCTGGAACCGCTTCTTTAACTTATTTTGCAGTCAGTATATGATAAAACCTGAGGTACTCTCTCTCGACCCCTGCACCCTAGGACTATTCATGAGTGCACTAGAATTTTTGAGGTAATAACAATATAATAATAATAATAATTGTTAATAATGATAGCGAAATAATACTGATAAAAGTAATAGATAATTATGATTGTTCTTGTTAGTTTATTAGTTTTTAATATAATTTTTTTCAATTATTTTATTATCCCATTTATCAATGTTGTTACATTACTTTTTTAATTATTGCATATATTGTTATGCAATAAATGAATAAATGGTCCTGATTAAATAATAATATGACGATAGTAATAAAAATGATTATTATCCCCGTATAATCGGTATATCCATCAACTTTTCCACTATTTTTGGCCTTGAACCATTGGAGAGCTCAAATCAGACTGGGTTGTTTTGGATACAAGCCTCTAGACCACAACTTGTTGAAGTGAAAAAGTCGTTCATTCCTTGACTATTATGAGGCCGTTTTTATTGTGAATGAACGCACACCCTGTGCTGTCCTAGGAACTAAGTCGTGGTGAAAAAAATAGCAATATTAGTGTAAGACACGTGGGGAACTGATACTCAAGCGATTAGAGTGAACATTGGAGTGTTGGGTGCACGCTATTAATGGGTAGAAACTGTCAATCAGACAATCTACGTGTTCGTTCAACAGCATTGCGTGGAAAAGCTTTAGTCGCGCTGTTTTACCTCTTTCTCACAACAATTGATACTTGTACCCCCCCCCCCTCTCAATTTATATTTCGCATAGTTCACACTCTCATCTCTGCCTTCAGATGCAATGTAAATATTGCTGCCTTGGTCTGGACTTGCTCAATGTGATCAGTATGCTTTGAAACTGATCAGCAATTGTGTTCTCACACATTTACGTACTCCTTGTATGGGCTAGTGAAAAAATACCCTATCCTATCATAATAATGTATATTGATTATTGATTATTAATGTTTATACGATAACTAATTATAATACAACCATTAGTAGTATTGCTCTTTTAACTAAAGTGATTTGTTCCCTTCAGAAATAGTTATTGCTAATAATATAATAACGCAATAATAATATATAGTATAAACAGTCAGAAATGATTTTGTTTAATGCAAATATATACGTGTGCACTCAGATTGTTTTGTTGCTAAAACTTTTTTACTATTTTGTTGTTGAGCTAAATGGATAATAGCTCTGGGAAGGTCTATGAAGCCTTGAGATATTTGCTAACTTGAAGGTGAACACTGATCTGCATAGAAGTAGTTGTAGCTGTTTTGCTAGTTGCTTACTGTTGGTATGTGCGATGAATTATTGTTTGCTGCACTTGTGTCCTTATTATCACGTCTTGTATTGCAGGTACAGAGTCGACGATGGGCTTGTCTATCTCATCCTTGTTTGCTAAAGTTTTTGGCAAGAAAGCCATGAGAATACTTATGGGTGAGACTGTTTGTGCTGCTTTATAGCTATCTGTTGTTAGTAGTTGTCCAGTGATGTTGTAGTTTGTCCTGAATATTGTGTACAAAGCATTTACTAGATTTTCATTGGTCAAAATTTTGAGCAAGAGTTGATTTTTGTGCACTTCCGTTACACGACTTGTTAAACGTGTCACACACCACCACCAAATAATATTAAGAACATTTATAAAAATGTTACATCATCACTTTTGTTTTAGTGGGTTTGGATGCTGCTGGAAAGACAACAATTCTATATAAAATGAAACTGGGAGAGATAGTAACTACCATTCCAACTATTGGTTTCAATGTCGAAACAGTGGAATACAAAAACATAAGTTTCACAGTGTGGGACGTTGGCGGTCAAGACAAAATCAGACCCTTATGGAGACATTACTTCCAAAATACACAGGTAGTGTCTTGTGGCCTTTTTTAGATAGTTAATTGGTTGGATTTATGATAAATCTGCTTTATTTCTCATTTTATTGAGAGGTTCCCCTACACACTCGTATTAGGAATTGTAAAGTTGTGGGGTCACATTTAAGTACATTTTATAACGCTCTGCATTGTACGCGTTTTATTGGTAAATTACGTTTTGAGTTTTTTTTTATCAGAGCTTGAAGGTTTGTTCAACAAGGTGATGTAGATTACCTGAAGTTTTTCAATATTTTCTCCTTTGATGTATGTTTGTGTGAGATGTGCTGATTGCTTGCAGGGACTGATATTTGTGGTAGACAGCAACGATAGAGAAAGAATTGATGAAGCAAAATCTGAACTAGAAAGAATGGTAAATATCAGTATATTTTTTTGTCTTGCGCATGTGTAGACGAATGCTTGTAGTTTTACTGCAAACTTGCTTTTTCTTTCGCTAGTTATAAAATTTAATTTTTGTAAGTTTTTCCACAGAAAGTATTTATTTAGTCATTGAAACAGAAAATTCTTCTTGTAATTTTTAGCTAAATGAGGATGATTTGAGAGACTCGGCTCTCTTAGTTTTTGCCAACAAACAGGATCTACCCAACGCCCTCTCAACCAGTGAACTAACAGATAAACTTGGTCTAAACTCCCTTAGAAATAGAAAGGTGAGCAGTCTCTAACTATTGTTGGAGTTATCTACCTCTGTTGTAACATACCTTGTCGGCGCATAACAAAATCCATCACAGATCCTTGCATCGATGCCCATAGTATCTCCTATGAAGGTTTGAGCAAGAACTGGAAGTAAATAGCGAACAAAATTTGGGTAAAATGCGTCCGATTGTTCGGTATTTCTCACTTTTTTTGCATATTCATAGCGTTAGTACCATACGTACTGACAACACCAGTAATATGGCTGAGGAAATCATAACAGCGTTACATTTTCTGGGTGGTTAGTGTTAATTTACCGCGTTTTTGTGAATTCAGTCTTGATCTAATTGTATTTATTTTATTCGTTATCAACAATCACTTCATTGTAAGCCAGATATTAAAGCTTTGATGAAAGCTTTGATATTGAAAGTAAAAGTGTCAACACATTTATGCTATAGAAAACAACTTGGCAATGGCACACTTCTGGTTCGACACTGTCGATCAATTGTATACATTCTTGTGCAAAGGTTACAGTATGATTGGATTGAAACTTTAAAGGGCTTGGGACAGTTTTGCATGCGCTCTTTGGGTGTAGAGTTGTATTTTCTTCAAGCGTTTTAAATCTGTTGAGAAATTCAACATGCAGCAACAAAAATTGAATACATTTATTGAGGTCTATGGAGGTCTACGACTGTATGCTCGACAGAAGGGGCTATTGGCAAGCGGTTGTTTCATTATAGTATTATAATAGTGCATTTAAACGAATATTTGTACCATTTCAATTAAGTTTTCAGTTTGAAATAGATTTCTACAATTCATTATTACTGTTTAGTGTTTCCAAATTTTTTTTCTTCAAAAGATAGCAATTATTAAAGATTAAATTGTTATCGTTGTCATGAAAGAAAAAAAAAATGCCAGAAATATAATTTTGGTCACGTAGTTTTCTCATTTCAAAATATTATAAAATAAACTAATGCTATTGTTTGCTTAATTTTTAATCTATAAGTTATTTTTATAAAAGTTATTTACCAATTTTTTTGATCTTATCATGAAATACTGTCATGTGAAGGCCAGTGTGTACATATAGCGATATTATCAGAGATGAAAAAAGTTGCTGACTTCGAAAAAATCGCTCCAAAAAAAATCAAGATTTTTTGTAATCTCATTTTTCTGTCTATCACCAAAGTCTCTGCACAATTCCAATATTTAGGAGCCCTACCTCTATACAAACAAGCCAAAACTCGCTTTATAGCTCTATATAACATGTTGCGTTTTGATGAAAAAAATGCTTCTTGGTGAGTGCTGACTGCATTTATACGAATTACCTCAATAGCGAGAGGGCAACTCCCTATGAATTTTTGTATAAATTTGAAGCTGAAAAATTTTAAATCAAATACAATCAAAAGTGCGTGTCCTAAACTCTTTCATCACAAACACATTCGTACGTTTCAAAAGCTCCGCAAATACATATTTTTTGTTTTGTGAGTCCTGGATGAAATGTACTCATTAATAGAGAGCAGTTCACTCAGACTATGATTTGTTGTAGTGGTTTATCCAGGCTACTTGTGCCCCTCAAGGCACAGGTCTGTACGAAGGTCTCGATTGGCTGTCCAATTCCCTCGCAGCATAACTGTACCCTCTATATCATACCTCACTTCAGCCTCTGATTTGGGCACTGCAGAGATTTCTATCTATTGACTGTTGTGAGAGCTCAGTCTAACACAACTGTTACTAACAATGCAATGACTGTCGATAGGCATAGAAATAAGGCTATTGTGTCTTGTCAGGTGGGTGATGGTTGGTGTATGATACGGATTATTTATTCTTCAGTGTAATGAAGGTGAAACCCATCAGGGGTGCCTTGAGGCAGGCCTGTGTTTATTCCATTATATCATATTATATATAATAGACGTCCGCATCTACTGTTTTCATTGGTTATATCAACTGTATACTTTTAGCTGTTGATCACTGTGTCTATGCTTTCATTTGTTATTCTATAAAATACACCATTCTATATTGCATCATTTCCTGTTCATTCTCCGCAGTGGCTGCTGCACTAGTAGATATAGTAGCTACATGTGTTGGCTTTGGATCAATGCTCCTGCATTGATCACAGCTCCTGTAGTTCTAGTGCTTTCACTGCGCCGCGCTCGGATTTGGTGGCATTACATTATCCAACACCAACCACAACATTGTGGTTGGTGTTGGTGTCGGCGCAGTGAAAGCACTAGAACTACAGCTCCTGCATTGGCTACAGGAGCTATAAACCTCAATAAGAATTATCCTCTTGCTCTAGGCTAGGAGCATTTTTGAGCATTTTATACAAATTTTTGATGTTGATTTTGGTTTGAATTTTGCTGTTTAATCTTTCAGGTTTTATTTTAAAAAACAACATTTGTACAGCTTTGACAGCTCGCACTTCATTGGTGGTATATTACTACCTATGAGCTTTTTGGCTCCTTGCACAAGTCGTTGTACATGTATAACTTCACATCGTTCAACGACTTGACGAGTTGACGTGATGCCGTTGGCTATATCTTTGTTGGCTAGTGCAATATGAGTAGCAAGCATGCAGTTTTGGGATGGCATACTTACTGTGTTATGGGTTTATTGCGCACACCTCAGCACAGGGTTGTGTCCCACCGATTGTGACTGCACCACGACTACATTAGACTGTGCCTCCAGTAGTCTGGTGCAAAGTGGAGACATTATCGTTTCTCCTGCTGTAATATCGGATTTAGTGGACATACCAGCTAAAAGTATTCAGGTAAACTACTTGCAGCTACCACGTCATACATACATGGCTGTGCTGTTTCTCTTCTCTTGGTTATTGATTATTCAGAGCACTTGCTTCAACTGTCAATTAATTACACACAATTTTTGCGGATTCTTAATGATTAATAATGATTGCTTCTGTTGATTAGCTAGTAAATAATAGGTCAGCTGGAAAAAGAGTTTACAGTTTTTGATATTATTAAATTAGCAAACCACATCTATTTGTAAAAAATGACTTGTAAATTTTTTTTCATTTTAGGTCAACTCAAATCAGCAACTTGACAAAATCATCATACAAGGAAATCCTTCTCTTGAGGTGAGTTGTTTACTGGACAGAATAAGTACAGAGTTGAATCTAGAAGAATATTATTAGTTATTGTGTTTGTAGAATGTCTCTCTAAATTTTCACCAATCTACACTAAATGCTCGGGAGATCATCATACACAACAACAGCTTAATAGAAAGACTCGTGTATGATTCAGGAGAGTTGGGCAGCACGCTGACACTACAAGCAGACCTCTTGATTATTTCTGTAAATGCTAAACTTTCCTACTTGGATATCAGAAGCTGGCAAGTTTTTAAGCAATTATCATCTATTTTACTGGAATCATCAAGTTCGAAATTGAAGTTACGAATTTGTAGTTGCAACTTTTTTGGGGCTAAAACTTTTAGCTTTACAACTTGGACAAGCAAGAGAGCAAGTTCAAGGTTTCTCTCTCCAGCCAAGCCTGGGCCGGGGTATCAAGTAAAAGTATAGTTTTTTCCTTGAAAATAGATATTGGTGTCGGAATTTTGAGATGATTAATTTAACTGTAGTTTAAATAATTTATTAAATTGGTTTGTTTCAATAAAATGAAATCAACTTTTTATATATATATCTAATAGTGCCACCGTGGTCTGGTCGCTGTTTCTAAGACCAAATTTTAGAAAGATTGTCACAGTCCCCATTTTGTTCCTCCTGTTTTGTAATCTATGTAGTTGTTCCACTCCATTGCACAACCAGGATGTTGATAAACTCATTTCAGCAACAATCTTTTCAGGAGTATGCCTCAGCTAGCAGCTCTAATCCTTTCCGACAATGCTTTCCAGCATATTCTCTCTGGAACATTCTTTGCCAAAAGCTCTAAGATCAGATATGTAAGTAAGTTTTCTTTTTGCCTTTTTCTTTGTGACAATTTTATCGTCAACTGAAAATTTGATTTAAAAGAGAAATACAAAATGCGTTTTTAAATAATTATATATTTTTGCGGTAGATTAGAATAGTTTTAATACTCACCTTGATAAGTGAGTCCTTCCTAGATATTGTAATGTTATAAAACGCTTTGAAAGTATCGAGATTATTTTGAAACTGTTCTGGGACTTTTACAAACGAGAGAGTCGACGTTATGATTACATTTTTGGGAAAGGAAATTTGCTAAAAGACAAACACTTCATGTAGACTAAATCAACGTATGCTTTACACACCAATTGGGTTGTGCATCTGAAGTTTAGACGAATTGTTTTGTGTTTCCAGAATCGATAAAACTTTAATGTTTCTATAATTCAGCATCATTTACAGGAGAGACAAGTCATAAGTGATTATTACCTAGAAGTTTTAGTCAATTTTGTGTGCTGTCATTTATCATGGTAGAGAAAGACGCGCAGCCTGAGAAAGTTTTCAAACAGTGGGGAAACCCCAATTAATTACGGAGATTTCCAGATTTTGTCCATTGTTTTATATAAGACATGAGCAATAATTATTCTTTGGGTTTCCCAGTAATAAATTTTTTGCACAAGTTGCGCGTTTTTCTCTGTGATCAATATGAGTTTTTATTTACGGAGTGAGACCTTCTCACTGGCAACGCCGTCGCTCTACCACAGGAAGCTACGAAATGACAGTTGATTTATTTTAATTGTATATAAAGGTGGACCTGAGAAACAACCAGTTGATGTCCTTACATTATTGCACAACCTTCGATCTATTTGCACCAAGAGACGATGTGTCTAACGATACGTTAATATTGGACATTTCCAATAAATCCCTACCTTGTGACTGCCATCATTATTACCTGCGCTCAATTGTCGGCCCAGACAGGTATACCATAATGCATTGCTACTAATAGAATAAGAATAAAATTTAATTTTCAAATAGTTTGATAATTTTTTATTGTAATTCGTGAAAGGTTAGCGGCTGTAACTAAACGTGAGGTAGAGTGGAATACAACGATCTCTTGTCCACGCTCTGAACAGCTGTTAATAAGCTTTGCCAAGGACCACTGCGAGGGCCTTGAATATTTGAATGGTTGCCCCAGCCTCTGTCCAACTGGTGAGTACATTCTCTACACGTACACTTGCATACGTACTCTCATCTGTACGTACATAAAACCTCACCCTCGTACATACACAGATTTGTTACATTGTAGATTGTGACTGTAACGGAGACTTTAAGGGAGAGACTTGTACTGTACCTACTACGTGTGATGTTGTACAATGCGATAATTTGCAGGCTTGTGTACCCAACCCAGACACGTCAGCACCACAGTGCGTAGGTACGTCATCTTAGCACATGGTTTGACTTCGTTTAAAACTGTACAAAACTGTGTGTTGAATAGACGAATTATTCAACGGCCATTTTATTTACTTTGGCTACCGATAGAGAGCGCATCAGTTAATAAAACTACTTTCTGTCTTTTCAGACGACCTGCTCGTTGCGCGAGTGAAGTATGGCAACCATAAGATAGAGCCATGCAGTGATAAACGTCCATGCAGAATTCTAGAAGATTCCAAGTGTGATACATTTTCCCATCACTGTGGTTGCTTGGACAACATGATTTCTTTTAACTCTAAATGCATCGAAATGTGGGGTATGTTCTGAGATATTGCCATTTCTGTTCTCTGCAACACCTTTGCAATTTAATGCCTTGACATATTTCTTTGCTAATTAATTTCTTTTCTCATCCATGTCTATATGAAACTTCAAAAGTTTTGTCAAGAACAATAACTTTTTTCATAATATTGTTGTTTATTCTACAGAATTGAAAAAACGGCTTTTTGTTAGCCCTGCCAAGCAATTGCTTGTTATGTAATCGTAGCGTATGGGAATCATAATATTTTCTAGTAGTTGTCTTTTTTAGTTCCTTGCGCAGCGGAACAACAGTGTAAAATCTTTACACTAACAGCACAATGTGATGGAAGGCCGCTATTTTTATCTGAGTCCGACTGCCTATGTTACCTGTACGCAGCGAATGAAGACGACAAAAGCAGTTGCATCAGCTACAGTAAGTCACCGACTGGCAGTTATTAATTAGATTAATCTTGTTTTAATCTTTACTAAGCAGTATGATTGTTTTTTGATAAAACGATGTCTATGTAAAACATCCTTTGCTCACTTCTAACACAGCAAAATTGTAAGCTACGAATACTCAGGTTTATTTTAAAAGAGAGTTAATTGATGCGTTGTGATGGTATTTAATCTTTTATTGCAAGTCGCGAAAGTTATACAACCTCTTTTTTAAAAACGTTTCAATTACGATTATTTGTGATTTGTTATCTTTAACGGCCATTATTTTACATGAGCTCACATTCGACGATGAGACTGCACGATTAAAAGTGCTTCGTAAACTACCGACATCTATTGAAACTATGGAAAGAATTTTGGTTCTAAATTCCATTTGGTTTTCCCAAGCATAGTTTCATAAAATAGTCGTTTTTAATGTTCCATTGTATCGATGAAAGGACAGCCCTGATTCGCTGTTTCCATTGAGTGCAAACGATTTACAATGCAGATTAGCCGATGCATTCAGAAGTTAATAGATGTGAATAATTCAATGCTACATCAAAATTTGTCTACTCATCGGATTGAAAATTTGTTTTTAAATTTTTAATTTCTACTAAAACTCTCTGCCTGCAATAGACTTTAAGTTGGTTTATACTGGCATTCAATAACGAATTCTGATATACCCGTTGCAGGGAAGGTAGCGGGGGTTACACCACCTGAGCATAGAGACAAAGAACGTTTCTACGACTTTGACAACATGTACGTACTGCCCATCATAATGGCACTGCTCAGCTTTGGCAGCTCTTTCATACTTTACGTCACACGGAAAGTCATGAAAAAGAGGAAGCTGAAGAGAAGAGAGAAACGAGCCAAGTACAGTAAGTCTACCCTTGTAGTACTAGTACAAGGACTTTACATTGTACGTTATAGAGCACGGTATTCCAACGATATCGTTGCACCGTGTTACAGAGGAGGAAAGAAGGCAGAAGTGGTCTAAGCGGCTGGACTCTGATGCAGCCAGTCCCATCATAGCACCCACTGCACTCAGCGTGGACGATAAACCCGGCAAGACAAAGAGAAGCGACAGCTTTAAGAGCGTCATTTCTACAAAGAAGAAACCAAGATCATTGGTCAATAAAACTCAAGGTAGGGAATTTGCTCCGAAAAAATGTGCTTCCTGTTTATAAAATTTGACAATTGTCTACGCTTTCACTTGCTTCTTTGACAAGAACCGATATTTCAAATCCTTAGCTTCAACCACTTCATGTTTCCTTGAGTATTTATGTCTCCTCACTGAAATCTGTTAGCATTAACTCCGGTCCTAATATTGCCTTCCTATTCCTTGTCCTTCCTTACACACATTCATTTCAACGTAAAGCCTCGCACATTTATTTAACATCGTTTGAATTTCAAGATTTTTTGGGAAGTGGAAAACGTTGTTTGCAAATTTGAAGGAATTTACTTATTAAGAACTTGCAAGCATGGCTTTATAATCTCATTTGAATGGTTTTAATGATGCAATTTGTGGCTTGTATAAAAACATTCCATATTAAATTTTTTTAAATCAGATGTGAGAACTGCTGTAAAATTCTAGCTATGTTTAAACTGCAGGTTGATATTGATACAATTCATGGTAAGTGACATTTGTAAAGTGAAACGGCACAAGTGACACTTACCAACAGACATGTGACACTTGCCAACACACATGTGACACTTGCCAACAGACATGTGACACTTGACAACAGACATGTGACATTTGACAACAGACGTGTGACACTTGCCAACAGACATGTGACAAGTGACACTTGCCAACAGACATGTGACAAGTGACACTTGCCAACAGACAAGCGACACTTGCCAACAGACATGTGACACTTGCCAACAGACATGTGACACTTGCCAACAGACATGTGACACTTGCCAACAGACATGTGACACTTGCCAACAGACATGTGACACTTGCTAACAGACATGTGACACTTGACAACAGACATGTGACACTTGACAACAGACATGTGACATTTGACAACAGACATGTGACACTTGACAACAGACATGTGACACTTGCCAACAGACATGTGACAAGTGGAACTGGAACTGACAAGGCACTGGACAAGTGGCAGGTGTTAAATTATACCTGAAGTGTCTTATGTAATGAAGAATATTGTGATGATCTGTTGTAGAAGATGAAAGAATAGCCAATATATGATCCCCTCTCAGTCAGCAGAACCAACGGCCCCTCCATTGTGGTCCAGCTAATGGATCTACATTGCAGCTTAGCTGTTCATTTTTATAAATGGAGCTAATAGTGTTGGATAGACAGGTGATGTGGGGAACATTTGTCCTCTACACTGTTTATAAGTCTTGTCATTTTGCTTAAAGTTGAAAAAAATTAGTTTTTGTTCCTATGATTCTGGCCAGTACTGTGTACACGTTTAGTTAAACAGTTCACAATAATATAATAATATAACGTAAATAAATCTAACCAAAACCCTCCTTGGTTCAAGGTCTTGGTAGAGTGTAGAACAGCATTTGTCATGTTTTACCTGAAGTACAATGACCACAAGCCACATGTAGAGTAATACCAGATATAGCAAAATGTAGTGGATGTTAGTGAAGGGGGTAACAGGAATTATCTTCATTTCTCTCCAGTTTACGTTTTTGACCAAAAGGGTGTGCCTCAAGATTGATAGTAAACAATAGTAAAACAATGGCCCATACATTATATTTGTGAACTGATGTTTTATATGTGTGACAAGTATTTGTAGGCAGATATGGTGATGTGAACATCTGCAGCAGAGGCAGTCGGCTCTAGGAATTCTGATTACACACCTGAAACAAATATCATTATTTTTAGCGTTGTTTTCACAAAGCTTACAGAGTGAATCAAGAGAATGTTAGAGATTATATTTTGCAATGTGTGTGGTAAGCTATTTTTTCCTTTATACATTTTATTTTGAAGAGCTCTCAAGTTGGTATCAAAACCACTTATTATTTCAGATGGAACGATGAAAACTTGTTTACTCACGTTTTTCTGCAAACTTGGTAGACAAGTAGTGTAGACAAAGCCAGTACAAACATAGATGCATTCATCTCATTGGTTCTGTGCTTTTGGAATATATAACTGGAATATACAGGTACATTCAACTGCATAAACAATTTGTTTACTCAATACGGTTTGCACCGAACCCCCAAAGCTTTGCTCAGACTTAAAACTGCTGGTCAGCTGACAAAAGTGAACTTGGTTGCTGTCAAACATTACTTTACACTAATTTACACTTAGATCTAGTCACTTCAAACTTTTGAGGGTGTTTTTACGAAGAGAATGTAAAGCATAATTCACATTCACTAAGCAGAAGGACTGAGAATTGTAGAGTGAAATAATCAGGACTCTTCATGCCAATTTGGATCTAGACAAAGATTTCAATCTAATAACCTTTCCCTGGAGATTTCAATAAACAAATTTGACTTGTAAAAAATAAAGCTTTTCATCATAATAAATTTACATTAAAAATAAGATTTTTATTGATGGAATTCTTTAAAGTGTAGGCAGAGACCACCAGCAAAGGTGATGAGAAAAGTTTCTGCTCGATGATGGAATTACTAAACAAACAAACAAACCTGCTTGAGGTCGTTTGTGGATAGTGATTGTGCGTTCGACTCAAAACTTGTAATCTTTCCATTTGATTGTTTATCTAAATCAGAAGCATGGTTACATATGAACATAGTATGATATGAATATAGTACGATATGAATATAATACGATATGAATATAGTACGATATGAATATAGTACGATATGAATATAGTGTGATATGAATATAGTACGATATGAATATAATACGATATGAATATAGTACGATATGAATATAGTACGATATGAATATAGTGTGATATGAATATAGTACGATATGAATATAGTACGATATGAATATAGTACGATATGAATATAGTACGATATGAATATAGTACGATATGAATATAATACCATATGAATATAGTACGATATGAATATAGTACGATATGAATATAGTACGATATGAATATAGTATGATATGAATATAGTATGGTATGAATATAGTACGATATGAATATAGTGTGATATGAATATAGTACGATATGAATATAGTATGATATGAATATAGTATGATATGAATATAGTACGATATGAATATAATACGATATGAATATAGTACGATATGAATATAGTACGATATGAATATAGTGTGATATGAATATAGTACGATATGAATATAGTACGATATGAATATAGTACGATATGAATATAGTACGATATGAATATAGTACGATATGAATATAATACCATATGAATATAGTACGATATGAATATAGTACGATATGAATATAGTACGATATGAATATAGTATGATATGAATATAGTATGGTATGAATATAGTACGATATGAATATAGTGTGATATGAATATAGTACGATATGAATATAGTATGATATGAATATAGTATGATATGAATATAGTACGATATGAATATAGTGTGATATGAATATAGTGTGATATGAATATAGTGTGATATGAATATAGTACGATATGAATATAGTACGATATGAATATAGTACGATATGAATATAGTACGATATGAATATAATACCATATGAATATAGTACGATATGAATATAGTACGATATGAATATAGTACGATATGAATATAGTACGATATGAATATAGTGTGATATGAATATAGTATGATATGAATATAGTGTGATATGAATATAGTATGATATGAATATAATACGATATGAATATAGTACGATATGAATATAGTACGATATGAATTTAGTATGATATGAATATAGTATGATATGAATATAGTATGATATGAATTTAGTATGATATGAATATAGTACGATATGAATTTAGTATGATATGAATATAGTATGGTAGCAAAGGCAATCTTATCTATTAGCCATTTTGTCACACCTCTTTTGTCTCTTTTCTTTCTTCTCCCTTTGTCTGGCTCCTCAGTGGAAACGGATTCAGTCGCTAGAATTAGTCAACAATTATGGAATGGTGTTTATGTAGATGAGCGAATGATTGCATTCAAAAAATAGTTGTTTATGAGTGTCCCTAGTCTAACAATTTATCAGACAGCAACCTTTCTGAATGCTGCTAGAGCTGTAACATACAGTTAGGTAGAGTGAAGTAATCATTGATTTCTTAATTATTCATAAATATAAATTGATATTATTTTATTAATTATACAATTGATTGCGTTTACTACAGCTGAGCGTGTCTGTAGAATTCATTTAGTAGAATAATCTCTCACCCATTTCATAATTCCCAGAGATACTTTTCCTCGTTAGTGGAGATTTCACTGAATAATAGGAGGAACCTGAAGTGAAGACAACGCGGTGAGTCACAACATGGGTGGACAGTGAGTCACAACTTGGGTTGGCAGTGAGTCACAATATGGGTTGGCAGTTAGTCACAATATGGGTGGGCAGTGAGTCACAATATGGGTTGGCAGTTAGTCACAATATGGGTGGGCAGTGAGTCACAATATGGGTGGGCAGTGAGTCACAACATGGGTTGGCAGTTAGTCACAATATGGGTGGGCAGTGAGTCACAATATGGGTGGGCATTGAGTCACAACATGGGTTGGCAGTGAGTCACAACATGGGTTGGCAGTGAGTCACAATATGGGTGGGCAGTGAGTCACAATATGGGTGGGCAGTGAGTCACAATAGGGGTGGGCAGTGAGTCACAACTTGGGTGGGCTACTAATTCCTAATCAGTATAAACACAAAGAACCCTTTCAGTGAATGTAATTAATTAATATGTAGCCGTATTCCTTACCAGCTGACTTAAGAGAGACAAAATCGGTCTCTGCTAAAGGCAAATCTGTAATCAAAAGACCGAAAATACTTCAGAAACTTTCCAATATTAGCATAAGTATTGCACGTGATATTGAATGTATGCTAAGGACACGAAATTTTTATCAGCAGTAGATAAAAACACAGAAAAAAGTGCAATAACCTTCTTGATTTTTTGCGACATCTGGTGAGTATGTGTCAGAGACAGAATGATAGTTCACCATTGCTAAAACGAAAAATTTGACGCTCATTTTTTTTAGTATGCGACTAAACTCTATTTGCATGTCAAATCTCAACAGTTTTTTTCTGAACTGAACGAAACTTTCATGTGATTATTGGTAGCAATAGCAAAGTTGGTATATCGTACCTCCTTGTCCTACACTCTCAGCATTAGCGTCATTTCTTTCTTCAGTTACTTCAGCACTATTAGAGATCGCTGCTAATGGCTGCTCTTTTTTTACCTCATCAGATTGAATGAGTTTGCTTCCATCTGTTAGCGCTTTCCTCTCCGCAACTGCAGAATTGGCTGGATCAACGTCGTCAGTGACTTCTTCAATTATCAAACCTGGATAAGAATCGTTGTCTGCAACTGGGCCTGAATTTTGCCATGCTGGTGGTTGGGCCTCAGTTTTGCTAACCATCACTCTATTTGATGTTTGTGAGGAATCATCATGTGTTGCAGGAGACATGACCTCTTGGGGTTTGACTACATAATTCTTTTGCAGGGACACGTCAGTACTAATCTCATCAATTTTGAATGTACCAATTTCTGCTGGTGTTGCTGCCACGGCATGGGCAGCATTTGGCTGTAAATTTTTATTTACAGTCAAGGGAGTTTTTATCTCATAAATAACTAAGCCTTTATTTGACTCTTGCTGATGAAAGTCTTGACGAGCATCTACAAACTTTACATTTTTACCAACTTCTGTAGATTCCGTGTTATGTTTGACCAACGCAAGTTCTTCTTGCGCCAATTTATATTCATTTTTAGAACTTGTTTCTATTGGCAGCGGCTTTTTATTTGCATCTGAGTGATCTGTGTTTAAAATTTTAGTTTGATTTTCGTCCATTGCCAACGCACTGTGATAAGTTTCTTGGTTGCTCGGTTTACGAAGTTTTTTCGCCAAACCTGTGTCAGAGTTTGCATTAAATTTTGGCATCTCAGAATCAGTTAGATATTCCAATTGTCTTTTGTGATGTAGGGATTGATTTTGAGTAAATGCTTGTGCATCGGCTCTCATTGCCATGCCAGCTGTTTGAATTTTTTCATTTTTATCCGCGACATTTTTTGACTCTTGTTTCGCAATTGCAATGGTTTTATCGTCAGTGTCCTTTAACCCTACATCCTTGGAAAGTTTGAAGTCTACAGACGAGTTTTCCTTCCACGAATTCAAGTTGTCTTTGATTGGCGAGTTTGGTAAAGTTTGAGGTGTTTGATTGGAAGAGAACGAAACGTTTTTTTGATTTGCATCAGATGCGCTACTTTGTTTCAAACTAGATTCCACACCAGTTTGGGCATTTAAAACCTGATCCTTTGTATTGAAGCTGGAGACTTTATCTGGCGTTCTTTCTGGTTGGTGCTCTTTACTGAATTGATTGACACGAGTGAGTTCCAGTAGCTTGAGCACTGAAGTTTCATCAACATCTGACATAGTTTCTTTTTCTAAATTACCCTGCAAACTTGTTTTATATTGGGTCAACAACTCATCCTGAATCAAGCGACGCGCTTCTTTTGCCATGGCCTCCTGGGAAATCTTTATGTGTAGTTCACTTTGGAGAGCAGCGATTTTGTCGCTGCAAGCAATTATTTTCTCGCTGTGCTGATCCCACAGACTTATACACTCGGCTCCTGATGCACATCTATCTTTTATTGCATTAAGTTCTGTCTGTAAGGATTCCTTAATTTGTATTTCCTGTTGCAGTTTCTCTTGAGCAAGAATTCGATTTGTTCTAATCAAAGACTCACTAAATAGAGCTTTGATCTCCGCCCACCTCATGTCCTCTGCATCATTCAGTAACGACTTGCACGTGTCACTGATTGATGAGTCTCGGTGTGAGGTGAGAAAAATCTCTGTGGGTGTCAAAGTACGACTTCGATATGCTGCTTGATTGCTGCTAACTGCGGTTTCAACGTTTAAAGTCAGACTTGACTTTCTCTTTTCACTATTATTTCTGTCTGTCGGAAGCGTGGGGGTGAATAGCTCTTCATCCTCCTGACCACAAACTAAATCTATTCCATCAGGGGTCAACGTAGAAAGCACGGTTTCCACGTCTGCACTTTCAGCTTTGCGCAGCTGTACTGAAAGTGATTGGCGAGTTCCTTTTGCTTGAGCCTCCAGCTGATGGCAGTCTGCGATTTTGGTTTTCAAATTTTCTATCCTCTCCTTAGTGCATTCTAGAGCTTGACTGATTGAACTCTTTGCTTCGACGTCGAGTTTTGGATCTGTGAGAGCCAGCTCAAAATTTTGTGATTTTTTCATTGCTGTTTCAAGTTTATTTTGAGCTGTCAATCGATATCTTCTGATGAACTGTTCTCTTTGACAGCTTTGTCTCATTGCTGAGAGCGCACAGGAGTGAAATCTTTCGCTAATAAAGCTTCCCTTTGAGTTTAAACATTCGTGACTACGAACTGGCACAATACCAATTGCCATGTCCCCAGTTTTTCCATTGATACTTTTATTTGCTGAATTAGACATGTTAGACCAGGGGGAAAAGAATATAGCTGGTGGTTCCAGTTTTAATACCTGTTTGTCATCTGCTTTTGTTGTTTCAAGTGCAGTCGTCAAATGTCTGGAGGCTTGAGTTGCACTGCACTTGGATTGCTCTTTCAAGATTGCTTCGTAGTTACAAAAAGAAGATGGTGGTTCATCCTCGATATCTGAAAAAGGATGTATCATAAATGGTTTTTATTATTTTTTGGTAATTATGAACATATGTTCAAAAGGTTCGGAGTTTATTGTTTGTCTGGGTTGGTAAGTGATTAAAGTAATGCTTTTTCCATCTAGACCGGACCATCCAATCAGGTATCAAGTAAACTAATAAAAGGCCACCATCTGAGTCTCGAAACGAGGCGCTGGGATTATCTACTGCTTATTGAGGCTTGTTTTAGAGGAATGCTGATAAGAAGCAATAGCGGATGAAGAAAAAAAAGAAGAAAAATTGGTTTTGGTTGGTATCAAATTACTTAAAATTATTAATAATTTTGTAATTGTAGTTACCAAAATATTCCTGTTGTGTTGCACCTTCCTTCCTACAAGTTTTTTCTTTGATTTTGCTTATGACATCAGTATTCTTTTCTAAAAAAAATTGTATAATACAGCTAACAACCATGATCTTATGGATATCGTCTAATATTTTATTTCAATGTAAATGAAGATTTTACATACTGATAGTAGATATGTTCTTTTCTTGAGCAGCAAAACATTTTTCTAAACGGTGTTTATTTGGGAAAATGTCTTCAGCATTGCTTCCGGGAGTGGTTGATATCTGAAAAAAATGTTAATGCAGCAGACGAGTACACGCTTTCTTATCAGAAAAAGGAGTTGCCAAGTTTTCCTATAACCATTTTTGACGACAAGGGCGTAGCCTGGAGAAGGTAAAACTTATGATGATGATTGGCTGAGCTTGATTCAATTGGAGAACTATCTCCATGTTGGCCATCAAACTTGACTACTTCTACAGTGGCATAAGCTGTTACAAGTCATGGTGAGTAAATTATTTTGTTAGCTTCAAAAGTTGTTCCGTAAAGAAGTTACTAGCACATTCAACGCCACTGGTCTGCTGCATGGACTGAAGTAGCAGCTAGTTTTCAATAATTGTTGTTTCATAGCCAAGTTGTGAACGAGCTTCATGAAACTTCATTAGTTTGTTTAGTTTTAATGCACAACTCTAGTGATATATGGTACATTGAGGAGTGCAAGTAAGTTGAATCATGTTTTGGATGCTCAATCTTGTGGTAGATTTTGGTGCATGCCAGTAGTTAACTGCTTGTTTGCTATCAAAACACCAACACAAGTGAGCTAGAATTCTACATCCAGCATTTGTAAAAGTGCTGTGCCGGTAGAATGCCTTACTGTGCCGGTAGCAAAGCTTGCAAGGGGCCAATCTTTGCCCCTGCAGGGCCGGTAGTGACCCCTGATCGACCCGGCATGGGGATACTGGGCCGGTACAAGATGGCCGCCTTAGCTGAGATTTCCAAAACCACCTAAGAGCTTACTCTATCCCTGGAGCCAGAAGTAACCTTCCTTGGATTGCGAAATATATCAACCACAGGCTAGGTATAGCCTCGTGACCCTATGGAGCCTGTGATTGGGCAATGGAGATAGGACTCTGCCCTTTAGCCACTTGGCACCTTTAACCTTGTTCCACTGTATGATTTGTTAACTATTTATATATCCACTATTATTGGTCTATTTACTTCCTGTGCATGCATTCTTGTGTATAATATGTAAATAACTTCCTGCCAGCCTGCCTATATAATTACTAGAGTTCATGTGTTTCTTTCTTTGCATTCATCCACCCATGTCTTGCCAATCACCCTAGTGGAAAACCACCCTAGGACTTTGGTACTGATGAATTAAGCCATTATTCAAGCTAACACTCTGTGTAGTTTGTCTGAGCCATGGGCTCTGTGCTTGCTAACTGATCCAGCAGTAGCTGATCACTAGTTGTCACTGTCATACTGGCACATTGTCCCCTCTGGAGAGGGGTACAATACTTGAGATTATTGAAATTTTGTGGAAACCATTACAATATATGGAGTCACTCGTTGCAGCTGCAGTTGAAAGCAATAAAAATGAGTCAATCTCTACCAACAACATACCGCAGCTGGTGGTCTGCCTAATATCCCAGCTGGGAAGCATTCTTGAATGTTTATCATTTTTGGCTCTTGTCTCCCTTTTTCAGTCATAGCATATAGACAGCCAGTTTCTTTCTTAGGTGGGCATGTCTGTTGTACCTCATTGGTTTCTGTTTTTAGCGTATCCACTGAACTGAACCAGGAAATCAAACTTACATATGCATGTAATACAGTGTTGCAATAATAAGTGTTATTATAAATACTTTAGCTTTACCAGTGGTCTTTGCAGTTAGCTCGCCTTCGTTTTGCGTATCGCTCATTAGTCCATGACTTTCGACCAACTTTAGATACACCACTGTGGTACTTGGAAGGGGGCAGATGGTGCGCAATTTTTTTGTTACATTTTGTTGTTGGCAGCTTACACGCAGCAGCAGGCTTACTGCATTTTAACCGAGCTTCTCTTCCTGCATCACTCAGTGTGGTTTCTGTTAGAAAAGAAATCGAGAAGCCGGGTAAAAAATTCAAGATGTCAGCCAGCATCACCAAACAATTTGGAACCTTTTGGCTGAGCACTTGTGGAATTTACCAATAGACCGGTCAGTCATTTGATAAAACTCACCTCTGTGGGTGGTCTGCTCATCTGTCTGAGGTAAAGCTGTGGGTGGTCTAGCCAGAGCTACATTTTGACCAACACACCCAGTTGTCTGGCAGGATATCTCACCTATTCTGCGCCCATTCATCAGCTCTTTACTCCGGGCAAAACATTCTGTATGTTCTTTCTAAAACATACAAAAGCGCAAACTATACAAACTCATGCTGTAATGATTTAACAGTTTTGATTTTTCAAAGCTGAGCTTGTCTTTCTTTGTTTGTAAAACATGAACAAATGCTTTTTCTGACGATCATTTTAGTTGTCATTGGAAGCAGTTACAAACGTGTTTTGTAGGTATATGTAGATTTCTAGGCCAATAACTGTTGTATAGTCACAGACCTGAGGGATTTGTTTCACTTGATGACACATATTCTCTTGAGTAACCTGTTTTGGACACTCAGCTGCACTACTGAAAGGTTGCTGCTGGTATTGGTACTGTTCGATGTCGCCTGGTTGCGCATGTTCAGCTGGGTACTACAATCAGAAGTTAGGCTGCAAGAGTACTATAGCATCTACTTGGCTGTCTCTCACTTATTGCCATATCACTAGTTCTCTAATTTTATAATTTATCTATAAAGTGTCACAAAAATAATGTTTTTTAGCTGCTAATTTGGAAATCAAAGCAGAAGCATCAGAGTTTGATGGACAACTTAGCTCGGGTTTATATACACTAACCGGCTGCTGACAGCGTGTTGGGTTTTGTCTGGCAGACTTGTCATACCCTGGGGTGGATACATTATGTCCACAGTACTTATGTCCATTTGTCCCTCTGTGATCCAGTAATCCTCCCATTTTAGAATCTGTGTGCCGGTTAGAAAAATATACCATATTTAGAGAACAGAGGTATAAAAATAAGTATTGTGGATTATGAAACATCGACACAAGAGAGCAGTCAGTTATTAATGAAAAGTAGGGATACAAGGCATGCTTGGTTTACCATTGCACTTGTTGGTGGAGCTAGCATGGGTTAACCCTGATTGCCAGCTGGTGTCCATGGGTTGGTGAGTCCTCCATCCACCAGTTACTTGAGGTGCTGCCCTCTGTCGGTCTGAGTGTAGTTCTGGTCTTTGCTCCAAACTAACAGTAGGCAAGGCAGCACCTACAAACCAGACAAGCCTGCTCTTTTGGCTGGTATTTGATAAAACTGATTAGTACCATCTAGGAGACAAGTTCTAGTAACACAACTAAAAATTTAACTGCCTACGATTCAAGATTAGTCCAAACCCATACTGAGAAACCTGGTACACTGTCAAGAGCAGTATCAAATCTACATGTATATACCGACCAACAGCAAGAACAATTGAAACATTCAGGAATAATTCAAATAGTTTTACCTCCACATACAGTCCCTTGTGTGAGTCTAGGTGCGTTGTATGTCTCATTCATGCAACTTGGTGGCAGCACCCAATGTTTGGTTGAAACCGTTCTAGAGTCAGCAGTCGACTGTTTCCATACGGCGTAACCGCTATCAGGTGTACAACGACCCTCTGATAGTCTCGGTTTGACTTGCCTTGACACCGCTCTAGGGACCAAATAAATACAATCATAGCTTGTCAGTTTCAGCTACTATAGAGTGAGAGTACTATTGCGGGCACTAACTAGCTGAGTTACCTACTTGTTGAAACCAGAGCGTTTGTTATCTCCGGCTAATACTTTGTTGTGTGACGTCATCGGACAGGCTGTCATGACTTTCTTTTTTTCGGCACATTTTTCTGGTACGTATTTATAATTTAACTGTTTTTTGTTATCCAGTCTACCCTTTAAAAAACAACCATCAGGCTCCACTGTGCTAAAATTTTAGACACAAAGTATGATAATAACGTAAAAAGACAAGTCACCAAGAAGTTGAAAGTTTCATAGTTTATAGAGAGTGTCAACAGGGAAAGCTTTAGCTGACTGTGCCTGGGAGGTAATTGTTGGTGAAATCTGATGTAGCGGGTGACCCATGAAATGTATTGTTTAGCTTATTACTATACTGTTCACACTTACTAAGTTGGCTAACCATACTTACTTGTGGTAAGTTTTGGCCTCCGCATAGTTAGCAGGCTGACAGTCGACTTGGAATGTTGACTGGAAGGCAGCATGTCTTCCCTTTGACATCCTGCATTCATTCGTTTGAGGGTCAACATCTGCAGGAGCCTGCTGTAGTACAGTGACTCAACAAAATTAACCAGATAACAAATAAATGTCAGGATTTAAAGCTGAAATTTAAAGCCTTTTTGTGTAAATAATTCATAAATTTTAACTATTTTTGGTAAGATGGAAGGCGGGTTGTCAAAGCAACTGAAAGGTATATTTTCATCTGCAAAGTGTTTTTATGTATTTTACAGCCTTAGAAACTAAATTATTTTGAGGTGGTAAGCGCATTGTGGGAAGTTGTCTTCTATTTTGCCTCCACCATTGATGACATATTGCTAGCAACTAAATATAAGGTGCAGTTACATTTGCCATACGGTGGCTACTGTTAACACCCCAATTATACCCACAGTCAACGCCTAAAAGCACGTTTTTGAGCTGTTATTTCTCTTTTGTTGTTATCTATGTGTATCAGAGGTGAGTCTCAAGTGTGAGGTTACCAATTGTACTTGTCAGCTAGGGGTGTCACCAAATTAAAGACCGTCGAAAAAACAAATGAAGGCATGGAAAGGTTCATCCACTCATGAGATCACATCTGAGACAACACACAACGCATTGAACAGGCACGTCTCACAGCCTTCTAGAAGAAATCACTAGTTTCAAAGCTACTAATGGTGTAAAAATAAATACAATTTAAATTTTTTTTCATTACTTATGCTCATGGCACGTAGATTTCACTAACCAAACAGTTGGCAGCGCTCTCCTGTGTTGTGTAATTGTTTGGCTGGCATTGACAAGGCGGTAGCATCTGAGCAGGTCGTCGCGTTGATTGAGGACAGGGGATGTGTCTAGACTGCTCCCTCTGCCAAGCCTTACAAAAACAGCAATTTGCCTTTTTTACTGCTACCAACGATGAACCAAACCACTTGGTATATCTAGTATAGCTCACTTACATTACATAACACGCTTTGCTGGGTTTCATATTGCTTATGTAAGTATTTTTCTTTCAAGCTTTTCATTTTACAAGATGCCTTTAGACCTTTTTTTTGTGCATTCTTATATCTGGATCTGAAGTAGTAGAAGTTAGAGAGAGCCTCTTGTTTTGTGTAAATAAATGTTTCATCTGTGAAATATACATGAAATTTATAAAGTGTAACATAAACATAGTCAAATACAGTTGTGCAGCGATATTAGTGTTTTTTTTGGGACTAAAAATTTAGTTTGAAAAGTTTCGATTTTGCACATAATAGTTACAGTAACAGTTCTCTTCAACAAACTGAATAAATTTAGTTCGGTGATGTTTTTTTCACTATAATGCAGAAAGCAAGTCCAATCTAATAAAAATTGTAGTTGGTAAAAATTAACTAATCAAAACATACATATAATCACATGAAAGTGGAAACAGTATTCTGCTAGAATTTTGTGAACAACATCTGTAAACACCAAGCTTTGCGGACACCTGAATGATTAGAAGTGCATCTGTTGTTCAGAGGCACCCTCTTGCCTAAGTAAGACCAATGACAGCGCTTGCTATCAATGCTACAGCAGTTAGCATTGCCAGAACACCAGTAATTACTTGGCAAGGCCATGGACCCCTGTTAATCCAGTATAGAGATGCCAGGGCCGGTCATGGACTCCTGATCATCCAGGTTAGGATCACTGGGCCAGGGTTTGTAACATTGGCTGGCAGGAAGAGAAGAGCTTAGCCCAGGATCCTAAAGATAGCTGTAGTACCCCGGAAGGATGAATCTAGGACATAGCTACCTCCAGAACCATAAATGCCAGGCTAAGAAAAGCCCAGGAACCTAAAGGGAGATGGGACAGCATACTTACAGACAATGCACCTACTAGCTCCGCCCCTTTACCTTGGGAGCTCAACACCTTTACCTTTATTCTTATTCGCTACTAATTACACCCGTGTATGTTATTCACTTATATTACTTCCTGTCTGCGCTATTGGCTACATTGTTATCTAGGTCAATAGCTTCTTGTGCTCCAGTTTATAAAAGGCTGGGTTTTGCTTATATTTATTGCATTTATACCATCGTGTCTACTCTTGCCACTTCACTCTAGCAGACTACCTTCCTAGAGCAGTATAGAATACAATAAATGTATTTGTATTCAAGCAATCAGACTAGTCTGTCTGAGCCTCAGGCTCTGCCTGCTAGTTGTTAAAGTCACTTAGACAAATGGCACTGGACATACCGGCGGTCTCCCCTCTGGAGAGAAGTGGAGCATTTGAGAATTGTGGTATTTTGTGATGCCGGACCAAAATCTGCTACAATAATATCTCCATACCTACCTGAAGGTTGAGGGTCGTTCTGTAATGGTATTGCTTCCAAGGCCTCTCTTTGTTGAGACCTGCTCAAGTTTTCATTTCCTGGCGTTGTACAGTCCATATTTGTGGGTTTTTCAATTTATCGCAAGCCAAATTTTTCAGTAAAATAATCTGAAACCATGATAAAACTCTGAAGCGCTTAGCCAAAGCCAGCCTACTTACTAAATGAAGAAAGCTGTTTAACAAAAAGTGCCACCGACCTTGTTCACAGCTTTATGTTTATGCTAAGTTCTTTCTATTCATAATCTTACACTTGACTCCTTTAGTTGTTCTACTAGCCAGTGGGTTATGCTAGACCATGTAAAGCTATTCAACAATCAAACCTTAGCAGTAAATGTATAATATAGGTGAAGGGCAAAAGTTGCCATGTTATTTAGGTTCAATACCTGCGATGAATGGTTTGTATCGCCCCGAGTTCAAACTTTTCTCAAAACTCAATTGCGTTAGAGATAAGTTGTAATATTTTTTGCTTCTTTGAGGAAGCATATGTAGCTGATATTGCTGTAGCAAACTGTGTGAAGCTCAAATAATACTTGAAAACTAAAGAATTGCTTTAAAAAAACGAAACGGAATTTCTTATTATTTTCACCAAGTTATACAGGCGAAATTTCTGCATTAATCATATTTATGTTTTTGGGCAAGAGAACAAACACAAACATCTGTGGTTGTCTTTTTTTGTAGATAAATGAAACCATTAGATCTCTCATTATTCGGAAGATTTTTTTTAATATTCATGGATTCATAAAATTCAGCAATGGAGTTGCACAAAAAATGACTTTAGCAGTTAGTTGTTTCATCTGACAGCAAACTTATCTTCTAGAGTTCTGTAAGTCTAACCAAGTGTTGGACTTGATACATTAAAACCTACCGGCAAACGTTAAATCATAAATAAGTCCTCAATCGTTGGCATATTAATAATTCTTATTTGTACTGCCCTTTTTTAGTAGAATTTTCTGGAAACATTACGTATTGAAGTAAGTTTGAGATTGCGCTAAACCTGCAGACATTGGGTACACCATTGAGGTGCTTCTGCGTGCTGTAGTTAGCACAAGGGCTACCTGCACGTTCTCTCCTGAGAAGGACTAGAGATAAGACGTGTATGAGCAGGGCTGTCAGACTGCTTGCGTAGCTAGTAAATAAGCCCTGCTAGATCTATGCCAGCTAGTAGTAGTCACAAACAAGTTGATATAACCATGTCTGGATAAGGTTGCCAAACGAGAGTGCTTAGGATTTGAAAGCAAAGCACTTGCCTACTGGGAAGCAGAATAAGAGTGAATGGGCAATTTCTTTGCATTTAGGTGCAGAACTGGCGATTTATTGCGATATTACTCTTGGGACAAAAGGTAGACGATTTTTGTTAGTTAGATAGGAAAATAACATGGGCTACGCCTCAAAATAGGCAGCTCTGCACCTACCTCTTTCTTTGCCAGTTATTCTAAACCATCAGCATCGAGTGTTGTTCAGTATTATCAGGTTGGAATAGATTCTTTGGTTTGGTTTGTTATAATACAGTTGTTGTCGCATACAATACGGCCCAGAATTGATATTGCGTCATAACTCTACTACTACCTTGCCACTTGATGCCCCCCTAGTGCAGTGATCTGGCCAAAAGTTACATGAAAAAAATAAAAATTCTTCTTAATTTTGATTACTATCCTTTTTCCTGTGATAAACATCATGAATATTCCTTAAAGGTGAAATTTTATTGATGCCGCTGTCCTAAACAACAAATATTTGCTCATAATTGAAAGTAAGTTGTGATACAGAGGCAGCTGGTGTTTATTTTATTATTACCTTTTGTAGGAATGGATACAACCCACTTTTACAGCTCACTTTCTGCATTTTTAAATGTTTGACATGCTGAGCATACCTTGATAATAGCACAAGGTTTTCCAAAGCAAAACTTCAAAACTCTCAAACATGTTGGCAGCAATCATGGTTTAAGTTTATTATGTATTGACTCCACAAATTATGCAAGCATGAGCGACTCTGGAATACTTCCCGATGGAGGTTACTTGAACAACTCTGGAATACTTCCCGATGGAGGTTACTTGAACAACTCTGGAATACCTCCCGATGGAGGTTACTTGAACAACTCTGAAATACCTCCCGATGGAGGTTACTTGAACAATTCTGGAATACTTCCCGATGGAGGTTACTTGAACAACTCTGGAATACTTCCCGATGGAGGTTACTTGAACAACTCTGAAATACCTCCCGATGGAGGTTACTTGAACAATTCTGGAATACTTCCCGATGGAGGTTACATGAACACCACAAGAGATCCATGTGCCTCAACTACTCAGCAAGAAGACGGGAGTTTACCAAATAACAACACATCCTGCGAGTAAGTTTCTGAAACAGTGATAAACAATCTTGACTGAAAAACAACGAGATAGCCTTTTCAAATCAGGCTCGGAACATTAAAAATTATATCATGGTGTAGAGTGATATCTTGCAGTGACGATACCGGTACACCTTTTTGTCTCACACTGATAGTTGCTGAGAAAATGGGTTTTGAAAATTACACTCTGCGCCCCAAAATTACTTTGTTTTAGTTCTCGCAGTGGATAGTTTTATGCCGATGTTGTCAACAGGACTAGCAATAATACCATCTGGTCAAGGAATTGGAGCAAAATGAAATTGGTCATGTCATAACAAGAATAAACGTTCAAATGGAATTTAATATTGGCAATAGTGTAAAACTCTGTTAAACATGGTTACCACAAAGGGTGACAAATAATTGAAATATATAGGAATATTCCCGCTGTGTGAAATCAGTGACGCATAACCATGCGAGCGTCACAATTCAGTGATAGCTAGCTCATTATAATGTATACAAAAAATCAAGTTTACATTTGGAAAGGGCTGCTGTTAAATCTATTTTTATACCTTCAGATGTGAATGATCTCTAATAAATAATACACCAATAGGTTGGCAAGATTATAGAGCGGCAATATAACATGAACCAACACTACAAGGGCCCACGGCGAACTGGGATATTGCTGGTCTACAACCCGTCTACAATACAGTTTCAAAATAATTGTTTTCAAGCCCACAGCAATGTAACCAATACAATGATTGGCTAAACTTGTTTGGCAAAGTGTCTCCTAATCAACCCTTTAAAAATTGTGTTTCTGGCAGCCTGTGGTCCCAAGCTATTGAAGATTTAGTGACTCAGGAAAATTGGAAAAACCGCGTGGGACAAATTTACATATCTATCGATGCTTTGCCCAGCTACTTTAGCCTGTCAGGGTAGCTAGCATACACTAAACCAAGATTAATGTTTTATAGTTACGGCTGGGTTGTAGACTCTTCATGGCAAAAGCCAACCAATGCTGTTCGGCCCCCGAGGTTTGCCATTCCTAACGTACATCAGTAAGTGATTGTCGGTGTCTAGTGTGGAGCGTATGATTATACAGTGCATTGCTCTACACGAGTCTATAAGCTTATTCAAAGCTGCCTAAGCACATGTTGCAGGCAGCACTACCTAAGAGGAGAGAATCCCCAAGCTCCATGCAGACCACCTGCGCCTTCTCAACTCAGTCGCTCTCCGAGACGTCTTGGAGCACCAGTGCAAAGCACCAAACTGGAAGAGCTGTGCAAGTTTTCAGTTGTCTGTCATCATTCAGCTGAAAATAGTAGAGCCTCCTCTCTCGCTAGCATAAACACAGGCCGATCGAGAAATGGAAGTACGAATGCGCCAAGACCTGAAAAGCTCAATGCAGGTTGGTAGAGTCTTATTATCACAAAGACTACCGTATAAAATAAAATAAAACATCCTGGTCGGTTTAGTTAGTTGGCGTTAGAAGACACCCTGGCTATGTCTGCAGTAATAGTTGTGTTTAGTTAGTTGGCGTTAGAAGACACCCTGGCTATGTCTGCAGCAATAGTTGTGTTTAGTTAGTTGGCGTTAGAAGACACCCTGGCTATGTCTGCAGTAATAGTTGTGTTTAGTTAGTTGGCGTTAGAAGACACCCTGGCTATGTCTGCAGCAATAGTTGTGTCACAGCAATTCATTAACAGTTAACAGTTACTCAGAGGTTCTACATTCTGAGCACTTCCAATGTGCTTTCATTGGTCAGTTCTTATAAGTTTTTACAAATTGCAAGATGGACATTATTTAGAAACGGGAAATATCTCGCAACTCACTACAAAGCTAGCAATAAACACTCCTGGTACTCTTTCAAACAGGTTTATCCCTTTTGAAAAACAACACTCTTAATCTTGAATCTATACCAACAAATTAATTATATAGCATACTCTTATAAAAAATATTATTATTATAATTACTATTTATTATGAAAATTAAAGGTCAAATGCTGTTATTTTTATTAGCTCTTCAATCTTATAGAGAAATGCAACTTGTCACATGGCCAATATTGCTGCGAGTCATACAAAGTGAGCTGCTAGTTGGTACTAGTGGTATTTTATTTGGAAGTAGAGGTTTTATATTGTGGAATAGGTGGTGACCTTTTCCAGACAAAATCACATAAAATAGGTAATACGCTTGTTTTGAAGTCGGCTGTTGTAGAACAGCAGTCACAAAACATAATTCTGCGAAACCTCTAGGTTTTTTTCAGAAGAATTTAATTGTAGATTGAAATATATTTTGTTTGTTGATCAAATCTTGACATATATTTCAGGTTGCATTACATCATCGCAAAATGTGATGAAAAAAGACCAAAGTTAAACGGAAGTTGACTTTGATACACAACAAAAAAAGAAAAATAAATAAACTCAAATTTACTCTAGAGTGTGGAAAGCTTTCCCGTTGCATCGATCAACAATATTTTCCATGTCATAAAGATTGTAAACTGTGCACAAAGAAATATACTATTATATACTCAATAAAATTAGAGACTCGGTCTTAAATTATTGTTGTAAACAAGTCAAAACAAATTTTGTTTACTCATTTGTGGAGCAACTTACTAGGAAGGTACGTATGCTCTCACATGCATATCCATAACTTTCAAATTTTAGCTGGCCATGCTCAATGCACGTGGAAAAGATTTTAACTGTTCATATTTTAAGCTACTTGATGCGGATTGGAAGAGATAGACAAACAGACAGACACAATGCGGTAGATCAGTTTATAAAAAAAACCAATTAAAGTAGCGGAAACTTCAACAAAAAATGAAACAACCACTGCTGAGAAATCTTGTATTCGTATGTAAGAGTTATGTTTGGTTTTTAGTTGGAAACATTGAGTAGGTTCTAACAGTTTTTTCCCACATCTTTTCAACTAAAATTTCCAATAATATTGTAGTTATCATCAGTGAAATTTCCACATTTAATATCGGTAAGCGTAAGAGGTCAAAGTGTGAAGGTATCTGCCATTCTTATCAATTTTCATACTCGGTTGGGTTCTGCTATCATGTTGAACTACTTAAAAGAAATCTAACTTCGAAAGCAGCTCTTAAACATTGACAGGGCTATAAAATCTTTCTTTATCAGGTACATTTCTTTGCATGATAAAAAGTAGTATTTTTGTTCTTTATCTACCTCATAAAAGCATCAAAACAAAGAAAAAAATACATGCCACACCAAATGTGCTCAGATTTGAATTATACTTTAACGTCTCTAAAATTTCTTACCTCTTAGTTAAAATTGTTATGACATCATTATTGCAGGAATGATTGTACATATTTGACTTATGCATAAATATTGATGCGGACTGGAAGTTTCATAGCGCAGAAAAATACAAGACGTGTATTTGCTATATTTCTATATTTAAAGGCAAACCTATAGTTTTGATTACTTGCTAGTGATTATCATCCGATTACTAGAAAGTGATTTAAAATTTAGACTTTCCTTTAAATAAATAGTTATTGCAAATATGAGTTTTGTAATTTTCTATATTTGACTCAGCTGCTTTTTCTGCAAAATTTACCATTTTATTTTACTTGATCAATACTAAAAAATTGCATGCGATTCCTGCAGTTGTATTTTAGTGGTGCCGACCCTACTACACGTATTTATTGTGGTGTATCAGTTATAGAACATGAGAAAACATCTGCTTAAAGTAGCATTCGAATAACTCTTCCGGTACGCAAACCAAATTTTGAAAACTTGCTTGCTCTTTCTTGGCCGCTAAAAACGTGGTTCTGAGATTGGAATTTTGATAGAATAACAATATGTAATTGCTACAAGTAGAATTTTTTTAACAAATTTAACAGCTGTCTTTGTATTATCAGTGGTATTGCATAGTGTTTTACTTCTTTCAATAAAACTGCACCCATAGGTTCTTATGACACACGTTGGTATATTCAGCTGATCATTCACCGCTACGGTAACTGTTATTACAGCGCAATACGATTGTATTTGCTTTCGGTAGTTTTTGTTTTTTTTGGGAATTGTCGGCAGTATTTTTTCAGGAATTCTACAATACACAGTCAATGGATGGTTTGCATTGCAGATTTCCCTAAGCATTGGTAAGTGCATTCCTGTCATTACATACATACTCAGCAAGGCTTGTTGACTGATGCGAGAATGAGAGACATTTTTTATTGAACATTACATGTTTGTTGTCAATAGCTGCTGCTGGTTTCAATTGGTTACATGTGAGACCGCCTCCAGACGTACTTTGTGATTGACAACTTATTTATTCCAGTGAGAACGCTTCTCTAGCCTTAGCTCCATTTGTATGTTTAGAAGGTGGAAACATGCGTGATGCTCAACACACCCATAATGGTACCTCGAGTAAGGGTTAAAAAGAAGGTCTACAAACGTTGGAATAATTGCTCATCAGAGTCACAGCGCAACAACAACGATGTTCAACTTGGTGCAAGAGCGCAAGAGCCAAATCAAAGCCAAGTTTCTGTGCTACAGAAATCTGTGTGGACCGATGATGACTATATCTCACTATGTCCCAGCGAAACCGAAACGTAAGGAGATGTAGTAATTTATTTTATATAGCTAGTCCGAATTTAAATCCTTCGTCATGAAGTTGAACTTTGTTTGATCTTTTGTGATTATTGCTTCCTATACTCCCAATTTTAGTGGAAATTGAAAAAGAAAAGATTATTGGCTGTCATCAGTGGAAGTAAACTTTTTAAACAGATATTCAAAGTTTAATCTAGTGTTTAGTTACTAACGATGGCAATGATAACATACAATATTATTGATTATTAAAAGCTTGGGCAGACAAATCCCTAGTTGAATGTCACAACTCTTACTAGGCCAATCCTCGGGGATCATTGTGTGAGCTCACCCCACTTGGTGTCGTCCACTTCTTGCTTTAACTTGCACTAGGAGTTGTCTTCTCAATTGGTGGACAACTCTGTAGTTGACTAAATTATATAAAAATTATATCACACATGTAGCTTCTCCACATGGTAATCTGGTGGTACAGTGAAGCTAGCATTCTTATAAAGAAAGTATGCTGAAAAGCTAGTTGATTTGGTCATTATTGTAAATAATTAAAAAAATTTGTAAAAGAGCAAATATGGTGATGCATTGATTTTTACTTCAGCAGCCTAAGCATTCAACACGGTAAAGCACTCCTAATTAGTGAAAGATTATGTCACATTTGCTCTCAACTCAAAATTATTGTATTTCAGACACTTACTTGGTTTTTTGTTTGAATTTTGTAGGTACAGGCAAATGGACTTTACCCCTACAAAGCTGTGTCAACAACGGTGTCCTAGGCAACCCGAAACCCCACAGTCTCAGGTTAAAGTTCGGTAAGTGAAACCGTAAAATCTAGTTGTTGAAACATTATCATAGCATTGTCAGATAAATGCCAGCTGAATGAACAAATAGCAGCTCAAGAATATAAAACTTTGATTTATTAAAATAATGGCTAGGGTTGGTGATTGTTTGTCGAATGAGTAAAGATTATAGCCTTTGTCACACTTCTGAGAGGTTATATGCTGGTTGGTCGTTGAATGCATCAAAAACAGTGCTAACTGATTATGTGAACGGAAAAGAACTATGTAAAACAAAAATTATAAAAAAGTGGACCAATTATTACTGCTGAAAATGTGTTGGCCATCAACAATGAAAATGGATGAAAGTTGAACAGTAGAGCAATAGTTATACGGTGAAAACCTGTGTACCATATTTATGAATCATAAAAAAATTACAATTAAAAATACGCTTGTAAAAAGCAACTTGATTTGCTGTTCAAGTCCACCAATAAGGAACCAAATAGTATTATAGTACACCTGGTGTCCTTCAATGTCTGTGATTTACTGACAATGTAACACAGGTGTGTCCATGGAGAGACTCGACGGCCCAGGAGGTTATTAAGCCGTGATTCAGATCAATCTGGAAACATCAGCGATTCAGTGAGCTCTCAGCAAAGCAAATTCATTTACCAACATGGAAACCGCTCCGTGAGCCAAGAGACTCTTGCAGGAGTATTTGAGACGCAAGCCTCTCAAAGCTCAACTTCTGAGGATATTTCAAATGGTGAGTGTGGTATTGTAACAGTACACAGGGTGGTATTGTAATAGTACACAGGGTGGCATTGCAATGGTTCACAGGATGGTCCTGTAATGCCACACAAGGTGGTATTGTAAAGGCACACTGTGTGGTATTGTAAAGGCACACTGTGTGGTATTGTAAAGGCACACTGTGTGGTATTGTAACGGCGCACTGTGTGGTATTGTAAAGGCACACTGTGTGGTATTGTAAAGGCACACTGTGTGGTATTGTAAAGGCACACTGTGTGGTATTGTAAAGGCACACTGTGTGGTATTGTAAAGGCACACTGTGTGGTATTGTAAAGGCACACTGTGTAGTATTGCAATGGTACACAGGATGGTCCTGTAATGCCACACAAGGTGGTATTGTAAAGGCACACTGTGTGGTATTGTAAAGGCACACTGTGTGGTATTGTAAAGGCACACTGTGTGGTATTGTAAAGGCACACTGTGCGGTATCGTAACGGAACACTGTGTGGTATTGTAAAGACACACTGTGTGGTTTTGTAACGGCACACCGTGTGGTATTGTAAAGGCACACTGTGTGATGTTGCAATGGCAGAGAAATTAAGTTGTACCAAAAAATATGAACGATATTTTGCAGGTGGCTGTAGACGTCGTGTCCCTTTCAGTTTGAGGTAAGAGATCCATTTTTAAATCCACTTTTACCGATAACGTAGATAAAGCATGTCAACGTCAAATTATAAAAGTGTTGAAATGGTACAAAAGCAGTGTGTAAAATCTCAGTGATTGGTAGTCACATTCTATTTTTGGCAAACACGGCAGCTTCTGTCGGCAGTTTTTCCGTTTAGCGTTTTATGGTGTTCGCAAAAGTCTTGTTTTTAAATTTTTCGTGTAAAAGTCTCATGTGATGTTGGGTTGCCTATTCAGCAAGCAATGTTATTTAGCTGTAGATTCTCCATACTCCATTTTAAAGCATGTAAAACAGCCAATTAAGGGCGTCAGTTTAAAATGATTAACTAACTTTGTCATATTTAGCCTGTGCACCACACTTACTTTCATCTTACAAAGGTTAACGCACAAGGGAGGACCTCCAATTAATGTACCTGCACCTGCGTACCCAAAACTAAGTGAACAAATGCCACCTAAGAAATCAAATGAAACTTCAGCAACAAAACATGTAAACACTTTCTCAGGGGTAAGCACAACCTCTTCTAGCTCTAGGTCCTTCACGTCTGCCATGGTATTTAGTATGTGCCAGACTAACCATTAGAAGACTTTGGCTCCAAGGCTTCAATAACATTGTGTATATAAATATACAGTACTTTCTATCCAGACTTCAGCTAGTGTGTCTGAGTGAGTGGACACTGTCTGCTGACAACAGCTGCTCAGGGTCAGTGACTCTACAATGTAGATAGAACACTCAGGGTCACAATGCTGGAGCTGACTGAACAGTGCAGAAGTGATTTGTCGTTTAGTATGTGCACTGGGGTTCCTGTGACGAGCCGTGAGAGAGTTGGACTGTGAGGTTGCTGCTCCATTTGGGTCAAAGTCTTTCAGAGATGGAGTTACCATAAATAAACAGTCTGAACAGTTGCATAAGTAGAATGAAGCACCATTAAGAACATAAAACTACTCAATCGTTTCAGAGTTGGTATGGAGTTGTCTCTCATCTTGTGGTTACAAACGAGTCCAGCGTTTACATTCAATCCCGTATGGACATTGGAACTTCCAGAACCTCATGGTTTCGGAAAACTTGTCTTTGCCTAGGCTTAATCTTAATTTTTTAGGAAAAGTTGATGCAGTACAGAATTTTTTAGTGGTTTAACTATCCAATTATCAAATTTACTCGCTCTACAATTTGCCTCAACCAGAACTCTGCTCAAAATATTTTTAAATGCTCGAAATTATCCTGTTGAAAATTTCTCTTTAAACTAGGGTTTAGTTTTTTCTCAACAAGCAATAATTCTGGAGCTAAAAATCATTCAGCTCAACATGTGAAAATGATCAAATGTTTTCAAGTAATTAATTACATAATTTATTACTAACACTGCATAAATTACAGTCCCTGCACTAATGGTTATAAAACTGTGACATCCACACTTCTTAGCAGCAATATCGTCGAAACCTACAAAGTCATTTTCAAGTTGTTAGTTAAAAGAGGCAAATTGACATTTACTATTGCATTCAACAAACTAAGTACTAAAAACGATATAGCATTTATATGGCCTGTAGCACATCTGGTTTTACTAATGCTGATCAAATTCCTTTTTTTATATTGATATTGATAATTGGTCATATGCCCTGATGCACTGCCAAGTGGGAGAGAGTCCTCCTGTGTTATGGACCAGATACCGAGTTAAAGTCAGAATTTGAGAATTGTCTGAAAGCAATTTAATTTGGCAAAATACTGTTCCCAATAAAATTTCCTTCATCAAAAAAGTGTAGACATTGTGTTTTGCCATAAGCTTCCTGGGTATAATCCCCGTATAATCACTACAGTAGGCGGCTCGCTGCGTCAAAGCAAGCTGTCTAGATAAATTTTGGTATTTAAATTTTTTTAAAGGAAATTAAGACATAGCCAGTGCTAACAATGAGCTGCTTGGATTAACTTAGTTTGACTATTGGTTTGTTTTACTTGGACTATTTCTCTTGATCCACTCTTATTACTGCTTCAACTATAGATATGTCTAGTTATCATGTCTGCTCTTCACGTCATATAGTAGTACAGTACGCTTTGAAAGTTTTATTCATTGATGCATACTGCCTTATTATGAAATAAATCTGTTGCAGCGGTTTACTAGTTTGCCCAGAACTAACGAAGTGAGTCCTCACACTCAAGTCTCAAAGAACAGTGCTCATACTAACTCTGACATCACTCATAGACATGGCATCTGCGGAAGACCTAATAGTCCACAAAAGTTAAATGAGATTAGTAAACCAGACAACAAAGAACAATCTGGTAGCATTACAAGACCGGAGACAATTTATGGACCAGATAGCACCCATGGGCTAAAAAAATATCAAATGATACATAGTGCTGGTAAATTCCGAGGAAAAGTTCCTTTTAGTTCCTTCAAAGGATCTGGTCGTGGATCTCCTTTTGACTCCCTCCAAGGATCTGGCCGTGGACCTCCTTTTGACTCTCTCCAAGGATCTGGCCGTGAACTTCCTTTTGACTCCCTCCAAGGATCTGGCCGTAGACCTCCTGTTGACTCTCTCCAAGGACCTGGTCCTGGACATCATTGTGACTCTCTCCAAGCACCTGGACATAAATGCCCTTGTGACTTCCTCCCTGGACCTTGTAGTACACAACCTTCTGACTCTCTCCAAGGATCTGGTAGTAAAGAGCCTTTTGACCCTCTCCAAGGATCTGGTTGTGGACCTTCTTGTGACTCCCTCTCAGGACCTGGTAGTACAAAACCTTTTGGTTCCCTCCAAGGAGCTGGTTATGCACACCCTTTTGAATTCCTCCCAAGACCTGGTGGAGAGCAACCTAGTGACTCCTCGCATAGATTTGGTAATGATGACCCTTGTGACTCTTTTCAAAAGTCTAATGGTGAAAATCATTGTGTAGCATTTTGTAAAGCTGGAAATAGGCATTCTTGTGACCACCTTAAAAGTCCTGACGTCAATTTCCCATGTAGCTGCCTTCGTAAACTGAATGATGTATTTCCTAATGAGCCTTATGGTAACTCTAGTAATGAGCCCCTTCGTAGCCATAATGGTGAGTTTTCTTGTGAGCATCTCTGTAAATTATGCAATGAGTCAACTTGTAAGAGCCTGTGTAAATGTGGTGGTAATTTTTCTTGCAACCACTTTAATAAGGTGGATACTGAGCCCCCTTGTGATTGCCTTCATAGACCTTGTAGAGAGTTCTCCAATGATCTATCCCAAAAACCTACCAGAGAGGCTCCTAACAACTCACTCCAAAAAACTGATGATGAGCTAGTTAGTAACTCTTTTCACAGAACGATTTGTGAATTTCCTAGTGACACCCTCAAAAAAACTGATAGTGATCTTCCTGGTGTCTCACTCCACAGAGTGGGTAGTGAGTTTCCAAGTGACACCCTCCAAAGAACTGATAGTGAGCTTCCTGGCGACTCTCTACACAGAGCAGGGAGTGAGCTTCCTAGTGACACCCTCACAAGAGCCAGCAGCAAACTTCTTGGCGAATCTCTTCAAAAACCGTGCGTTGAGCAATCTTCCAACTCTCTTCCACAATCTGATAGCAAAGTTCATTACCTTAGAAAACATGGTAAGGATTTTCGTTGTGACGCTCTTCAAAAACCCGAGATTGAGCTTTGTTCCAAAAATTTTCAGAGACCTGATAGCAAAGTGTATTGTGACTCTCTTATAAAATATGGTGATGAACTTGCTAGTGACTGCCTCCAAAGACCTAATGGGGAGTTTCCTCGAAATTCAATACAAATTCCCAGGGTTGGTTTTTCGAGTGGCTTTCTTCAGAAACGTAGTGGTGAGTCACCTGGTGAAAGCACTCAAAACTTTAACAACATCAATAGACCTGATAACTTCCATTTGTCAAACGCTGTTGTTGCTGATGAAAGCCTTAGCAGGCCATTCAATGCTTATATAGCTGACAACGATCAAAGACTTGATAACATTTATAGACAGGAAAGCACTTTGAAGGCTGATAGCACTTTTGGACCAGATAGCATTTCTAGACCAGACAACAATCGCAGTCGGAACATTAATCATAGATCTAACGTAACTTATGGTTCTGGTAATATATATGGTCCAGAAAGCACTTTACAAACTGGGGACATTTGTAGACCAGACTGCAACCACAGACCAGACAGTGGCCGTAGACCAGACAGCAATCATAAACCAAGCAACACTTGTGGATCTGGTAACATTTACGGCTCAGAAGGCTCTTTAAAAACTCAGACCATGTGCAGACCAGAAAGTAACCATAGAACAGACAGTAGCCAAAGACCTAGTAACACTTCTTATGGATCTGGCAATAATTACGGCCCAGAAGGCACTTTAAAAACTCAGACCATGTGCAGACCAGAAAGTAACCATAGACCAGACAGTAGCCAAAGACCTAGTAACACTTCTTATGGATCTGGCAATAATTACGGCCCAGAAGGCACTTTAAAAACTCAGACCATGTGCAGACCAGAAAGTAACCATAGACCAGACAGTAGCCAAAGACCTAGTAACACTTCTTATGGATCTGGCAATAATTACGGCCCAGAAGGAACTTTAAAAACTCAGACCATGTGCAGACCAGAAAGTAACCATAGACCAGACAGTAGCCAAAGACCTAGTAACACTTCTTATGGATCTGGCAATAATTACGGCCCAGAAGGCACTTTAACAACTCAGGGCTGTCGTAGACCAAACAATAATCAAACAATGGAATCTGCACATCGATTTAACACTTCTCGGTCATATGGCACTTGCAGACCAGAGAGCAATCATAAACGTGGCAACATACAAACATTTCAGGATGAAACTCTTTGTAACCAAGTTTCAACGCCTGTGAGTTCAAATCAAATTATTAGCATACAGAGTGTCAGTAGCGGCCAAGACTTGTGCAATAAATTAGCTAGCAAAGTTAAAAGAGACGATAATGTCTGTAGTACAGGACCAGAAGAGACAGTGGACACTGAAATTTGTAAAGTTATCAGCCATCTCAAAACTCAGGTGAGCAATTAAAATAATTATATTTAGAAAGAGCTTGAAACCTTATTGCATACTAAACGGTGCTACCAGATTTATGAGAAATTTTTTCATTCCAGTCGCATGTTGTATGCGAGGTGTAAACTTGAATTAAAATTGCAGACTGGAGCCATTTGTAGCACGCTAATATACACTTGCAGACTTTTGGTTTCTCATTTTTTAACAAACTACCAATTCTGCTTTGAAATTTTTGATTTTACCAAAACATTCTCAGCAAGACTTCTACTTATGTACATTGGTAGCTCTTTTACACTTTTCACAAATCACTAAATAATTTTCAAGAATTTTTTTTAGTGTAAGCCTGAGTCAAAGTTGGTGTTAGAGTTTAAATGCTTACGAGAAGTCAGTGACACCAACTGCAAGGCTGAGATTACTGAAGGCAGCGTTTTCAGTAAGTTGAGACAGGCATTGCCGTAAGTTCAAGTACAAGTACTAGTTTAGTCTGTTATATTGTAGAGTGATGCAGTCAAAACATGCATATCTAGGGGAACAGACTATGTATATCTAGGAGGGGGAGGGGGAGTAGGCATATCTAGGGGAGGAAACTATGTATATCTAAAGCTAAGGGGAGGAGACTGTGTATATTTAGGGGAGGAGACTATGTATACCTAGGGGAGGGTGTAGACCTAAGTAAAGATTACTTCACTTAAGTGAAGACTATGTTTATCTAAGGGGAGGAGACTATGTATATCTAGGGGAGGAAGAAGACTATGTATATATCTAGGAGGAGGAGACTATGTATATCTAAGGGGAGGAGACTATGTATATCTAAGGGGAGCAGACTATGTATATCTAAGGGGAGGAGACTATGTATACCTAGAGGGAGGAGACTATGTATATCTAAGGGGAGGAGACTATGTATATCTAGGGGGAGGAGACTATGCATATCTAGGGGGAGGAGACTATGTATATCTAAGGGGAACAGACTATGTATATCTGGGGGAAGGAGACTATGTATACCTAGAGGGAGGAGACTATGTATATCTAAGGGGAGGAGACTATGTATATCTAAGGGGAGGAGACTATGTATACCTAGAGGGAGGAGACTATGTATATCTAAGGGGAGTAGACTATGTTGTATATCTAAGGGGAGGAGACTATGTATACCTAGAGGGAGGAGACTATGTATATCTAGAGGGAGGAGACTATGTATATCTAAGGGGAGGAGACTATGTATATCTAAGGGGAGGAGACTATGTATACCTAGAGGGAGGAGACTATGTATATCTAAGGGGAGGAGACTATGTATATCTAGGGGGAGGAGACTATGCATATCTAGGGGGAGGAGACTATGTATATCTAAGGGGAACAGACTATGTATATCTGGGGGAAGGAGACTATGTATACCTAGGGGGAGGAGACTATGCATATCTAAGGGGAGGAGACTATGTATACCTAAGGGGAGGAGACTAGGTATATCTAGGGGTGGAGACTATTTATATGTAAAGACAGCAGTAAGAAGCCAAGTGTAAAGCAATGGAGAGCTCATCAAAGAATATATTTCTTGAACTTTTCAACCCAGATTAGAAATGGATGGCAGAATTGATCAGGCGTGGGCGACGAGGGGGATGGGTTGTATGTGATAGATTTACCCCTTGAACTCACTGAAAAGCTTCACATACTATTATCATTAAAGAAATGGTGTGTAGAGACAGACTAGCACATTATTTCTCTGTATAAAAATTTGTTGTAGCAAAAGAAAGCCCTTGCAGTGAGCGAAATGGTCCAACTCCCAAGTTTACTATAGGCAAGTACTGAGGATATTTAGCTGTGGTCTAATCAGGGGGTTCATAGATAAATTGAAACCTGAGCGTTTAACTCCCAGTCTAAGTAAATCAGTTGCAGTACTATTTATTTAACAATAAGTGTTATTTAAAATTTAAGGAAATCAAAACTACTGTTTTGGTAAATGCAAAGCTTACTTTTCATTATTGACTATCCTATTGCTCCAATTTGAACGCTTGTATCCCAAAAACTGGAAATGAGGTAAAAATGAAATTATTCATATGAATGTTATTCGATCAGCATCAAAAACGAAAAATGTGGAAGTTGACTGGTGCAATATTCTGCGAGAAGAATCAGTCAAAAACAGCGACGTAAAGGAAAAAGACTCTAATGGTTTAATAACTTCGTTGCACTCCTACCCTTCTGCAAGGGCCCACCTTCAACAAGCTGGTAAGCTAAGTAAACACTTTGATACTTAGTTTGTTGAAAAAAATCCAAAGTACAAAAAGCTAGATAATACTCATTACCTGGATGGAATGCCTGTGAAACGAACTCGTAATATGTTGTACTCTGAGATGTACATTGCATCAACTAATATTATCAGCCAACAGCTCACGAATATATGCGACTAAAATCAAAATAAGATGTTGAATATGACAGTTTGATGGCCTGATCTAAAAAATTTTTGGTGTAATTTGTGTAGAAACAGCTGCAAGAGAGCCTGGAGATGGAGAGGGCTCCAAATATCCTAGACACTTACATGAGACTGAAATGACACGAGACAGCAATGCATCTATAAATGTAAATGGTGAGGTCAAGGAAAGAGTAGTATAGAATACCCGGATGTAGTTTGCTTGAATTTAATACGTGAATTAGACTGAAACTGCTTCACATAGCTAAACATATTTTAATTATAACTCAAGTGTTCCATTTTATTAACTGAGTAATATCGATATGTCTACTCACTAGCAGGTAGATCACAAGTTAAAATTGAAAGAGAACAAGATCAGATGGTTAGAGGTGTCCACAGAATAGATGACAAGCATGAACTTGTCGATAATACAAAAAGAACACAAAGTGGAATGGTTACAAGACAGCACTCAATGCCTGAGAACAGATTTAATAAAATTGCTACAAACTCCGCTGACAGAAATGGCAGCATGCTTGCTAACATGGACAAACAACGATACACCCCTGAGGCCATACGAGATAATGTTAGTAAAAAAACCAGCAGAAGCCTCCCAAGCATCTGTCGGAGAATCATTGGAAAGGATGAAGATGGTAACCACATTGTGCAGGAGAACAGTGAAGTGTTCAAGGTTATTGGAAGCAGAAGAGTAGCAATATCGGATCACAAGTTTTTCATTTACGATAGTGACGATTGCCAGGTGAGCGGACTTGGACAATTGATTGGATTCGATCAAAACAGAAACAGGATCTTTAGGGACAATTTTGGCAGCAGGTTTCTACTCACTGCATCAGGTCAAACAATATTATTGAGCTCAGAGGGAAAGCGTCATAAGAGGCAAGATGAAATAAACAAGAGATATTTTGCGAGTAACGATGGTAGTAAAGTTTTGTTGGATCAGCCAGTGGAGCAGAAACACAGCGACAGTACAATTTTGTTGGGAGTTTACCCCAGCGGCAACAAGTTTTACGAGAAAAGAAATGGTGAGGTATACATGTTGACGGAGGAAGGAGAGCCCATTCCATTAGAGGAAACTGATGTTGAAGCTTCAGATGACCAGTCTTACAACCCCAAGAGTCATTTTATGCCTAGCCTAACAGGAAGCAAGTCGTCTTATTACAAAATCCATGGACGGATATTCACGGTAAAGTCAACCAAAGATGGCCGTGACGCATCAAGAGATACATGCATGGATGACAAGTCAAGTGGAGAGCTAAAAGTAGTAGAAGATGAGGACGGAAATCAATATTGTTTACCAAAAAATTACTTGGAATGGCCTGCTAGTGGTTTAATGTCGGCGGAACAGTTTGATGAAGACAGAGGAACGTCGCTTAATATAGCAGCTGATGATGGCTCGAGTGGGAGAGCTTCGAGGTATGTAGTGACTATGTCTGGTGGTAGATAGACATCTAGCAGTAGTTACATGGCACAGGTCTAGTGATCTAGGTTAGCGGGGGGGGGGGGGGGGGGGGGGGGGTAGTTATAGTTGTGTCAATGCTATGTTTAGCAGCTATATTTTGTATATGCAGTATAGGTAACGTGTACCTGTAATATACTACAGTGTATGTGTAGGGTACTGTAGTGTACGTGTAGTGTATTATAACACACATGTAGTAATACTGTAGTGTACGTGTAGTGTACTATAACACACATGTAGTAATACTGTAGTGTACGTGTAGTGTACTATAACACACATGTAGTAATACTGTAGTGTACTATAACAGACACGTAGTATACTATAGTGTACATGTAGTATACTATAGTGTATATGTAGTATACTGTAGTGTACATGTAGTATACTATAGTGTACATGTAGTATACTGTAGTGTACATGTAGTATACTATAGTGTACATATATTATACTATAGTGTACATGTAGTATACTGTAGTGTACATGTAGTATACTATAGTGTACATATAGTATACTATAGTGTACATGTAGCAATGGCGTACTTGGCAGATTTCAAGCAAGGTTACACAACGGGACAATCAGTGTGCTCCATCAATGATAGCAAGCAAATACAACACTTAATCACTGGCCCCCACTTCTTTTCTCTTCTACATGAAAAAACAACTTACCAGCATTTATTTTTCGTGACTGTCCTGGTCTTATTCTCAACAATCACACTGGAGCATGGACTTGGAATATACTAGGTCCGTGTACTGGAGATCTAGCTAGGAATAGCAGTAACTGGGAGTCGTATGCTCACTCAAAGCAAGAGCAGACAAATGCTGAATATTTTATATATTGTTTTTTAGGGTCAGTGTAGAAATTGAAACACCAAGACATTCAAAAGTAAGTGAATCTTTCACCACATATTCCAGTTTTGTGTCGACAAGTGAAATTGAATGCCACCAAGAGGCCCTGTCGGCATCTCTTGGGCATCACATCAGGTGCTAACAAGTGCTTGCCATGTTAGTTGGTAGATGAGAGATCTGAGTGTATAGCAAGGAGAAGACGCAAGAGCAGCCCAAGCGCAGTGAAAACCAAACATTTACATACAAGTAGATTGCGAGAGAAGACAGGTGACAGTCACACCACAGGTGCTTCTTTGTACTTTGTATAGCTACTATACATCCGCTTGGAGCATCTCGCATGTCAATGAGCTAACTATCACACATTTTAGACAAGACGAAGAAAAAGTTGCGAAGAAAGTCAATAAGAAATGAGGCTGAAAAACGAAGAGAAGGTAACCAACTACATTCCTGATATGGATGTTTTTGTTTACCCAAGACAAACCCCATGGCCATATTGTGATAGCGATGCTGCAGGAAGTCATCAAATCACGCAACAATTTTCTATTAATGTCAATATTAGGGTCTGCAGTAGAAGGACAGAGCCATGTTTTTTAATTTTTATGCAAAATGTGGACAACCCAAGTTTTCAAACAGCAGGGTGAACTGTCACGAAAACAGGAGCCAATGAAAATGGTGTACATAGAAGCTCTCACTGTGATTGGTTATTTAATATGGGCATAAAAATACCATCATTTTTATACTTTCTGCCAGCTGCAACATTAACATCCAGTGTTCAGCTAAATTCCTGAGATACCGACTGCGCCAGCAGGTAGGTACTCAATCATCAGCACCAAGTAAATCCCACAAGTTCATTGTGTTATTGTTTTGAAGAGTTAGCAGCACCGCCAGAGTTTTAAACTAACTGCCCTACTACTGTTTTCTAGAGACCTAGCCGGCTTGTGAGATTTTGTGGCTCCCCATTATCAAACAACCTAACCATCTAGAAAAATACTTAGTGTACTAGGAGTTATCCTCTCCTTTTTCAAGATAAGTTACAAACCTAGAGTTGTGAACTGTTATTTTGCGGGGTTTAGATTTAAAAGTTGGAGGTTGACAGATTTGCAACTACAATGAATGCCGTGCATAACACCACATGCATCTGCGATACATCCCAATTGTAGTTAAATTTGATTCCGACTCTCATTTTACACCTTATAACATAATCCTAATGGGAGGTGTATAGGCAAAATGCTGTTTCGATAATTACTGGAGGAAAAAGAAGAGGACAACTCTCAGTAGACTAAGGTTATTCCTAGCCAGTGGGGGTGTTTGATTGTGGAGCATCACAAAATCCCACATGGCCAACTAGGCCTGTAAACTACTGCTACTACATTGTAGAACTGTTATGCGAATCTCTATGGACACAAGAGATGGAGCGCAGACGCAAAACTGAGGAGGCTCGTTGCATGTTAACAAGGTAGTTCAGGCAAAGCAGACTTTATGTATCACAGTGCAGAAGTTATCAGCACAGCTAGACCTCAAGATGTTGTATAGACCATGTCCCACACTGTTTATTCGCCAATCTTGGCTCAGTCTAGTTCTATTGCACTAATCCACTCATTGGTTAACTGAAACTTGTTATGCTTGTCAACAGTTCTCGTTCGTGTCAACCGGCAGTCCGATGAAAATAAAACAGGTGTTTTTCACTTTTTGTATTTTATTTTGGCTATGGCATCAGAAACAATAAATAGTCGCCTTAATCAAAGAGTCCAAAGCCCATATCATCGTCGGACTCTTCCGATTCTTCTTTCACTTCAGCTTTCTTCTCTGTAACATACAACGGAACCGTGTACACAGTGACACATCAAAGCTATCTACAGATGAGCTAGCAGCAACAGCCAGCTGTCAAATGTTGCTCTAGCATACAGTAAGTCACCAACAGTAAAAATTAGATTTTCCGTCTTTATTTCAATTAAAAGTGTTTAATAAAGTTGCTGCAACACTAATATTGGTCACTGTAGTATTGAGCTGACCAAATATGTAGATAGTCTATAATTTGGTCACAGTAACATAAAATTGAGAAAAGCACAAAAACAACATGCCAGTGTGAGCATGATTAATGGCGTCTTTTGCGATTATATTAGACGGAATTACCGAGAACATAACACAACAAATGTTTCATTTTTTCTATGTAAAGAGATGACCCGAAGCACAACAATTAAATTTAAATTAGTAAAAAACCTACGACAAAGCATTCTTGAATTACAGACAACAATGCATTATAATGCACATGATTGGACAAGTTCCATGGTGGACCACAATTGAGCAGATATATACAAGAATCTACCAGAAGAGGTAGAAGGATAGAAAATTTTTGAAGATCCATCCAATTAATTGTAATAACTACTTGTCGCCACTTGCAAAAAGAAGAAATGTTTTCAACCGTGGTGTTTATTTTGGAATAACCGGAAGCAAAAATTTTGTTCTGAGCCGAACATAATCGGATGTTTTTTCCCTCACTATTAGTGACTGTGGAATGAAATCATCCACAAAAAGAGTGACCCCAACCACCAAAAATCATGTATATATCCACATGAAAAATAAAACATGGTGAGATTCAGATTAAAGAAATCAGTTTTAAGAAACAGCATGATATTATTGCTGATAAAAACAGACACAACAGTTGCACATTCTTAAGAATTTTGAGCTAACCTTCAGCAGCAGGAGCATCGCCAGCAGCTGGGGCAGCAGCGGGTCCGCTACCAGCTCCAGATCCCACATTGGAGACTAAATCCTTGATGTCGATTCCATCCAAAGCCTTGGCAAACAGACCTGGCCAGTAGGCTTCCACCTCCACCTTGGCTGCTTTCAGTATGGTTACAATCTTTTCAGCCTGAAATATTTTTATAACACTGCTAGACTTTCTCAGTAACATACAAAACTACCATATATGATAGCGCTATCAAAAAAGAAACTTGGACTCTTTGCATTGATCAATTTACAATTACAGATTTGATAATTATTTGCTTGCTAATCATCTTTAGGCATTGAAAATGATTGTGTAAATGAGGGAAGTAAATTGCCTAGTGAACTGCATTCCAAAAACGCTTAGCACTTCCTGTCCAACAACCATGGATATTTTAATAGCGTATCGTGTTTTTGGTAGCAAACACCATGAACGGTTTTGAAATGTATCAGAGGGTTTGGAAATGTACAAACTACTGTATATGACCACTTTAAAAATATTATGAACTATTCTAAATGGTCTCAACTATTTTGATGAGGATAACGCAAAATATATAACAACTTGAATGTAACAATTGACAGTTTAAAAGAATTAATTCAACCATTGACATATAGATAAACAATTTTTAAATATAGATTCAGTATCTAATCAGCAGGAAAGTAATCATTTGAGTCAAATTTTCAAAGCGTTTTCAAAATTGGCAAAAATCTTATCATAATCAAAGGTGTTCATTAAGGATGTTGAAAGATTAAGCGCTCTAATCTGCGATTAATCTTGTTCAATTGTACCAAGTTAATTTTACTTCTATGCGCAAAATTTAATGCAACCTGTTTCATATATATTTGTCATTAACTTTGGATTTGTCTGTCTCATTATATGTCCAGTAACGCGATATAAAATTGTGAAGTTGTTCTGCCACGATATTACTGTAATAGCTGATACATAAAGCATAAAACGTCAATAAGCACTCATATCACATTTCAACTGGCAAGAAGTAAAAGGTTGGTTAAATTTAGATAGTGCAAAAGGTGGACGATTATAGCCCCTTAACGTCATTTCTGACCATATAAGAATTTGTCCCAAATGTATTTTTCGATCATAGCAGTAAACAAAATGCAATAACTCTTGAACTAATGCTCCAAGCTCCAAAATTCAAAGTGCAGCTAATCAAATTTCGAATACTATTGACCAATAGCAGTCTTCCAAAATCTAGTACCAGTCATAGTAAAATGTCTCTGAAGTTCTCCAACTTCATCGCAAATCTACCAAGACCTGGAATGGTATCGTGAGATATACTTTCTATTACGGTATCCGAAAATATGTTATCTACATATTGGTGTATTATTTTAATCAATTGATACATTCATGATGACTTTATGACAATCTAAAAAAAAACACCTTTTTATTTCAACCAGTGTATGATATAGTGCGTTATTCTACAGCACGTAAGAATGAAATTGTGTGGGCACCAAAACATGCCCGAACGACCATGACAGGAAGTGTGCGTCTTAGGCTATCGGGAGCAATATTCTCATCGTAAAATATTACATTATTGTTTTTTTTCTCATGCGACAGGATTATAGAGCTGACACGCAAAAATAGCAATTTATGTGTCGGTGAACATTCTTGCGGTTGGGACAAAAATTTATAAAAATATTCAGCTAAGAGTACATTTTGAAAAATTATTTTAAATTCAAAAATATTAGTGGTAAAGGCAAACTTTATACCATTGTAATGAGAGAAAAAAATGCATCACTTTGATATGAATTTGAAAGTTTTCAGAATTTTTTTGGCCATAGTTTTTGCACTAGCTATTAAATTTTTGTTTTTCATATAAGCACATATACAATAATATTAATTTATTATAATTATTATTGCAAGTAACTTGTGAAACAGTGAAATAGCAGTAAAATAATAATAAAATATCAACATCCAATGTCAGAAGTCAGTCATCCGCAACAGTACCTACAGTAGGCTTTGGTTATTTTGATGTGAAACATGACACAGAGCTATGTATATGTGGGACATTTAAAATGTCGTAACTAAGAGTTTACATTTTAATAAGTTGTCTAATAATTAATATTATTTATTTTATAATAATTATTATAAATAAATTAAATAATATTATTATTAATTATTATGACGACTACTGCAGCCATTCACTCAAACAGCAATTCGAGTTTCCAACAACAAACATAGCACAGCCAACACATGGCACGTTTTAAATACCAATGGTTACATCTGCCATAAGCTGATTATAAACCCAAATTGCATGTGCTGGTTGTAGACGCTACAACGAGTTGAATTTGGTACCACGTGACTCTATCAAAACCGCAGTATAAAAAAATGTCGTACCCTGAGGTTATAGACATTTGTTTTTATTGTTTTAATATTTCTGGAACCAAGGTTACTAACGCCAAAGTTTAAAGTTCATCAGATAGCCAATCATTTACAGCACAGGAAATCTGCTGAAATCTTCTTTGCAGACCTGTTCAGTATTAGTTACATGTGTTCAAACTTTGTATACTTCAACTGAAATCTGTCAGCACTCAGAATGGTATTTTGACAATTTGTTAATTTTCATTCATGTGTATGCATGTTAGCTATCTAGTGGTGTATTATTTTGAATAATTGGTGAAACTTATTGGGTAAAATTAATCTTTTTCTGAAAAAGGGTAAGAAAAATATTTTTCAAAAATTCTACAATAGCGTGAGATTCCACCGACCATAATACGCTGATATTGCGGGCGGAAATAAACATTGATATGGTTTTACATTAATAAAATTTATCAACTGGCTATCAACTGAGACAGAATTACTAAACAATAATAAATTTATTTGTCCAAATAAATTAATGTTATAATTTCAACGCTGAAAAGTTTAATTTTGCTATCAGTGTGAGTTTGAAAAAACATACTCATTTTTGCAGTTTCTCAATAATAATGATTGAAAATAAATCTGTTTTCACATTTCTACTAATAATTAATTTAATATTATTAGAAAAAATAATTAGAATATTAATTAATAGCACATTGATTGTAATAATTACTAATCGATTGAGAGTAATTATTATCTTTCTGGTTGTTGTGTATTTAAATTAATTATAATTATTATTATTTATTAAATATAGAAATAATTGCAATTATTATTGTTATCAGTGGTAGCAAATTACAATCGTCATGATAATGGTTTTGCTGTACGCATATATATATATACACGCAAACAATATATATATAGGCGCGTATATTGTTTGCACTAGTAGATACGCTTGGGTGATCCGCCTGCGGTCACGTTGCCACCGCAAACAATGTGATTTTTAAGACATTATGCTTTTTTTAAATTCGTTTTTTAGTATGTTGATCAAATTTGGGCCAATTATTTTTAGAACCAATGAACGTATCAGCTTCTACTAGACAAGTTGCCACCAATTTTAAATATAAAAAAAAAATCTAAAACTTCTCACTACACTATCTACTGGTTGTCTTTTCAAAAAACTTGACTATTATGGTAGATACCACATAACTTTAAACTTACAGTAACTGCAACGCCATCATCTGCCAACATAAGAGCAGCGTATGTGCATGCTAATTCGTCTGTGCTTGCCATTGTGAGGTTTTGTAGTGATGATGTTCAAGCAAAGAGATGTACGTCGTCGATTTCGACCTTAGCTCCGAAGAGGACAGCACAACTTGAGCTCTGTTAAGCGGAAAAGGACACTTTCAAGCTCCGCGCTTAAAACGATTCGACAAACTATTGCCATCCTGAAAGTATTTGAATTAAATATTCAAAAAATTACTAGCGCTCCTTAACCATACATAACTATTTACTTGTGATTTTAACAAATTACAGGTTGTAGGTTACTTTTTATTTAATAATTTTGAAAGATAAGCTGGTTAGACAACTCCCAATTTTTTTAATATGATGACAAATTACCATTAGGAGACGCAACCAAACCATCACACAGGCCTATAGCTGAACTGTTACACAGGCTTATTATGCAAACCATATGTTATTATCAAATGTCATTTTCGGTGAATTGTCTCCACCTACATTATTGAAAGGATATTAAATTTCCAAACATCTTTGGTTTGAGGGAGAATGGCAAATTTAACCCCCTCCATACATGTATTTGATCCAAAACACTGTACATCAGTTTTTTTTTATTCTTCTCAGCCTGACGATTTAGGCATGTATCTATGTAGAATAACAAACAACCAAATAAAGACATGTAGCTAAAAAGACACACAGACAGGCATCTCTCACATGTTATATATAAATACGTTTATACGGGTAGAGGTTGACAGCTGGTGTCAAGAGTACTCGATGGTTGCAGCAGAGCTATTGATGTATAAAAGAAAGATGGTTAAAACATTTCATTACTAATAGCTTCATGCAGTGTTGTCACACTGCAATCACCAGATGAAATGCATAAAAGATCTTCTTGCTATAAAACTTATAAGATTAGCTAACAGTCAAAATATAGCAAAGTTTTAATGAACTAATTATTGGTGATTATGAGTAGTAATATATGAGCAGATCTCCCTACCAAGTGTTTTTTTGTGGATTAGGTCTTGGGGGTTATGCAATGAGTTACGACGTTGGATGATTTCGCCGAGTTTATATTGTATTTCATTTGAGAGGCATTTGAGTGGCATTTGAGTGGCATTTAAGTGGCATTTGAGTTTTGATTATTTTTTTTACTTAATTTGAACTCATATGGCAGCTAGATTTTGAATGTATGGCATTTAAGTTTTGATAATTTTTTTACATAATTCGAACTCATATGGCATTTTGAGAGAGAGGAGAGAGAAGAGAGAGAGGAGAGAGGAGAGAGGAGTTTTATCTACATTGAATAAATATATTGATCAAAAATGAAACATTATAAGATTATATACATCGATTACATAATAAGTAGGGAAAATCTTCCTATATAATATAGCTAGAGTCAGTAAATACTAAGTAATACAAAGCACTACAACCTGTAACGACAATCAATACATACATACATACATACATACATACATACATACATACATACATACATACATACATACATACATACATATGGTATCTTGAGAGAAAGAAAGAGATAGAGGAGAGAGGGAGAGAGAGGAGAGAGGGAGAGAGAGAGGAGAGGGAGATTCTTTAGTTTTCTATACATTCATATATATATATATGGTTAATTATGTACATATTTATGGGTATATTTATATCTACATAGAGAGAGAGGAGATATATCTACATTGAATAAATATATTGATCAAAAATGAAACATTATCTGATTATATACCTGATTACATAATAAGTAGGGAAAATCTTCCTATATAATATAGCTAGAGTCAGTAAATACTAAGTAATACAAAGCACCACAACTCGTAATGACAATCAATGCATACATACATACATATGGTATCATGAGAGAAAGAAAGAGAGAGAGGAGAGAGAGAGGAGAGAGAGAGGAGAGAGATTTTTTAGTTTTCTATACATTCATGTATATATGGTTAATTATGTACATATTTATGGGTATATTTATATTTACATAGAGAGAGGAGAGAGGAGATCTATCTACATTGAATAAATATATTGATCAAAAATGAATCATTGTATGATTATATACATTTATTACATAATAAGTAGGGAAAATCTTCCTATATAATATAGCTAGAGTCAGTAAATACGCACATGTCCATATTCATGTACATGTGCATAAATGGACATGAATAGGTACATGTCCATATTCATGTCCATATTCATGTCCATTTATGTACATGTCCATATTCATGTCCATTTATGTACATACCTATGTTCATATTTATGTACATGCGCATGTCCAAATTCATGTCCATATTAACATTTTATAGCTATGTACAGAGGAGAGAGAAGAGAGGAGAGAGAGAGAGATTTTTTAGTTTTTTATACAACCATGTATATATGGATAATTATGTACATATTTATGGATATATTTATATCTAGATTGAATAATATACATTTATGACATAATAACTATATTGAATGCTATAAAATATGTTGGAAAATCACCAAATTAGTCCTCTAGATGGTTAAAATTTACAGTATTTGGGAAATAACTGCAAGAGAGGAGAGAGGAGTATTTGGTAGAGGAGAGAGGAGGCTTCAAAAAAGAGCTACAAAAAACTAATCAGTACACAACTCAGTTTATTAGGTAGTAGCGCTTCAAGGAGGTACAAACACTGATTGCTGACAAACAACAAATTTTAATGCAGATTGGGAGAGGTAGCTTTTTTTAGACCCTATAATCATCCTGATTGCACAGGTTTTAATATCAATACAAAATGAATCTTCCGCCTTTAAAATATGATGAACGTTATTTTGCTATACCAGAAGAGGAGTATCATAGTTTGATGGAAAAGATCAGTGGGGCTAAATCAACCGACCAAGACAAGTTTGCGTCATCATTGTATGACAACCCGACAAAAGACAAAATGGTGAGAGATATCGAGAAAATCCAGAATATTTTGGTTGAAACGAATGAAATAGTAATGGGAATCAAAAACGTGTTGCTTGAGCGCAAAAAGACAAATGAAAATGTTCAAAGCACAAAAACCTATCGGAGTGATGTTGGAAAGATTAGGGGAGAGTACAAGCAACCAAAGAGCTGGAGCTCTGCTAAAACACCAAAGCTCTCACCATCATCGTTTGATAGAAACACAATTGACGATGATAGCAATAGAGATTCGGAGAGAATGATGCAACAATTAGAAGAGTTTAAAAAGAAAGTATCCGACATGACAGCTAGTAAAGACAATCAAGCGTTAGGTGTAAAAATATTGTATCAATTGAGAGATTCTGGAAAATACGATCCGGATACTGACAGGATAAAACTCAAGGGAAGATGGCTTAGCGCTAAGCTATCAAAGAATTTGTTGCAAGATGTACTAACTGATAAAGACTCAATAAGATCAACAAAAGATAACTACAGTAGATTTAAAAGTCTGCTCACCACTCAAGGAATCACAGCTGTCAGGAGATCCTCATGAAAAACTTATTTTAGCTACCTAGTTGTTAATTCAAACATCTTAGCAACAACTTATTAGCTCAAACATGACTTTGTTATACTATTTTTTTTGGTTAATGTCATTGTTGAAAAGTCTATGTTTATTGCTAATGCTTGCTAATACATTACTGCTTAATCCTTTATCCAACACCTACAATAATTCTTAGTAATAGTAGTGTAATGAGACTGAGTAATAATCTACACACACCTTGTTCACTCTGTATGCCGTAGTACATGTTATTCCTTTAGTTATCTGCAATTACTTCAATTGGATCTGATCCAGATGTTTTATAGTCTTTACTGCTGCTGCGTTTTGTCTCAAACAAGAGTCCAAAGTAGGCATCGTGTCTACAAAATACAAAAATTGCCATCTTAACTATCCAATCTAAAAAGACAAAAAATAAGAAATATTTTAAAAAATGTGAGCTATTTATTATTATTTAATCATAATACAAAGAAGATAACATTTTTATCAATATCCAAAGACAGGGTTTGTAACACAAACGGATTTGGTTGTAGGAGGCTATTTTCTCCATAGTGCAAGTAGGTAAGTTTTTCAACTAGTGGTAAATAAATATTTATCATTCTTTTATTATTTAGATCACAAGACTTGAACAAAATTCAATAAAGTAACAATGAAAACCAAATGAAATCACAATAATATTAACAATAGTAATAATAAGAATAATAATCATCATCAGTAAAAATTATTTTTCATATTAAATACAATGAATAATAACTGTTATATGTTGATAATAAAGTAAAACAATACAATAATGAAAGTTGTAATCATTTTTTGGCTGTAAAGTTCTAAATCAACCTGTTGTTCAAGATGTCATTTAAGGCTAACCTATTTTTTCTCTCGGACCTACGACAATTCTGTCAATCAATGCCAAAAGACTGCGATCTTGAGCGGAAACAGGATAGGTTCTATGAACTCAACTAGTTGCACTATGGAGTTATCCTCCTATTACGATATGGAGTCGTTCTCTTGACCATAGAAGTATCTCTCCTAGATAATTTTATGCTCATGGAACCTATCCTGTTTCCGCTCAAGATCGCAGTTTTTTGACATTGATTGACAGAATTGTCGTATGTCCGAGAGAATTAATAGGTTAACATATTAAATGATGTCTTGAACTACAGGTCGATTTTGAACTTTACAACCAAAAAATGATTAAAACGTTCAATATTGTATTATTTTATTTCATTATCAGCATAAAACAGTTATTATTCATTGTAAAAATAAATAATTAGAGCCTTTTTACCTTAACTCTACTTAGCATGGGCGTCACCAGGAATTTTGAAGGGGGGCTCTAAAAATGAGGGTGGGAGGGGAGGGGGTGCGGGGGAGGGGTGGGGTGCGGGCACCCCTCCCCCGCAAAGGCCCCGCGCTAGCGGAAAACTTGAGAAATGTCACTTCTGAGATGTCTAGAAATGCCGTCTAAGATACCAAATGTTTTTGATAACATACATTACTTTGCAACACAAACATCCAGAGAAACTGATGTAAGAGTTGAGTTTTTTAGATGAAATTTTTTAAGCATGCATAAAGATCAACTTTTGAAGTAAATTTTTTGTCATTTGCAAACAATCCAGTCAACTTGATTTTCATAGATTTTGCTGACCCTTACAATCAACAGCTATTCAAATTTGAGATGTTGATTGCTCAAATGTCTCTTTGTAATTGTGAACTTCAATATTTAATCAAAATTAGTTGTGGTAAAAAATTAATCCAGCTCTTGAAACTATTATTATCCCCATAAACAGCTCACTACCTTTCTTGAATTTTAATAGCGAACAATCCTGCTGTGATGAAATAAACTCTTTCAATCAAACCAAAAACCTAAAGGTGATAAAGATGGGCTATATAATATAGTTTATCCATCCACATCTGTTTAAAAATTAATACACAGTTAAATTGTCAACTCGAACTATAAGAATTAAAAACACCACTATCAAACGCAAATATAAGTTTTAAAATGGTACTAAATATACTAAACATTGGAATACACGTATGTATCTTAGCTTGGTATGAATTTATGACGATCCTCTCATCTAAAAATATGCAATAGTTCAGCTCCATTCGCCTTTGATGAAGGACTGAAAATTTGTCGACAGTTTTTTGAATATCAATTTCTTGGTCACAGTGAATGTGCATTATAACTTATTATATACTAATAATTTATTTATTATTATTGTTCGTATACATTTATTATAATTGTAATAATAATATAATAATTATTATTATTTACACACTTTAAAATCATTAAACCACAATGAACAGATACAAAAACAATCATAATTAATAACAATTATAATAATATAAAAGCCCTAGCAACAAGTAAATAAATAATTGTTGTTATTATTATTATTATAAATTATTGTTACTTTTTCAATTGAATTATTAATTTAAACTATTAATATCATAATAGTAATAATAATTATAATTTATTATTATAATTAGTAAATTCAATTAATAATTCATTTAAAAAAGATAATAATAATTAATAATAGTAATAACAACTATAATTTATTTATTTACTTGTTGTTATGAGTTTTATATTATTATTATTAATAATTATAATTCTTTAGATTGTTATTAATTATTATTATTTATTAACATCAATTATAATTGAAAAGAAACTAAAATTATTATTATAATAATTACTATAATAATTAAATTAATAAGAATAATTTTATCATTATTATAATTATTATAATAATAATAATTAATATAATTATTAGACTGACTACTACTTAGTCAAGTTTTAATTAATTAATAATACCAAGACAGACTAATACTACTACTATTGCTATTCTTCTATGTAAGTCCAAGTTCAACATCATCATCATCATACAAAGCAGGCTCAGCTTATCTCTGGCTTTTGTTTTTGGATCAGAAAGACTTTTAAAGTTCTCTGCATGATGATTGTAACCACTAAAGTATAATTAGTGATTGTGACTATTGTTGATGGAGTCTCTATCTACCGAAACTTACATTTCGTTGGTGCAGAACATTGTAGATTGAGCTCTAAAGAATGTTTTGTGATTCAGTAATTTATCAAAAATTTGATAGAAACAGCCTAAGAACACAGGCCAACCAGTCTCTTTAGTAGGAGGTTATAAAAGTGTTCACTTCGAAATGTTGCTCAAACTGAACATACAGTAGAACATAACTCCTGCTGAATCACGGTTATACAATGTTAAATGATAATTGCTTAAAATTTTTTTTTTTCTATTTATTTTAGGGGGGCTCTGCAGAGACCCCCAGAGCCCCCCTGGTGACGCCCATGCTACTTAGAGTCCTCCTAGTGGTTGTAGTGATCTAAATAATAAAATAATAATAAAAAACTAGTTCCAAACAACTAGATGATTTAATTAACTACAGACAAATAATTATTTTAGCACTTCTTACCTTGATGCTGGTTGCTCTCCTAGTAGCAGATATGTGAATGAAGTAAAATCTTGTTGGGATTCCGGTTCATCAACCACCAATTGACTTTCTGGCATATCAAAGATAGGAGAAGGTCTTGAGTATTCATTCTGAAAAAAAACAAATATTTTGTTTAATTTTTTGTAATTAATTTTAAAGATCATAAAGTTATCTAGTAAAGATAAATTACCTAGGAGTGAATTCCAGTTGAAAGTTCATATTTTTATTAATAAATAATTGAAATCGCTTGGACAAACAGACAGATTTGTCAATGACACAGCTTGCGTTCTTGCGAGCGAACCCAGCGGGCAAAGACACATTGAAACAATGTTGAAACTATGTTGAATGCGACGGAGAAACTACGTAGAAATTGGGGCTAAAAGTGAAACGAGATTCAACGTTGAAAATTAGCATGTGAAAAGACGTTGATTTGAGGAAGAAACAATGTTGAATCAACGTTGAAAAAGCCGAGAATTTGCGGTGATATATGGTTGAAAGATACGCTGATTTGATGGAGAAACAACATTGAATCAACCCCAGGAAAGCGGAGATATTTCGATGAAATATGGTTATGGAACAGACGTTGATTCAAAGAAGAAACAACATTGAATCAAGGTTGAAAAAGCTGAGATTTTGAGGTGATATGTGGTTGAAAGAAATGTGTTGATTTGATGGAGAAACACTGTTGAATCAACTCCAGCAAAGCGGAGATATATCGTTGATATTTGGTTAACAAACAGAGGTTGATTCAAAGAAGAAACAGCATTGAGTCAACGTTGAGAAAACTGAGAATTCGCGGTGATATATGGTTGGAGAAACTACGTTGATTTGATTGAGAAGCACTGTTGAATCAACTCCAGCAAAGCATAGATATACCGTTGATATTTGGTAAATGAACAGACGTTGATTCAAAGAAGAAACAGCACTGAATTAGCACCCGAAAAGTAAAGAAAATTTGGTGATACGTGGTTGAAGACCATTGATCATAGGTTGAAACAATGTTTATTCACTATCAATAAAGCAGAGAAGTCACAGTGATTTATGGTTGAAAAACAGGTGTGGATTCAATGGTGAAACAATGTTTAATCCATAGCAAAAATACGGATATGTTACATTGAATTATGTTAGAAAAACAGCGACATTAGAAGGTAGAAACAAAGTTGGATTTTACACATAACAAACAAAAAAATCATATTAAATAATGGTGGAACAAGAGAGGTCAATAATATGTACCAAAAATGTTGAATCAATGCCAGAGAAGCATAGAAATTACATAGAATTTATTTTATTCAACCCAGAATCATTTAAAGTATCTTTAAATTTTTTTTCCAACATTAAAGTTGAACTAGCATAGAATGAGTTGCAGATTTTTAGCAGTTAAAATTTTGCGTTGGCATATTATCTCATACAAAATCTACAAAACAACATTGTTTTTTAATTCATGAATCCCTGTTAATAATTCATAATCGCTATTGTATAGTAGATTGCTATCCCTAGATATAAAGTGTTTTTATTCAACGTATAATTAGAAGTAGAATTTAAAAAAATGTTCAAATTTAGATATGTAAATTAAATTAATGAATTGTCAGGGGTTGTGAAATAAATTGTGATCAGTCCAAAGTTCAGCTGCTGAAGCATCTGTCAGATATGTTGGCTCCGGATGACACTTTTCGTTTGATCCTGTAAAAAAAATAAAAGTAATTGTAGTTTAAATAGTGAATAACTTTACTTTTTGAGGCAATTTACAATGACCATGATCCATGGCCCTCCATGGTTGTTTGTTTGTATCTAGTAGAGCAACGAACTATTAATTGATTGTAAACTGTAGATTGCGTAGGTATAAATATATATAATGCAAAACTGATAGTTGGTTTCTGAGTATCTTTTTTAAATAAAAGAAACCAAGCTACTTGTCACCTGTTTTGTTTAGATTGCGTACCGAATATTCAATGGAGCCTAAAGAAAAAAATTTGTTAACACAATATTTCTAACTTCCCAAAAATTCAGACGCTTGCGCTAGGAAGATATTGTTGCTTACCATTGTATGGTATTGGAATTCGGATAGAATCAAGCTCACTTCTTCTGAAACTGGAATTTTGCGCAGCATCTACAATTAAATCAAAACATCCTGTCATTCGATTCTTTCTTGGAGGAAATGAGAAACCAGCAATAAAGCCTCTGACACCAGAAATGAATATGAGTAATTACATATTCTCAAACTCATTATTGTTAATGTACAAAAAAATGTTCTGAACAGTGCCGATATAAATATTTTGATTATCTACTATCTCACACCTTGGCCAACATTACCCATATCCCAGCTCAAGTGGCACCTGATTTTAGTGATGTGCACCACAAGTGCAGCTATAATTGCTTTAAATTTTTACTGAAACCTTAGCCAATTTGAGGGCACCTCACTTCAATAGCATTACACAACAGCATCATTTAGAGAACAAAGGAGATAGTCTTGTCTCAAGGATAGGTTTTGGGTTCCTTTGTCTATTTAAATGCCAGTTCACTATCTGTTGCAAAGAAGTTATGTGATTATACTGAGTGGTTACATAACAGCTAACAACTTTAGTCAACTTCAACTAAATATTGAATGAAGCTGTCTCTCAATTCCTTTTGGTAAAGCGCAAACTAGATTCAAACTATCAAATAGAAGAAAAGGTAATGTCCAAATTTCTACACTGACAACAGCAATTCCAATCATAGAGTAATGCTTAGACTGAAAAAAATGGACATTAGACCATCTGTGATAACAAACTAATGCTGCAACTTTTCAGCACGTACTAGAGTTTTGAACGGAAAAATTTTTAGACCGAAAACGCACAAATGAAACCAGTTTTAATAGTTTTCAAACAAAATAAGCATTTTGAAGCGGTTGTTTTATCTGCTCAGCAATCAATTACAGTTTTTGATATAGAAATTTTACCAACAAGTGATGTTCTAATTCACATACACTATTGAAAGCTTGGATGAGTCAAAATTTACAAAGTTATGTTATTCGTTAAAAGGAGTCTATTGGTTTGTCGAGTTCGAAAGTCAAGAACATAAAAACTGAAGTTTCAGCAATGATCATTTGCTAAAGTGTTACAAGTGACAGAAAAAGTGACTACACATTTGTGTTCGACAAAATTTGCTTGAAAGCAAATGCTGTGGTGAGACTCCACATTGAAAACTAGTGTAACCACCTAAGCAGAAGAGCTAAGCAAACATTTACATTCATTGAACAAACAATTGTACATTTATGGTTTGTCCATTTTGTGTTGTGAATACTCAACTAACTATGACCAACATAATTTAGCTACCGAAAAACAACTTCAACACATTTTTTTCATCTAACCGATATGACAACATGTTTGTTAATGGTAGGTAAAGATAAAATAGTAACACTTATTTATGCCAATAAATTTCAGCTGCCCAGCAACAATAGGCCTGCTAGTGTTGTTACTGAAGCAGGCAGTGACAAATTTACTTACTTTGATTTGTTTTAATGGATCAGTAATGGTAGCACTTGAGTATAGCTGGTAGATAGAGGTTCCGGTCGAAAATAATTTTTCAATTGAGTATTCCCTAAATGCAAGCAACACTTTCTTCAGATCAGCTATTGTTAAAACACACCAATTAATAGCAATGCACAAAATGATCTACATACAAGTTTAAATGAAATTGTGGGTGGGCCTAGGAGATCCAGTAGACTTTGATTGGTTAACATTGTTACCATGACTATTGTCCATGTCTAAACAATGCTGTGCTAGGCTGAAATAGCATAAGTTTGAAGGCATCACTGAGTGCTTGTGAGCAATGTGATGAGCTCAATCCTCACTTATTTTCCTTTGTTTGCAAGCACACAATCAACAAAGACAAGTTGTAAAATAGCCAACATTGAATCAACGCTGAACTTGCATGGTACAACTGATGCTGAATGAATTGGTCTGTTTCACAATTCCAACAAAGTTGAACAAAAAAAGTTGGCCGGTTGGCTAATCCTCAAACTTGCTTTGACCTGAACTTTAGTATTGTTCCCACAAACACACTTCTAACCGCTATTGTTGCTCAAAAGTTTCAACACAGTACAATTGATTGGTTTGAATGGTTGAAAAACCAAAGTTGAATCCACCCTGAAAAAACCTTTGGAAAAGATGTGGGTAGTTCAATTACATTGCAATCTGAACAATCAAAGAGCTGTTTTTCCAAATCGCTGTCTCTTCATGGTTTCAATGTAGTACAATCAACAGTTCTGAGAGGTCAAAGACAAACGTTGAATCAAAGTTAAAACTAAGTTAAAAAATGAGGTTGAGTTTCAAACTAAAACTCACCTTGAACTTTGAAATGGTTTCCCTAAGCATGTATATCACTTGTGGGATCTCTCCATAGTTTCAACGTAGCGAAATCAACCACTTTGATTGATCTGAATGCGAAGGTTGAACCAACGTTGCAACAGCATTGAAACAACGATTGGGAAATGAGGTAGAATGTTGACCAAAAAGTGAATTCAGTTTCACCAAAGACAAAATGTCAAACACTTAGTTGAACATTAACCATTCCTTAACTTTGTTTCAACCTAAGCTTCAGCATTATGCCCATGAACCTCAAATTGATCTTTGTTGTTTCTCCATAGTTTCAACATCATAGAATCAACTAACTCGATAAGATGAAAAACCAAAGTTGAATCAACGTTGAAACAAAGTTGAAAAAAGGTTGTTGATTTCTCATCTAAATTTCAACCCCAACTTTAAACTGCTTTCCATGTCCATATAGTTAACCTATGTTGCCTCTCCATAGTTTCAACATAGTACAATCAACAATTTTGAGCGATCTAAAAGCAAACATTGAACCAACGTTGAAACAAAGTTGAAAAGTGGCAATAAAAGTTCAACCAAAGTTCAACTTTGATTCAACATTGAAACAAGGTTAAAAAGTGAGGTGGAATGTTCAACGGAAAATCGACTCTAAATCAACGTTGAATTAAGGGAGACGTCGGTCGATTGCCCGCTGGGAACAGCTTAGACACTATGGGTATAAAATTATCTAGTAAAGTTAAATTTATGTCTAGAGGCTAAAATGGAGGACAACTCCATATCGAAACTAGTTGAGGTTTTCAACTAGTGTTAAATAATTGTCTATTATTTATTTTAAAAATAAATAATTAGAGCTTTCTACTAGTGTTAAATAATTATCAATTATTTTTTACCTTATCACCACTTAGAGCCAGATGATTTAATTAACTAAAGACAAATAATTATTTTAGCATTTCTTACCTTGATGCTGGATGGTCTCCTAGTAGCTTTAGTAGATGATACTTCTCCGCTTGCTGTTGAAGAACTGGATGCTTTCTGTGTGAAAACAGTGGCTCTTAAATAGCTAAAGTTGCACTGATTAAACCCTATGAATCAGCAATTTTCCCAATGCTTTCGCGGGAATAAATAAGTTATTTTCACGCGAATGGAAACCATTGCTTTCGCGGGAATAAATAATTTATTTTCACGCGAATAGAAACTGTTGCTTTTGCGGGAGTAAATAGTTTATTTTCACGCGAATAGAAACAGTTGCTTTCGCGGGAATAAATAATTTATTTTCACGCGAATGGAAACTGTTGCTTTCGCGGGAATAAATAGTTTATTTTCACGCGAATAGAAACTGTTGCTTTCGCGGGAAAAAATAAATTATTTTCACGCGAATGGAAACCGTTGCTTTTGCGGGAATAAATAATTTATTTTCACGCGAATAGAAACTGTTGCTTTTGCGGGAGTAAATAGTTTATTTTCACGCGAATAGAAACTGTTGCTTTCGCGGGAATAAATAATTTATTTTCACGCGAATGAAAACTGTTGCTTTCGCGGGAATAAATAGTTTATTTTCACGCGAATAGAAACTGTTGCTTTCGCGGGAATAAATAGTTTATTTTCACGCGAATAGAAACCGTTGCTTTCGCGGGAATAAATAATTTATTTTCACGCGAATGGAAACCCTTGCTTTCGCGGGAATAAACAGTTTTTATTCCCGCGAAAGCATTGGAAAAAATGCTGATTCATAAGGTTTAATCAGTGCGACTTTAGCTATTTAAGAGCCACTGTTTTCACACAGAAAGCATCCAGTTCTTCAATAGCAAGCGGAGAAGCATCATCTACTACACAAGATCTACCACCTACTTAGATGATACCAAACCAATGAAGACTCAAACTACATGAATTTTGAAGACAGCATACTTCTCCAACACAGCAAAAATTCATTTCAAGATCTACCACCTACTTAAATGATACCAAACCAATGAAGACTCAAACTACATGAATTTTGAAGACAGCATACTTCTCCAACACAGAAAGAATTCCTTTCAAGATCTACGACTTAATTAGATGATACCAAATCAATGAAGACTCAAACTACATCGATTTTGAAGACAGCGCACTTCTCCAACACAGCAAGAATTCATTTCAAGATCTACCACCTACTTAGATGATACCAAACCAATGAAGACTCAAACTACATGAATTTTGAAGACAGCATACTTCTCCAACACAGAAAGAATTCCTTTCAAGATCTACCACCTACTTAGATGATACAAAACCAATGAAGACTCAAACTACATGAATTTTGAAGACAGCATACTTCTCCAACACAGCAAAAATTCATTTCAAGATCTACCACCTACTTAAATGATACCAAACCAATGAAGACTCGAACTACATGAATTTTGAAGACAGCATACTTCTCCAACACAGCAAGAATTCCTTTCAAGATCTACGACTTAATTAGATGATACCAAATCAATGAAAACTCAAGCTACATCGATTTTGAAGACAGCGCACTTCTCCAACACAGCAAGAATTCATTTCAAGATCTACCACCTACTTAGATGATACCAAACCAATGAAGACTCAAACTACATGAATTTTGAAGACAGTCGACTTCTCCAACACAGCAAGAATTCCTTTCAAGATCTACGACTTACTTAGATGATACCAAATCAATGAAGACTCAAACTACATGGATTTGAAGACAGCATACTTCTCCAACACAGAAAAAATTCCTTTCAAGATCTACCACCTACTTAGATGATACCAAACCAATGAAGACTCAAACTACATGAATTTTGAAGACAGCATACTTCTCCAACACAGCAAAAATTCATTTCAAGATCTACCACCTACTTAAATGATACCAAACCAATGAAGACTCAAACTACATGAATTTTGAAGACAGTCTACTTCTCCAACACAGCAAGAATTCCTTTCAAGATCTACGACTTACTTAGATGATACCAAATCAATGAAGACTCAAACTACATGGATTCTGAAGACAGCACACTTCTCCAACACAGCAAGAATTTCTTTCAAGATCTATCACCTACTTAGATGATACCAAACCAATGAAGACTCTAAAAATTACTTATATTATATTTCGATGATGCTGAAAAAAACTGTCCAGAACAAGAGTTCAAAAAGCTAATCTATAACTCAAGGCAATCATATCACTATAGGTGAGTTTTACTAATTTTTACCATAAATTAAACAAAATGCTGAATATATACGTTTTCTAGGTGAAAAAAGGACTTTTTTGATGTAATTAGTGTATTTTTTACAACAAAATGCTGAATATATACATTTTCATGGTAAAGAAAAGGACTTTTTGGGTGTAATTAGCGTAGTTTTTACAACAAAATGTTGAACATATACATTTTTTCAGGTAAAAAAAAAAAGCACTTTTTTGGTGTAATTAGTGTATTTTTTTACAACATATTTATAAAGCAAGTATTTTTTGTTTTGTTTTAGATAGATGAAAGAGAATCAAAAGCACTTGGTGAAAATAATGCTCAAGAAAGAACAAGTTGAACAATGTAACTTGGTGAGTTATTTCCCTTTTCTAATAATGTAAACTATCCAATGTAACTAGAACTATAATTCAAATTCATGTAATTATTTTACATTTTTGCTTAATCATTTTATACTAATACATAATTTTTTTATTTTAGTTCATTACGAAATTAAAAGCACATAGAGCAGAAGTCTTCCTTCCTAAGATATAACATCATTACATCAAAGACATCATTGTAAAGGAACAAACTATGCATTAACTGTTATTACTTTGTATTTATTACAAGTTGTAGTGCTTTGTATTACATAGTATTTACTGACTCTAGCTTTATTATGTGGGGAGATTTTCCTTACTTATTATGTAATAAATGTATATAATCATATAATGATTCATTTTTAATCAATGTATTTATTCAATTTAGATATATCTCCTCTCTTCTCTCTCTATGTAGATATAAATTTACCCATAAATATGTACATAATTGACCATATATACATTCATTGCTAGAAAACTAAAAGATCTCTCTCCTCTCTCTCTTTCTCTCTCTCAAGATACCATATGTATGTATGTATGTATGTATGTATGTATGTATGTATGTATGAATGCATTGATTGTCATTACAAGTTGTATTGCTTTGTATAACTTAGTATTTACTGACTCTAGCTATATTATATAGGAAGATTTTCCCTACTTATTATGTAATCAGGTATATAATCATATAATTTTCATTTTTGATCAATATATTTATTCAATGTAGATATATCTCCTCTCTCTATGTAGATATAAATATATCCATAAATACGTCCATAATTAACCATATATACATGAATGAATAGAAAACTAAAAAATCTCTCTCTCCTCTCTCTCTCCCTCTCTCCTCCCTCTCTCTCCTCTATCTCTTTCTTTCTCTCAAGTATGTATATAATTATGTAAAAAAATTATCAAAACTTGAATGCCATACATTCAAAATCTATATGTCATATAAGTTCAAATCAAGTAAAAAAATAATCAAAACTCAAATGCCACTTAAATGCCACTCAAATGCCACTCAAATACCCCTCAAATGAAATACAATATAAACTCTGTACGACATATAAGTTCAAATTAAGTAAAAAAATAATCAAAACTCAAATGCCACTTAAATGCCACTCAAATGCCACTCAAATGCCCCTCAAATGAAAAACAATATTAACTCGGCGAATCCATCCAACGCCGTAACCCATTGCTTTCACCCCTAGGTGTAATCCACAAAAAAACACTTGGTAGGGAGATCTGCTCATATATTACTACTATTATGTCACCTGGCTGTGTGGTAGAAACTAGGTAGTATGTCTACATTTGGATATCATTTCATTGCGTTTGTTCAAAGTTCCTGTTGTTGGTAAATACATTATATAAAGCTTCTACCAAATGCATGAGTCCCATTTCTGTGAGTGTAAGTTATATGCACGGGCTTGGCTAACAATTCTCCATTTGCTACTATATTCTGTTCTCCTTCAGTTTCCATGTATACTTGCTAAGTTCAGTTGATTGATTGGCATTTTCCAGCATGCCTAAATGACGTTAAGTGGCTAATATATCTGGATTTAAATGTGGTTAATCCAATAATGTGCTGGTTGGCATTCCTGCAATGTTCACGGTGGCTTTGTAGACTATTGAAGGAGTTAGGCACTTTCCTTCAAGTTGACACTCCAGTTTGATGCGGCAATTGCACGCCATTGTTTGTTCAGCAACGTTGTCCATGTTGTTGTGCAGTAGCTTGTTGTTATGTGTGCTGCAGGGGGGGGGGGGGGTGGGGGAATAGCGGACCTTTTTTTGTGTAGTGCTGTTTCAAGAAATACTCCTCCTACTAAATATCCAAGATTTGTAGATTACATCATGTTATCCAATGTCATATGGGTAAGTGGAGTGACAAAACGGCATCGGCAGACTTGACCATAGAAATTGGTTCACTTTTGTTGACTACAAACAAGACAATTGCTGACAGTGAAACTCATACTTTATGATGTTTGGAGTAAATGAAATGGTGCGAGGTGACTAACGACCATTGATGAAGGGAGATAACTCCAAGATTTCCGCTAATCAATGGACCCACCAAGCGCACAAAGAGGTTAAAAATAAGTTCTTTGAAGTGTAGACAGGAACCTATAACAGCACAACAAAGTTGTGAGAAAACTGCCACTAGTGATTGGATCAATGGCATGCAGCTGTAGATATCTTCGGAATCATAAAAATGTTTTAAGAATAGAACGGAAAGAAAATATTGATGCGATTTAAGTACTAACATTTATATGAATAGACACTCACAGGAAGTGGACGCAGGTGCTTATATTTAACCAACGTCTGACCAACTGGTTGCCCTCACCATACCATTCACCCACACAATATCTTTGAGGAATGTGATTGGTCACTGGGTCAGCCTATACTTGACCAGCACAACAAAATTAAGGTAATCGGTGTACATTTGTTGTTAGGGACAACAATAAAACAGTTTCTAACAGAAGGTGAAATAATTGGTGTGAAGAACTTGTTTACTTTTATGTACAAAATGTGAATCAAAATGGTAGAACAAGTGTGTATGTATTCAACAGAAGGAGTTGGGTGTCTGACAGGTAGTGTACCCCTCACCTACACCTGAGGGTGAACAGGTAATTCCTCTCAAGCTCTGGCCATTATATTAATCAACGAAGGGAGTGGAAGGCTTCTCTATGCTATACTGCTATCTCCGAAGTGATATGCTTGGATTAATGCTTCGGGTCAAGACAACAGTTATAATAAATGAGCCTGTCTGCCACAGGTACGCTTGCTTGCAAATTTGAAACGGTTGAAGGGCTTACCTGCTTATTAATAGCAGTACAGCCTCAACAGCCTGCAGTTTATACAAAAATGAAATAGAATTTGTATCTAACAAATTGATACAAATACTACATATATTTGTTTGTAAACAATAAATATGTGATGAAATGCGTAGAGTGGTCATGACCAAGATAGACGCCAGTTGATAACCACAGACGCAGTAGCTACAGTATGTTTACATTAAAGCACAGCCTAGAGCAAGCGATGTCAAAGTAGCCAAGGTCCTTACCTTGATGAGCCAGCCAGACGAACGCAGGACCCGTAGCTGATGAGATCCAATGCTAGGACAGTTGAAAGACGCCATCTTGGACAGTTGAAAGACGCCATCATTGACCTATTATTGTTGGAATTATTTAGCGACTTTCCAAAGACTTATACTATTATCTCATATATATTTTTTAATCTGCCGCGGTTGTGACGATATTTCTAGTGCAACTGCCTGAATGTTAACCAATCTGTTGTCTACTTTCAATTATTGCATTTTTCCTATAAATAGTAAGGCAGATCGCCCACCGGTCAGTTTTTGGTTAGAGTTTGCTTAACTTGCTGGGGATAATGTTAGTTGCTCTGGAAGTGTATTCAGTGATTTTACTTGAACTGTATTAGTGTACGCTTCGAGAACTATTCTATTTCGCAAGGTTTTGTATCTGGTTGATAATATATTATTATTAAACTGAAACTCGTCTAATTAGTGTGGCCGGTTGCCTGTAACACTAAGTTTGCATACCTCGTTTCACCGGATCTGTCTGCTAATACGGATCCCCTATAACAGAGAGCTATTACTACCATCCGGTAAAAGACTGCTATTTGTTTTTACTAGTATTACTTTCTACGATAAACGACCTTACTACCGTACCGCTAGCGGCTGTTGTTAGTCTGTAAGTACTACTTGCTACGATAAAGGACATTACTACCCCTACAATAACATTGGATAATTGAGATAAATTGTCTTGCACAGAGAGCCTCGCTACCATTTGAGTTTGCACTCTGCAACGCCGTGCTGTCTCTATATACAATACACGCTACTCTCTACAGTGTTGGCAAAAACTTCAAGATCACAACGAAAACCTTTACAAATAAAAACAGATGACATTGCATTACAGGTGGATACCAAGGCACACCACTGGAGGAGTTTGGTAGAATATATACGGTTATAGTAATAATTATGTAATAAGTTTGGATCTGATTGTAACAGTAGATCTCGATGCCATCTTGATCAGGTTGTTGTGTGTCTTCCTCAATACTTTCATGTTTTTTATCAAGCGCCTTCATCCAGCGATTTAACATTTATGCTTTTAGCAACAGTTGCATCTCATATTTGTTTTGAAAAATGGCTTGTGCAGAAACAACAATAATCTAATCACAACGGGAGCAGAGACAAGAAAGATTGTAAGAGAAAAAAATATCGTTAACTTTTTATAATGAGAACGAATATTACGCAAAAGGAATGGGGCTATACGGCTCTGAAAACAATCACATCTTCAGAGTTGCTGTAGACAACATGGAATAGTCTGTTGAAAGAAAGTAATGTAGCGGATTTTTACGTTGCACTACTTTCCGCTAGGCGTTGTCACCGCACAGACTGCTTGTCTGCCGGCACAACTAAACAGTCAGCCTCACAAGGCTTGACAATGAACAGTCAACCTCTCCCCAGAGGTGACCCCGTGCCGGGATGGCACAGCAACTGGTTGTAAAGGAGAATACTCAACTTTAACAACTAAGGTAAGCCCTCGGCTCAAACGTATACTCGGTAGCTTCGAGTGATATAGATATTTATTCTCTTACAAAATAAAAAGATGGCGCACAATAACATGTAATACAAGAGTTGTAACACAATGCGCGGTAGAACTTGTAATGCGAAGAACTGCAGCAAAGCTCTGCCTTTTATAGGCAGAATCACAGGAAGTGACGGCATGTGTTTGGCCTAGTTTGCCAAACACTCCAATCACGAATAGAAATCGCACGAGTTAACCAATAGTAATAGATATAAAAATACTGTCCAATAATAAATGAGTTAACATATTAAAGAGAACTGGTGCCCAGAAGTGAGGGGCGGAGTCTGTTGGTATCTTGACCAGTAGCAGTCTAGTATCTCTCCTCTCAGTAGCTCCTAGTCTTTTACAGCCTTGGTTCCAACCTTCCTGACTTCTGAGGATAGTAAGCTTCTGAATGTGGGTCCTAGATGTTCTTAGACCATCATCTTTGTTCTCTCAGGCTATGTCAGCCATCTTGATGCCGGTCCGGGATAGCTACCCAGGGCCAGGGTACCCTGTGCCGGTATGGTTAAATATGCCTTTATTACTTATTCAAAGCAATAGAGTAACTATAATAGAAGCCAGGCTTGTTCTATTAGGTATATAGGAGGCATGTCTGTTGGTAGCAACCATCAGGGGGACCTTGCAAAGTAGTGGTCACAGTTAATGTTCGGTAAAATCCACTACAGTAAGCCCGGCCCGGTGGTGCGTGTCTGTCCAAGATGTACCAACCAGCTATCAAATATTTTTGCTTGACGGGAACACAATGTGAGAAAAGGAATAGATCATAAGAGATTGTTGTAAATCTGTGCAGCAGACAGGTAGTATATATACTGATATACAGTAATGCTCTCTTGTAATCATGGCGACTGAGGGAGGCACGTGTGATCTAGTGGTTAAAGTGCTTACACTTCAATCCACGATCTGGGGTTCGATTCCCTGCACAGTTATCTGTGAGTGAAATATTTGGCTTCCAACATGCTCTGCCTTGTCGGATATGGGTATGAAAATAACGTGGTCCCTAGTTTTATTGCACTCTCCGTAATAACTATGGAGTCATGCTATTAAAAGATCCCCCTCTGCTTTTTCAGCAGAGTAGCTGGTGTAATGGCGGGTATAGGGTGCTGCTCACACAAGCTCCGCTTATGGGACCCGTCTTCAGGGTTGCCCCCGAGGCACAGCTCAAGCAAAACAACAACCAGAGGTTAAAAAATATCGTTCAAAATTAAGATATTTTATGCCAAATTGATCCCATTTTGGAAATAACAGTATTTAGAGTTTTTTTGTAGAACGATAGAGACTATTGAGTCTGCCAGATAATAAGTTACAAAACCCACAGGTGAGAGATTATTTAACAAGCAAGTATGAGATAAATGATATCAACTCTACCTGGAGATTGTTAGCAACTAAGAAGCTTTTATCAATAGTTTGGGATATCAAGAGGTTATAAAACAGGCTGCTTGTAGTTTCTCTAGAAGCATCTTGTCAGCAGACCATGGCATTCGGTGAGTAGTGTAACCTCAGTTCAGGGGCTGTTTTCAACCGAGGATCTTTGTTATAAAAAGATACTCAGTTTAAAACAACCGCCTAGAACTACACAGTACTCATGTAATGTCAAGGTCAACTGTCATAGTGAGACTAGTACAAATAGTATACTAGGTGCATACTGGCATATACTTCCTATATGTAGACTGCAGGTCGTACTGTACCTAGTGCATTCTACTACAGCCTAGCTCTCATTCTTCTCCATAGATCTAAGGCTACACCACAGATGTATAAGCCAGCTTGCACAGCTATTGTAATTGGCTATGTATTGAATTTCTCGACCTTTCCATTTGTACATTACCCAACTTCCAATGAAGGCGATTGTTACAATGTATTATTAGAACTGCTGACTTACAAGTACGCTGTCACAAAGAAATATTCAAGTTGGCCAGAAAGAGAGGAAGTCAAGGTTGTCTGCTCCTTACCAGCGTGTGACCAGGAGATTTATTTAATTGAAACCTAAATCTTTCACAATTATTGTTGGGAATTAATACACACACCTATACTGACTGTACCAATGCTCCAACGAGGTCTATCATGAATGTACAAGTTTTTTTCATCCCACATTGAGTAGAGTCAGTATTCAATAGAAAGATTTATTATACATAAAGTAAAATATTTATTGTGTAAAGTAACTGCAGAGGTTGTACTCATAAATACCAGTTTAATATAAATAATGAAGTACCAGAATACAAGACAGTAAATGTACATGGAGTACAAGTTGTGTGTATGACAGTGAGCAAGTATAAAATAGCAGTGCAGTAGGTATGATACAGTTACATGTCCTTCACTCATCTACTAGTTGGTAGTACAACACAGCATTCTCTTCTCGCCTGGGTACTATCAGAGTGTTTCCTGTTACACACAAGTCACAGACATAAGAGTTTTGTCTCTTTTTAGGATCCACAAGTTTTACCACCCAGCCACCTGTAGATGTACAATATAGACATTCATATATCACATATAATATATAGACAGACCACACACAGACAGACCACACACAGACAGACCACACAGGGTGCAATATACTGGCTCACCTGTTTCTATATCCAGCACATATATCTCAGTTTGTGTGGTACTTCGTGACGTCACTAGTACATAGTCGCTACCATAGCATGTCACACCCACAGGTTGAGTCACACATGTACTAGTCCACATTACGTCCCCCGTGTCTATGTTTACTCTAAATACAACAGAATGGTTAGATACCACAACCGACTTCTTGTCCGCTATGCATATGCCAGTGACACCCCAATCACCATCTTGTTTACAAGAGATTTGTTTGATCAGCTGTCCCTCCAGCGAGTAAACAGTCAGACGTTTGTTTGATATATCAGGTACTACCACTCTGTCAGCAGTCACTGCTAGTTTGTTAATGTTACCAGAGCTATCGGAGTGTTTCCAGCTGTAAATAAATCTACCATCTAGCTTGTGTACCTGGACTGTCCACGGGTGCACCAGCAGGTACAACCTACCACCGTATGCACACATACCATTTATGTTGGTACCACTACCTAATGATAAAGGTTGGGAGAGAGAATACCAAGACTGATCTACTTCATAAGCTGTTCCACCCTTGCAGGCCATGTATGTGACTCCTTGGTGACTGCAGACTGAGTAACATGATTGGTCTAGCTCCACTTCCTGTTGTAGCCTTAGAGAAGTTGGTATAGCTGATTCCTTCACCATCTCCAACTTTATATCTTTCCATCGGCCTGTGGACAATTGTAGATAGTTTGTACTGTCTATTTTAGGTTAGCTCATTGGGAATGAGGTAAAAGAAAACGATTCCAAGTGCAGTTGAAAACTTTCAGATTACTGCAGACAAATGGTGTCGGTAAATTAGCAGACAAAGCGCCCAAAGTAAACCCAACTTTAGTCTGTTTATACACAGTTGATGCCGTAAGATACTGATACTAACTGTACGCTCCCAATAAAATGTTGTCTCAACAGCGGTTTCGCCAATGATTTAAATACTCAACTATTTAGAAAAAGTTAAATCATTAAAATGGCCGCGAAGCTTTTAAAATAGAATGGAATGGGTCTATAAGCCATAGACATAGAGATAATCTTTCACCAAACCGATATTAGGTCCACCATTGACAAATGTGACGATACAGGCCGAAGCTAAAAATTGCTTTCAAACAGGCCAAAATTCTATATTGAGTCACTCGCTGTTCTGTAGATAGCACTAGTATATTAACTTGTAGGTAAAACGTAGCTTCCGGAATATACTACATCCAGGTGTCAGCAATGGACAGTCAATAACAAAATACTTGAGCAGTTCAGACTTTAAAACTTCCACTTAAGCATGCAGCATTTTCTTTGGCTTTGTATGGCCAATACATTGATACTCGCAATAACTGCAGCGAGAGAGGACAACTTCTACTCACAAAAAATACTTTAAGCCACAAGATGGAATTCCCAAAATTTGTAGCTGACTATTCTCAAACAAACACAGACACACTGAGACATACCCAGAGCTTTGAGTTTCGTAGAGTCAGCAAAAGTCAGAGATGGCAGCTTCTCATCAATAAAGCTTCTCAACTCATCGACTACTTCAGTAAAGTTAGATACTACATCAACCTGATAAATACATAGTAAAAGTAGATGTCATTGTTAGATGTAGATGTAGACAATGTTATACAAGTACCTGCAGGCACCTGTGAGTACCTGCAGGCACCTGTGAGTACCTGCATGCACCTGTGAGCACCTGCAGGCACCTGTGACTATTGGCAAGCATTTACAAGCACCTGTAAGTACAAATACCTGATGAGCATCCCTAAATCTAGCATCTTGCAGTAGAAGTAGAGTATTCATCTCTGTCAATTTATCTCCAATCTCTCTCTCCATAAACTCTAGCATCCCATTTCTTCTTCTCCTCCTAGACTGAGTTATCTCCTCCTCTAGTCTATCATACTTGGCACGTATCTCAGCTAGCTATGTAATATAACATATCAACTAAAGTAACATGTAATAGATTACATAACTAAATATATATTACATACATAACTATATACCAACCTGCTCATCTCTGGTATTATGTAATAGTTCAATCATCTCAGCTGTGTTACTCTCATAATCTGACAGTTCTCTGGTACATTCCTTGAGTAGAGCGGTCAACTTCTCTTCTTTAGCCTGTGTCTCTACCTTCACCTCCATCGCCTTCCTCTTGAGATCTCTTACTAACTCATCCAACGTGACACCTCGATGTGAAGAACCTACAAAAAATATCAAATAATGCCTCAACCTACCACTGTACGTACTAGTATATATGTACTAGTGTGTATGTACTAGTATGTATGTACTAGTGTGTATGTACTAGTGTGCATGTACTAGTGTGTATGTACTAGTGTGTATGTACTAGTATGTATGTACTAGTATGTATGCACTAGTATGTATGCACTAGTATGTTTGTACTAGTGCATACATACTAGTATGTATGTACTAGTATGTATGTACTAGTATGTATGTACTAGTAGGTATGTACTAGTATGTATGTACTAGTATGTATGTACTAGTATGTTTGTACTAGTATGTATGTACTAGTGTGTATGTACTAGTATGTATGTACTAGTATGTATGTACTAGTATGTATGTACTAGTATGTATGTACTAGTATGTATGTACTAGTGTGTATGTACTAGTATGTATGTACTAGTATGTATGTACTAGTATGTATGTACTAGTGTGTATGTACTAGTATGTATGTACTAGTATGTATGTACTAGTATGTATGTACTAGTGTGTGTGTACTAGTGTGTATGTACTAGTGTGTATGTACTAGTGTGTATGTACTAGTATGTATGTACTAGTGTGTATGTACTAGTATGTATGTACTAGTGTGTATGTACTAGTATGTATGTACTAGTAGGTATGTACTAGTATGTATGTACTAGTGTGTATGTACTAGTGTGTTTGTACTAGTGTGTATGTACTAGTGTGTATGTACTAGTGTGTATGTACTAGTATGTATGTACTAGTATGTATGTACTAGTATGTATGTACTAGTATGTATGTACTAGTGTGTATGTACTAGTATGTATGTACTAGTATGTATGTACTAGTATGTATGTACTAGTATGTATGTACTAGTGTGTATGTACTAGTATGTATGTACTAGTATGTATGCACTAGTATGTATGTACTAGTGTGTATGCACTAGTGTGTATGTACTAGTATGTATGTACTAGTGTGTATGCACTAGTATGTATGTACTAGTATGTATGTACTAGTATGTATGTACTAGTGTGTATGTACTAGTGTGTATGTACTAGTATGTATGTACTAGTATGTATGTACTAGTATGTATGTACTAGTATGTATGTACTAGTATGTATGTACTAGTAGGTATGTACTAGTATGTATGTACTAGTATGTATGTACAAGTATGTATGTACTAGTGTGTATGCACTAGTATGTATGTACTAGTACGTATGTACTAGTATGTATGCACTAGTATGTATGTACTAGTGTGTATGTACTAGTGTGTATGTACTAGTGTGTATGTACTAGTGTGTATGTACTAGTAGGTATGTACTAGTATGTATGTACTAGTAGGTATGTACTAGTAGGCATGAACTAGTGTGTATGTACTAGTGTGTATGTACTAGTATGTATGTACTAGTATGTATGTACTAGTGTGTATGTACTAGTATGTATGTACTAGTATGTATGTACTAGTATGTATGTACTAGTATGTATGTACTAGTATGTATGTACTAGTGTGTATGTACTAGTATGTTTACCATCCAATAAATCACTATAACATAATACATAGCAGTGCTAGGACAGGGTAGAGTTTCCGTTGATCAAATCCAAAAGTGAGCAAGGTTCAATGCAGGGTTGATATTATTTACAAAACTTTGCCTTTCATAACCAAGTTTCACCATTATGTTTGAATGGGGCAACAAACAAGCCAAGTACAAAGGCTATTTAATTTCATTCGTTCAAACTCAGAAGAAAATAAAAAAGTAAATGAACACAGAACACTGTGAGATAACTAACCATCAGCACAGAGTTGTGAAGAGCCCATACAATTTATACAAAGAAGTTCAAGGCAAGTTATACATCCCATAGTGATGGGTGAATCCACATGTCTGCTACAACCTTTGACCTCTAACCTTGTCTGGTTCTGTTTAAACTCCTTCATGTTCATCACTTCCTTATGTTTGGGATGAAAGTCCTGATGAATCTAAAGATATATGATACACAATGGGTTATACCCCTTCCTTGCACAACTTTCCATAGAATTATTGAGTAAACCAAAACAACAGCAGCAATGATCAATAAACCATAATCATACATTGCCATGAAGTACCCATTGTTGGGTAGCAAACAGCCATTGCTGAGATCAACTCCGTACAAGATATAGCCAAACATGCAAGAGAGAACTTGTAACTCCTAACAGATACAAAAGTGATACAAACATCCCCACACGTTAGCTAGTACAAATACCTGGTCATGTTTAGTACACATCTTTCTACCACATGGACTACAGAAAGAAACGGCTGGTCCAACCTCTGTTCCTTTATCTATACAAATATCGCACAGTTGTGGCCCATTTCCTTCTGTAGCAGCTGGTGGAAGCCTAGTCAATGTCAGATCAAATACCTCTCTGTAATACAAGAGATAACTCTATGGATATATGTATTACATCTACAATACAGTCATAGAACTACTACACACACATCACCTCACTCACTTGCACTTTCCACATCTGACTATCCTGTTAGTATCAAAGTCTCCTACTAGGCAGGGATAGCAATGTAAATGGTTACAGGGTAGTGCTCTGGGATCTACCAAACGATCTCCTTGTTCTAGACAAAACCCACATTCTGCTACCTCATCCGCTGAAGCCATCTCTAAATAATATATCATAGCAATGATCAACTTTGATGAATAAATAACCATACAGGATGTGGGCATGCATGTTATGGATACAGATAGGAAGTTCACTACAACAACGAGCGGAGAATGAATCAAAGGTGCAAGTGCCAGGAAGTAACAATTGGTAACAATAACCACATGGTTTTGACTGTATTAATACTCTACTTCCTAGCGCAATTCACTGCTTTGCACTATTGTTACCATATACTGCACTGCTTTTTCAAGTCTACTAAAAAATGTTTGGAACTGTATCAACAAAAGATGGAAAAAACAGATATATTAATGAAACAGTTACCTATGTTAACGAACTATCACTAGTAATGCTACTTAACAAAAGTTTAAAAAAGACTCATGACAATGAGGATGCCACATTCATTATGCCACGAGAGTGAAAGCATAACAAGATGATGAGCCAGACGAATGATGCATAACATCAAGCGAACTGATCCCGCCAGCAGCACTGCCGAGCTCATCAAAGACCTTGAGTGGGATACCCTGTAGTCTAGAAGAGTACATCGCAGGCTTACACTTTTCATAGCAGTGCATTTCGATGAAGTTGGGACTAATACCAGTGAAGAGATTGCAATCTTCATTGTCCCACAATCGGATACTCCAGGCGACACAAACAGCAATACGTAATCTCCAACTGTAAACACAAGTTTCACCAAAACAACTTAGATCAACACGCTAAACTGCGAAACACTCTTCTTCCTGGAAGCAGGCTCTCGGAGAGACTACATGCGACTGGCTGAGATAAAGCTTGGAGCACTACGTGAGGAGACCTGGACTGATATGCGGACTAACCAAAGTGCTTTATTGCTGCTACCTTCTGAGACAAAACTGGCATTTACTGAAAAGTACCACCAAGCAGTAATAAATGATTATAATTATATTAACATCAATAATAATTGTATTAATAATTATACTACAGCACTAACTAATAATTATTAAATCACATTTGATCATAATAATTATTATTATTAGAACAACAAAGCAACAGAGCAACAACATCAAATGAATGAAGAAGAAAGCAGCAATAATTATTTTATTAGCTCTGATAATAATAAAAACATTACAATGAATTCGAAATCAGCTTTAGTCAGTTTTATCATTATTATTATTAATTCTAAATGAGAATTTTTTGTGCTGCATGTATTATCAAACTGGCTTAACTAGAAAGTGGATCATCAATTCAAAGGAAGAGTCAGTAGAGTAGTAGTAGGCAGTTAGCTGATTTAAAACAGTTTTTAACTACCGTAACCTACCTACTGTGGTGTATAGACGGAGTGTGTATAGTGATAGGATAGACTCCGTGTGGATGAGGGCAGAGGCTAGCAACTGATCGGTCATCGAGGCACCCTTTTTAGGGTTGCTGAGATGGCCGAGAGGTCTAGCGCTCTGCCTCATGCTGCTAGGCGATTTGGTGCCGCTGGAGGGTCAGAGGTTCGAGTCCCAGTGGGGGAACTTAGAGGCATGCAGGCGTTGCCCATTGCGCCTGGCATGACATGGTGTCAGAAGTGGGATGAGTGGAAATGGGCAGTGAGTTAGTGGCTAGAGGTAGCACTTGTGGAAAGAGAGGAGAGAAGGGAGGATGTGGTGTATAGACGGAGTGTGTATAGTGATAGGATAGACTCCGTGTGGATGAGGGCAGAGGCTAGCAACTGATCGGTCATCGAGGCACCCTTTTTAGGGTTGCTGAGATGGCCGAGAGGTCTAGCGCTCTGCCTCATGCTGCTAGGCGATTTGGTGCCGCTGGAGGGTCAGAGGTTCGAGTCCCAGTGGGGGAACTTAGAGGCATGCAGGCGTTGCCCATTGCGCCTGGCATGACACCTACTACTACTACTACTGTAACTACTCACAGGTGAGGTAGGTAGCCCTAATCTACTACTACTGCTCTACTGTTATGTGGGTGGATTTGAGTGCAGATTCTTCTCGTATACTCTCTGGAGCTATCCACCCCCACCAACCACCAGGTAGGTCAGTAGATTGGAGCTGCCCGTGCTACTGCACTTCCACAACCATCTTCTTGAAATATTACTGAGTGTGGCTTTCATAAAAAATATATCGTCAGGCTCGTCAGATGCACAGTCGTATACATGTATACGCGTAGTCTAACCCATAGAGGTAGGGATAGAGTAATAACTGTATTACACGTGTTAAGACTGTATCCGGGGCGCTCATGTGTAACGATAGGCTCCGCCTATTCTGGTATATCGTTGCAACTTGAAGTTGCAACTGCTTGTATTGTGTTTGTATTGAAAATAGACTTCCAAAGTCAGTTTAACAAGATTTTCTCCAGATTGGCTGAAGTTTCTCAACCAAAACTCTTACTCTGATCAAGGTTAGACACTCCTTGTCAACATTTAGTACATTTGGTGAAAATTGAAGCATTTACTTGGTGTATCTATATTTGATCAAACTCCATTAGTGGATGTGTTGACATTTGCTATTAGGAAATGATGCTCTAGCTATTATATACTGCTAGCTAGCTATTTTTTATGCAACTGTTTTTTATAAAATAACATTAATCAATTGTTCCAACTCAATAAAACATAAAATAATAACAAATTTACAACAAAATAATAATACGTAATATGCGAACACTTTGACAAGCTTCATATCATTTTGAACATAAACATACTGCATATCTCAATATTAGAAACTGTTGTTCGTCATTATGTAAATATTTAGCTGACAGAAAAGTATTTGATTTTTAACTTGCCTTCATGCTGAATGACAAAAATCAATTCAAGGTTGTATTTCAGTATTTTATGCATAGATGTAGGGATCATGGTAGCCTGTCTCAGACAAGCTTTGTTTTCGCGGGAGTTGTCCACCCGCGCAAAGCGGAGCTTAGCTCCGCTTTGCGCGGGTGGACAACTCCCGCGAAAACAAAGCTTGTCTGAGACAGGCTAGGATCATGGACCTAGTGATAAAAATACTACATGCATTAACATCATTTTCGGTGTGCTCATGTGTGACCATAGGCTCCGCCTATTTTGGTGTTTATTGCCACCACTGAGGGATCGCAAGATGTACGCGAGATGCTATTCTATTTAAACTATATTTCTATGGTCTAACCAACTGGCCCCACTTCAGTCAACTAGCCCCAGTCAACTGGTCCCACATCAGTCAACTAGCCCCAGTCAACTCGCCCCACATATCCTGCCTTTATCAAGCAAAATACAAAAGCAGACAATTTAAATTAAAGTCGGTACCATATAAGATTGGATTTACACTGTTTCTTTCTTTATCAAGCAAATAACAATAAATAATATATCAATCAACACGCACATTAAATTAATACTAAAGTTAGGATAGGCTACTATCACTAGCCTACTCAGTCCCTGATTGAGAGTACTATTTCAGACAGTACTATTTTTTTTCAGAGCAATACCAATAGATGAGTGCATGCAGTAAAACAGTTAATTTCTAATTTTGTGGCAGTGATATTTTTCATTCAACTAAGCATTTTGTATATGGTTATATGTGTTATGTATATTAAAAGTATATAAATGTTGGCAATATCAGACGCGCAGAACGTCAACACCTATTTAGATAGCACACCCAATACCATACACTTTATAATTGTCATATCGTATCAAATATGAAATATCTCTTAGGAGTTTTGATGTAGATATTTGTTGATTGTTGTACTCGCCCCACAACTCAAATATTTTACCCTGCTTCTGCCTTTGCTTTTTTCGTCGTTTTCTGATAAGCTTCCCATGACTCAACAAGCTCAACTGAATAGGAAGTGTGTTGACAGAGGCGAACAAAGTGTTTAAGAGTAAGTAAAATGGCGGATTTGCACTTCTAAATTGGTAATTTACACTTTGATGCCAACCCTCCAAATCATTGTTTGTTCTAATCGGCTGCCCAAACTGACACCAGCAATTCACACTCCATGTGTTACTTTTCAGCCAGTTCAAATCAATATAAATATACAGCGCCCGTAACACTCCTGATTCTGCCTTCGCCCGCAATCTGTTAGAGCATGCTTCAATATGCTCTGCAGGTACGAATGCTAAAGATATAAGCTGCCTCACAAATCTGTAAAAACTTTCTTTCTTTTCATAGTCCCTTTTTAAACCAAGATCAGCAACTTTTCTGTATCCTGCCTGCTGCCAGTGGAAGTTGCAGCCCCTGATTGCTACATCCATCTCTTCACTCACAGCCTTCCACATTGCTGTAAAAGATGGCAATACATTTTTAGTTATTTTTATGAGTGCAAAGGGCCTACGTGTTCATACATGTCTTCTCTGCTGTCTATTGATACCCAAATGATTAGTGATTGAAAGTGTTTTCTGCGTTTTTTTTTTCATAAAGCATTAGCTTTGCCCTTGTAACGGGCTCATAACAAAATGCAATGATTCTCTACCACAAAATTGCTATGTGATTGCTCCTCCATAATATATATTTCTCTCATACCTTTCTCAAAATCAGCCACAACACCCTCTACCAAGGGTGTCATTGGTAATGCTACGGTGACAGCTCGGAGTACCTGAAACATCACATATGCAGGAGTTTCTGACAATGTCTAAAGTAGATTTACATTTACCTTTTCTTTTACTTTACAAAATTACTCACTGATCTGTAATCTTTGGTTTTTTTTAGCTATGAACACAAAAAGTACTGGTATCTGTTTCATGTTTCTTCCATCTTTGACGAAACTGTGAACGGTGGAAAGCTGAGTGAAAGGTTTCGTATAACTTTAAAAGTGCCATCATAGTCTGTGTGGCAAACAGTAAATGTCTCTGACCATGTGCAGCAACATCTCTCAGTAGAAAACTTGGATATTATATGGAAAAGCTGAAAATAAAAAGTGAATATATGTTACATTTATTAATAAACAGTTGTCCTATGCTTAGTGTGAACAAGAGCCCATTATTTGTGAGCGCTGCGATATTACTAACTTACCGATGTTTGCTTTTTGTAATGTTATATTCTTACCTCAAACTCTGAGCTCTCTGGGTCTTTTGGTTTGACTTCAGACTAGTTCGGTTGACAATACGAGCAACATTATTCAAACTTGGTAACCCGGCTACTGTTGGATCTATCCCAAATGATTCAGACAAAATTGCCGTAAACCCATTTCTGGCAATGGCCGCTCCACTAGTGAAAACATCCTTTTTCCCTTTTGCTTTGCTCTATAATCACAAAACAGCATGCAGTATGAAATATCAAAACAGAACAGTGGTTTTGGGAGAGGTCTGTAAACGTATGCGGTTAGCTGTGCTAGTAACGTAGAAGCAACAAATTGAAAGTTTCTTTCTGTTTACCAAAGAACATACTACAGCATTTTATTTCTGCCAACTTCATGAATACAAAGCTTTTATCTACTAAATATCAAAGGTGTCCTGGCAAATCATGTCGATTCTCAAGAGTTTTGTGAGCAAATTTTTTAAAGCATTCCGGCGTATGTTTAATATGACCAACTCAGCTTGCACAAAAATCACTGATAACAACTACAGCACATCAATGTCTTCTATCTAGCAGATAGTCATCAGATAACAAATACAATGCAGATAAACTAGCTACGGCATTTGAGCAAAAAAGTGCAGGCAATCTATGAAATACTACTGAAAGAGCCCATTTAACCTACATTAACTCTTATTTCAGTTCCACGATGGATCCCAGGTTTTGACTCCTGGTTATGTGTTGCCAAAACCCTAAACAAAGCTTCATTCTGTCTCACAACTCCACCACATTTCCGATTGCTACAACGCCATGAAGTACCATGTTCGGATTTTCTCCTGATGGTGTTGGTAAAACCGTCATCTGCGACCAATAGTGGCTTCCCATGCTGACTTCCTGTTGGCAGCACTTTGTAGCATACCGGAGTTTCCTGTTGTGTAGCAGTGACTGGTGGGTCGAAACTGATTCTAAAACACAACCATAACAAACACTATGAGAACAGGAATCCATAGTCAAAGCTGCCAATCTGAGGCTAGGAACTGTTATGAGAAATGTATAATAACTAAATGGAAACTTATTGTTGAAAAGCAAACATTTCCAAGCTGACAAGTTTTTTATTACCAGAGAAGTAGAAAGGTTGCTCTCTTTAGCGAAGTTACATTTGGAAGAAACTGTGGATGGTCAAGAGCATTAATGAAAAGCCTAATATAACGAAAGAAATACAACTGTTGTAAGCTCCAAAAGAAAGAGTTTTGGCTAATACTCTTGCTCGCAGATGATGTATGCAGCACTATAAGGAATCGAAACAGTGAAAGATTCATCTCCATCTCCCTCACGTCTAGTGTAGTTGTGTTCTTCTGCTAGCAGATATCTGCAAGAGAAATCATTACAAAAAACTGAGTTGCACTCACTTAATAATATTATTTCATTACGTGGAGCAAAAACTATACATTAAAATTGAATAGACCAGGTGAAAAAATTTGCAATGATTTTTGAGCTAATATATGTAGATACACAGTGTTGTTGAATCCTACACAAAAAAACAAGCAGCTGAAGAAAACAACCTACTGTTTTACAGTGAGCACTTCATTTTGATGTCTGCTGTCCACTTCTTGAAGTCATTGTTGGTTCACCCCATCACTGTCCATCTCGGACCTGATCTCTGCCAGATCATTGTTTATTGCTGACCTGACCTCTGCCCCATCACTGTCTATTGCTGACTTCACTTCACTCCCAAAACTTTCACTCAACAGATATTCTTTCTAAGAAGTCGGTGATATCTATGCTGCTCTTGCCATCTTGTACTCGTAAGCTGACAAAAAATGAAACCCCAATGATACAATTTATCATTAAATTATAAATTCTATAGGTTTATCAGGAACGGTAATGCTGATGATTGGATAAGGTGACCTTGTGTGTATCTTTATCACCACAATTAAGTATTTTTCTGAGCCAAAAATCTATTATTATGTAGCCTTGTAGCCATATAATTCTTGATGTTTAATACCGTATATTACCACTAACTAACTACTACAACCACAACAGTCCAAAGCCAATATCTCAAAAATAAAAATATTCAAAGCCTGCTAATGAAATAAAATCGAACTTGAAAGTAATTTTTTATTTGCATTCTAAAATAAAAGCCACTCATAACACATCATTCCTAGCAACGTGTTTAATGAGTTCTTGTGACATGCAGACTTGCAATCGCAATAAACTCTTTTCACTAACTTTTTAGTGCTAAAAAGTTTTTCAATACTGGCCTCGCTATTTTATAAGTTGCTTCAATTCGTCATACTTACACAATAACGAGCTACACTCAGACTTCCGCTCATTTCTTCATCAAGCAAGCTGATGGCTGCTGAGGTAGAACTTGACACAGAACTGACACCAACATTAGCTGTGCGGTTTATCTGGCTCTTCCTAAAATGTTGTAGAAAAATAAATCAGAACTATATTTTGCTACAATGTGGAATATATAAAATACCATAACTTATATAGTTGATATAAAGCTACAGTAGATTTTATGCCAAATATTAGCTTGATACACCAATACAGAATAAAATTCTGATTCTAAAAAAACGAGACAAGAAATTGATGTTTAATGCAATAAAATATTTGTTGGAAACAACAAAAAGGGGAGAAATTGCTATCATGGTTAACAAAAACTTAGATCTCAGTTAAAGTGCAAAATAGACTAATACTTGAAATGAAATAGATTAAACTGGTGATTGTCTTTCATAAAAAGCACAATTGTAAATAATTGCTGCAACTTTCTCCTAAATTTTAAGTCAAGTTTCTTCACTCAATTACTATAGATATATAGACTACAAGCCTAAAATAATTTTGCAATATAAAGTTCCAACCTCCTACAGCATCTACCGAAAGGAGTGTATGCAAACAAGCATAATTTTTCAGTCATTTCTCACAAAAATCTCAAAAACATGCCTGTCATAATTTTACCTGTGTAGTGAATAAAAGTGAAATTATAAGGTGCTTGCCCTGAATTGCATTTACATTTAGTTCTGTCTTTTAACTGAGTTAACTAAAGATAAAAAATGATCATTTTATAATTAACATTATTTTATGAGATTATTTTACACAAAATTAATCTCATTTTGGAAATAACATTAATTACAAGTCTTTTTTTTAGTAAATTTGAATAATCTGTTATGGCTCCTTACATTTTAGGGAGAACTGTCATAATGTGAGCTCACTACCAACTGAAAAACTTACAGAAAGCAAATCACGAACAATGTTGCGTGGAAAATTTTTGTAAGGAAAAATTATGCGATTTGCCCTGTTTGCAGTGTCATATTCAGATACAATTACAGCTCAAGAACAATTTTTGTTATCATTAAAAAGTAAAGGCAAGTATTTTCCACTTACGAGGAATATTCCAAGCTGAATGTATATAAAAGAGTGAAATGGGTCGTTCATAGAAATTGTATAACCCAAAAACTTGACCTGCTAATTGAAGATTAAAAAAATGTAGCAATGAACCAGATTAACAATTGCCAGTGGGTGACAGCACTAATTTACAAGCAAAAAGGAATAAGATGTGTGTAATTATTTTTCTGATAAAAGGACTGCACCGGACAAATTCAAATGTGGTTGGTGTATTTAATAATTCCCAGACATGATTATCTACATTTGTCTGCACATCAAAATCTATTTTTTCAAAATCTAGATACAAGTTTAGAAGCTTCAGAACTGCTAGAGTTACCTAATGTCAGAGTGCATCTCTCTAACAGGGGTATCTGTTGGAGCTTCCTCACTGTCGCTTTGCTGCAACCTTCTCTTGCTTTAGACAACTTCTTAACCTGTACGAAACATGAATACAATAAAACATAAGTTTTGAGACTATAATTATTTCCAAAGCATCAAAGCTCCCAGCACTCTTCAATTATTTTTTGTTTTAAAGAAACTAAAAAAGTTCTAATAATAGTGTTCACTGCGTTTGCCGTGTTTGTAAAATATACCAACTGTAAACGTGTTGTAGACAAACCATTCACTGGCTTGTAGTTCAACTTGGGCCCGCAATTTTTTTAGTGAAAATAAAAATTTTACATGAATAAAATTTTCATTTTCCTGTTTACTCAAAACCTACTCCATGATAAAATGAGCTGACATGTCCGATCATAAAAAATAAATACGTTATTTAAAAACAATCCAAATGAAAATCTGAAAACATCGTTATGTCTGATAATTCACAAAGATGACAAAGTTTAGATGATTTAGGAATATGATTAGATTTTAAAAGTAGATTTGTATAATACAAAAATTATGGAAATGGTACTAGCATTACTTTTGTCAATTATTAAATTACGTTAAAAATTCAATAAAACTTCATGAAATAAATACAATTAAGTACTCACCTGGCAGCGCATTTGAAGCGAAACCATTCCCTTTGCTCACTGTTGCTGTAAATCTTGTCAATCATATACCTACACAATTGATGTGAAACCAAAATGAGCAGTCATCATATTCAACTTCAGCTTGTTTTCCACAAACAAGCCTCCCGCAATTCGTACATTTTGACGCGACTCTGCTGGTCGCCATACTGATAATGATTGATTTCTCCAAAAACTTTCCCTAAATGTTAGTTTTGAACAACAACAGTATCAAAGCTGTAATATAGGTTGTTTTGTTTAAAATTGAAATAAGGGTTTATTGTATCTCACTCCATTGTCTCGAAGTAAAAACCTTGGAGTCATTCCGTGTGGAGTAGAGTTATTCAGCAGATTACAGATAGGGATTGTCTCAAACATTAGGTAGATGAGAAAGCTTGCATCTCCATTTATGATAAAATCTTTTGTGATGAGCTGAGAATGAGAGTATTATCCAGTCTTAAAAACTTTGGTTGGTAACGTGGTGGTTGTTAGTCTATAGACAGACTGTCTTTCCTCATCAAAGATTTTATGTAATTTTGTAGAAACGAAAGGACAGTCAGCCTTCTACTTTTAACTCTAATATTAATCGATATTAGTGACTTCAATTCATTACCCATATCGTCTTTTTATGAAATCAAGTACTTTTTTTTAAATTCAAAACAGAGAAGTGATTTCACTTGTTTGTACTAGCTGTCTGCTTTTTCATATATTGTAAAAGTAAAATGATCATGATAAAAACTAATAAAAAAAAGCTATTGTCGTTTTACTTTTCCACTTATTCTTTTCCGTGTTGAGTTATTTGAAGCACCCCTGTCCATAAATAATGTGAAACAAGAAAATAACTACATAACAACGTAGCTGTAATTGTTGTATTCAATATTTTTCTCACCATTTGCAAAACTTGACCTAAAAAGTACAGGGAAAGTACAACGATATAAACCATATCACTCAGTAATTTATTATTTAGTAGTGTGTGATAGTAGATAGTAGATAATGGACAGAGTAAATATGCTGCGCTATAGCACAGGTTTTAGGTCACATTGAGCTGTATTGGTGGATACAAAAACAAAAATCTTCCAAGTGCGAAACATTACCAACATGCTGAGATCTTTCAATATACATTATTCATGAGCTTCAATTGACATAAAATAAGTTTAATAGAAGTTATGTTCTTTTTTAACAGTGTATTTTTGGGGGCCAGTTGACTGGGGCTAGTTGACTGATATGGGGCGAGCTGACCGGACCACTTGACAGGTCCAGTTGCCGGTGGGGCGAGTTTACTTGTTACCCATAAAATGTATCGTCAGGCTCGTCAGATGTAGCCCAAAAACACCAAAATAGGCTTTTGTATAACAAGAAATGACAACTTACGTATTACATAAATAGCGCGCTGTAGTGAGTCGAAATTCACAAATGGCATGGCCAGGCCACAGACACAGATTATAGAGCACAGGGTTAACTGTTAACTGTTACATAGAAACCTGTAATTCTATGAATCAAATAATTTTTTGTTATCAACAAATCAATTTGTATCAAAATTTCAGGCAGCTTCTCACCTTTGATGCAATCAAATAAGTCACCAAATTGTAATAACTAGCTGTCGCCTGTCTGTCCATTCATTCATTGCAAGTCATGGCTTGAGTAGCTCAGCTACGCATCGAGGGATATTGTTGTGGATTCCAATGTTCACTAAGTCTGCACACACCGTACCACATTCTGGCATCCTTATACTAGCCATTATATGGCCTGAATGAACGAAAGATGTCATACCGAAATGACCGAACTTATGTATAAAGCTGTACCGACGCTGTATGGAGCAGTACCGACCCTGTATGGAACAATACCGACACCACCGGGCCGGCAGGAAGTGAGTCACTATAGACCAGAAAGTAGTCTGAGGGGAGCAGAGAGCCATCTACCGGAGATAACCACCCCTAAATCTAAGAAAAGACAGAGTACAGAGGCTAGAAAGGCTGAGGACTAATGACAGGAAGCAAATATGACTGTGATTGGTGCACTAGCATATAGCTCCACCTACTACTACAGGGCACCATTTACCTTTAGCCCCATATACCTTATCTCATTTGTTATCTATTTATATATCGGTATTCATTCGTTCATTGTGTAATCCTGTTATGTGATTGGATAAAGTGTCTAATCACATCCTGTGAATCGCCTATAAAAGGCAAAACTTTGCTCTAGTAAGTCAGTTGTAATGTGCCTTTTACCACTCGTTTTATTCTTGATGAATAAATGCATAGATACTCAACAGCACTGAGTTATGCATCTGAGCCGAGGGCTCCTTACTGGTTGTAGAGTTGAGATACTTTATCACACATCTTGTCAGTACCATACCAACCTGTTGTTGTAACAGGTTAAACTAACAACTGGTGGCAGCTCGCTACCAACCTTAGCTAGTGGGTTTCAGCTCCTAAAATCCACTACAATATCAAGGTGTTAAAGCTAGAAACTGGTGGAACAGAGGCTAATGTAATACAAAATGAATTAACACTTTCTCTGCTAGCTAACGAGAGGAGCCAGAGTCAATAGGCAGAATAAATATCATTATGTAATACGGTTGGATCAATTGTAACAGTGCTTTCGTTGCCGACTTGAGGGGTTTGCTGGGTGTCATTCTAAACACTTTCAGGTTTTTTGTCAAGCTCTCTCATCTGGTGGTTCAACATCTATTTATATGGCAGCATCTGCATCGCCAGCTTTGTTTTGTTGTTCTCAAAAATTGCTTTTTTAAAAACAACCTATAAAAATATTAACAACTAGTATTTACAAAATAATTTGAACCTGAGCGTGATGTTACAATGCAGCAATCAATACAACTACATCTCCAGAATTGCTGTAGCGTATAGGCGACATAGAATGTGCTGCCGGAATTAAGTAAACCGGCCAGGGAATTTTTGCTTAGCAGCGGAAGAATGTTAAAAAACGAACAGTTCTATTATATTATTGTAAGGCAGCAGAGCAAACAAATAATTCAAAGTAGGGAAAACAACTCCGACTTTTTTCAAATACAAGTAAAAGAAAGCAGCACTAGCAGTGTTTAAATGTTCAGAAAAGTAGCGTATAGCAACTTGCTGGCTAATAGGAATTGGAAATGGGGAGTTATCTGACCAAGTGTTTGAAAAGTTGTGAGACCACGTTGTGCAACATTCAGCCAATAGGAAAGGAGTACAAATTCATTCATAAGAGCCATAGCAGCAGCTGTAAAAACAGTTTTGCTCAGGAGAGCAGAGAAAAAGGATCTCTCTGCACCAGCTGCTGATTAGGTTTCAACTTTCATTGTCAGAAGTTTTAAACAGTCTGGATGCGCTGTAAACTCTAACGGTTAAAGCGGAGAGAGATTTATAGGTAATGTGCAGCATTGGAGACATTGGATAACCAGGACAGGGAGTATTCTGAACTTCACGCTATTTGATAAAAAAAAATTCACTGTCTGAACTACAGAAAGGAAATAGAGGTATGACAGTGGAGACTATTGAGTCTACCAGATAAATAAGTTACAAAACCCACAGGTGAGAGATATATTTAACAATCTAGTATCAGATAAATGATATCAACTCTACCTAGAGATTGTTAGCAACTAGGAAGCTTATATCAATAGTTTGGGACATCAAGAGCTTATGAAACAGCATTCCTTCACCTTCTCCAAAATTGTCTCGACAACGATATTCCATGAGTACTGTAAATTCCCAAGAAAGAGCAGCACTAAATATAGGAGGCTAATTTAAACTGAAAATCTTTGTTATGAAAAGAGTCAGCTGACGAAAGATAGCATATTTCTGTGTTTGTTATTGGCACTTAAAAAAACACTTGTCTCCCTATAGCACGGAATGTTCCAGATAAAGTGCTCTTTGAAAGTAGATTTATTATGTAGTAATGTCAATTATTTTGCCACCTTCACGGACACAGTTGCACTGTTGTTGAGCTGTAACACCAACACAACAACTCCTCCAATGACTAGGGCTAAACCACTAGCTCTACGACTGAAGTCTCATCGAAGTCCACTGCTGCTCTCCCACACTCACAGCTCCTGATCTGGCTTTTATAACATAGCCCTAGAATATTATACAACTATTTTAGGGTATAATCAATGAAACAATATAATAGTAAGATACAAACCAGTAGTTACAATAACACAATACTTAGTACAGTATTAGTGCATGGAAAATTCGCAAATACTCTCTCGTCTTTGTCTGTCTGTACCACTTGCCCCATCATGTCATCATCTTCTCCACCTTAGCCTCTGCTTCTTATGCATGACTTCGTTCTTATCACAGACATGTGTTACTGACCCTAATCGATGGCTATCGTTCTTTCAGAAAACTGCTATTTCCTGCCTGTAAGTTGTGTAATGACTTGACAGGACCAAGGTCAGCTCGGGGTAGGTGTTATCTAACTCGATGTAGCTGATTAGGGGAAATAAAAGGCTGTCTTGGTGTCCAAACTGGGTAGAAATTGATGAAATATTAGTTGTTCATCTCCCTAGTTCTGCTGTTAGTTCAATTATTCGGTTTCTACCCATAAACAACGGGAGGGGGAGGGGATGGGGACGGCTGTCTTTGAGGACCCCAAGTTTTTGGCCACACTAGGTAAGCTGCTATCAGTGTGTATGTACACGGGGTGTGGGAAAGGGAGAAGAAATCCAATTGGGGTGTGGGAGTGTGTAGGTACGAGGGGTAGGGGTGTGTAGGTATGAGGGGTGGGGGTGTGTAGGTACGAGGGGTGGGGATGTGGGGGTGTGTAGGTACGAGGGGTGGGGGTGTGTAGGTACGAGGGGTGGGGGTGTAAGGGTGTGTAGGTACGATGGGTGGGGATGTGTGGGTGTGTAGGTACGAGGGGTGGGGGTGTGTAGGTATGAGAGATGGGGATGTGGGGGTACGAGGGGTGGGGATGTGGAGGTGTGTAGGTGTGTAGGTACGAGGGGTGGGGGTGTGTAGGTACAGGAAGTGGGGGTGTGAAGCTGTGTAGGTACGAAAGGTGGGGGTGTGTAGGTACGAGGTGCGGGGGTGTGAGGGTCTGTAGGTATGAGGGGTGGAGATGTGGTGGTGTGTAGATACGAGGGGGGGGGGGTGTGGGGGTGTGTATGTACGAGGGGTGGGGATGTGGGGGTACGACGGGTGGGGATGTGGTGGTGTGTACGTACGAGGGGTGGGGGTGTGTAGGTACGAGGGGTGGGGTTGTGTAAGTACGAGGGGTGGGGGTGTGTAGGTACGAGGGGTGGGGGTGTGTAAGTACGAGAGGTCAGGGTGTGAGGGTGTGTAGGTACGAGGGGTGGGGATGTGGTGGTGTGTAGGTACGAGGGGTTGAGGTGTGGGGGTACGAGGGGTGGGGATATGGAGGTGTGTAGGTACGAGGGGTTGGGGTGTAAGTGTCATAGCTGAGACAGTGTACAAATATTCTCCACAGTATATATTGACAGTTTGCATACTAGATACACGAGTGGATAGAACAGTTGATGTCGTTCCTTTTGAAATTGTCAGTGAAATAAACAAATACCAGAGGTTCATAGCTGACAGCCAGTTGCCATTGTGAGGTTTTGTAGTGATGATGTTGAAGCAAAGAGATGTACGTCGCCGATTTTGACCTTAGCTCCGAAGAGGACAGCACAACTTGAGCTCTGTTAACCGGAAAAGGATACTTTCAAGCTCCGCGCTTAAAACGATTCGACAAACTGTATTGCCATCCCGAAAGTATATGAATTAAATATTCAAAAAATTACTAGCGCTCCTTAACCATACATAACTATTTACTTGTGATTTTAACAAATTACAGGTTGTAGGTTACTTTTTATTTAATAATTTTGAAAGATAAGCTGGTTAGACAACTCCCAATTTTTTTAATACGATGACAAATTACCATTAGGAGATGCAACCAAACCATCACATAGGCCTATAGCTGAACTGTTACAGGCTTATTATCCAAACCATCTGTTATTATCGAATGTGATTTTCGGTGAATTGTCTCCACCTACATTATTGAAAGGATTAAATTTCCAAACATCTTTGGTTTGAGGGAGAATGGCAAATTTAACCCCCTCCATAGGCCTACATGTAATTGATCCAAAACACTGTACATCAGTTTTTTTATTCTTCTCAGCATGACGATTTAGGCATGTATCTATGTGGAATAACAAACAACCAAATAAAGACATGTAGCTAAAAAGACACACAGACAGGCATTTCTCACGCGTTATATATAAATATGTTTATACGGGTAGAGGTTGACAGCTGGTGTCAAGAGTACTCGATGGTTGCAGCAGAGCTATTGATGTATAAAAGAAAGATGGTTAAAACATTTCATTACTAATAGCTTCATGCAGCGTTGTCACACTGCAATCACCAGATGAAATGCATAAAAGATCTTCTGGCTATAAAACTTATAAGATTAGCAAACAGTCAAAAGATAGCAAAGTTTTAATGAACTAATTATTGGTGATTATGTCACCTGGCTGTGTGGTAGAAACTAGGTAGTATGTCTACATTTGGATATAGTTTCATTGCGTTTGTTCAAAGTTTCTGTTGTTGGTAAATACGTTGTATAAAGCTTCTACCAAATGCATGAGTCCCATTTCTGTGAGTGTAAGTTATATGCACGGGCTTGGCTAACAATTCTCCATTTGCTGCTATATTCTGTTCTCCTTCAGTTTCCATGTATACTTGCTAAGTTCAGTTGATTGATTGGCATTTTCCAGCATGCCTAAATGACGTTAAGTGGCTATTATATCTGGATTTAAATGTGGTTAATCCAATAATGTGCTGGTTGGCATTCCTGCAATGTTCACGGTGGCTTTGTAGACTATTGAAGGAGTTAGGCACTTTCCTTCAAGTTGGCACTCCAGTTTGATGCGGCAATTGCACGCCATTGTTTGTTCAGCGACGTTGTCCGTGTTGTTGTGCAGTAGCTTGTTGTTATGTGTGCTGCAGGGGGGGGGGGGGGGGTGGGGGAATAGCGGACCACTTTTTGTGTAGCGCTGTTTCAAGAAATACACCTCCTACTAAATATCCAAGATTTGTAGATTACATCATATTATCCAATGTCGTATGGGTAAGTGGAGTGATAAAACAGCATCGGCAGATTTGACCATAGAAATTGGTTCACTTTTGTTGACTACAAACAAGACAATTGCTGACAGTGACAACTCATACTTTATGATGTTTGGAGTAAATGAAATGGTGCGAGGTGACTAACGACCATTGATGTAGGGAGATAACTCCAAGATTTCCGCTAATCAATGAACCCACCAAGCGCACAAAGAGGTTAAAAATAAGTTCTTTGAAGTGTAGACAGGAACCTATAACAGCACAACAAAGTTGTGAGAAAACTGCCACTAGTGATTGGATCGATGGCATGCAGCTGTAGATATCTTCGGAATCATAAAAATGTTTTAAGAATAGAACGTGGAAAGAAAACATTGAAGCGATTTAAGTACTAACATTGATATGAATAGACATTCACAGGAAGTGGACGCAGGTGCTTATATTAACCAACGTCTGACAAACTGGTTGCCCTCACCATACCATTCACCCGCACACTATCTTTGAGGAATGTGATTGGTCACTGGGTCAGCCTATACTTGACCAGCAAAACAAAATTAAGTTAATGATGACTTGGTGTACATTTGTTGTTAGGGACAACAATAAAACAGTTTCTAACGGAAGGTGAAATAATTGGTGTGAAGAACTTGTTTACTTTTATGTACAAAATGTGAATCAAAATGGTAGAACAAGTGTGTATGTATTGAGCAGAAGGAGTTGGGTGTCTGACAGGTAGTGTACCCCTCACCTACACCTGAGGGTGAACAGGTAATTCCTTCCAAGCTCTGGCCATTATATTAATCGTCACAGCGAGTGGAAGGCTTCTCAATGCTATATTGCTATCTCCAAAGTGATATGCTTAGATGCTTTGGGTCCAGACAACAGTTATAATCAATGAGCAAGTCTGCCACAGGGTACGCTTGCTTGCAGATTTGAAACGGTTGAAGGGCTTACCTGCTTATTAATAGCAGTACAGCCTCAACAGCCTGCAGTTTATACAAAAATAAAAAATAGAATTTGTATCTAACAAATTGATACAAATACTACATATATTTGTTTGTAAACAATAAATATGTGATGGAAATGCGCAGAGTGGCCATGACCAAGATAGACGCCAGTTGATAACCACCGACGCAGTAGCTACAGTGTGTTTACATTAAAGCACAGCCTAGAGCAAGCGATGTCAAAGTAGCCAAGGTCCTTACATTGATGAGCCAGCCAGACGAACGCAGGACCCGTAGCTGATGAGATCCAATGCTAGGACAGTTGAAAGACGCCATCTTGGACAGTTGAAAGACGCCATCATTGACCTATTATTGTTGGAATTATTTAGCGACTTTCCAAAGACTTATACTATTATCTCATATATATTTTTTAATCTGCCGCTGTAGTGACGATATTTCTAGTGCAACTGCCTGAATGTTAACCAATCTGTTGTCTACTTTCAACTATTGCATTTTTCCTATAAATAGTGAGGCAGATCGCCCACCGGTCAGTTTTTGGTTAGAGTTTGCTTAACTTGCTGGGGATAATGTTAGTTGCTCTGGAAGTGTATTCAGTGATTTTACTTGAACTGTATTAGTGTACGCTTCATGAACTATTCTATTTCGCAAGGTTTTGTATCTGGTTGATAATATATTATTATTAAACTGAAACTCGTCTAATTAGTGTGGCCGGTTGCCTGTAACACTACGTTTGCATACCTCGTTTCACCGGATCTGTCTGCTAATATGGATCTCCTATAACAGAGAGCTATTACTACCATCCGGTAAAAGACTGATATTTGTTTTTACTAGTATTACTTTCTACGATAAACGACCTTACTACCGTACCGCTAGCGGCTGTTGTTAGTCTGTAAGTACTACTTGCTACGATAAAGGACATTACTACCCCTACAATAACATTGGATAATTGAGATAAATTACCTTGCACAGAGAGCCTTGCTACCATTTGAGTTTGCACTCTGCAACGCCGTGCTGTCTCTACATACAATACGGGCTACTCTCTACAGTGTTGGCAAAGACTTCGAGATCACAACGAAAACCTTTACAAATAAAAACAGATGACATTGCATTACAGGTGGATACCAAGGCACACCACTGGAGGAGTTTGGTAGAATATATACGGTTATAGTAATAATTATGTATAAGTTTGGATCTGATTGTAACAGTAGATCTCAATGCCATTTTGATCAGGTTGTTGTGTGTTTTCCTCAATACTTTCATGTTTTTTATCAAGCGCCTTCATCCAGCGATTTAACATTTATGCTTTTAGCAACAGTTGCATCTCATATTTGTTTTGAAAAATGGCTTGTGCAGAAACAACAATAATCTAATCACAACGGGAGCAGAGACAAGAAAGATTGTAAGAGAAAAAAATATCGTTAACTTTTTATAATGAGAACGAATAATACGCAAAAGGAATGGGGCTATACGGCTCTGAAAACAATCACATCTTCAGAGTTGCTGTAGACAACATGGAATAGTCTGTTGAAAGAAAGTAATGTAGCGGATTTTTACGTCGCACTACTTTCCGCTAGGCGTTGTCACCGCACAGACTGCTTGTCTGCCGGCACAACTAAACAGTCAGCCTCACAAGGCTTGACAATCAACAGTCAACCTCTCCCCAGAGGTGACCCCGTGCCGGGATGGCACAGCAACTGGTTGTAAAGGAGAATACTCAACTTTAACAACTAAGGTAAGCCCTCGGCTCAGACATATACTCGGTAGCTTCGAGTGATATAGATATTTATTCCCTTACAGAATAAAAAGATGGCGCACAATAACATGTAATACAAGAGTTGTAACACAATGCGCTGTAGAACTTGTAATGCAAAGAACTGCAGCAAGGCTCTGCCTTTTATAGGCAGAATCACAGGAAGTGACGGCATGTGTTTGGCCTAGTTTGCCAAACACTCCAATCACAAATAGAAATCTCACGAGTTAACCAATAGTAATGGATATAAAAATACTGTCCAATAATAAATGAGTAAATATATTAAAGAAAACTGGTGTCCAGAAGTGAGGGACGGAGTCTGTTGGTGTCTTGACCAGTAGCAGTCTAGTATCTCTCCTCTCAGTAGCTCCTAGTCTTTTACAGCCTTGGTTCCAACTTTCCTGACTTCTGAGGATAGTAAGCTTCTGAATGTGGGTCCTAGATGTTCTTAGACTATCTTTGTTCCCTCAGGCTATGTCAGCCATCTTGATGCCGGTCCATGATAGCTACCCAGGGCCAGGGTATCCTGTGCCGGTATGGTTAAATATGCCTTTATTACTTATTAAAAGCAATAATAGAAGCCGGGCTTGTTCTATTAGGTATATAGGAGGCATGCCTGTTGGTAGCAACCATTAGGGGGACCTTGCAAAGTAGTGGTCACAGTTATTGTTCCAAATCCACTACAGTAAGCCCCGTGGTGTGTGTCTGTCCAAGATGTACCAACCAGCTATCAAATATTTTTGCTTGACGGGAACACAATGTGAGAAAAGGAATAGATCATAAGAGATTGTTGTAAATCTGTGCAGCAGACAGGTAGTATATATACTGATATACAGTAATGCTGTCTTGTAATCGTGGCGACTAAGGGAGGCACGTGTGGTCTAGTGGTTAAAGTGCTTACATTTCAATCCACGATCTGGGGTTCGATTCCCTGCACAGTTATCTGTGAGTGAGATTTTTGGCTTCCAACATGCTCTGCCTTGTCGGACATGGGCATGAAAATAACGTGGTCCCTAGTTTTATTGCACAGTAATAACTATGGAGTCATGCTGGTAAAAGATCCCCCTCTGCTTTTTCAGCAGAGTAGCTGGTGTAATGGCGGGTATAGGGTGCTGCTCACACAAGCTCCGCTTATGAGACCCGTCTTCAGGGTTGCCCCCGAGGCACAGGTCAAGCAAAACAAAAATCAGAGGTTAAAAAATATCGTTCAAAATTAAGATATTTTATGCCAAATTGATCCCATTTTGGAAATAACAGTATTTAGAGTTTTTTGTAGAACGATGGAGACTATTGAGTCTGCCAGATATATAAGTTCCAAAACCCACAGGTAAGAGATATATTTAACAATCAAGTATCAGATAAATGATATCAACTCTACCTGGAGATTGTTAGCAACTAGGAAGCTTTTATCAATAGTTTGGGATATCAAGAGCTTATAAAACAGGCTGCTTGTAATTTTGCTAGAAACATCTTGTCAGCAGACCATGCGTTAGGTGAGTAGTGTAATTTCAGTTCAGGGGCTGTTTTAGACTGAGGATCTTGGTTATAAAAAAGGCTCAGTGTAAAACAGCCGCTTGGAACTACACAGTACTTGTGTAATGTCAAGGTCAACTATCATAATGAACCGAGTACAATTAGTATACTAGGTGCATACTGGCATATACTTCCTATATATAAACTGCAGGTCGTACTGTACCTAGTGCATTCTACTACAGCCTAGCTTTCATTCTTCTCCATAGATTTAAGGCTACACCACAGATGTATAAGCCAGCTAGCACAACCATTGTGTTTGGCTACACATTGAATCTCTCAACCTTTCCAGTTTGTGCATAATCCAATGAATGCGATTGTTACAATGTATTACCATAACTGCTGACTTACAATGGAAGGTGTTGCTGTCACCAAAAAGAGGGAAGTCACAGTTGCCTGCTCCCAAGCGTGTGTGAGATTTATTTAATTGAAACTTCAATCTTTTACAATTATTGTTGGGAATTAATACACACATCTATATCGACTCTACCAATGCTCCAGTGTGGTCTATCATGAATGTACAAGTTTCTTTCATCCCACACAGAGTAGAGTCAGTATTCAATAGACAGATTTATTGTACATAAAGTAAAATATTTATTGTGTAAAGTAACTGCAGAGGTTGTACCCATAAATACCAGTTTAATATAAATAATGAAGTACAAGAATACAAGACAGTAAATGTACATGAAGTACAAGTTGTGTGTATGACAGTGAGCAAGTATAAAATAGCAGTGCAGTAGGTATGATACAGTTACATGTCCTTCACTCATCTACTAGTTGGTAGTACAACACAGTAATCTCTCCTACCCTGGGTACTATCAGAGTGTTTCCTGTTATACACAAGTCACAGACATTAGAGTTTTGTCTCTTTTTAGGATCCACAAGTTTTACCACCAAGCCACCTGTAGATGTACAATATAGACATTCATATATCACATATAATATATAGACAGACCACACACAGACAGACCACACACAGGGTGTAATATACTGGCTCACCTGTTTCTCTATCCAGCACGTATATCTCAGTTTGTGAAGTACTTCGTGACGTCACTAGTACATAGTCACTACCATAGCATGTCACACCCACAGGTTGAGTTACACATGTACTAGTCCACATTACCTCCCCCGTGTCAATGTTTACTCTGAATACAACAGAATTGTTAGATACCACAACCGAGTTCTTGTCCGCTACACATACGCCTGTGGCACCCCAATCTACATCTTGTTTACAAGGGATTTGTTTGATCAACTGTCCCTCCAGAGAGTAAACAGTCAGACGTTTGTTTGATCTATCAGGTACTACCACCCTGTCAGCAATCACTACTAGTTTGTTAATCTTACTAGAGCTATCCGTGTGTTTCCAGCTGTTAATAAATCTACCATCTAGCTTGTGTACCTGGACTGTCCACGGGTGCACCAACAGGTACATCCTACCACCGTACACACACATACCATTTATGTTGATACTCCTGTCTAATGATAAATGTTAGGAGAGAGAATACCCAGACTGATCTACTTTATAAACTGCTTTCGCCCCGCAGCCCATGTATGTGACTCCTTGGTGACTGCAGACTGAGTAACATGATTGGTTTAGCTTCACTTCCTGTTGTAGCCTTAGAGAAGTTGGTATAGCTGGTTCCTTCACCATCTCCAACTCTATATCTCTACATCGGCCTGTGTACAATTGTAGATAGTTTGTACTGTCTATTTATTTATGTTAGCTAATTGGAATTGCAGTAAGGGAAAGACAACTCCAGATACTAGATACTTCACAAGCTCATAACAATGAGCAGCAGCAATAACAAACCTACTACTACTACATACAGAGGGTGTACCAGCACAGCGCATTGTAGTTTTAAATATGTAGATCACAACTTTGATCTCTGTCAAACTCTACGAATAATTGCAAGAATGAACAAATGGTTTTAAATTTCACCAATTTAGAGGGTGGCGATTGGGATATGTAGTTTGATACTATTGTGGTACGTTTACGCTGAGCATTCGTCTGCGATTTTGCCGATTCCGCCTGTTTGACGCGCAGTGTAAGAGGTCAAGCGTCATGAAAAGGTCGTTGCTCTGCGGCAATGTCACAAAGCTCCGCCAAATCTGCACGTTACCTTGTTGCAGGAGCCAATTAAAATTGCCGCAAGCATAAATGCCAACTCCCATTGGCTAATGTATATGCCAGCGACTACAGTATAGCAAGGAGTGTAAAACTACAGATGAAAACTTTCGTATTGCTGCAGACAAATGGAGTCCGTAAACTAGCAGACAAAGCACCCAATGTAAACCCAACTTTAGTCTGTTTATACACAGTTGATGCCGTAAGATACTGATAATTACTGTACGCTCCCAATAAATTGCTGTCTCAACAGTGATTTTGCCATTGATCTAAAGTCTATTTAGAAAAAAGTTAAGTTACTAAAATGGCCGTGAAACTTTTAAAATAGAATGGAATGGGTCTATAACCCATAGATATCAGAGGCGTATTGAGTACCCCCGAACCCCCGAACAGTCGGGGGTACAACTCCCAACCCCCTAACGTTAGGGGGTCAACTTTGTCGGGTATTGTTTTGGTTTGCGGGGATTGATTTTTCTTCTGATGGTTGTTTGGAGTTATCTTAGCATTACAACATGAAACATAGACCTAGCCCAACTACATGCTTTTACTTTTTTGAGGATTGACATTGACCCACTCTTGTGATAAAACAATAAAGTTATCAAAAAACTAACAAGACACATCATTGGCTCATGAACATATGGTTGACCAATCAAATAAATGTATATTCGTGCTTCTGGATAAAAGCTCTACCATAAAGAAATGTTTCTTTACATTACACGCAAATAAAGCTGCTATGCAACAACTAACAACTGTCTGTATGTGGCTCGGTGGTTAAAGTTATTATTACTACTACTGTAACTATTATTATAATTAATAATGATTGGATTTTCCCCCACTTCACCACTACTATTATTTATGATCATTATTAGATAGTTAGTAGTAGTAGTTGTTATTTATTATTATTAAATAATTAATTAATTATTATTATTATTTATAATAATTGTTATAAATAACAGTTAATAATAATTTGAAGCAGTCAAATTATATTATTATTTATTATTATTATAAAATTAAAAAAATGATAAATAAAACATATTAATTAATAATAATAACAATAAATAATCAAAATAATAAAACACATAAAAAATAAAATAATAATAGTATTATCATCATCATTAATAAACTAAGAAAATTAGAAAAAAAAAATAATGATTCGCTAATAAGTAATAATAATATAGTATGACATTAATAAAACTCGACCCCCTAAAATTTATGGTGAACCCCCTAACAGGCAACCCCCTAACAAATTCCTCCAACCCCCTGACAAAAAATTTTCCGCGCTTTGCGCGGTTTTATCTAATTTGTTAGGGGGTTGGATTTTTAACTCAAAACGCCCCTGATAGAGATAATTTGGTAAAACAGTTTTCACCAAACCATTAGTCAGTCCATCGCTGATAAATGTGATAATACAGGCTGAAACACGCTAACAAGAAATTAATTACTCACAGAAACTAAAAATTGCTTTCAAACAGGCGGAAATTCTATACTGAGTCAATCGCTGTTCCGTAGATAGCACTAGTATATTAACTTGCAGGTAAAACATAGCTTCTGGAATATACTACATCCAGGTGTCAGCAGTGGACAGTCAATAACAAAATTCTTGAGTGGTTCAGACTTTAAAACTTCCACTTAAACATGTAGCATTTTCTTTGGCTTTGTAGGGCCAATACATTGATTTTCACAATAACTGCAGCGAGAGAGGACAGCTTCTACACAAAAAAGTGTATTTTACGTCATAGGATGGAGTTCCCAACCTTTGTAGATATAGCTGACCATTGTCAAACAAACATAGACACACTGAGACATACCCAGAACTTTGAGTTTCTTAGAGTCAGCAAGAGTCAGAGATGGCAGCTTCTCATCAATAAATCCTCTCAACTCATCAGCTACTTCAGTAAAGTTAGACACTTCATCAACCTGATAAATACATAGTACAAGTAGATGTCATTCTTAGATGTAGATACAGAAAATGTTGTACAAGTACCTGCCAGCACCTGTGAGTACCTGCCAGCACCTGTGAGTACCTGCAGGCACCTGTGAGTACCTGCAGGTACCTGTGAATACCTGCCAGCACCTGTGAGTACCTGCAGGCACCTGCAGGTACCTGTGAATACCTGCAAGCACCTGTACCTGCAGGCATCTGTATGTACCTGCAGGCACCTGTGAGTACCTGCAGGCACCTGTGAGTACCTGCAAGCACCTGCGAGCACCTGCATGCACCTGTGACTATTGGCAAGCATTTACAAGCACCTGTAAGTACAAATACCTGATGAGCATCCCTAAATCTAGCATCTTGTAGTAGAAGTAGAGTATTCATCTCTGTCAATTTATCTCCAATCTCTCTCTCCATAAACTCTAATATCTCAATTCTTGTTCTCCTCCTACTCCGAGTTATCTCCTCCTCTAGCCGATCATACTTGGCACGTATCTCAGCTAGCTATGTAATATGACATATCAACTAAAGTAACATTTAATAGGTTACATAACTAAATATATATTACATACACAACTATATACCAACCTGCTCATCTCTAGTATTATGTAATAGTTCAACCATCTCAGCTGTGTTACTCTCATAATCTGACAGTTCTCTGGTACATTCCTTGAGTAGAGCGGACAACTTCTCTTCTTTAGCCTGTGTCTCTACCTTCACTTCCATGGCCTTTCTCTTGAGATTTCCCACTAACTCATCCAATGTAACAACTCGATGTGAAGAACCTATAAACAATATCAAATAATGTCTCAACCTACCACTGTATGTCCTGGTGTGTATGTACTAGTGTGTATGTACTAGTGTGTATGTACTAGTGTGTATATACTAGTATGTATGTACTAGTGTGTATATACTAGTATGTATGTACTAGTGTGTATGTACTAGTATGTATGTACTAGTGTGTATGTACTAGTATGTATGTACTAGTGTGTATGTACTAGTGTGTATGTACTAGTGTGTATGTACTAGTGTGTATGTACTAGTATATATGTACTAGTGTGTATGTACTAGTATGCTTGTACTAGTGTGTATGTACTAGTATGTATGTACTAGTGTGTATGTACTAGTATGTATGTACTAGTGTGTATGTACTAGTGTGTCTGTACTAGTATGTATGTACTAGTATGTATGTACTAGTATGTATGTACTAGTGTGTATGTACTAGTGTGTATGTACTAGTATGTATGTACTAGTGTGTATGTACTAGTATGTATGTACTAGTATGTATGTACTAGTGTGTATGTACTAGTATGTATGTACTAGTATGTATGTACTAGTATGCATGTACTAGTGTGTATGTACTAGTGTGTATGTACTAGTATGTATGTACTAGTATGTATGTACTAGTATGTACTAGTGTGTATGTACTAGTATGTATGTACTAGTATGTATGTACTAGTATGTATGTACTAGTGTGTATGTACTAGTGTGTATGTACTAGTATATATGTACTAGTGTGTATGTACTAGTATGCTTGTACTAGTGTGTATGTACTAGTATGTATGTACTAGTGTGTATGTACTAGTATGTATGTACTAGTATGCATGTACTAGTGTGTATGTACATACTAGTGTGTATGTACTAGTATGCATGTACTAGTGTGTATGTACTAGTGTGTATGTACTAGTGTGTATGTACTAGTGTGTATGTACTAGTATGTATGTACTAGTATATATGTACTAGTGTGTATGTACTAGTGTGTATGTACTAGTGTGTATGTACTAGTATGTATGTACTAGTATATATGTACTAGTATGTATGTACTAGTGTGTATGTACTAGTAGGTATGTACTAGTATGTATGTACTAGTATGTATGTACTAGTATGTATGTACTAGTATGTATGTACTAGTATGTATGTACTAGTATGTATGTACTAGTATGCATGTACTAGTATGTATGTACTAGTATGTATGTACTAGTATGTATGTACTAGTATGTATGTACTAGTATGTATGTACTAGTATGATTACCATCCAATAGATCACTATAACATAATACATAGCAATGCCAGGACAGAGTAAAGTCTCCGTTGATCAACTCTAAAAGTGAGCAAGTTTCAATGCAGGGTTGATACTATTTACAAAACTTTGCCTTTCATAACCACAGTTAATCATTAAACAGGACAACAAATAAGCCAAGTACAAAGGCTATTTAATGTCATTCATTCAAACTCAGAAGAAAATAAAAAGTAAACGAACACAGAACACTGTGAGATAACTAACTAACCATCAGCACAGAGTTGTGAAGAGCCCATACAATTTATACAGAGAAGTTCATGGCAAGTTATACATCCTCTAGTAATTGGTGAATCCACATGTCTGTGGCAACCTTTGACCTCTAACTTTCTCTGGTTCTGTTTAAACTCCTTCATGTTCACCACTTCCTTATGTTTGGGGTGAAAGTCCTGATGAAACTACAGATATATGATACACAATGGATGAAATCAACTTTCTATAGAATTATTGAGTAAACCAAAATAACAGCAGCAATAATCAATAAACCATAATCATACATTGCCATGAAGTACCCATTGATGGGTAGAAAACAGTCATTGCTGAGATCAACTCTGTACAAGATAAAGCCAAACATACAAGAGAGAACTTGTAGATACTAACAGATACAAAAGTGATACAAACATCCCCACATGTTAGCTAGTACAAATACCTGGTCGTGTTTAGTACACATCTTTCTACCACACGGACTACAGAAAGAAACGGCTAGTCCAACCTCTGTTCCTTTCTCTATACAAACATCACACAGTTGTGGCCCATTTCCTTCTGTAGGAGCTGATGGAAGCCTAGCCAATGTCACATCAAATACCTCTCTGTAATACGAGAGATAACTCTATGGATATATGTATAACATCTACAATACAGCCATAGAACTACTACACACACATCACCTCACTCACCTACACTTTCCACATCTGACTATCCTGTTAGTATCAAAGTATCCTACTAGGCAGGGATAGCAATGTAAATGGTTACAGGGTAGTGCTCTGGGATCTACCAAACGATCTCCTTGTTCTAGACAAAACCCACATTCTGCTACCTCATCCGCTGCAGCCATCTCTAAATAATATATCGTAGCAATGATCAACTTTGGTAAATAACCATACAGGATGTGGGCATGCATGTTATGGATACGGACAGGAAGTTCACTACAACAACGAGCGGAGAATGAATCAAAGGGGCAAGTGCCAGGAAGTAACAATTGGTAACAATAACCACATGGTTTTTGCTGTATTAATACTCTACTTCCTAGAACAATTCACTGCTTTGCACTATTGTTATTATATAATGCGCTGCTTTTAGCCGTCTACTCAAATCTGTTTGAAACTGTATCAACAAAAGATGGAAAAAACAGAAATATTAATGAAACAGTTACCTATGTTAACGAACTATTAATAGTAGTAATACTTTTAAAAGTTTAAAAAAGACTCATGACGATGAAGACGCCACATTCATAATGCCACGAGAGTGAAAGCATAACAAGATGATGAGCCAGACGAATGATCCATAACATCAAGCGAACTGAGCACGCCACCAGCACTGCCGAGCTCATCAAAGACCTTGAGTGGATACCCTGGAGTCTAGAAGAGTAAATCGCAGGCTTACACCTATCAGAGCAGTGCATTTCGATGAAGTTAGGACTAACATCAATGAATATATTGCAATCTTCATTGTCCCACAATCGGATACTCCAGGCAACACAAACAGCAATAAATAACTTCCAACCTTAAGAACAAGTTTCACCAAAACAACTTATGATCAACACGCTAAACTGTTGAGCACTCTCCCTTCTGAAAGCAGGCTCTTGGAGGGACTACCTGCGACTGGCTGAGATAAAGCTTGGACCACTATGTGAGGAGACCTGGACTGATATGCGGACTAACCAAAGTGCTTTACTGCTATTACTTTCTGGGACAGAGCTGGCATTTACTGACAAGTACCAGGTAGTAATAAATGATTATACTTATAATAGCATCAATAATATTTATAATAATTATTAACGATAATAAATAATGTTTCATGTTTGTCGGATTCTGTATAACAATAATAATTAATAACATTTATTAATTATTATTACAAAAATACATGAAGGAAAGGAATTATTATAATTATTAACAAAGTTTTACATAATTATTATGTTTCTTTGTTGTTTTAATAATGATTATTATTATGATTATAATTTGCTATAATAATGATAATCATTATTATTAGTTAGTGCTGTATTATTATTATTATGATAATAATAATAATACAGCACTAACTAATAATAATGATTATCATTATTATAGCAAATTATAATCATAATAATAATCATTATTAAAACAACAAAGAAACAGAACAACAATATCAAATGAATGAAGGAAAAAGCAGCAATAATAATCATCATTCATAGATTATTTTATATATTATTATTATTTTTTATTAGCTCTGCTGATAAGAATAATGAATTCGAAACCAGCTTTAGTCTGTTTCATCATTATTTTTTAAATGTGAATTTCTTGTGGTTGTATCAGACTGGCTAAACTGAAAGGTGGATCATCAATGCAAAGGAAGAGTCAGTAGTAGTAGTAAGTAGTAGTAGTTGTTTGTTTGGTTAGTTGTTGTTGATTTATTTAATACAGTTTTAAACTACTACTATTCACATTCACAGGCAGCTCCAATCTACTGGCCTGGTGGTGGGTGTATTTGAGTGCATAGATTCTTCTCGTATACTCTCTTTAGCCATCCTCTCACATCAACCACCAACCAGGTCAGTAGATTGGAGCTGGCTATGCTACTACTACACTTACACAACCACCACATCCATCTTCTTGAAATATTAGTTGGCGTGACTGTCATAAAATGTATCGTCAGGCTCGTCAGATGTAGCCCGAAAACACCAAAATAGGCTTTTGTATAACAAGAGATGACAACTTACGTATTACATAAATAACGCGCTGTAGTGAGTTGAAATTTACAAATGGCATGGCCAGGCCCATGGATGAAATACATGGCCAGGCCACAGACACAGATTATAGAGCACAGGGTTAACTGTTAACTGTTACATAGAAACCTGTAATTCTATGAATCAAATAATTTTTTGTTATCAACAAATCAATTTGTATCAAAATTTCAGGCAGCTTCTCACCTTTGATGCACTCAAATAAGTCACCACATAGCAGTAACTAGCTGTCTGTCCATTCATTCATTGCAAGTCATGGCTTGAGTACCTCAACTGTGCAACTCAGCTAGAAACTGGTGGAACAGAGGCTAATGTAATACAAAATGAATTAACCCCTTCTCTGCTAGCTAATGGGAGGAGCCAGGGTCAATAGGCAGAATAAATATCATTATGTAATACGGTTGGATCAATTGTAACAGTGCTTTCATTGCTGACTTGAGGGGGTTGCAGGGTGTCATTCTAAACACTTTCAGGTTTTTTGTCAAGCTCCCTCATCTGGTGGTTCAACATCTATTGGTATGGCAGCATCTGCATCGCCATCTTTGTTTTGTTGTTTTCAAAAATTGTTTTTTTAAAAACAAGCTATAAAAATATTAACAACTAGTATTTACAAAATAATTTGAACCTGAGCGTGATGTTACAATGCAGCAATCAATACAACTACATCTCCAGAATTGCTGTAGCGTATAGGCGACATAGAATGTGCTGCCGGAATGAAGTAAACCGGCCAGGGAACTTTTTGCTTAGCAGCGGAAGAATGTTAAAAAACGAACAGTTCTATTATATTATTGTAAGGCAGCAGAGCAAACAAATAATTTTAAGTAGGGAAAACAACTTCGAATTTTTTCGAATACTAGTAAAAGATAGCAGCTCTCTCAGTGTTTAAATGTTCAGAAAAGTAGCGTATTGCAACTTGCTGGCTAACAGGGATTGGAAATAGGGAGTTATCCGACCAAGTGTTTGAGAAGTTGTGGGACAAGGTGGTGCAACATTCAGCCAATAGGAAAGGAGTACAAATTCATTCATAAGAGCCATAGCAGCAGCTGTAAAAACAGTTTTGCTCAGGAGAGCAGAGTAAAAGGATCTCTCTGCACCAACTGCTGATTAGGTTTCAACTTTCATTGTCAGAAGTTTTAAACGGTCTGGATGCGCTGTAAACTCTAGCGCTTATAGCGGAGAGAGATTTTAAAGGTAATGTGCAGCATTGGAGACATTGGATTACCAGGACAGGGGTTATCCTGAACTTCTAGCTATTGGATAAAAATAATTAACTGTCTGAACTACAGAAAGAGAAATAGAGGTATGACAGTGGAGACTATTGAGTCCACCAGATATATAGGTTGCAAAACCCACAGGTGAGAGATATATTTAACAATCTAGTATCAGATAAATGATATCAACTCTACCTGGAGATTGTTAGCAACTAGGAAGCTTTTATCAATAGTTTTGGATACCAAGAGCTTATAAAACAGCATTCCTTCACCTTCTCCAAAATTGTCTCGACAGCGATATTCCGTGAGTACTGTAAATTCCCAGGAAAGAGCAGCACTAAATATAGGAGGCTAACTTAAACTGAAAATCTTTGCTATGAAAAGAGTCAGCTGACAAAAGATAGCATATTTCTGTGTGTTTGTTAGTGGCACATAAAAAAAAACTTGTCTCCCTATAGCACGGAATGTTCCAGATAAATTGCTCTTTGAAAGTAGATTTATTATGTAGTAATGTCAATTATTTTGCCACCTTCACGGACACAGTTGCACTGTTGTTGAGCTGCAACACCAACACAACAACTCCTCCAACGACAAAGGCTAAACCACTAGCTCTACAACAGAGTTCTCCTCAAATTCCACTGCTGCTCTCCCACACTCACAGCTCCTGATCTGGCTTTTATAACATAGCCCTAGAATATTATACAACTATTTTAGGGTATAATCAATGAAACAATATAATAGTAAGATACAAACCAGTAGTTACAATAACACAATACTTATTACAGTATTAGTGCATGGACAATTCGCAAATACTCTCTCGTCTTTCTCTCTCTGTACCACTTGCCCCATCATGTCATCATCTTCTCCACCATAGCCTCTGCTTCTTATGCATGACTGCCTTCTTATCACAGACATCTGTTACTGACCCTAATCGATGGCTATCGTTCTTTCAGAAAACTGCTATTTCCTGCCTGTAAGTTGTGTAATCACTTGACAGGACCAAGGTCAGCTCGGGGTAGGTGTTATCTAACTCGACGTAGCTCGGGATAGCTGATTAGGGGAAATAAAGGGCTGTCTTGGTGTCCAAACTGGGTAGAAATTGATGAAATATTAGTTGTTCATCTCCCTAGTTCTGCTGTTAGTTCAATTATTCGGTTTCTACCCATAAACAACGGGAGGGGGAGGGGATGGGGACGGCTGTCTTTGAGGACCCCAAGTTTTTGGCCACACTAGGTAGGCTGCTATGAGTGTGTATGTACACGGGGTGTGGGAAAGGGAGAAGAAATCCAATTGGGGTGTGGGAGTGTCTAGGTACGAGGGGTGGGGGTGTGTAGGTATGAGGGGTGGGTTGTGTAGGTACGAGGGGTGGGGGTGTAAGGGTGTGTAGGTACGATGGGTGGTGATGTGTGGGTGTGTAGGTACGAGGGGTGGGGGTGTGCAGGTATGAGAGATGGGGATGTGGGGGTACGAGGTGTGGGGATGTGGTGGTGTGTAGGTACGAGGCGTGGGGATGTGGTGGTGTGTACGTACGAGGGGTGGGGGTGTGTAGGTACGAGGGGTGGGGATGTGGCGGTGTGTAGGTACGAGGGGTTGGGGCGTGGGGGTACAAGGGGTGGGGATGTGGCGGTGTGTAGGTACGAGGGGTTGAGGTGTGGGGGTACGAGGGGTGGGGATGTGGGGGTGTGTAGGTACGAGGGGTGGTGGTGTGGGGGTACGAGGGGTGGGGATGTGGCGGTGTGTAGGTACGAGGGTTTGGGGTCTGGGGGTACGAGGGGTGGGGATGTGGCGGTGTGTAGGTACGAGGGGTTGAGGTGTGGGGGTACGAGGGGTGGGGATGTGGGGGTGTGTAGGTACGAGAGGTGGTGGTGTGTAGGTACGAGGGGTGGGGGTGTGTAGGTACGAGGGGTGGGGGTGTGAGGGTGTGTAGGTACGAGGGGTGGGGATGTGGGGGTGTGTAGGTACGAAGGGTGGGGATGTGTACGTACGAGGGGTGGGGGTGTGTAGGTACGAGGGGTGGGGTGTAAGTGTCATAGTTGAGACAGTGTACAAATATTCTCCACAGTATATATTGACAGTTTGCATACTAGATACACTAATGGATAGAACAGTTGATGTTGTTCATTTTGAGATTGTCAGTGAAATAAACAAATACCAGAGGTTCATAGCAGACAGCCAGTTGGTATATAGATCTAGTATACTTGGTATATAGATCTAGTACACTTGGTATATAGATCTAGTATACTTGGTATATAGATCTAGTATACTTGGTATATAGATCTAGTATACTTGGTATATAGATCTAGTACACTTGGTATATAGATCTAGTATACTTGGTATATAGATCTAGTATACTTGGTATATAGATCTAGTATACTTGGTATATAGATCTAGTATACTTGGTATATAGATCTAGTATACTTGGTATATAGATCTAGTACACTTGGTATATAGATCTAGTACACTTGGTATATAGATCTAGTATACTTGGTATATATATCTAGTACACTTGGTATATAGATCTAGTATACTTGGTATATAGATCTAGTACACTTGGTATATAGATCTAGTACACTTGGTATATAGATCTAGTACACTTGGTATATAGATCTAGTATACTTGGTATATAGATCTAGTATACTTGGTATATAGATCTAGTACACTTGGTATATAGATCTAGTATACTTGGTATATATATGTAGTATACTTGGTATATAGATCTAGTATATTGTATTTACATGGTGCGCATGTAAATGAATTCCTCTCAACGACATTTTTTCAGACGACTAATTATTATTCACTTGTTTTAAAATACTTTTATGTTGGTGAATAAGTCTTTCATGTAAGTGTTAGCCTAAGCTAATACTTGGAACTGGTTGGTATGCTGCTCCACCCTCAATGAATGGTAGTAGAGTTTGCACAGAACTGTGTAGTTTAGGTTTTGCGGTAAAAATTGTTGTGCAAACGACTTGATTGAAAGATTTTCAAATTTTTAACAGTTTTGATTATAAATAACTCTTGCCATTAACTTGTTACTCTTAAAGTCAATCTTAAAGAGTAACAAGTTAATGGCAATGAGCTAACTTTTGGCATCACCAGATATCACTTCCTGTGTAGTGCCTCAGTTAAAGTCCCTAGTGTATAGTTACTAGGCTTTAGAATGCTGACCCTTTGTAATCGTCACAGCTATAAATACGAGTTTGTTTGAGCATGTTGATTATCACACAAAAACTCTCAGAGTTGGATGAGACAATTAAAAGCTTTCTCTCATGTCTGGATGAGAGTAAATGTGCCACATCAGAGGCTTTTGTTGGAGTTGTCATTTACTATGGAGTTGTCTCCTATAAGAGAGGACAACTCACGAAAGTATGCCAGCACATCAGTGACATTACAATAATGACGATACCGATACGTAGATAATTTTGGAGGTTGTCGTCAAGGGCAACCAGTCACAAACTCTGTTGAGCCTTTAACTAATACATAATCTATACACATGTTACGATACATGTAGAATATCAGCACAGCCAAATAACTCCATCACTGGGCATTCTTATATGTCCATTGGTGCTACCTGCTAGTACACTTTGTTTTCACGATTTGTCTCACAGAAACCTCTCGGTATCTGGTGATTGGGATTTTTCCAAAGGATTACATTACAATAGCTATGCTTCCATCCCTTCTGTAGATCTAAGGCTACGTAAAAGACATCAATGGCAGAAAGAACACTTGCGCTGTAATTGGCTATATACTGCATACGCTATATCGATTTACGTGATCTGCATTTCTCAACTCACTGAAAGCGTGAGCACAGTGGATGACTCTACTCGCTGACTTACAGTGGAGTTTACCGCTGTCACAAAGAATGCAAGAATAATTTAGTTGGTCACTGAGAGGAAGCAGAGTTGTCTGCTCCTCACAGGCAGGTCTTGATGAAGATATTTTAACCGAAATGTAAAGTATTTAATCGGTAACATTTTTTGTTAGAAGCTTAGACATATATATTGACTATACCAATGCCCCGGTGAGGTCTATCATAAATGTACAAGTTTCTCTCTGTTCGCTCGAAATAGAGTCAGTATTTAACAGAAAAATTTATGTCTAGGGTAGGGTGTTATGTTTCTTGTGTAAAGTAACTGCAGAGGTGGTACTCATAAATACCAGTATGAGATAAATAGGGTATTAGTGTACACGAAGTACAAGTTGTGTGTATGAAAGTGAGCAAGTATAAAATAGCAGTGCACTAGGTATGATACAGTTACATGTCCCTCACTCATCTACTAGTTGGTAGTACAACACAGTTTTCTCTCCTTTCCTGGGTACTATCAGAGTGTTTCCTGTTACACACAAGTCATATACATCAGAGTTTTGCCTCTTTTTCAAATCCACAAGTTTCATCACATAGCCACCTGTAGATGTACAAGAGTAACATTCAAATATCATGTATAATGTACATAGACAGGCAACGCACACACCTAGATCACACATACCTACAGACCACACACATAGACAGACCACACACATTGACAGGTCACACACATAGACAGACCACACACATAGACAGATCACACACATAGACAGACATACACAAAGACAGACCACATACATAGACAGACCACATACATAGACAGATCACACACAAAGACAGATCACACACAAAGACAGGTCACACACATAGACAGATCACACATATAGACAGACATACACATAGACAGATCACATACATAGACAGACCACATACATAGACAGACCACATACATAGACAGACCACACACATAGACAGACCACGAGATGGTTACCTCTGCCTGTGGGGTAGCCCGGTGTCCTGTTGGACCTGTACTTTGCAGACCAAATTCCTTCCGTGTCGGTCTGTGCAGGCTAGTTCCTTCCCCTGAATAATCAGTACTGGGCAATCAAAACCCAACTGGCACTCTTGACTCGTGAGGAACGGCATTCCGAGGATGACGTCTTCATTGATCTGGCTTACAACAAAAGTCTCGTCGAACCTGATGTGGCGTATCCGCCCCTTCAGGGAGATTAGTCCGTAGAAGGGGAGCCTAGTGCAGTTGGCCATGAGCCCATGGGAGTCGTAGTGCTGTAGGTTCTGCTGTAAGTGAGAGGGTAATCGGTCAAAGATGCATTTGGCGAGCAAGTTACTGTTGCAGCCCGTGTCTATGAGATGGGTTGCTGCCTCTCCCTCTACCCTTCCTGGTAGATAGTAGCTAGAGCGGTAGGGTCGCTCTATCTGGTTCATCTGGACGGTCACAGGTTTTGGGGTAAACCTCTCCTTCTCCAGTGGGGGCGTCTGAGTCTGCTTATCCTTCCTTCTGAGCCTGGGTAATTCCTGCTGCTCTAGAGTCCCCTCGCCGTCCGTTTCCAGCATGACTGAGCTGTCGGGTACCAACAGACTGGAAAAACAGCTGTACAGGGAACTGGTCAGGAGGTACAGAGGGGGAGTTGCTCGAGATACCGCCTCTTGACAACTGGAGGGTCCGTGTCCTTTCTCTTTGACTCGGGGTTGCCCGTGTGCAGCCAGCAGGTTTACCTACTGCTGCGGGCGGTAGTCGTTTCCCTGACGGCTGGGCCATGGGGTAGTCTTACACGCCTTCCTGGTGTGACCCGCCTGTTGGCAACCCCAACATCTCCTAGGGGTGTCTTCCTTCTGTTCCATTTTTAGGCTAGCTATTTCTTTGCTCAGCCCTTCCACAGTGCGTAGGAGTCTTGCCAGAGGGTCTTGCACCTCTCGATGCCGGCGGGCTCCTGTTGCTGGTCTGTCTCTGTCTCCAAGGGGTCAGCCTCCACTGTTCGGACATGTGGTCCTCCTAGTGGCTGGTGAGGCACCTGCAGAAACTCATTGCCGGCCTGTATAGCCTCTTCTAGGCTCTGGGGGCGTACGGCCAATAAGTGTCGCTGCAAATAGGTATGTCCCAACGTGCTATGGAACGTTTCGAGTACCAGCTCTTCCTTGTTCTGTCGTGGAAGGTTGCCGTGGGCAGCCTTTATGAGGCGTTCCACTGTGAGTGCGTGGTCTCTGAGACTGTCCTTGGGGGTTTGGCGGTAGCTCAGTAGCTTTGCCTGCGCCTCCGATTGCGACAGTCCAAAGGTGGCTTGTAGCGTCCTAGTCATGTCCTGCACGGTTTCTCCACGCCCACATTGCTCGGCCTTACCTGCCAGGGCCTGGGGCAAGTGGATCACGGTAACCTCTGGCTGCCAGTGGTTGGCCTCTGCCACCTCTTGGAACCTTCGCAAGAAGTAATCCACATCTCCAGTACCATCAAACTGTGGTACTCTGAACTTGTCTCTGGTCATGGCTACTGTCATTCGGTCCAAGATGTGGGTGAGTGTACCCATCATCTGTAGGCTGGAGGGATCGCTGTCTGAACTCAGCGCTCTTCTTCTTTGTGTCATCGTCTGCTGGGAGGTCCTGATTAGTGGGTGTTTCCAAATCCCACTGCTGCCACCAATGTGCAGAATTTCACTGTGTATATGGTAGCTTGGTCCACCTGCACAACCTCTCCAGATCGGCGATGACTCACTGGTGCTCTGATAGCAACAACAACTAGTTACAGGTCGATTGCCTCCTTAACAGTTCTGCATAGCTACTGTCGGTAGGGTCGAGCTGACTGGTTGCGTTGGCTATCCTAGACAGCGGTAGCGGTAGAACATTGGAGGTTGAATTAGCTAAGGCTTATTCTAACCGACAGAGGTTCGGCGCCTACTTGTCTTGTTTACAACTTGTAATGCAAGGTGTCAGTAGACTGGTGTGTACTGATGCGCAGTGAAGCTACTGTTTGTTAGACAAAGAACTTCTGAGAGTGTGCTAGGCTTACTCTGACTTTATTCATAGATTACACTGGCATTTATGAAAAAAGAATACAAAAGGTTAAGATAGAACAAAGGAGGCCACGCCTGACATAAGTTGATTGGTAGCGCTTCAACAAATAGAATGTCTATACAATGTTGATTGGTTGACAAGGGTAATGGTTGAATAAACACGATACATAGCACATGGTAGCACAATATAGTTAATATAAATGTAAGTCATAGAACTGTAAGAAATAGAACTGTGTGACACAGAGTTCATCACATAGAGTTACCGGCGCCGTCCGCCACAGTACTAGAGTTTGCACAAAACTGTGTAGTTTAGGTTTTTGCGGTGAAAGTAGTCGTACAAACGATTTGATTGAAAGATTATGAAATTTTTAACAGTTTTGATTATAAATAACTGTTTTGTCTCTCAAAGCCAATCTTAAAGAGTAACAAGTTAATGGCAATGAGCCAACTTTTGGCATCACCAGATATCACTTCCTGTGTAGCGCCTTGGTTAAAATCCCTAATGTATAGTTACTAGGCTTTAGAATGCCGACCTTTTGTAATCGTCACAGCTATAAAAATGGGTTTGTTTGAGCATGTTGATTATCACACAAAAACTCTCTGAGTTGGATGGAACAATTGAAAGATTTCTCTCATGTCTGGGTGAGAGTAAATGTGCCACTTCAGAGGCTTTTGTTGGAGTTGTCATTTACTATGGAGTTGTCTCCTATAACAGAGGACAACTCACGAAAGTATGCAAGCACATCATCGGCATTACGATAATGACGATACCGATACGTAGATAATTTTGGAGGTTGTCGTCAAGGGCAACCAGTCACAAACCCTGTTGAGCCCTTAACTAATACACAATCTATACACATGTTACGATACATGTAGAATATCAGCACAGCCAAATAGCTCCATCACTGGGCATTCTTATATGTCCATTGGTGCTACCTGCTAGTACGCTTTGTTTTCACGATTTGTCTCACAGAAACCTCTCGGTATCTGGTGACTGGCGATTTTTCCAAAGGATTACATTACAATAGCCATGCTTCCATAGATCTAAGGCTACGTAGTACATACACACTAGTACTTGACACAAAAAGAATGTTAAAAAAGGCCTTACTTTCCGCATCGCCAAAATTGTTTTGACAGTTGACGGTGATACTCTACTAAAGTGCTGCGTTTAGTAAAGGAGTTTGTTTTAGACTGAGGATCTTTGTTATAAAAAGATCATCAGTTTAAGTTTAAGGTCAACTGTCATAATGAGACTAGTACAATTAGTATACCAGGTCCATGGTGCATACTGGCATACCCCGCATGTATGTAGACTATGGGTAAGAATGTGCCTAGCTTTCATTCTTCTCCATGGATCTAAGGCTACACCACAGACATCTAAGCCAGCTTTCACACCTGCACAACTATTGTATTTACCTATGTATTGAATTTCTTGACCTTTCCCATTTGTACATTACCCAACTTCCAATGAAGGCGATTGTTACGATGTATTACTATAACTGCTGACTTACAAGTATGCTGTCACAAAGAAATATTCAAGTTGGCCAGAAAGAGAGGAAGTCACAGTTGTCTGCTCCTTACAAGCGTGTGGCTACGAGATTTATTTAATTGAAACCTCATTCTTTTACAATTATTGTTGGGAATTAATGCACACATCTGTATTGACTCTACCATTGCTCCAATGAGATCTATCATGAATGTACGAGTTTCTCTCTGCCCACACAGAGTAGAGTCAGTATTCAATAGAAAGGTTTATTATACATAAAGTAAAATATTTATTGTGTAAAGTAACTGCAGAGGTTGTACTCATAAATACCAGTTTAATATAAATAATAGAGTACAAGAATACAATACAGTAAATGTACATGAAGTACAAGTTGTGTGTATGAAAGTGAGCAAGTATAAAATAGCAGTGCACTAGGTATGATACAGTTACATGTCCTTCACTCATCTACTAGTTGGTAGTACAACACAGTATTCTCTCCTACCCTGGGTACCATCAGAGTGTATCCTGTTACACACAAGTCATAGACAGAGGAGTTTTGTCTCTTTTTAGGATCCACAAGTTTTACCACCGAGCCACCTGTAGATGTACAATATAGACATTCATATGTCATATATAATATATATAGACAGACCACACACAGACAGACCACACAGGGTGCAATATACTGGCTCACCTGTTTCTATATCCAGCACGTATATCTCAGTTTATGAAGTACTTCGTGAGGTCACTAGTACATAGTCACTACCATAGCATGTCACACCCACAAGTTGAGTCACACGTGTACTAGTCCACATTACCTCCCCTGTGTCTATGTTTACTCTAAATATAACAGATTTGTTAGATACAATAACCGACTTCTTGCCCGCTACGCATATGCCTGTGACACCCCAATCACCATCTTGTTTACAAGGGATTTGTTTGATCAACTGACCCTCCAGAGAGTAAACAGTCAGACGTTTGTTTGATATATCAGGTACTACCACCCTGTCAGCAATCACTACTAGTTTGTTATAACTAGGTGAGCTATCGGAGTGTTTCCAGCTGTTAATTAATGTACCATCTAGCTTGTGTACCTGAACTGCCCATGGGTGCACCAACAGGTACATCCTACCACCATATACACACATACCATTTATGTTGATACCACTATCTAATGATAAATGTTTGGAGAGAGAATACACAGATTGATTTATTTTATAAACTGTTCCACCCTCGAAGCCCACGTATGTAACTCCTTGGTGACTGCTGACTGAGTAACATGATTGGTCTAGCTTCACTTCCCGTTGCAGCCTTAGAGAAGTTGGTATAGCTGATTCCTTCACCATCTCCAACTCTATATCTCTGCATTGGCCTGTGGACAATAGTATATAGCCTGTATTGTCTACTTATTTAGATTAGCTCATCGGGAATGCAGTAAAGGAAAGACAACTCCAAATACTAGATACTTCACAAGCTCATAACAATGAGTAGCAGCAATAACAAACCTACTACTACTACATACAGAAGGTGTACCAGCACGGCGCGTTGTAGTTTTAAATATGTAGATCACAACTTTGATCTCTGTCAAACTCTACGAATAATTGCAAGAATGAACAGATGGTTTTAAATTTCACCAATTTAGAGAGTGGCGATTGGGATATGTAGTTTGATGCTATTAAGGTACGTTTACACTGAGCATTCATCTGCGATTTTGCCGATTCCGCCTGTTTGACGTCCAGTGTAAGTAGTCAATCGTCATGAAAAAGTCGTTGCTCTGTGGAAATGCCACAAAGCTCCGCCAAATCGGCACGTTACCTTGTTGCGGGAGCCAATCAAAAGTGCCGCAAGCATAAATGCCGACTCCCATTGGCTAATGCATATGCCAGTGACTACAGTATAGCAAGGAGTGTAAAACTTCAGATGAAAACTTTTGTATTGCTGCAGACAAATGGTGTCGGTAAACTAGCAGACAAAGCTCCCAATGTAAACCCAGCTTTACTCTGTTTATATACAGTTGATGCCGTAAGATACCGATAGTTACTGTACGCTCCCAATAAATTGCTGTCTCAACAGTAATTTTGCCATTGCTCTAAAGTCTCAGCTATTTAGAAAATAGTTAAGCTATTAAAATGGCCGTGAAACTATTAAAATAGAATGGAATGGGTCTATTAGCCATAGAGATAATCTGGTAAAACAGTTTTCACCAAACCATTAGTCAGTCCATCGCTGATAAATGTGATAATACAGACCTAACAAGAAATTAAAAATTGCTTTCAAACAGGTGGAAATTCTATACTGAGTCAATCGCTGTTCTGTAGATAGCACTAGTATATTAACTTGTACATAAAACGTAGCTTCCGGAATATACTACATCCACGTGTCAGCAGTGGACAGTCAATAACAAAATACTTGAGTGGTTCAGACTTTAAAACTTCCACTTAAACATGCAGCATTTTCTTTGGCTTTGTATGGCCAATACATTGATACTCGCAATAACTGCAGTGAGAGAGGACAACTTCAACACAAAAAGTGTACTTTAAGTCATAGGATGGAGTTCTCAACCTTTGTAGATATAGTTGACCATTGTCAAACAAACACAGACACACTGAGACATACCCAGAGTTTTGAGTTTCTTAGAGTCAGCAAGAGTCAAAGATGGCAGCTTCTCATCAATAAATCTTCTCAACTCATCGACTACTTCAGTAAAGTTAGATACTACATCAACCTGATAAATACATAGTACAAGTAGATATCATTGTTAGACGCAGAGAGAGTAAACTTTGTTATACACATACCTGCATGCACCTGTGAGTACCTGCAGAGACCTGTGAGTACCTGCAGGCACCTGTGTACCTGCAGGCACTTGTGAGTACCTGCAGGCACCTGTGACTATTGGCAAGCATTTACAAGCACCTGTAAGTACAAATACCTGATGGGCATCCCTAAAGCTAGCATCTTGTAGTAGAAGTAAAGTATTCATCTCTGTCAATTTATCTCCAATCTCTCTCTCCATAAACTCTAATATCTCATTTCTTGTTCTCTTCCTAGACTGAGTTATCTCCTCCTCTAGTCTATCATACTTGGCACGTATCTCAGCTAGCTATGTAATATGACATATCAACTAAAGTAACATGTAATAGATTACATAACTAAATATATATTACATACATAACTATATACCAACCTGCTCATATCTGGTATTATGTAATAGTTCAATCATCTCAGTTGTGTTACTCTCATAATCTGACAATTCTCTAGTACATTCCTTGAGTAGAGCAGACAACTTCTCTTCTTTAGCCTGTGTCTCTACCTTCACCTCCATTGCCTTTCTCTTGAGATCTCCCACTAACTCATCCAATGTAACACCTCGATGTGAAGAACCTATAAACAATATCAAATAATGTCTCAATCTACCAATGCATGTACTAGTATGTATGTACTAGTGTATATGTACTAGTGTGTATGTACTAGTGTGTATATACTAGAGTGTATGTACTAGTGTGTATGTACTAGTAGGTATGTACTAGTGTGTATGTACTAGTATGTATGTACTAGTATGTATGTACTAGTACGTATGTATTAGTATGTATGTACTAGTACGTATGTACTAGTATGTATGTACTAGTGTGTATGTAGTAGTGTGTATGTACTAATATGTATGTACTAGTATGTATGTACTAGTGTGTATGTACTAGTATGTATGTACTAGTATGTATGTACTAGTATGTATGTACTAGTATGTATGTACTAGTGTGTATGTACTAGTGTGTATATACTAGTATGTATGTACTAGTGTGTATGCACTAGTGTGTATATACTAGTATGTATGTACTAGTGTGTATGTACTAGTGTGTATGTACTAGTATGTATGTACTAGTGTGTATGTACTAGTGTGTATGTACTAGTGTGTATGTACTAGTGTGTATGTACTAGTATGTATGTACTAGTATGTATGTACTAGTATGTATGTACTAGTGTTTATGTACTAGTATGTATGTACTAGTATGTATGTACTAGTATGTATGTACTAGTGTGTATGTACTAGTATGTATGTACTAGTATGTATGTACTAGTATGTATGTACTAGTGTGTATGTACTAGTGTGTATGTACTAGTGCGTATGTACTAGTGTGTATGTACTAGTATGTATGTACTAGTATGTATGTACCAGTATGTATGTACTAGTATGCATGTACTAGTATGTATGTACTGGTTACTAGTATGTATGTACTAGTATGTACTAGTATGTATGTACTAGTATGTATGTACTAGTATGTATGTACTAGTATGTATGTACTAGTGTGTATGTACTAGTGTGTATATACTAGTATGTATGTACTAGTGTGTATGCACTAGTGTGTATATACTAGTATGTATGTACTAGTGTGTATGTACTAGTGTGTATGTACTAGTATGTATGTACTAGTATGTATGTACTAGTGTGTATGTACTAGTATGTATGTACTAGTATGTATGTACTAGTATGTACTAGTATGTATGTACTAGTAGGTGTGTACTAGTATGTATGTACTAGTGTGTATGTAATAGTATGTATGTACTAGTGTGTATGTACTAGTATGTATGTACTAGTGTGTATGTACTAGTGTGTATGTACTAGTATGTATGTACTAGTGTGTATGTACTAGTGTGTATGTACTAGTGTGTATGTACTAGTGTGTATGTACTAGTGTGTATGCACTAGTGTGTATGAACTAGTATGTATGTACTAGTGTGTATGTACTAGTATGTATGTACTAGTATGTATGTACTAGTGTGTATGTAATAGTATGTATGTACTAGTATGTATGTACTAGTATGTATGTACTAGTATGTATGTACTAGTATGTATGTACTAGTGTGTATGTACTAGTGTGTATGTAATGGTATGTATGTACTAGTATGTAGGTACTAGTATGTATGTACTAGTGTGTATGTACTAGTATGTATGTACTAGTGTGTATGTACTAGTGCGTATGTACTAGTGTGTATGTACTAGTATGTATGTACTAGTATGTATGTACCAGTATGTATGTACTAGTATGCATGTACTAGTATGTATGTACTGGTTACTAGTATGTATGTACTAGTATGTACTAGTATGTATGTACTAGTATGTATGTACTAGTATGTATGTACTAGTATGTATGTACTAGTGTGTATGTACTAGTATGTATGTACTAGTATGTATGTACTAGTGTGTATGTACTAGTATGTATGTACTAGTATGTATGTACTAGTGTGTATGTACTAGTATGTGTATGTACTAGTGTGTATGTACTAGTGTGTATGAACTAGTGTGTATGTACTAGTATGCATGTACTAGTATGTATGTACTGGTTACTAGTATGTATGTACTAGTATGTACTAGTATGTATGTACTAGTATGTATGTACTAGTATGTATGTACTAGTATGTATGTACTAGTGTGTATGTACTAGTATGTATGTACTAGTATGTATGTACTAGTGTGTATGTACTAGTATGTATGTACTAGTATGTATGTACTAGTGTGTATGTACTAGTATGTATGTACTAGTATGTATGTACTAGTATGTATGTACTAGTGTGTATGTACTAGTATGTATGTACTAGTATGTATGTACTAGTGTGTATGTACTGGTGTGTATGTACTAGTATGTATGTACTAGTGTGTATGTACTAGTATGTGTATGTACTAGTGTGTATGTACTAGTGTGTATGAACTAGTATGTATGTACTAGTGTGTATGTACTAGTATGTATGTACTAGTATGTATGTACTAGTGTGTATGTAATAGTATGTATGTACTAGTATGTGTATGTACTAGTGTGTATGTACTAGTGTGTATGAACTAGTATGTATGTACTAGTGTGTATGTACTAGTATGTATGTACTAGTATGTATGTACTAGTATGTATGTACTAGTATGTATGTACTAGTGTGTATGTAATAGTATGTATGTACTAGTGTGTATGTACTAGTATGTATGTACTAGTGTGTATGTGCTAGTAGGTATGTACTAGTATGTATGTACTAGTATGTATGTACTAGTATGTATGTACTAGTATGTATGTACTAGTATGTATGTACTAGTATGTATGTACTAGTGTGTATGTACTAGTGTGTATGTAATGGTATGTATGTACTAGTATGTAGGTACTAGTATGTATGTACTAGTGTGTATGTACTAGTATGTATGTACTAGTGTGTATGTACTAGTGTGTATGTACTAGTATGTATGTACTAGTGTGTATGTAATGGTATGTATGTACTAGTATGTATGTACTAGTATGTATGTACTAGTATGTATGTACTAGTATGTATGTACTAGTGTGCATGTACTAGTATGTATGTACTAGTATGTATGTACTAGTGTGCATGTACTAGTATGTATGTACTAGTATGTATGTACTAGTGTGTATGTACTAGTATGTATGTACTAGTGTGTATGTAATGGTATGTATGTACTAGTATGTATGTACTAGTATGTATGTACTAGTATGTATGTACTAGTATGTATGTACTAGTATGTATGTACTAGTATGTATGTATTAGTGTGTATGTACTAGTGTGTATGTACTAGTATGTATGTACTAGTGTGTATGTAATGGTATGTATGTACTAGTATGTATGTACTAGTATGTATGTACTAGTATGTATGTACTAGTATGTATGTACTAGTATGTATGTATTAGTGTGTATGTACTAGTGTGTATGTGCTAGTATGTATGTACTAGTATGTATGTACTAGTATGTATGTACTAGTATGTATGTACTAGTGTGTATGTACTAGTGTGTATGTAATGGTATGTATGTACTAGTATGTAGGTACTAGTATGTATGTACTAGTGTGTATGTACTAGTATGTATGTACTAGTATGTATGTACTAGTATGTATGTACTAGTGTGTATGTAATGGTATGTATGTACTAGTATGTATGTACTAGTATGTATGTACTAGTGTGTATGTACTAGTATGTATGTACTAGTATGTATGTACTAGTGTGTATGTACTAGTATGTATGTACTAGTATGTATGTACTAGTGTATATGTACTAGTATGTATGTATTAGTGTGTATGTACTAGTGTGTATGTGCTAGTATGTATGTACTAGTATGTATGTACTAGTATGTATGTACTAGTATGTATGTACTAGTATGTATGTACTAGTGTGTATGTAATGGTATGTATGTACTAGTATGTATGTACTAGTGTATATGTACTAGTATGTATGCACTAGTATGTATGTACTAGTATGTATGTACTAGTGTGTATGTACTAGTATGTATGTACTAGTGTGTATGTACTAGTGTGTATGTACTAGTGTGTATGTACTAGTATGTATGTACTAGTATGTATATACTAGTATGTATGAACTAGTGTGTATGTACTAGTGTGTATGTACTAGTATGTATGTACTAGTATGCATGTACTAGTATGTATGTACTAGTATGTATGTACTAGTATGTATGTACTAGTGTGTATGTACTAGTGTGTATGTACTAGTATGTATGTACTAGTATGTATGTACTAGTGTGCATGTACTAGTATGTATGTACTAGTGTGTATGTACTAGTATGTATGTACTAGTGTGTATGTACTAGTATGTATGTACTAGTATGTGTGTACTAGTATGTATGTACTAGTGTGTATGTACTAGTATGTATGTACTAGTGTGTAGGTACTAGTATGTATGTACTAGTGTGTATGTAATGGTATGTATGTACTAGTATGTAGGTACTGGTATGTATGTACTAGTGTGTATGTACTAGTATGTATGTACTAGTGTGTATGTACTAGTGCGTATGTACTAGTGTGTATGTACTAGTATGTATGTACTAGTATGTATGTACCAGTATGTATGTACTAGTATGCATGTACTAGTATGTATGTACTGGTTACTAGTATGTATGTACTAGTATGTACTAGTATGTATGTACTAGTATGTATGTACTAGTATGTATGTACTAGTATGTATGTACTAGTGTGTATGTACTAGTATGTATGTACTAGTATGTATGTACTAGTGTGTATGTACTAGTATGTATGTACTAGTATGTATGTACTAGTGTGTATGTACTAGTATGTGTATGTACTAGTGTGTATGTACTAGTGTGTATGAACTAGTGTGTATGTACTAGTATGCATGTACTAGTATGTATGTACTGGTTACTAGTATGTATGTACTAGTATGTACTAGTATGTATGTACTAGTATGTATGTACTAGTATGTATGTACTAGTGTGTATGTACTAGTATGTATGTACTAGTATGTATGTACTAGTGTGTATGTACTAGTATGTATGTACTAGTATGTATGTACTAGTGTGTATGTACTAGTATGTATGTACTAGTATGTATGTACTAGTATGTATGTACTAGTGTGTATGTACTAGTATGTATGTACTAGTATGTATGTACTAGTGTGTATGTACTAGTGTGTATGTACTAGTATGTATGTACTAGTGTGTATGTACTAGTGTGTATGAACTAGTATGTATGTACTAGTGTGTATGTACTAGTATGTATGTACTAGTATGTATGTACTAGTATGTATGTACTAGTGTGTATGTAATAGTATGTATGTACTAGTGTGTATGTACTAGTATGTATGTACTAGTGTGTATGTGCTAGTAGGTATGTACTAGTATGTATGTACTAGTATGTATGTACTAGTATGTATGTACTAGTATGTATGTACTAGTATGTATGTACTAGTATGTATGTACTATTGTGTATGTACTAGTGTGTATGTACTAGTGTGTATGTACTAGTATGTATGTACTAGTGTGTATGTACTAGTATGTATGTACTAGTATGTATGTACTAGTGTGTATGTACTAGTATGTATGTACTAGTATGTATGTACTAGTGTGTATGTACTAGTATGTATGTACTAGTATGTATGTACTAGTATGTATGTACTAGTGTGTATGTACTAGTATGTATGTACTAGTATGTATGTACTAGTGTGTATGTACTAGTGTGTATGTACTAGTATGTACGTACTAGTGTGTATGTACTAGTATGTGTATGTACTAGTGTGTATGAACTAGTATGTATGTACTAGTGTGTATGTACTAGTGTGTATGTACTAGTATGTATGTACTAGTATGTATGTACTAGTGTGTATGTAATAGTATGTATGTACTAGTATGTGTATGTACTAGTGTGTATGTACTAGTGTGTATGAACTAGTATGTATGTACTAGTGTGTATGTACTAGTATGTATGTACTAGTATGTATGTACTAGTATGTATGTACTAGTATGTATGTACTAGTGTGTATGTAATAGTATGTATGTACTAGTGTGTATGTACTAGTATGTATGTACTAGTGTGTATGTGCTAGTAGGTATGTACTAGTATGTATGTACTAGTATGTATGTACTAGTATGTATGTACTAGTATGTATGTACTAGTATGTATGTACTAGTATGTATGTACTAGTGTGTATGTACTAGTATGTATGTACTAGTATGTATGTACTAGTATGTATGTACTAGTATGTATGTACCAGTATGTATGTACTAGTGTGTATGTACTAGTATGTATGTACTAGTATGTATGTACTAGTATGTATGTACTAGTGTGTATGTACTAGTATGTATGTACTAGTATGTATGTGCTAGTAGGTATGTACTAGTATGTATGTACTAGTATGTATGTACTAGTATGTATGTACTAGTATGTATGTACTAGTATGTATGTACTAGTATGTATGTACTATTGTGTATGTACTAGTGTGTATGTACTAGTATGTATGTACTAGTGTGCATGTACTAGTGTGTATGTACTAGTGTGTATGTACTAGTGTGCATGTACTAGTGTGTATGTACTAGTATGTATGTACTAGTGTGTATGTACTAGTATGTATGTACTAGTATGTATGTACTAGTATGTATGTACTATTGTGTATGTACTAGTGTGTATGTACTAGCGTGTATGTACTAGTGTGTATGTACTAGTATGTATGTACTAGTATGTGTGTACTAGTGTGCATGTACTAGTGTGTGTGTACTAGTATGTATGTACTAGTATGTATGTACTAGTATGTATGTACTAGTATGTATGTACTATTGTGTATGTACTAGTGTGTATGTACTAGTATGTATGTACTAGTGTGCATGTACTAGTGTGTATGTACTAGTGTGTATGTACTAGTGTGCATGTACTAGTGTGTATGTACTAGTATGTATGTACTAGTATGTATGTACTAGTGTGTATGTACTAGTGTGTATGTACTAGTATGTTCAATGTAAGGTTGATACGATTTCCAAAACTTTCCCTTTCATAACCAAGTTTCACCATTATGATTGAATGGGGCAACAAAGGCTGGTTGATGTCATTGCTTCAAACATCAAATAAAAAGTAAACGAACACATAACATTGAGATAAGTAACTAACCATCAGCACAGAGTTGTGAAGAGCCCATACAATTTATACAAAGAAGTTCATGGCAAGTTATACATCCCATAGTGACGGGTGAATCCACATGTCTGCTACAACCTTTGACCTCTAACTTTCTCTTGTTCTGTTTAAACTCCTTCACGTTCACTACTTCCTTATGTTTGGGGAGAAAGTCCTGATGAAACTACAGATAAACCATACACAATGGGTTATATTCTTTTCTAGCACAACTTTCTATAGAAATATTGAGTAAACCAAAACAACAGCAGCAATAATCAATAAACCATAATCATACATTGCCATGAAGTGCCCATTGTTGGGTAGCAAACAGTCATTGCTGAGATCAACTCTGTACAAGATAAAGCCAAACATACAAGAGAGAACTTGTAGATACTAACAGATACAAAAGTGATACAAACATCCCCACATGTTAGCTAATACAAATACCTGGTCATGTTTAGTACACATCTTTCTACCACATGGACTACAGAAAGAAATGGCTGCTCCAACCTCTGTTCCTTTCTCTATACAAACATCACACAGTTGTGACCCATTTCCTTCTGTAGGAGCTGATGGAAGCCTAGCCAATGTCACATCAAATACCTCTCTGTAATACAGGAGATAACTCTATGGATATATGTATAACATCTACATACATACAGCCATAGAACTACTACACACACATCACCTCACTCACCTGCACTTTCCACATCTGACTATCCTGTTAGTATCAAAGTCTCCTACTAGGCAGGGATAGCAGTGTAAATGGTTACAGGGTAGTGCTCTGGGATCTACCAAACGTTCTCCTAGTTCTAGACAAAACCCACATTCTGCTACCTCATCCGCTGCAGCCATCTCTAAATAATATATCATAGCAATGATCAACTTTGGTAAATAAATAACCGTACAGGATGTGGGCATGCATGTAATGGATACAAACAGGAAGTTCACAACAACAACGAGCGGAGAATGAAGTAGGAGCAAGTGCCAGGAAGTAAAAATTGGTAAGAATAACCACATGGTTTTGGCTGTATTAATACTCTACTTCCTAGTGGAATTCACTGCTTTGCACTATTGTTACCATATACTGCACTGCTTTTTCAGTCTACTCAAATCTGTTTGGAATTGTATTAACAAAAAATGGAAAAAAAGCAGAAATAATTAATGAAACAGTTACCTATGTTAACGAACTATTACAAGTAATGTTACTTAAAAAAAATTAAAAAAGACTCATGACGATGAAGATGCCACATTCATTATGCCACGAGAATGAAAGCATAACAAGATGAATGAGCTCAAGATGATGAGCCACAAGAATGATGCATAACATCAAGCGAACTGAGCTCGCCACCAGCACTGCTGAGCTCATCAAAGACCTTGAGTGGATACCCTGGAGTTTAGAAGAGTAAATCGCAGGCTTACACTTATCAGAGCAGTGCATTTCGATGAAGTTAGGACTAACATCAATGAATACATTGCAATCTTCATTGTCCCACAACCGGATACTCCAGGCAACACAAACAGCAATAAATAATTTCCCAACCGTAAGAAAAAGTTGCACCGAAACAAGTTATGATCAACACGCTAAACTGTGGAACACTCTCCCTTCTAAAAGCAGGCTCTTGGAGGGGCTACCTGCGACTGGCTGAGATGAAGCTTGGAGCACTACGTGAGGAGACCTGGACTGACATGCAGACTAACCGAAGTGCTCTATTGCTGCTACCTTCTGGGACAAAGCTGGTATTTACTGACGAGTGTAGTAATAAATGATTTTAATTATAAAAAAAATCAATAATTAAAATTGTATTAATTATGATAATTATTAATAATGAATAACGGTCCATGTTTGTCGGATTCTGTATAACAATAATAATTAATAACACTTATTAATTATTACACAAATACATGAATAGGAATTATAATTAATAAAAATTATACACAGCACTAACAATTATTATTATTATTATTATTATTATTATTATTATTTATAGCAAATTATAATCATAATGATTATTCAAACAACAACATCAAAAGAATGAAAAAAAAGTAGCAACAATTATGTTATTAGATCTGATAATAATAATAACAACAACAATAATAATAATAATAATAATGAATTTGAAATCAGCTCAGTAGTAGTAGTAGTGGTAGTAGCTAGTGGTTAGTTGATTTAATAATACAGTTTTGAACTACTACTACTACTCACAGGCAGCTCTAATCTACTGGCCTGGTGGTGGTGGGTGGATTTGAGTGCATAGATTTTTATCATTTACTCTCTTTAGCTATTCTCCCCATCAGCCACCAGGCCATTAGATTGGAGCTACCTGTGCTACAACACTTCCACAACTACTCCTACCTAGTGACCCTGTATAGAGAGATACGCCAATCATTGCGCAGTATAAAACGCACGTGCAACGGCTTTTGGGTTACAAACAAAGCTGTTTCCGGTCAAAATTTTATATAAAATATCATTACGCCAAAATACTAGGGTTTAGAAAATAAATCATAACTTTTTACTGAAAAATCATATCTCAATAATTCGTTGGGGAAAATAAACAAAACATCCTGCTACAAGCAGTGATATTTTTTTTGTGTGACAAAGTTGCTCTAAATTTGGACTAATGAAGGGTCAAAGTCCAGGGATCCAGATTGACACCATTATTATTACCGTAACTTTCGTACAGAATTTGCTACGATAAATCTGATTATCCTCCATTGTAAAATTTTATGATCAGAAATGCTTATAAAACACCTGGAATGTAATAAATAAAAAATAACTGAAGTTGAAGCTCCTTAATAAAATGATGGTTGTTGTTGATTATAATTAAAAAATAAAATAATTAATGTGTAAAGGTGACCAATAATAATAATTATTATCCCATCTTGTATAATAACATGTAATACGATGACCTATACTTCAAAACAATTTTAATATTATTCGCATTATCTATCTAATAATAAATAATTACATTTTTATCAAATTGCAGTTTTTTGTTATTATTATTATTATTCAGCACCAACAATACAACTAATTCCATATTATAATTATTATTTAAAAAATTAAAATTTACCAGGCATATCAATTTTTCTAGTATAGTACCTATTTATTATAACAATAATATTGAATAACAACAATAAACAAATATTTGCTACTAGATTTCGCGGTTTTATTTATTATCGTAAACAAAGCTATATTCTGTATATAAACAATAAAGCTTCGCTGCCAAAAGATATTACGATCAATTAATCAGGTTATCAAAAATACCTAAACCAAGTTGATTTGTGACGTTTTTATTATTTTTCCTGATAGATAAAAAGGTTTTCTCTTATTTCCCCATAATTCTTTTTAAGATTAACAATGTTGTGAGAAATGAAAAAATGATTTGTTGGCGCATGTACTTCAACCGCAATGATAGCATATATAAGCGTGATCGCGTTAATTCAATGTTTGGATCCCTAGCCGATTGCACGTGGCTCATTAGCGTATCTCTCCCTACAGGGTCACTACTCCTACCATCTTCTTGAAATATTTGTGGGTGTGACCATTGAACTATACTAGGGGTAGTATAGTTCAATGGGTGTGACTTTCATAAAATGTATCGTCAGGCTCGTCAGATGTAGCCCGAGAACACCAAAATAAGGCCTTTGTATAACAAGAGAAGACAACTTATGTATAACATAAATAACGTGCTGTATCCAGATAAAATTTCCAAACAAACAATTGGCAGGCCCAGGCGACAGTCATAGTCATAGACATCTGTGTATATGACTATGGCTTGGCCCCAGTCTGGCATAGCTAGGTTAGTTCAAGCAAGAAATACACTGAACTGTAGTCCAGCTGCTATAATGTGTTTTTTTCTGAATATACTAGCAATCGCACAGTTCTTCATCTCACCTTTATTAATACAACACTTCAAAATCTAAGCCTGGTTCACATACATCGTAGATGGCTCGCAAGTGATCGCGGATCCCTCGTGCGACGGATCCGCGATACATGTTCACAAAAACTTGGCAGACCCACGATCGCAAGAAGCTAAGTGCAGAAATCATTTCTGCACTGATTTCTGCACTTAGGCAAGAACATGGATGAAATATACCAGGATTGCCAGAAACCCGAACGGGGTGTAGCCAATTTTGGCCAATGGGAAGTCATCCATGGCGCCCATATTGAACTGGTTGTTCGGAGCGGAAACATAAACTACTATAGCAGCTCAGAAAAATAATCGTAAATATTTGTATTAACGCGATGTTCTGATTTTCTAGTTTCGGAGCGGAAGCTGCATAAAGTTTGCCACATACCAAAGATTACATATATGTTATCGTTGACATATACAATTTTGTTCTCGGAGCGGATATGGTATTGTAAGTAAACATAGTTGAATCGTCAAAACTAGCGCAGTATGCCCACGACGTGAACTTAACGTGTAACAACTCATAAGAAAACGATATTTATTACGAGATCCAAGTGGTCTTGAAAATTTCGGAGCAGTATGGCGGTTCCCACAAACGGCTACATTTGGCTCGTCACAAAATTTCTATTACGCGGCCGCAGCTGGCAATCCTGGTATATTTCATCCATGGGCAAGAAGTATAATCACTCTCTTGACTGGGAGGTAACAAAATCTCGAAACACGTCTTCACTGACCAACGACTAGATACATACTAAATGAATTATCGTTGTTCAATTTACACCAAATAATTTATTATTGTTATAAAAGTTATAAAAAATTTTTACATTTTTGCTGATATTGTGAGGGACGCTAGTACTCTCTCTATTTTACTATTATTATTTCATACTCACTAAGACATTCTCTCACTTATTATTACTCCGTGAGACATTATCTCGTAATGGGGTTGTGACTGGGGTTATCCCCCCTTATAGGGGGCGCTGGTGTAAGTCCAACCGGAAAATGCCGAAATTTTTATATAGAATACAATGCAGAAATACGGAGTTGAGATGTTAAACTAGAATAAACAGGCTATTGCAATGCGATTGATATAATTGAACAAGTCACAGAGCTCACAGGGCTATAGCAGATTACACGTACATAAGTTTTTAATCACACAAGTGTAGCTATACAGCATAATAATCATTAAATAACCACGATGCGGTCCACGATTATATACGATCGTTGGTACAGTAGTTAATAAATACCATGAAACACCAACGATAATTAACTTATTTGACGCAACATTTATGTGTAAATGGATTGTCTGGTATCTGTGCGGGAAATAAGGCCAACACAACTCACACTTTAGATCTGTGTCAACGCCCGCACGTGGTACAAGGATATGATAAAATGCAAAATCGCACGCACGCACGGAATCAGTAAGATAAATAAAATAATAAAATAGAAAATGGTAAAATACCTCCCTCACATCTATGTGCCAGCCATTTAAAATAGTAAAATGTAAAATAATTCAGCCCGCATTCATTTTATAACCGCCGCCACCAAAGAGCACATGATTTATAGGTCATAGCCAATTATTCCTTACCATGTTCGCTAGGACTCTAGCGGCACCCTTCAATTGAAAGTAAGGTCAAAAGCTATTTCCCCCCGCAATTGGTTCTCCATTTTCTCATGATGGAGCAGACGGCAGTTGCTGTGAAAATAGTTGAGGGCCTAAGAACCCTCAGAGATTTTGCCTTACATTCAATACCACAGCAAGCAACAGTTCAAGAATTGGCAGACAGCGTGCTCTCTGGAAAGAATGACTGTGGGGATGGTTTTATGTACACATCAAGGAAGAACCTCCTGGCACAACAACACCACCACGGCGTTGCGAAGGTTGAACTTAATAATGATAATCATCACGATGAAGCTGCTGCTAGTAGTACTAGTAGTGGACGTACAACAAAGCCTACCAGTATGAGCAGTAGTAGACCTTCTCAGTCTGAACCAATAGTACTTTCTTCTTCTGACTCTGAGTAAGTAGTATCACTACTACTAGTAGTAGTAGAAGTAATAATATTAATTAATTGTTGTATAATAATAAATAAATAAATGTATATACTACTAATACTACTATATATTATATATATATTATTATTATATATTTTTTTTAATTAATAATATATATTTTAATAATAATTATTTACATCATTATATTATAATAATTAATTATTATATTTATTTTATACTTCTTCTTTCTTAACACTTTTCGATTAATTTATTATTTAATATTTATTATTATTATTTTTTTATTTATTTATTATTATGTATGTATTATTATTAATTTAATAATTTAATATATATTATTATTGTTATTTATTAATATATATCTAATTGTCCTTATTTATATAATATAGCTAGCACAAGTGAAATTTTCAAATCAGCCTTGGGACGTTAAAAAACATATCATGGCGTAGAACCATATCTTGCAGTCACAATAGTAGTAAACTTTTTTGTCTCTCATTGATAGTTACTGAGAAAATGAGTTTTAAAAATGACCCTCTCAGCAAAAAAATTACTTTGTTTCATGTTCGCATTGCGGTTAGTTTTACGCCTCATTATTGATACATTAGAGTGAAATCCGTGACGCAAGACCAAGCGAGCGTAATTAATTTGCGGTTAGTTACTAATTGCTTCATGATAATATATATTAAAAAAAATTACGTTTTTATTTGGCAAGGAAATTATTAAATCTATTTTCCTACCTCCAGATGTAAAGGATCTATAACAAATAGTATATCAACAGGTCGGTAATAAGACAGGCTAGTGATATAACATAAACTAAAATCATATGGTCCATCGGCGCACTGGGAAAAGTCACGTTTACAACGTCATTTCCAGACAATTTTTCCCAAAACTACAGATATGTAAGAAGTGCAGTGATTGGTTAATCTTGTTCGGCATATTGTATCCTATTAAACCCTTTTAAAATTTTGTTTCTAGCAGCCTGTGGTCCCAAGTTATTAAAAATTTAGTAATTCCCGAATATTTGGAAACTGAAAAAAAATAGGTGCTACAAATATTTATATCGATGCTTTTGACGTGATACGTCATATTTCGTGATCAGTTTGTGGACGCTATATAATATATATGATTATTCTTAAATTTATATTTTTATATATGACGATATAAAAATCAATAATAGTTGTAGCTATTATTATTATATAACAACAATATTAATAATAATAATAACAAATAATAATTTCTACTGCTATTTTTTATTATTATTAATCATATAATAATTAATATATATTATTAATCATTATGTATAGTATATCATTATATAATATTAATAAACTTAAATTCGAGGAAAGTAACTTTTAAAAATTAAATCACTCAACAATTTTTTTAAAATAATTTAGCGAAACTATTAATTAATTTCGGTGAACACAACATGCTCGGATCCTTGATCTCCACAACTTAAGAGCCCTGATCTATGTATATGAAAAAAGAAAAGAACATCTAACAACACACATCACTAAAACCGGATTATTTTTCAATTGCATGCCTGCCACTACGTTCACATTCACACCTCTGTTTGTTTCAGGCCTCCAGCTAAGAGAGAAGCAATCGCTTATAATACAGAAAATAAGAGAAAAGATGTTGGAGGTGTTGGAGAAATGTTTTCTTTTTCATACAAGGTATGCCTGAAATAGTATTTTTGTGGTTGTGTAATGTGCAACATGTGTTGTCTGGACTAAATTTTTTAGGATGTCATCCTTTTTTTACCGTCAGACAAAGTCATGAACTGTGCATTCAGGGTTTGGTATTGCACAATTATCTTGCATTCAGGTTTCGACAACGCCATCGGCACAGGCTATGTCAGTCTCATCCACAATCACTGTGAAAGAACTCGTACAATTCGGACGACATTTAATCATCAACATTTCTAAGACTCACACCAAATCAACTCCTCGCCCAAATGCGTTTGACATCTTGATGGGGTCACATAAATTGAAGCGATATCCTTCCCTCAAAACTGCTCCGGACGGAAAAGCCAAAATGTACAACAAATTGGTCAGTGTCCTCCAGGGAAAGAGTGCAGGTTTCACTAATCAGAACCTAGCTGCCGGTACACAGTTTGTAGAAACCCTCTGCACAAGTCTATGGATGGTAAGTCAATAGCATTGAATTAAACACTGTTTCATAGAAAATATAAAGTCCATACATTTGTAGTATTATGATGTAGCTAAGCCTGGGAGAACACTCAGCCAATTGTGAGGTGGGGTCGTAGGCGTTAGTTCAAAGCATGATTGTCTCCTGCTGAAGTTTACTAGTATGCCTCCGTAGAACTTATAGGAGTCAAATGTAAAAAAGCAAATTTGAACTCGGAATAGCTCTGCACTTGTTCATAGCTGTACAAAGAAATCAACAACCCAAAAAATTGCAGCGGCAGATCGGTTCATATTGAAGCCTCTGGTGTTTGCCCATTGAAGGAATTTGTGTGTCCTCTCTAGTCCTCATTCACAGGTTTATGTAATACATTTATAAATAAGGAGGAATATGAAACCCCATCTTGAACCTTTCACAAACCGATTCTCGGGAATCCCTTAGGGACATTTGAATTGAGTGTTTACTGTGAAACAAGCTGTTGATCGTTTGTACTTTTACCACTTTCAGCTCGATCCTCATCAAGAAAAGAGAGGCTTCAGATTCCCCAAAGTCTTACAAATCATATCTGGTATGAATGACCCTCAAAGGCACAAACATGCTGTCAAGTCACTCAACCATGATGTGATGCTTCAGGCTTACCTATCCTTTCTGAGTTACTTAGATATGGTAAGTTTGTCGGTCTTGTTGAAAAAGGAGGGGGGGGGGAGGATTTTGGGATTCAAATCGTAAAAGATTATTTCTCATTTAGCCTCTAAGCAGCCAACCACTTAACTCCTCAGCAGCAATGTGTCAATTTAGGCTGAGTTCTCCCTTTGTGTTTAAAGTCTGGATATTTGGTTTTCATGCTTACCGCCCTTTGTCATAACTTTGGTATCATGTGTACTGTTTTGGGGTATTATTTACCCATGGTCACTCCTTAGGAGTTGCCCCCGGTCAGCAGTAGAGGCTAAAAATTCCCTCGATCTATGATATGTGGCGATGCTAAGGGGTGATCGTAGGCTCACCATGCAAATGTATTAGACTCGGAAGTAACAATAATTTTTATTATGTGGCTTACACATACAAACACTATTATGTGGTGTAGCTGGAGAAGAAAGAAATTAGCTTAGAAACATGTTCCTGTTTTACAGGGTTGGATGTGTAGTCAGGAAATGGTGGATATCAGACAGGGTGTCATTGACCTGAACAACATTCTTGATAAGCAGATCTACAGGCTCAAAGTAAGGCATTTTGGGTACATACGTGTAGTTTAGGAACTCTAAAAACGATACAGATAAATGGGAGTTGCTAAGCCCACCACTTTGGATACATGTTTATAGTGTTATCTTCAGCATAGTCGATTTGGATGGCTCACATTTGTACATATTACATTTTGGAATTGTGTAATCCTAGACCTAGTAAAAAACCACATGTAAAGGATTTTATAGTTACATGTATGATTATGCACGAAGTTACACTAGCTTCATTTTCATATTTGAAGAACTGGCTGTCACTTGACTCTTCTAAGAATCAAGAATTTACAAAACTTCAAAATCACAGTCATGGTTCATTTGTTTCGCTAAGGCTGCAACCAATGCCATCCTGGATACAAAGCTGTAATTATTTCACTGTTTGCATCATCATGATATGTTATAACTTGTAATTTTGTTCAATCATAGACTGATGCAGCTAGACAAGAGAAAAACAGGAGGTTGGAGGAGCAGGCAGCTCAGTTTGGATTGCTAACGCTACCAGTCTGTTCAATCAGTCTATACAAGGATTTTACCGACAAGCTCAACATTGTCACCGAGTATACACCTGTGTGCATCAATGAATGTCTCCCAAAGGACAGGAGGGGCAAATATGTTATGTTAGACGACCTCAAGACCAATGGACTACCCATGCCCACCATGCTCTACAGTCAATGTTGCACTGGAAGCGTTGAGAGTCTGCACTTCCTGTGGAAAGTAACTATACCCATAGATGAGGAGAAGCAAGCCAGAACATGTCTCTCTGTTGACAAGCAGCTCCCAGTATATCACAGCAAGATGGTGCGAAATGCCTTCATACAAGCGGCAAGTAAGCTCAACGTCAAACCGATGTGCGCTCGTTTACTGTATAAGATCGCTACAGATGATGCCTCTGCCACTGAAAACGCTACAGTGAGTGAGATAGATGAACGCCTTTTGGACATGATCCGGTATGAAGACTCTAGTATAGTAATGGATCTCCGCACTGTGCATCAAGTTGGGGACTCGGCATTTAGTGATTTCTTCAACGTCACGAAGTCCATCATAGAAAATCAGGTTGGAGCAGCTGTAGATGAGAGGCGACACTGTAGTGTGTTACACCTTGCGGCTGCTATGTCCGCTGCTGACCTCCATAGGTAATATTAATAATGTTATTAAATTGTTCAAATTGGCTCTATTTTGGGTAGTGTTCATTGGCCTGTTCATCAACATTACCACATGCAAGTGAGATTGTTGAAGAACCCAAGTCTGTTAGCGACTTGTTACAGTTTCCAATACTGATATATGGTGAAAACTGTGAAGGGTTGATGAAATCTAGAGTTCATTTGTGATAGTTTTAGTAGTAAGCTTTCTTTGCGTTCTTTGTTGTGTTACGAACTTGCTATAACATGTGCTAAATGATTTTTTTCAGGACTGTGAAGCAAGCTGTTGATGACAGCGTGGCCATTCCTTCGCTTGAATACTTCCGATATCAATTCTGCCCAAAAGACAAACGATCACCCGGCAGATTTACTGGTAACTTAGAAGTGAAGCGAATGGTCCAAAAAAGACAACTGCATATGGACCATATTGACAACCACTACGCTAGCTGTATATTTAGGTGAGTTTACCTACAATTCATAATTGATGCCACAAAAATATTCCAACCCAATATCTGTAATCTCAGGCATCAATCCCTACCGAAACCCAAAACTATCATCCCCAAACTCATGTAAAGAGGTTTGGATAATGGCTGTGGGCTGGAATGCATGGAAACCACTATTGAATGCGGTGATGTAAATGTTACACTAAACCTGTTAGATCTTGATCATAGTGCAGCTTTATTCCCTTGGTGTAGTAGTATTTGCGTAACTTTGTGTGAATTTTCAAAGAGCAATTTCTTAACCTATATTGTTGCCTGTTTTTTGTTCTTGCGTAGATACATGAAAGAGTTCGCATCGAAGTTCAGAGAGAATGTTACCTTCATCAGTATGGATGATAAGTGTAAGATAAACATCGGAGAACCCGATTTTCCGATTGCAGCAGTGAGCCGTGGAAAAAAGGTAAATTAGCCTAGAAAACGGAAGATTTGAATGCAATTATCGGTGCAGTTGTTTTTTAAAGTTATGGGCTCATTGTACGCTTTGGATGTGAGCAGATAACTCTCAATTATCACTGCATTTCTAATGAAGGTTTTAACATATAAAAGTGCATTGCGTTTTGTGGCAGGTTGTCGTGGCTATGGATAAGATCTTCCAGGTAGCTGATCATGACTTCAGCAGATCCTCTCTGGTACCCTCTGTCACTTTTGATGTGACCATACCCGCTGACCCTGATGACTCCTGGTACACTGGTCAGCCGTATTTCTGCTTGAAGGATGCTGTGTTCCAGCCATCTTCACCAATGCGCCATGCAGTCGAGTTAGAACATCTATTGACAGCTGCCCAGTCTGGTACCGAAGTTAAGCCTATTGTTGTCATATATACAGACGGAGGTAAGAAGTTTGGAAGGTGCACATTTTTCAGTCTTGATTTATGTTCGTGGGCTTATCAGAAGGTTCAGAATACTGTTTTCACTTGTCTAAAGCATTTTGATGTTGAGTGAGCATTGTGTGTAAATTACTTTTCGGATCTGCGACACCTCCATCTATGGTATGTGTAGATTGAGTTGTTAGAGGCTGAAACATGTGGTGGCAAAGGTTTCAGTTGCATCAGACCTGCCAACCTCTGAGTGGGGCAGTGTTCCTCTCAATGATAACTTATTCATAATGGGCAAAATGTGTCAATGTGATAAATAGGTCAATTTGTCACTCATCGAGCTATTTTTCATGGATTTATTGATTATCACTCTGAACGCCTGACAATTGGCATGTACCCTAAAATTGTTGGCTATCACCAATATCATAGCTGTGATTTGTTAATTTGGTTTCAGTCCTGTCAAGCTTCCTCATTGTTTTAGGCCCAGATCATAGATGCACCTATCTTAGTGTGCAAGTGTCTATGATTTACCTATTCCATAAGCTTGATATTGATATGCTGGTTCTGGGCCGCACTCCGCCTGGTAATAGCTGGAAAAATCCAGCGGAGAGACTGATGAGCTCATTGAACCTTGGACTACAGTCTGTCGGGGTGATGAGGACACGAGCTGATGATGCAGCAATGGAGAACAGGATCATACGGTGAATGTTTACAAACGCTGCTACACAGTGGAAATATCATTTCCATGAACTATATCATTATAGGTTTCATAATCTCAGGGGCTTAAGCAAACTGTCATTTCACAGAGGGGTTAACTTCAACATAGTTATTTTGCCATGGTGTTTTCAGAATAACTATACCACATCTGGAGAGTATTCCTATAATGTTTTGTAGATGTCAGACTATGAAGATGCTGCGGGAAACAGCTGACGTCAGCCCAGGGCTTAAGGAGTCTTTTACGGCGACACTAAGAGAGCCGATTGAGCTACTTGAAACGGTGTTCTCTAGACTCAAGTGGGGGGATAATACATTCAAGGTAAACTATAGGATAAATTAATCTGATAGTTTTTTTTTCAATAGGCCGATGAGTTGTTGTATGCTCTTTGTGGTAGGAGGCAGATTTCAGAGACATCTCATTTCTCATTGCTTTGTGAATCCCAATAATGTGACATCCGTCTGTGACCAAGGTCAATCTTCACTTCATTTACAGCATATGTAATCTCAATCTCTGACAGGAAGGATGTGTTATTGCGAAGCTGTTTAATATATGTATTATTTTTGCGTTACCTGGTAAATCATAGAAAAAAACAAAGGTAAATATAGTAGCACACTTGTTCCCTTTGTTTATTTTAAGAAAGATGCCCCGGCTTCAGATGCAGAGGTAGATAGTGTAGTGCAATACCTCAAGGAACACATAGATTCTACTATTGAGAAGGGGGACACGATGAGCATTCTGCACAGGCGACGGAAGCTGAAACAGTTCCTGCATACACACACACAATCTAGGCAGTACAGCTTTTGTGTGAAGAAGTGTGGCAACTTGGACTGTGAGTTTTGCTTTGAGCCAAGGCTTCCAACATCAGAATTCATCACTCTGCACTACCTGCCAGATCCTACACCATCTGCTGATGATCCAGAGCACTACACAAAGTTCAAGGTAATGATACATGGAGTCGAACGGATTGCCAAGCGATTGGCCCAACCGATTGCTTACAGATTGGCTCAATAGCGAGACTTGTTTTTCCATTTCATTTAATACCCGGCATTACCTACACAGGAAGCTTTTACCTGCCCGATAGAAAAGTTGGAAATCGCCTACTCACTGTAAATCAGTTTTGATTATCATTGGCTAATGAATTTGAGATTTGCAATCCTTGTATTTTCATTGGTTGTCACAACCGATTTTTTGATCTGGATCAAAACTGCCCGATAACCTCAAATGCGAACCGATTTTGAAAGAAGCGGATGTGGGCGTTTCGCAATCGGTTAGCTGTCGATTGGGGCCAATCGCTTGGCAATCCGCTCGTCTACATTCGCCTTAAGGTGGACTTCTTTTTTCCTCCTTGTGTCTCATTTCTGAGTTCACTGTTCCTATTATTAAATACCAGCTTTATCTTTCCTGTGTCTGCCACCTTTGTAGGATGCTTATGGAAATATTACGACTGAAGAACACAGGCCATCTTTTAAAAGAAAGCCTACAGACAGAAACAAGGACAAACCCAAACCAAAAGCGGCAGTAGCAGAAGCTTATGATTCATCGTCTACAGTAACAGTGTCCTTGAAGCAGCCATTCACAGCCCAGTATGCTAACAACGTCAAGAACACTATTACGTGTACAGACTGTGCCAAACCACGGGTAATTGTTTACTTTTAATATTGTTTGAGGTTTATCATTCTAGCAGCTTTTGCAGTACCAGCTACAATATCTGAGTTGAGTAAAGCAAATGGAAAATCATGGAGATCAACAGAGGCCTGTGCCGATACACCAATGTACATGCCAGGCATTCATGTTTGTGCTTCTACTTCATTGTGACACTGGTTCCAATCAGGAATTCTCACATACAATCTACATGTAGTTTTGACAATTGTTTTTGTCTGCCTTAGATGATATATGCCAGGAGCAAACTGTCCTTGAGGCAGGCAGAGAATCTCACAACTGCACTTGAGGGTCTAGATTATGCATGCGGCATGCAGCCATCAGACGCCACAGAAGATTCTGTCAAACACATTTTCAACAAGGTTTGTAGTGCAGTTCTTTTGTTCCATTGTTACTGTCTGACGATACAATTGGATGTTTCAACGTTGTACATCGTGGTTTAACATCAAATTTGTAATTTGTAACTCATGTTGCGTATTTATTTGTATGGGAGGAGTTTGGCAGGGCATAATGACTGTCACTATGCTAGTCTGTCCACGGCAGACACTTATTCGCAAGCCTGATTAGTCTTCCACTCTGTTTGTCATGCATGTTTTGTTTTATATGATGCTCAATGTGATAAAAGCCTTTTTGAACTATTCTTTGAATTTGTTTTTTATTGAAGGTGTACATGGACGATGGACTCGAGTGTACTACTTTCGTAGAAACTGCGTATTATGTAATCCAGATATTTGAATCTATTTGCTGTGTGTGTGGCACACCCTATCAACAGGGGGCTGATGACGACCAAGACAATTTTCCGTGTCATCCAAGCTGCGGGACTGGTAAACGGAGAAAGATTCACAACAAAAAATAGATATGAACATCATAGAAATAATAATGCAAAAAACTCTGTGTTTGTACTATGTGTAACGTGTAGTTAAGAAAGTGAAATATTTGCTACAGTACCATAGAACCAACTATTTGTACTAGTGTGAGTCGGTTTGTTTGTGTCTGGTATTAACATTGTCGAGGATTGAAGGCTGTGGTTGCATTGAAAGTTTGTCCTAAACGATATATATTACACTGATCAAAGACTTGAACACTTTTTCAGACTGAATTTATGGCTAACGGTTTTATTGTTCAGGATTACAATAATAATATAGTATCTAATGGGATTTATCACAGCGAATAAATAAATCTGTAGACATAGCCAGTTCAGTCAGCGTTCACCAAGTAATTTAACGTTTTCATCACCTAGAATAATCATTTTGACTAAATCTAGGGTACCAAACAAATCTATGTTGAACCTAATATACGGTAATACATGGTAATAAGGCTGCCAAAAATTTGTTTCAGTGATAAAATATCTCCCTCGTCTCTGCCTGACCACAAATAAAATTGTCGAGCTTCATAAAATGCCTCCCTCATCCCTGTGCACTGGATTTGATAAAGTATAAAATCGTCGAGCTTCATAAAATGCCTCCCTCGCACCTGTTCACTCAACCTGGTAAAATATAAAATTCAAAAATGACCCTCCCTCATCGGGGTACCGACAAAGGATAAAATAAAATACCTCCCTCATGGCTGAGATGCTCAGCCATAAAATAAAAAAATATAAAATAAAATGCCTCCCTGCCTCATCCCATGTTCTGAAATTTCGGACACAGATCTAAAGTGTGAGTTGTGATGGCCTAATAATAATACAAGTAATTAATCATTAGCATCTATCTATACCTCTATGAAACTATTATTATAAATGACAATGAGAATTTAATGTGGTGACAATTATTTATAATAATAAAATCAATTATTCATTTTTTTATCATAATTGATTTATTAAAATAATAATTATAAATAATAATATAATAATAATAATAATAAGTTGTTACTTACTACTATAATTATTATTTATTATTATAAAATTATAAGAAGCATCATTTATAATAATTATTATTATCTAATAACAATTCAATAATAACCTTAATAATTACAATAGCAATCATAAACATTAGAATCATAATTATTATAAATGATTATAATAAATAAAGATTTCACTAATAACTATATAAAAAATAGTTAGAATAATGATAACACGGGCATCAGAGGCTTGCCGAAAAAGAGAAGGAAGACGATGGGCCGTTACTAAATGTGTTAGTAATAACCATGGATGAAATACACCAGGATTGCCAGCTACGGCCGTTCAATATAACTTTGACCACGATTCAAGTGAGGCAGTTTATGGGAGTCGCCATGACTAGGATTTTTACGCAGTATCCGGTACGTACTTGTGTTTCGAATGCAGTGTCGAGTTGTCTTTTCATTAAGAAAGACAACTACGCCAATCCAAGGGGGAAAAGTGACGTGTTTCCGGTACGTTCGTAAAATTTTACTATTTAAAAAGTTGCGGTGGCTGCTATAAAAAGATTTGACCATAACTTGCGGCCCCTTACTATAGCGTATGTCACGAAATCCGTTGTAAAAGTCGCAGTTACAGTCTATATCCGGTACGGACTTGGCTGTTCAAATTGCTTCACCTGATTGGGCGCAGCTGGCCATCCTGGTGTATTTCATCCATGTGTTATACTTTTTCCACGATTTTTAATTATTGCAACTGGGTGCTGACTGTAAGGGCAAGGCGTGGCTTGTACCAATATTTTTGCTCAGGGTGGTTTGTAATGTGTACCCGCCTTCCCTGTATTTAAACTGATGTAAGTGTAATAAATATCAGAGTTAGCCTGACTCTCAGATGATTCTCTCTCTCAAGAAGCAAGCACTGAGCACAGCTAGAAGCTACATAACTACAAGCGCTGGTCGACTGTTAGCAAGCACGAGGCTTGGCGGAAAGTAAGATTGTTCGCTCTCTTACTGCGTATTCCCTCGACTCGAGGTGTACGACGCAAAGCACCTGGTGCCCTAGTAGTTCGACTCTTATTGAAATCCGAACCATAGAGTTCGCAACAAAACTACCACAACAATAATCAAGGAGCAGTTATTGTCGACCTCGACTGAGTCGAACTAGACAAAGTAATTACCGCACCATTATTGTCAGTGGCCAAAAGTTCGAAACAAACTATAAACTAGACAAGTAATTCCTGAGGAATTAATGTCAGAGCACAGTTCGAAACAAACTATAAACTAGACCATAATCACAACAGTGATTATTGTCGAACCTTGGAAAGGTTCAGAGGCAGCCAATAATTCGGATATAATTATTGTCTACCGCCAGCACACATACAAGCCAGATTCGGCCGCACCCATAAACGCACAAACCAATAAAGGCTCTCCAGACGATACGAACAATAATAGCAAATTATTGTAAGTAGACTTGGGCAGAAGTAGAGCACGTCGGGAGTGTGTACAGGTGGCTACCACCCAGACGCAAATTCCTGTACAATATTATCATTGAATGTTATTCCATATTTTTTAATTAAATTTTTAACTGTTGTTCAATGGTGCATTATCATTTTTTTACCATCTCTTAATATAAAATTTTGAATCTCAATTTATAATAATATGCTAATTATGCTGTTATATAAAAATTTAAAGAAAATTTATATATTTATACATTTAAATCAACTATCAAAATTTTTCTTTCAGAAAATTAATAATAAATAATAATCAATATTTATAATTAAACAATAATAATTTTATTATTTATTTTATTTTTTTTTGATGGCGGTCATTTTTACATTAGTAACCTTGACCTGAATGTGGTTTTTGAAAAAGAAAGTAAGAAAATTTACTCTCTATCGTACGACGGTCGCACGAAAGTTTGTTCAGCTGAACTTTTCTACGAGGCTCTACGACGTCGTACGAGCCACAGGAAATCCAGGTTCACATACATCGCAGATGGCTCGCAAGTGATCGCGGATCCCTCGTGCGAGCCATCTGCGATGTATGTGAACCAGGCTTAAGGGTGTGGTGAATTGTCTTCCTATCCCAGTTTGCATCTAAAATGTGTTACTTGTAATGTTATTGAATTGCAGACAACACTTTCATCTTTAGAATCAAAATAGTTTGGTTGGAGTTTTTGATACGTCCTGTAACTACTAAAAATTGTTCTATGTGTTTTACGTGTTTTGAAATATGACGCTAACGACTGAGATGTGTCCTGGTGCGTTTTGTATGTGGTTAGATAACACAGGGTTTATTGTAACATAATAATTTGTGGTTCTAAGATTGGAATAGTTATATTTCATCAGAAAATTTATTTGTGTCAAAACTTGAGCCAGCTTTGCACTTTTGATGTAATCAAATAGCCACCACATAGTAGTAACTAGCTGTCAGTCCATTCATTCATTGCAAGTCATGGCTTGAGTACCTCAACTGTGCATTGAGGGATATTTAAATGTTAGAGCTAGAAACTGGTGGAACAAAGGCTAATATATTACAAATAGGATAAACCATAGAGGTATAGATAGAGGCCTAGGTTTTGCCATTTTTTCTGTGCAGCTATGATACACCTGCTACAAAAATTTATTACTTTTTAAAAAAGTCTTAAAAATAATTTTAGGGCGGATCTCATCAAATTTGTATTTTTTTGACTGTAAATAAAATTGGACAACTTTTTGTGTTATCTCATTTACTCTGCAGAACAAAAATACGGTAAAACAGTATTATTAATTTACCAAATATTTTTTGCAATCATAATTATTTATTCACATATTAATAACATATCTATAGTCCCTCACTATGATTTTCATCGATATAAATTTGTCAACTGCAGTTTATTTTTATCAAAAAAGTGGTTTATTAGCACAATTTGTTGTTTCATTGTTATCAGTGAACGCCGATCTGGTAGAGAAACAATCATTTACCAAAAGAGGGGCGGAGCTATATCTATATAGTAAAGACTATAAAATTGATTGGCAGTAGACTGATATTATGTGTTTTATATACTTAACCACGGTCCTGACTATCCGGAAACACCATTAACGGCGCACCGTTGACCTAGGTCTCTGTCTATACCTCCAACGATAGTATATTGCAAGATGGATAACAGTTATATATTATAATGGTGATCGATGATAACTTATATAAATCTCAGGCCACTGCGTGGAGACAACTCTATGTTACATTATGTAAGTTATAAATGACCAAAGTTGTACCAACAATATCATGTAATATGATCGTTGATAACTCTATGGGATAAACACCTCCTCTGTTAGCCAATGAAAGGAGCCGAGGCGGAGCTACTGTTTCAACTCAATTCCTATTGGATCAACAATATTCTTCAACACGTTTGATCTGAGTTTCTTCATTTTACATTGTAATGGGGGATAGCGCCCGTAAGAGTACATGTTCCAGGAGTCGCAGCATTTCCAGCTGATTGATTCTATTGGCTGAAAATATATATAGGCTGAGGACTTTTTTGAGGTTTCAAGTGGGACGTCCCAAACAAAAACTATCGAATTGACTGCAAAGGATGTCGTATCCGAGCCCTGTGGTGACGGTCATTTCCAAGATGACAGAGAGAGCAGCATATAGAAGCTACCAGTTTTGGTATTGATGTCACAGTGACATAGTTATAGATAGTTTTCAAAGTATATGGTCACGATATCTGAGAAAAGATGTGTTTCGGTTTTATAAAATGCAAAAGTTATTGCCTCTTTTGTATCAATAAAACCGGCTGGTTTAAATCCTGAGGCAGGTTATTTTTAGTTTCTGCTATAAAATTTAATGCGTTAATTTTTTATTAAATACATTTGAAAACAAAACAAGAATAGAAGAAAAAATTAATTAGCAAGCCTGAAACAAATCCTTGTTTGTAATTCAATCCGGCGATAGACTGTTCTCGGTAATTGTACCTATTGAGAAAAATGGTCACTATCCCCATTGACTAATTTCATAATTATGATTCCACAAAGTTCTCTTACCTAAGTATGTGGGAATGGGTATGTGTTGATGAATTTTCACTAAACTTAAATAGGGCTTTGCAGCTAATTACGTTTGGATATGGAATATTCTAGTATTACTTTTTGTACTGAGTTTATGCTAAAATAAACACATCGGTACAACCATTTGTCTCACGGAGCATCAGTCACCAGAAACATATTTTCACCAAGTTGCAGAGCTATAAAATATATGTGCAAGTTGTTACTGCTACGACATTTCTTTGGTTGGTCACACATGCTGGTTTTCACAACTGTGGAGAAAACACCGCACCTGATTGGGGTTTGAATCTGCCTGGCCATGGGGAAACACACGTATCTGTCTGACTATACAAATTTCCCTCAATAAAAACTTGGATATACAACAAAAATATAACATATAAAATAGATAAGATGTTCTGTTGTACTTTAGTTGCCTAAAGTCATAATAGAATAAATGTTCTACCCACTTGGTGCAACATCATAACTCAACAAAATGTGTGAAAATCAAAGTTTAAATGAAAAAATTGGCGGCAAAGATGACAAACCAAATGTTTTACAAGCTACAGGCGGTATCAAAACTGTTAAAATAACTTCTTGTGTTGGATGACATCCATCTCTCAAGAACTACAGGTGTTTTCATCATTTTGTACACTCGTGCCTGTTTGAGTCTGCTTTATAGTTTATGTTTGCCAAAACTATCTCATTCTATATAACATATCGGTGTCAGCACTTTTTACATTAAATCACTCCCACCATAAGCAAACCCCACCCGACATCATAAACTCCATCCACCACCATAAACCCCACCCACCATAAGCAAACCCCACCCACCATCATAAACTCCACCCACCATAAGCAAACCCCACCCACCATCATAAACTCCACCCACCATAAGCAAACCCCACCCACCATCATAAACTCCACCCACCACCATAAACCGCCCCCACCACCATAAACCCCACCCCCTACCATAAACCCCACCCACCACCATAAACTCCACCCACCATCATACATTTCACTTACATACTTTAAAATATTTTCGTTTTTGGGAATGATTTTGTCAAATAAGTTTTTAGCTGAAGTAATGCCTGGAGTCAGTTGGCAGCTTACTTCGGCTTTGAAATATTATACAGTTCTGTAAAAAGTTGTGGAGTTTTTGGTTTGTAGTAAAAGTAGTTGTTTAAAATTACACAATTGGAGTAATTAGAAAATTTTAATAATTCTAAAAAACCAAAAAAATAAATTGACATTGAAACACGAGTTTTATGGGGTAGGGATTTATTGATAACAAGCCAATATTTGGCATTAGCAGATATCACTTCCTGTGTAGCGTCTCGGTTAAAGTCCCTAGTGTATAGTTTCTAGGCTTTAGAATGCTGACCTTTTGTAATCGTCACAGCTATAAATATGAGTTTGTTTGAGCGTGTTGATTATCACACAAAAACTGTCAGAGTTGGATGGAACAATTGAAAGCTTTCTCTCATGTCTGGGTGAGAGTAAATGTGCCACATCAAAAGCTTTTGTTGGAGTTGTCATTTACTATGGAGTTGTCTCCTATAAAAGAGGACAACTCTAAAAATAATACTAGCATAGCATCGACTCTACATGCAATGCTGAGATTACCAATAGAATGATTTTGGAGGTTATCTTCTTCTTTGAACACACCTAGGTACAAATCATGGAATTATCTCCCCTCTAACAACGCTAACAAATGGTTGCATTTACTAATTTTAGAGCAGTATAAAAATGGCGTAACTGGGCTAGGTTTTCCTTCCTTAGTTATAATCGTAAAATCGGCTTTAGTAAACAGAGAGGTGAACGCATATTACGGCGCCATTTTATCTCGAGTTCACTCATGGGCTGCATAAATTATACAAAAACCATTTGCTTTTTGGTCACCAGTCACTCATGCCTTATTTGTCCTGCAGTTAGCGTTCTAGGAGGGAGATAACTCTATGATAAGGATATCCTCCGCTGTAACACCATTTGTCAGCAATAAAACATGGCAGCCCTCTTCTCTTACTGTTTTTGATGCATTTGCCCCTACACAGCTATAATGATGTGAGTTTTATTGTTTATTAATCTTGCTTACAGCCAAGTTTGTGCTGCTTTGATGGGTGCACACTGGCCACTTCAAACCTTTAAACTGCAGGTAGGAACATGCTTGTACATAAAGTTTGGAAAGTCGTTATCCTCCATTTTCCCTTTTTTGCGTAAATAATTACTATAACAGAACCTTTTTCAGCTGGAAACACTGTAACAACCTGGTCATCAGAGAAAACCTAATAAAATATGATAACTTTCATCACGATTCTTTGGGTTCATACCTTATCATTGTGAAAAAAAGAAGAGGACAATTCTCAGTACATTAAAGGTTTCTTAGACGTTGGTGGGTGTTTGATAGTGGAGCGCCCACAAGCCGGTTAGGCCCCTAGACTAAAAAAGTTACATAATTTGTAGCAATATTCACGGGCAACAGGAAGTCTATGTTGGAGTTGTCTTCTTTTTACCAGCATAACTGTTGTATAGGTATGGAGCTATCTTGTGATGTAAGACACGTGTTGAGTCTTGTAACTGAAACTAATCAGCATCACGATCAGCTGAAATAAAGAACAATTGTATAGCAGGAAATGTTGAGTGAGAACCATTAGATGGTATTCAGAGCACACCGCTGCCTCGATCAAATGCGAACACATTTGAAAAAGACAGATTTCTAAAACCGATTATTCATTACAAAGAAAAGAGTTTTTGTCAGGGTTTTCAATAATCATGTAATAAAACACTTATTGGGAGAGGGGGAGGGGTAAACTTGCATTGATCTCTGGTTGTTGAGTTGATGGTAAATCAAAGTCATTTCCGTATGAGGCTGATGGTTAGACAAACACTGAGAAAGTAGCAATCAACTATTGATAGAGAATATCAGACAAGTTTTGTCCTCTCCATACCTGTTGATGTAACAGGAGAGACCACAGCTGTAGCATTATATACCACAGTTTTATGACCTTTGAACTTTGTGAGGGAATTCTTTCTAATACCGACCACTTTTTGTGTAGCACTATTGCAAGAAATACACCTCCTACTAAATATCCAAGATTTGTAGATTACATCATATTATCCAATGTCATATGGGTCAGTGGAGTGACAAAACGGCATCGGCAGATTTGACCATAGAAATTGGTTCACTTTTGTTGACTACAAACAAGACAATTGCTGACAGTGACAACTCATACTTTATGATGTATGGAGTAGATGAAATGGTGCGAGGTGACTGACGACCTCTAGAGTGGGGATCTGGCATTGATGAAGGGATATAACTCTAAGATTTCCGCTAATCAATGAACCCACCAAGCGCACAAAGAGGGTAAAAAAAGTTCTTTGAAGTGCAGAGGGGAACCTATAACAGCACGACAAAGTTGTGAGAAAACTGACACTAGTGATTGGATCGATGGCATGCAGCTGTAGAAACAAATGAAATCAAGCCCTAGTACAAGTACACCTGCCCTTTCCCTGTGATAGAGCTAAGGATACTCTCTGCACATTTCTGCCAGTAACAAGTCCCAACGAAGGCCTGGAAGGTGTCATGTAGACAGACCTCTAGTTATTTCCTGCTATTTCCAAAGTCAGAGAAACTAATCCATTAGATGGACAGGGATACTACCAGAGTTAGTGTGTCACTGGCCCTTGGGTTTGGGGGGTTCAGGTGTTATTGTGCTTGTACATGCTGGTTGTGTTTATTCAAACTGATATCTTCGGAATAATGAAAATGTTTTAAGAATAAAACGGAAAGAAAATATTGATATGAATAGACACTCACAGGAAGTGGAAGCAGGTGCTTATATTTAACCAACGTCTGACCAACTGATTGCCCTCACCATACCATTCACCCACACACTATCTTTGAGGAATGTGATTGGTCACTGGGTCAGCCTATACTTGACCAGCAGAACAAAATTAAGTTAATCGGTGGACATTTGTTGTTAGGGACAACAATAAAACTGTTTCTAACGAAAGGTAAAATACTTGGTGAGAAAAACTTGTTTACTTTTATGTAAAAAATGTGAATCAAAATGGTAGAACAAGTGTGTATGTATTGAGCAGAAGGAGTTGGGTGTCTGACAGGTAGTGTACCCCTCACCTACACCTGAGGGTGAACAGGTAATTCCTCTCAAGCTCTGGCCATTATATTAATCAACGAAGGGAGTGGAAGGCTTCTCAATGTTATACTACTATCTCCAAAGTGATATGCTTAGATAGATGCTTCGGGTCAAGACAACAGTTATAATAAATGGGCCTGTCTGCCACAGGGTACGCTTGCTTGCAGATTTGAAACGATTGAAGGGCTTACCTGCTTATTAATAGCAGTACAGCCTGCAGTTTATACAAAAATAAAATAGCATCTGTATCTAGCAAATTGACACAAATACTACGTAGATTTGTTTGTAAACAATAAATAGAAACAGATGACATTGGATGACAGGTGGATACCAACACACACCATAGTCTAGGTCAGTCTTAGGCCAGCATTTAAGGCATTTTCTGTATTGTGCTTAGAATTCGCTGGGTGTTTTTTATTGGGAGTTGCATGCCCCTCATTATCTTAGCAACTTTTAAATGGATTTCATTCCATGATCGATTTAGTGGGCGGGGCTTTTGTTTCACCGCCCACTAAATTGATCATCCAATAAAATCTGTCTAAAAGTTGCTTCTATAACGAGGGGCATGCAGCTTTCAATACGAAGCGCCCAGTGTTTTTCGAGCAAAATAGACATGATTCCTCAAATGTTGGCCTGAGACTTAGGCTACACACACCACTGGCCGAGTTTGGCAGAATAAATATGGTTATAGTAATAGTGCGGGTCTGATTGGAACAGTGGATCTCGTCGCCATCTTGAGCGAGTTGCTGTGTGTCTTCCCAACACTTCCATGGATTTATCGAGCGCCTTAATCTGGTGTTTCAACATTTATGTTTTTAGCAACAGTTGCATCTCATCTTGGTTTTAAAAATGGCTTGTCCTGAAACAACCTCTAAAATTATGGGAAAACTGTTATTGACAAAATTTTTACTACCTGAAGGAATGAGTAGCTTAGCATGACGTAAAGACATGTTATAATGTATATGAGATACATACCTAGCTGAATAAAATACACCAATCTCTCCGACATTTCAAGAAGTGATACCGATGTAGGTTAAAGTTTCACATGATGCAGGCTAGAGCAAGTGACTTCGAGATGTTACCTCAGTTATTTACACAAATAGAACAGAAACTGGACAATACAAAATGGCTGGACATGACAGAGTGATCCACTTACAGCTCTTCACTTCCTGTGCAGAGACAGGAAAGATTGTAAGAGAAACAAACTTCATTAACTTTTGATAATGAGAACGAATATTACACAAAATAAATGGGGCTATACAGCTCTGAAAACAACCACCTCTCCAAAGTTGCTGTAGACGACATATAATACTCTGTTGGAAGAAGGTAACCCTGGTGGTGTGTGTCTGTCCAAGCCGTGCTAATCAGCTATAAAACCTTTTTGCTTGACACGAAAAGAATGTGAAATTGGCCTTACTTTCCGCATCGCCAAAATTGTTTTGACAGTTTACGGTGATACTCTACTAAAGCGCTGCGTTTAGTAAAGGAGTTTGTTTTAGACTGAGGATCTTTGTTATAAAAAGAAGCTCAGTGTAAACAGCCTCTTGGAACTACACAGTACTCGTGTAATGTCAAGGTCAACTATCATAACGAGACTAGTACAAATAGTATACTAGCTGCGTAATGGCATATACTTCCTATATGTAGACTGCAGGTAAGAATGTGCCTAGCTTTCATTCTTCTCCATAGATCTAAGGCTACACCACAGATGTATAAGCCAGCTAGCACAACCATTGTGTTTGGCTATGTACTGAATCTCTCAACCTTTCCCATTTGTACATTACTCAACTTCCAATGAAGGCGATTGTTACAATGTATGACTATAACTGCTGACTTACAAATATGCTGTCTCAAAGAAATATTCAAGTAGGCCAGAAAGAGAGGAAGTCACGTTTGTCTGCTCCTTCCAAGCGTGTGGCTACGAGATTTATTTAATTGAAACAAATCTTTCACAATTATTGTTGGGAATTAATACACACATCTATATTGACTCTACCAATGCTCCAGTGAGGTCTATCATGAATGTACGAGTTTTTTTCATCCCACACAGAGTAGAGTGAGTATTCAATAGAAAGGTTTATTATACATAAAGTAAAATATTTATTGTGTAAAGTAACTGCAGAGGTTGTACTCATAAATACCAGTATAATATAAATAATAAAGTACAAGAATACGAGACAGTAAATGTACATGAAGTACAAGTTGTGTGTATGAAAGTGAGCAAGTATAAAATAGCAGTGCAGTAGGTATGATACAGTTACATGTCCTTCACTCATCTACTAGTTGGTAGTACAACACAGTAATCTCTCCTACCCTGGGTACTATCAGAGTGTTTCCTGTTACACACAAGTCATAGACACCAGAGATTTGTCTCTCTATAGGATCCACAAGTTTTACCACCCAGCCACCTGTAGATGTACAATATAGACATTCATATGTCACATATAATATATATAGACAGACCACACACTGACAGACCACACAGGGTGTAATATACTGGCTCACCTGTTTCTATATCCAGCACATATATCTCAGTTTGTGTAGTACGTTGTGACGTCACTAGTACATAGTCGCTACCATAATGTGTCACACCCACAGGTTCAGTCACACATGCACTAGTCCACATTACCACCCCTGTGTCTATGTTTACTCTAAATACAATAGAATGGTTAGATACAACAACCGAGTTCTTGTCCGCTACGCATATGCCTGTGTAACCCCAATCTACATCTTGTTTACAAGAGATTTGTTTGATCAACTGTCCCTCCAGCGAGTAAACAGTCAGACGTTTGTTTGATCTATCAGGTACTACCACCCTGTCAGCAATCACTGCTAGCCTGTTAATCTTACTAGAGCTATCGGAGTGTTTCCAGCTGTTAATTAATCTACCATCTAGCTTGTGTACCTGGACTGTCCAGGGGTGCACCAACAGGTACATCCTACCACCATATACACACATACCATTGATGTCGTTACCACTATCTAATGATAAAGGTTTGGAGAGAGAATACCCAGACTGATCTATTTTATAAACTGCTTTCGCACCGCAGCTCACGTAGGTGACTCCTTGGTGACTGCAGACTGAGTAACATGATTGGTCTAGCTTCACTTCCTGTTGTAGCCTTAGAGAAGTTGGTACAGCTGATTCCTTCACCATCTCCAACTCTATATCTCTACATCGGCCTGTGTACAATAGTGGAAAGTTTGTGCTATCACTTTGACAATTTTAACTAGAGAACGTTCCTCTGTAGAACTTGTAGCTTTTCGCAGAAAGAGATCGTAATAACCGAGTGAATATTGATGCTACAATTTCAATTGCAAAAAAATACATGAATTGTGAAGTTGACTTTTAGTAGAATCGATGTTTACATAGAGTTGTGCTCTCTTTGGTAGATGACTTCCATAAATGCATGCAGCACAAACATCAATGGGCGAGGAAGATATTGGGCACTCATTTGAAGCAGTGCGTTGAAGTTTTAGATAGTAAATCAGAGCATCGACTTTTGTCTGACTCTTTGAACAAATTCAAAAATGAGCAGTTAGTTTTAAAGTTCACCAAATTATTGTGTGGCATTTGGGATATGTAGTTTGATAGTATTACTCTGCAAGCTCAAAATAAATTGCCAATGATCTGAACTCTTAACTACTTACAGAATGCTCCGGCCGTGAATCTTTTAAACTAAAATGGGTTAATAAGCCATAGACATAGACATAATCTGGTTAAACAGTTTTCACCAAACCATTATTCAGTAAATCACCGATAAATCTGACGATACAGGCCGAAACACTTTAATGAGAAATCAATTTTTCACAGTGTTTAAAGATTGCTTCCAAACGGGTCAAAATTCTATACTGAGCAGCTTACTGTCCTGGAGCAAAACTCTATTATATTATCTTGCAGGCAAAACACAGTTTCCGAAATATACTATACCCACGTGCCAGCAGCGAAGAGTCAATAACAAAACACCTGCGTAGCTCATATTTTAAATGTCAACATAAACATGCAGCATTTTCTTTGGCTTTGTATGGCCAATACATTGATACTCGCAAACATTGTGGTGAGAGAGGACAACTCTACACACAAAAGCCATTGTCAAACAAACACAGACACACTGTGACATACCAAGAGCTTTGAGTTTCTTAGAGTCAGCAAAAGTCAAAGATGGCAGCTTTTCATCAATAAGCCTTCTCAACTCATCAACTACTTCCGTAAAGTTAGATACAACATCAACCTGATAAATACATAGTACAAGTAGATGTCATTGTTAGACACACAGAGAGTAAACTTTGTTGTACACATACCTGCATGCACCTGTGAGTACCTGCAGGCACCTGTGAGTACCTGCAGGGACCTGTGAGTACCTGCATGCACCTGTGAGTACCTGCAGGCACCTGTGATTGTTGGCAAGCATTTACAAGCACCTGTAAGTACAAATACCTGATGTGCATTCCTAAATCTAGCATCTTGTAGTAGAAGTAGAGTATTCATCTCTGTCAATTTATCTCCAATCTCTCTCTCCATAAACTCTAGCATCCCATTTCTTCTTCTCCTCCTAGACTGAGTTATCTCCTCCTCTAGTCTATCATACTTGGCACGTATCTCAGCTAGCTATGTAATATAACATATCAACTAAAGTAACATGAAATAGATTACATAACTAAATATATATTACATACATAACTATATACCAACCTGCTCATCTCTGGTATTATGTAATAGTTCAATCATCTCAGCTGTGTTACTCTCATAATCTGACAGTTTTCTAGTACATTCCTTGAGTAGAGCGGACAACTTCTCTTCTTTAGCCTGTGTCTCTGCCTTTACCATCGATGCCTTTGCCTTGAGATCTCCTACTAACTCGTCCAACGTAACACCTCGATGTGAAAAACCTACAAAGATATCAAATAAAGGCTCAAAATACCACTGTTTAGACTAGCATGTATTTACCAGTGTGTATGTACTAGTGTGTATGTACTAGTGTGTGTGTACTAGTATGTATGTACTAGTGTGTATGTACTAGTATGTATGTACTAGTATGTATGTACTAGTGTGTATGTACTAGTATGTATGTACTAGTGTGTATGTACTAGTATGTATTTACTAGTGTGTATGTACTAGTATGTATGTACTAGTATGTACTAGTGTGTATGTACTAGTAGGTATGTACTAGTATGTATGTACTAGTATGTATGCACTAGTATGTATGTACTAGTACGTATGTACTAGTATGCATGTACTAGTAGGTATGTACTAGTGTGTATGTACTAGTACGTATGTACTAGTGTGTATGTGCTAGTGTGTATGTACTAGTATGTATGTACTAGTATGTATGTACTAGTGTGTATGTACTAGTGTGTATGTACTAGTATGTATGTACTAGTGTGTATGTACTAGTGTGTATGTACTAGTATGTATGTGCTAGTGTGTATGTACTAGTGTGTATGTACTAGTATGTATGTACTAGTATGTATGTACTAGTGTGTATGTACTAGTATGTATGTACTAGTGTGTATGTACTAGTGTGTATGTACTAGTGTGTATGTACTAGTGTGTATGTACTAGTGTGTATGTACTAGTATGTATGCACTAGTATGTTTGTACTAGTATGTATGTATGTACTGGTATGTATGTACTAGTGTGTATGTACTGGTATGTATGTACTAGTGTGTATGTACTAGTGTGTATGTACTAGTATGTATGCACTAGTATGTTTGTACTAGTATGTATGTACTGGTATGTATGTACTAGTGTGTATGTACTGGTATGTATGTACTAGTGTGTATGTACTAGTGTGTATGTACTAGTATGTATGTACTAGTATGTATGTACTAGTGTGTATGTACTAGTATGTATGTACTAGTGTGTATGTACTAGTGTGTATGTACTAGTGTGTATGTACTAGTGTGTATGTACTAGTGTGTATGTACTAGTATGTATGCACTAGTATGTTTGTACTAGTATGTATGTATGTACTGGTATGTATGTACTAGTGTGTATGTACTGGTATGTATGTACTAGTATGTATGTACTAGTATGTATGTGCTAGTGTGTATGTACTAGTGTGTATGTACTAGTATGTATGTACTAGTATGTATGTACTAGTATGTATGTACTAGTATGTATGTACTAGTATGTATGTACTAGTATGTATGTGCTAGTGTGTATGTACTAGTGTGTATGTACTAGTATGTATGTACTAGTATGTATGTACTAGTATGTATGTACTAGTATGTATGTACTAGTATGTATGTACTAGTATGTATGTGCTAGTAGGTATGTACTAGTGTGTATGTACTAGTATGTATGTACTAGTGTGTATGTACTAGTGTGTATGTACTAGTGTGTATGTACTAGTATGTATGCACTAGTATGTTTGTACTAGTATGTATGTATGTACTGGTATGTATGTACTAGTGTGTATGTACTGGTATGTATGTACTAGTGTGTATGTACTAGTATGTATGTACTAGTGTGTATGTACTAGTGTGTATGTACTAGTGTGTATGTACTAGTGTGTATGTACTAGTGTGTATGTACTAGCGTGTATGTACTAGTATGTATGTACTAGTGTGTATGTACTAGTATGTATGTACTAGAGTGTATGTACTAGTATGTATGTACTAGTGTGTATGTACTAGTGTGTATGTACTAGCGTGTATGTACTAGTATGTATGTACTAGTGTGTATGTACTAGTATGTATGTACTAGTATGTATGTACTAGTGTGTATGTACTAGTGTGTATGTACTAGTGTGTATGTACTAGTGTGTATGTACTAGTGTGTATGTACTAGTATGTATGTACTAGTGTGTATGTACTAGTGTGTATGTACTAGTATGTATGTACTAGTATGTATGTACTAGTGTGTATGTACTAGTATGTATGTACTAGTGTGTATGTACTAGTATGTATGTACTAGTGTGTATGTACTAGTGTGTATGTACTAGTATGTATGTACTAGTATGTATGTACTAGTGTGTATGTACTAGTGTGTATGTACTAGTGTGTATGTACTAGTGTGTATGTACTAGTAGGTATGTACTAGTGTGTATGTACTAGTATGTATGTACTAGTGTGTATGTACTGGTATGTATGTACTAGTATGTATGTACTAGTATGCTTACCATCCAATAGATCACTATAACATAATACATAGCAGTGCTAGGACAGAGTAAGGTTTCCGTTGATCGAATCCAAAATTGAGAATGTGTTAATTTAGGGTTGATACTATTTACAAAACTTCGCCTTTCCCAGCCCAAGTTTATCATTAAACTTGTCAACAAACAAGCCAAGTACAAAGGCTAGTTGATCTCCTTGCTTCAAACTCAGATGAAAATAAAAAGTAAACAAATACAAAAACACTGTGAAATGACTAACTAACCATCAGCACAGAGCTGTGAAGAGACCAAACAATTTATACAGAGAAGTTCAAGGCAAGTTATACATCCCATAGTGATGGGTGAATCCACATGTCTGCTACAACCTTTGACCTCTAACTTTGTCTGGTTCTGTTTAAACTCTTCCATGTTCACCACTTCCTTATGTTTGGGTAGAAAGTTCCGATGAATCTACAGATATGTGATACACAATGGATGAAATCCTTTCTATGGTCAACTTTCTATAGAAATATTGAGTAAACCAAAACAGCAGCAGCAATGATCAATAAACCATAATCATTCATTGCCATGAAGTACCCATGGTTGGGTAGAAAACAGTCATTGCTGAGACCAACTCTGTACAAAATAAAGCCAAACATACGAGAGAGAACTTGTAAATACTAACAGATACAAAAGTGATACAAACATCCTCACACGTTAGCTAGTACAAATACCTGGTCATGTTTAGTACACATCTTTCTACCACATGGACTACAGAAAGAAACAGCTGGTCCAACCTCTGTTCCTTTCTCTATACAAACATCACACAGTTGTGGCCCATTTCCTTCTGTAGGAGCTGGTGGAAGCCTAGCCAATGTCACATCAAATACTTCTCTGTAATACAAGAGATAACTCTATGGATATATGTATTACATCTACAATACAGCCATAGAACTACTACACACACATCACCTCACTCACTTGCACTTTCCACATCTGACTATCCTGTTAGTATCAAAGTCTCCTACTAGGCAGGGATAGCAGTGTAAATGGTTACAGGGTAGTGCTCTGGGATCTACCAAACGATCTCCTTGTTCTAGACAAAACCCACATTCTGCTACCTCATCCGCTGACGCCATCTCTAAATAATTTATCATAGCAATGATGAACTTTGATAAATAAATAATCAGACAAGATGTGGGCATGCATGTTATGGATACGGACAGGAAGTTCACTACAACAACGAGCGGAGAATGAATCAAACGAGCAAGTGCAAGGAAGTAACAATTGGTAACAATAACCACATGGTTTTGGCTGTATTAATACTCTACTTCCTAGCGCAATTAACTGCTTTGCACTAGTTTTACCATATACTGCACTGCTTTTTCAAGTCTACTCAAAAATGTTTGGAACTGTATCAACAAAAGATGGAAAAAAAACAGAAATATTAATGAAACAGTTACCTATGTTAACCAACTATTACTAGTAGTAACACTTTAAAAAGTCTAAAAAAGACTCATGACGACGAGGATGCCACATTCATTATGCCACGAGAATGAAAGCATAACAAGATGAATGAGCTCAAGATGATGAGCCACAAGAATGATCCATAACATCAAGCGAACTGATCCCGCCACCAGCACTGCCGAGCTCATCAAAGACCTTGAGTGGGATACCCTGGAGTGTAGAAGAGTAAATCACAGGCTTACACTTATCAGAGCAGTGCATTTCGATGAAGTTGGGACTAATACCAGTGAAAAAATTGCAATCTTCATTGTCCCACAACCGGATACGCCAGGCGACACAAACAGCAATAAATAATTTCCAACCGTAACAACAGGTTTCACCAGAACAAGCTATGATCAACACTCTAAACTGTGGAACACTCTCCGTTCTGAAAGCAGGCGCTTGGATGGACTATCTGCGACTGGCTGAGATAAAGCTTGGAGCACTACGTGAGGAGACCTGGACTGATATGCGGACTAACCCAAGTGCTCTATTGCTGCTACCTTCTGGGACAAAACTGGTATTTACTGACAAGTACCGAGTGTAGTAATAAATGATTATAATTATAAAAAAAATCAATAATAATAATTGTATTAATTATGATAGTTATTATTAACGAATAGCGGTTCATGTTTGTCGGATTCTGTACAACAATAATAATTAATAACACCTATTAATTATTACACAAATACATGAATAGGAATTATAATTAATAAAATTATACAGCACTAAAAATTATGATAGCAAAATATAGTCATAATAATGATTATTAGAACAACAACAACATCAAAAGAATGAAGAAAAAAGCAGCAATAATTTTGTTATTAGATCTGATAATAATAATAATAACAATAATAACAATAACAACAATAACAATAATAATAACAACAATAACAATAATAATAATAACAACAACAATAATAACGAATTTGAAATCAGCTCAGTAGTAGTAGAAGTAGTAGTAATAATAGTGGTAGTAACAACAACTAGTGGTTAGTAGTTGATTTAATAATAATACAGTTTTAAACTACTACTACTCACAGGCAGCTCTAATCTACTGGCCTGGTGGTGGGTGGATTTGAGTGCATAGATTCTTCTCGTATACTTTCTTTAGCTATCCTCCCCCATCAACCACCAACCAGGCCATTAGATTGGAGCTGCCTGCGCTACTACACTTCCACAACCACTACCATCTTCTTGAAATATTTGTGGGTGTGACTCTCATAAAATGTATCGTCAGGCTCGTCAGATGTAGCCCGAGAACACCAAAATAAGGCCTTTGTATAACAAGAGAAGACAACTTGCGTATAACATAAATAACTTGCTGTATCGAGATAAAATTCCCAAACAAACAATTGGCAAGCCCAGGCGACAGTCATAGACATAAACATATATGTATATGACTATGGCCTGGCCCCAGTCTGGCATAGCTAGGTTAGTTCAAGCAAGAAATACACTGAACTGTAGTCCAACTGCTATAATGTGTGTTTTGTTTTCTGAATCTGCTGGCAATCACACAGTTCTTCATCTCATCACCTTTATTAATGCAAGACTTCAAAATCTAAGGGTCTGGTGAATTGCCTTCCTATCCCAGTTTGCACCTAAAATGTGTTACTTGTAATGTTATTGAATTGCAGACAACACTTTCATGTTTAGAATCAAAATGGTTTGGTTGGAGTTTTTGATACCTCCTGTAACTACTAAAAATTGTTCTATGTGTTTTACATGGTTTGAAATATGACGCTAACGACTGAGATGTGTTCTGGTGCGTTTTGTATGTGGTTAGATAACGCAGGGTTAATTGTAACATAATAGTTTGTGGTTCTGAGATTGGAATAATTATCTTTCATCAGAAAATTGATTTGTGTCAAAACTTGAGCCAGCTTTGCACCTTTGATGTAATCAAATAGCCACTACATTATAGTAACTAGCTGTCAGTACATTCATTCATAGCAAGTCATGGCTTGAGTACCTCAACTGTGCATTGAGGGATATTTAAATGTTAGAGCTAGAAATTGGTGGAACAGAGGCTAATATATTACAAAAAGGATAAACCATAGAGGTATAGATAGAGGCCTAGGTTTTGCCATTTTTTCTGTGCAGTTATGATACACCTACTCTGCTAGAAAAATTTATTACTTTTTAACAAAGTCTTAAAAATAATTTTAGGGCGGATCTTATCAAATTTGTATTTTTTTGACTGTAAATAAAATTGAGCTAGTTTTTGTGTTATCTCATTTACTCTGCAGAACAAAAAAACGGTAAAACAGTATTATTAAATTACCAAATATTTTTTGCAATCATAATTATTTATTCACATATTAGTAACGTACCAATAGTTCCTCACTATGATTTTCATCGATATAATTTTGTCAACTGCAGTTTATTTTTATCAAAAAGTTGTTTATTAGCACAAATTTGTTGTTTCATTGTTATGAGTGAACGCCGGTCTGGTAGACAAGCAATCATTTACCAAAAGAGAGGCGGAGCTGTATATGTAGTAAAGATTATAAAATTGATTGGCAGTAGACTGATATTATGTGTTTTATATATTTAACCACGATTCTGACTGACCGGAGACACCATTAACGGCGCTCCATTGACCTAGGTCTCTGTCTATACCTCCAACGATAGTATATTGCAAGATGGATAACAGTTATATATTATAATGGTGATAGATGATAACTTATATATATCACAGTTGACTGCGTGGAGACAACTCTATGTTACATTATGTAAGTTATAAATGACTAATGTTGTACCAACAATATCATGTAATGTGATCGTTGACACCTCTATGGGATGAACACCTCCTCTGTTAGGAGCCGAGGCGGAGCTACTGTTTCAACTCAATTCCTATTGGATCAACAATATTCTCAAACAATTTTGATCTGATTTTCTTCATTTTACATTGTAATGGGGGATAGCGCCCGTAAGAGTACATGTTCCAGGAGTCGCAGCATTTCCAGCTGATTGATTCTATTCGCTGAAAATATATATAGGCTGAGGACTTTTTTGAGGTTTCAAGTGGGACGTATCAAACAAAAACTATCGGATTGACTGCAAAGGATGTCATTTCCGAGCCCTGTGGTGAAGGTCATTTCTAAGATGACGGAGAGAACAGCATATAGAAACTACTGTCTTTGGCATTGATGTCACAGTGATATAGCTATAGATAGTTTTCAGAGTCTATGGTCACGATATCTGAGAAAAGATGTTTTTCGGTTTTATAAAATGCAAAAGTTATTGCCTCTTTTTTATCAATAAAAACTGCTGGTTTAAATCCTGAGGCAGGTTATTTTTAGTTTCTGCAATAAAATTAATTCGTTCTTTTTTTCTTAAATACATTTGAAAAAAAAAACAAGAATAGAAGAACAAATTAATTAGCAAGCCTGAAACAAATCCTTGTTTGTAATTCAATTGGGCGATAGACTGTTCTCGGTAATTGTACCTACTGAGAAAAATGGTCACTATCCCCATTGACTAATTTCATAATTATAATTGCACAAAGTTCTTTTTTCTAAGCATTTGGGAATGGGTATGTGTTGATGAATTTTCACTAAACCTAAATAGGGCTTTGCAGCTAATTACGTTTGGATATGGAATATTCTAGTATTACTTTTTGTACTGAGTTTATGCTAAAATAAATACATCGGTACAACCATTTGTCTCACAGAGGATCAGTTACCGGAAACATATTTTCACCAAGTTGCAAAGCTATAAAATATATGTGCAAGTTGTTACTGCTACGACATTTCTTTGGTTGGTCACACATGCTGGTTTTCACAACTATGGAGAAACACCGCACCTGATTGGGGTTTGAATCTGCCTGGCCATGGGGAAACACACGTATCTGTCTGACCATAAAAACTTCCCTCAATAAAAACTTGGATATACAACAAAAATATAACATATAAAATATACAAGATGTTCTGTTGTACTTTAGTTGCCTAAAGTCATAATAGAATAAATGTTCTACCCACTTGGTGCAACATCATAACTCAACAAAATGTGTGAAAATCAAAGTTTAAATGAAAAAATTGGCGGTAAAGATGACAAAACAAATGTTTTACAAGCTGCAGACGGTATCAAAACCCCACCCACCGTCATAAACCACACCCAACATCATAAACCACACCCATCACCATAAACCCCACCCACCATCATAAGCCCCACCCCCCACTATAAACCCCACCCACCACCATAAACTCCACCCTCCACCATAAACCCCACCCACCATAAACTCCACCCACCACCATAAACTCCACCCACCATCATAAACTCCACCCATCACCATAAACTCCACCCACCACAATAAACCCCACCCACCATCATACATAAACTTTGCACAACAACATACTTTTTCAGTCAAATAAATTTCACTTACATACTTTAAAATATTTTCGTTTTTGGGAACGATTTTGTCAAATAAGTTTTTAGCTGAAGTAATGCCTGGAGTCAGTTGACAGCTTACTTCGGCTTTGAAATATTATATAGTTCTGCAAAAAGTTGTGGAGTTTTTGATTTAGAGTAAAAGTACTTGTTTAAAAATACACGATTGGAGTAATTAGAAAATTTTAATAATTCTAAAAAACCAAAAAAATAAATTGACATTGAAACATGAGTTTAATGGGGTAGGGATTTATTGATAACAAGCCAACATTTGGCATCACCAGATATCACTTCCTGTGTAGTGCCTTGGTTAAAGTCTCTAGTGTATAGTTACTAGGCTTTAGAATGCTGACCTTTTGTAATCGTCACAGCTATAAATATGAGTTTGTTTGAGCGTGTTGACTATCACACAAAAACTCTCAGAGTTGGATGAGACAATTGAAAGCTTTCTCTCATGTCTGGGTGAGAGTAAATGTGCCACATCAGAGGCTTTTGTTGGAGTTGTCATTTACTATGGAGTTGTCTCCTATAAGAGAGGACAACTCTAAAAATAATACTAGCATAGCATCGACTCTACGTGCAATGCTGAGATTACTAATAGAATTATTTTGGAAGTTGTCTTCTCCTTTGACCACACTTAGGGTACAAATCATGGAATTATCTCCCCTCTAACAACTCTAACCAATGGTAGCATTTACTAATTTTAGAGCAGTATAAAAATGGTGTAACCGGGCTAGGTTTTCCTTCCTTAGTTATAATCGTAAAATCGGCTTTAGTAAACAGAGAGGTGAACGCGTATCACGGCGCCATTTTATCTCGAGTTCACTCTTGCGCTACATAAATTATACAAAAACCATTTAATTTTTGGTCATTAACCACTCATGTTTTATTTGTCCTGCAGTTAGCGTTCTAGGAGGGAGATAACTCTATGATAAGGATATTCTCCGCTGTAGCACCATTTGTCAGCAATAAAACATGGCAGCTCTCTTCTCTTACTTTTTTTTATCCATTTACACCTACACAGCTATAATGATGGGAGTTTTATTGTTTAATAATCTGGCTTACAGACAAGTTTGCGCTGCTTTGATGGGTGCGCACTGGCCATTTCAAACCTTTAAACTGCAGATAGGAACATGCGAGTGCATAAAGTTTGGAAACTCAAAACTCAATCATTTCTTTTTTTGTGTGAATATTTACTATAACAGAACATTTTTCAGCAGGAAACACTGTAGCAACCTGGTCATCAGAGAAAACTTTATAAAATATGATAATTTTCATCATAATCCTTAGGGTTCATACCTTATCATTGTGAAAAAGAAGAGGACAACTCTCAGTATACCAAAGGTTTTTTAGACAGTGGTGGTTGTTTGATAGTGGAGCGCCTACAAGCCGGCTAGGCCCCTAAACTAAAAAAATGCAAAACTTGTAGTAGTGTTTACTGGCAACAGGAAGTCTATGTTGGAGTTGTCTTCTTTGTACCAGCATAACTCCTGTATAGTTTTGGAGCTGCCTTTGTAACGTAAAACAAGTGTTGAGTTTTGTAACTGAAACTAATCAGCATCAAGATCAGTTGAAACAAAGAACAATTGTATAGCAGGAAAGGTTGAGTGGGAACCACTAGATGGTATTCAGAGCACACCGCTGCCTTGATCAAATGCGAACACATTTGAAACAGACAAATTTGTAGACCCGATTATTCGTTACAAAGAAAAGAGTTGTTGTCAGTGTTTTCAATAATCATGTAATAAAACACTTATTGCGGGGATGGGGGGGGGGAGGGGGGAGGGGTAAACTTGTATTGATCTCTGGTTGTTGAGTTGATGGTAAATCAAAGTCATTTCCGTATGAGGCTGATGGGTAGACAAACACTGAGAAAGTAGCAATCAACTATTGATAGAGAATATCAGACAAGTTTTGTCCTTTCCACACCTGTTGATGTAACAGGAGAGACCACAGCTGTAGCATTACATACCACAGTTTTATGACCTTTGAACTTTGTGAGAGAATTCTTTCTGTTAGCTGACCACTTTTTGTGTAACGCTGTTTCAATAAATACACCTCCTACTAAATATCCAAGATTTGTAGATTACATCATATTATCCAATGTCGTGTGGGTTAGTGGAGTGACAAAACAGCATCGGCAGATTTGACCATAGAAATTGGTTCACTTTTGTTGACTACAAACAAGACAATTGCTGACAATGACAATTCATACTTTATGATGTATGGAGTAGATGAAATGTTGCGAGGTGACTGATGACCTCTAGAGTGGGGACCTGGCACTGATGAAGAGAGATAGACGTATGCCAGTGGAGACTATTGAGTTGCAAAACCCACAGGTGAGAGATTATTTAACAATCAAGTATCAGATAAATGATATCGACTCTACCCGGAGATTGTTAGCAACTAGGAAGCTTTTATCAATAGTTTGGGATATCAAGAGGTTATAAAACAGGCTGCTTGTAATTTCGCTAGAAACATTTTGTCAGCGGACCATGGCATTCGGTGAGTAGTGTAACCTCAGTTCAGGGGCTGTTTTAGACTGAGGACCTTTGTTATAAAAAGAGGCTCAGTTTGAAACAACCGCTTGGAACTACACAGTACTCGTGTAATTTCAAGGTCAACTGTAATAACGAGACTAGTACAATTAGTATACTAGGTGCATACTGGCATATACTTCCTATATGTAGACTGCAGGTCGTACTGCACCTAGTGCATTCTACTACAGCCTAGCTTTCATTCTTCTCCATAGATCTAAGGCTACACCACAGATGTATAAGCCAGCTAACACAACCATTGTGTTTGGCTATGTCTTGAATCTCTCAACCGTTCCAATTTGTACATAATTCAACTTCCAATGAAGGCGATTGTTACAATGTATTACTATACCTGCTGACTTACAAGTATGCTGTCACAAAGAAATATTTAAGTAGGCCAGAAAGTGAGGAAGTCACAGTTGTCTGCTCCTTCCAAGCGTGTGGCTATGAGATTTATTTAATTGAAACTTAAATCTTTTACAATTATTGTTGGGAATTAATGCACACAACTATATTGACTCTACCAATGCTCCAATGAGGTCTATCATGAATGTACAAGTTTCTCTCAGCTCGCTTTGAAAAGAGTCATTATTTAACAAAAAAGTTTATGCCTAGGGTAGGGTGTTATATTTACAAGTTGTGTGTATGAAAGTGAGCAAGTATAAAATAGCAGTGCAGTAGGTATGATATAGTTACATGTCCTTCACTCATCTACTAGTTGGTAGTACAACACAGTTTTCTCATTGTATCTGGGTACTATCAGAGTGTTTCCTGTCACACACAAGTCATGGACAGATGAGTTTTGTCTCTTTTTAGGATCCACAAGTTTTACCACCCAGCCACCTGTAGATGTACAATATAGACATTCATATGTCATATATAATATATATAGACAGACCACACACAGACAGACCACACACAGACAGACCACACAGGGTGCAATATACTGGCTCACCTGTTTCTATATCCAGCACATATATCTCAGTTTGTGAAGTACGTTGTGACGTCACTAGTACATAGTCGCTACCGTAGCATGTCACACCCACAGGTTGAGTCACATATGTACTAGTCCACATTACCCCCCCTGTGTCTATGTTTACTCTGAATACAACATGTTTGTTAGATATCACAACCGACTTCCTGTCCGCTACACATACGCCTGTGGCACCCCAATCTACATTTTTTTTACAAGGGATTTGTTTGATCAGCTGTCCCTCCAGAGAGTAAACAGTCAGACGTTTGTTTGATCTATCAGGTACTACCACTCTGTCAGCAATCACTACTAGTTTGTTAATGTTACTAGAGCTATCGGAGTGTTTCCAGCTGTTAATCAATCTACCATCTAGCTTGTGTACCTGGACCGTCCATGGATAGACCAGCAGGTACAACCTACCACCGTAAACACACATACCAATTATGTTGATACTCCTGTCTAATGATAAATGTTTGGAGAGAGAATACCAAGACTGATCTATTTTATTAACTGTTCCACCCTCGAAGCCCACGTATGTAACTCCTTGGTGACTGCAGACTGAGAAACACGATTGTTCTAGCTTCACTTCCTGTTGTAGCCTTAGAGAAGTTAGTATAGCTGATTCCTTCACCATCTCCAACTCTATATCTCTACATCGGCCTGTGTACAATAGTATATAGTTTGTATTGTCTATTTATTTGGGTTAGCTCAATGGAATTGCAGTAAAGGAAAGACAACTCCAGGTACTATATACTTAACAAACTCATAACAGTGAGTAGCAGCAATAACAAACCTACTACACACAGAGGGTGTACCAGCACAGAGAACTTGAGAGGAGGTTATCTATCAGCTAGTAATTACTTACGTCTCTGATTAGTACAACTAACATAGAGCTGTATAAAGTGAGTGTTTTGTACACACAGTACTAGTAGTTATCACATTGTACTAGCTCTAGTCAACTCAAACAACCAATATTCAGGTATTGAACAATTGCAAAAAAAATATATAAATCGTAAAGTTGACTTGAAGTAAAATCGATGTTTATAGAGAGTTGTGCTCTCTTTGTTAGATGACTTTCATAAATGCATGCAGCACAAATATCAATGGGCGAGGAAGACATTGGGCACTCGTTTTGAGGCAGCGGGTTGAAATTTTAAATAGTAGATCAGAGCATCGACTTTTGTTAGACTTTGAAGAAATGCAAAAATGAGCGGTTAGTTTTAAAGTTCACCAAATTATGGTGTGGCAGTTGGGATTTGTAGTTTGATAGTATTACCCTGTATATACACAGTCAATGCTAGAATATATTGATAATAACTGTAAGCTCCCAATAAAGTGCCGTCTCAACAGTGGTTGTGCCAATTATCTAAACTCTTAACTATTTAGAGAATGCTCCGGCTGTGAAGCTTTTAAACTAAAATGGGTCTATGAGTCATAGACATAGAGATAATCTGGTTAAACAGTTTCACCAAATCCTTCGCCAGTCCATCGCTGATAAATGTGATAATACAGGTCGAAACACGCTAACAAGAAATTAATTAGCCACAGAAACTAAAAATTGCTTTCAAACAAGCCAAAATTCTATAGTAGATAGCACTAGTATATTAACTTGCAGGTAAAACGTAGCTTCCGGAAAAAACTACATCCAGGTGTCAGCAGTGGACAGTCAATAACAAAATACTTGAGTGGTTCAGACTTTAAAACTTCCACTTAAACCTGTGGCATTTTGCTCGGCTTTGTATGGCCAATACATTGATACTCACAATAACTGCAGCGAGAGAGGACAACTTCTAGTCACAAAAAATACTTTACGCCATGAGATGGAATTCCCAACATTTGTAGATATAGCTGACCATTGTCAAACAAACATAGATGCACTGAGACATACCCAGAGCTTTGAGTTTCTTAGAGTCAGCGAGAGTCAAAGATGGCAGCTTCTCATCAATAAATCTTCGCAACTCATCAGCTACTTCAGTAAAGCTGGATACTACATCAACCTGAAAAATACATAATACAAGTAGATGTCATTGTTAGATGTAGATATAGACAATGTTATACAAGTACCTGCAAGCACCTATGAATGCCTGCAGGCACCTGTGAGTACCTGCAGGTACCTGTGAATGCCTGCAGGCACCTGTGACTATTGGCAAGCAATTGCAGGCACCTGTAAGTATAAATACCTGATGAGCATCCCTAAATCTAGCATCTTGTAGTAGAAGTAGAGTATTCATCTCTGTCAATTTATCTCCAATCTCTCTCTCCATAAACTCTAGCATCCCATTTCTTCTTCTCCTCCTAGACTGAGTTATCTCCTCCTCCAGTCTATCATACTTGGCACGTATCTCAGCTAGCTATGTAATATAACATATCAACTAAAGTAACATGTAATAGATTACATAACTAAATATATATTACATACACAACTATATACCAACCTGCTCATCTCTGGTATTATGTAATAGTTCAATCATCTCAGCTGTGTTACTCTCATAATCTGACAGTTCTCTAGTACATTCCTTGAATAGAGCGGACAACTTCTCTTCTTTAGCCTGTGTCTCTACCTTCACCTCCATTGCCTTTCTCTTGAGATCTCTTACTAACTCATCCAATGTAACACCTCGATGTGAAGAACCTATAAACAATATCAAATAATGTCTCAACCTACCACTGTATGTACTTGTATGTGTGTACAAGTGTGTATATGTACTAGTATGTATGTACTAGTGTGTATTTACTAGTATGTATGTACTAGTAGGTATGTACTAGTATGTATGTACTAGTGTGTATGTACTAGTGTGTATGTACTAGTATGTATGTACTAGTGTGTATGTACTAGTGTGTATGTACTAGTAGGTATGTAATAGTGTGTATGTACTAGTGTGTATGTACTAGTGTGTATGTACTAGTGTGTATGTACTAGTATGTATGTACTAGTAGGTATGTACTAGTGTGTATGTACTAGTATGTATGTACTAGTATGTATGTACTAGTGTGTATGTACTAGTATGTATGTACTAGTATGTATGTACTAGTGTGTATGTACTAGTATGTATGTACTAGTATGTATGTACTAGTATGTATTTACTAGTGTGTATGTACTAGTGTGTATGTACTAGTGTGTATGTACTAGTGTGTATGTACTAGTATGTATGTACTAGTGTGTATGTACTAGTATGTATGTACTAGTGTGTATGTACTAGTATGTATGTACTAGTGTGTATGTACTAGTATGTATGTACTAGTGTGTATGTACTAGTAGGTATGTACTAGTATGTATGTACTAGTATGTATGTACTGGTGTGTGTGTACTAGTGTGTATGTACTAGTGTGTATGTACTAGTGTGTATGTACTGGTATGTATGTACTAGTAGGTATGTACTAGTGTGTATGTACTAGTGTGTATGTACTAGTATGTATGTATGTACTAGTATGTATGTACTAGTATGTATGTACTAGTGTATATGTACTAGTATGTATGTACTAGTATGTATGTACTAGTGTGTATGTACTAGTGTGTATGTACTAGTATGTATGTACTAGTATGTATGTACTAGTGTGTATGTACTAGTGTGTATGTACTAGTATGTATGTACTAGTATGTATGTACTAGTGTGTATGTACTAGTGTGTATGTACTAGTATGTATGTACTAGGATGTATGTACTAGTGTGTATGTACTAGTAGGTATGTACTAGTATGTTTACCATCCAATAAATCACTATAACATAATACATAGCAATGCCAGGACAGAGTAAAGTTTATGTTGATCAAATCCAAAACTGAGCAAGTGTCGATATAGGGTTGACACTATTTACAAAACTTTATAATCCAAGTTTATCATTAAACTGGTCAACAAACAAGCGAAGTACAAAGGCTGGTTGATGTCATTGCTTCAAACATCAAATAAAAAGTAAACAAACACAGAACATTGAGATAAGTAACTAACCATCAGCACAGAGTTGTGAAGAGCCCATACAATTTATACAGAGAAGTTCATGGCAAGTTATACATCCCATAGTGACGGGTGAATCCACATGTCTGCTACAACCTTTGACCTCTAACTTTCTCTGGTTCTTTTTAAACTCCTTCATGTTCACCACTTTCTTATGTTTGGGGAGAAAGTCCTGATGAAACTACAGATATATGATACTCAATGGGTTATACCTATTCCTTGCACAACTTTCTATAGAATTATTGAGTAAACCAAAACAACAGCAGCAATAATCAATAAACCATAATCATACATTGCCATGAAGTGCCCATTGTTGGGTAGCAAACAGTCATTGCTGAGATCAACTCTGTACAAGATAAAGCCAAACATACGAGAGAGAACTTGTAGATACTAACAGATACAAAAGTGATACAAACATCCCCACATGTTAGCTAGTACAAATACCTGGTCATGTTTAGTACACATCTTTCTACCACATGGACTACAGAAAGAAACAGCTGGTCCAACTTCGGTTCCTCTCTCTATACAAACATCACACAGTTGTGGCTCATTTCCTTCTGTAGCAGCTGATGGAAGCCTAGCCAATGTCACATCAAATACCTCTCTGTAATACAAGAGATAACTCTATGGATATATGTATAACATCTACAATACAGCCATAGAACTACTACACACACACTCACCTGCACTTTCCACATCTGACTATCCTGTTAGTATCAAAGTCTCCTACTAGGCAGGGATAGCAATGTAAATGGTTACAGGGTAGTGCTCTGGGATCTACCAAACGGTCTCCCTGTTCTAGACAAAACCCACATTCTGCTACCTCATGCGCTGAAGCCATCTCTAAATAATATATCGTAGCAATGATCAACTTTGGTAAATAAATAACCGTACAGGATGTGGGCATGCATGTTATGGATGCGGACAGGAAGTTCACTACAACAACGAGCGGAGAATGAAACCAGGAGCAAGTGCCAGGAAGTAACAATTGGTAACAATAACCACATGGTTTTGGCTTCTACTTCCTAGCACAATTCACTGCTTTGCACTATTGTTATTATATACTGCGCTGCTTTTTGCCGACTACTTAAATCTGTTTGGAACTGTATCAACAAAAAATGGAAAAAACAAAAACTAATTAATGAAACAGTTACCTATGTTAACGAACTATTACTAGTAATAACACTTCAAAAAGTTGAAAAAAGACTCATGACGATGAGGATGCCACATTCATTATGCCACAAGAATGAAAGCATAACAAGATGAATGAGAACAAGATGATGAGCCACAAGAATGATGCATAACATCAAGCGAACTGAGCACGCCACCAGCACTGCCGAGCAAATCAAAGACTTTGAGTGGGGTACCCTGGAGTCTAGAAGAGTAAATCGCAGGCTTACACTTATCAGAGCAGTGCATTTCGATGAAGTTAGGACTAATATCAATGAATACATTGCAATCTTTATTGTCCCACAATCAGATACTCCAGGCAACACAAACAGCAATAAATAATTTCCAACCGTAAGAACAAGTTTCGCCAGAACAAGCTATGATCAGCACGCTAAACTGTGGAACACTCTCCCTTCTGAAAGCAGGCTCTTGGAGGGGCTACCTGCGACTGGCTGAGATAAAGCTTGGAGCACTACGTGAGGAGACCTGGACTGATATGCGGACTAACCGAAGTGCTCTATTGCTGTTACCCTCTGGGACAAAGCTGGTATTTACTGACAAGTACCGAGTGTAGTAATAAATGCTTTTAATTATAAAAAAATCAATAATAATTGTATTAATAATAATGAATAACGTTTCATGTTTGTCGGATTCTGTATAACAATAATAATTAATAACACTTATTAATTATTACACAAAAAATACATGAATAGGAATTATAATTAATAAAATTATACAGCACTAAAAATTATTATAGCAAATTATAATCATAATAATTATTAGAACAACAACATCAAAAGAATGAAGAAAAAAGCAGCAATAATTTTGTTATTAGATCTGATAATAATAATAACAACAACAACAATAATAATGAATTTGAAATCAGCTCAGTAGTAGTAGTAGTAGTAGTAGTAGTAGTAGTAGTAGTAGTAGTAGTAGTAGTAGTAGTAGTAGTAGTAGTAGTAGTAGTAGTAGTAGTAGTAGTAGTAGTAGTAGTAGTAGTAGTAGTAGTAGTAGTAGTGGTTAGTTGATTTAATACAGTTTTGAACTACTACTACTCACAGGCAGCTCTAATCTACTGACCTGGTGGGTGGGTGGATTTGAGTGCATAGATTCTTATCATATATTCTCTTTAGCCATCCTCCCCCATCAACCACCAGGCCATTAGATTGGAGCTGCCTGCGCTACTACACTTCCACAACCACTACCATCTTCTTGAAATAGTTGTGGGTGTGACTTTCATAAAATGTATCGTCAGGCTCGTCAGATGTAGCCCGAGAACACCAAATTAAGGCCTTTGTATAACAAGAGAAGACAACTTGCGTATAACATAAATAACGCGCTGTATGGAGATAAAATTCCCAAACAAACCAGGCGACAGTCATAGTCATAAACCATGGATGAAATATAACAGGATTGCCAGCTGCGGCCGCGTAATAGAAATTTTGTGACGAGCCAAATGTAGCCGTTTGTGGGAGCCGCCATACTGCTCCGAAATGTTCAAGACCACTTGGATCTCGTAATAAATATCGTTTTCTTATGAGGTTTTACGCGGCGAGTTCACGCCGTGGGCGCACTGCGCTAGTTTTGACGATTCAACTTTTTGTACTTACAATACCATATCCGCTCCGAGAACAAAATTACATATGCCAACGATAACATATATGTAATCTTTGGTATGTGGCAAACTTTATGCAGCTTCCGCTCCGAAACTAGAAAATCAGAACAGCGCGTTAATACAAATATTTACGATTATTTTTCCGAGCTGCCATAGTAGTTTATGTTTCCGCTCCGAACAACCAGTTCAATATGGGCGCCATGGATGACTTCCCATTGGCCAGAATTGGCTACACCCCGTTCGGGTTTCTGGCAATCCTGTTATATTTCATCCATGTCATAAACATATATGTATATGACTATGGCCTGGCCACGGGCAACTGGGGGATTTCCGGTTTGAAAAATGAGCAGACAATTTTAGTTGACTGACAACTGGCGTTTATTATCAAAGTAATGATATATAAATATTTATATATCATTACTTTGATAATAAACGCCAGTTGTCAGTCAACTGAAATTGTCTGCTCATTTTTCAAACCGGAAATCCCCCAGTTGTCCGTGGGCCTGGCCCCGGTCTGGCAGAGCTAGGTTAGTTTAGTGACCCTGTAGGGTCACTAGGTTAGTACAAGCAAGAAATACACTGAACTGTAGTCCAACTGCTATAATGTGTTTTTTTTCTGAATCTACTGACAATCACACAGTTCTTCATTTCACCTTTATTAATACAACACTTCAAAATCTAAGGGTGTGGTGAATTGCCTTCTTCCTATCCCAGTTTGCACCAAAATTGTGTCACTTGTAATGTTATTGAATTGCAGACAACACTTTCATCTTTAGAATCAAAATAGTTTGGTTGGAGGTTTTGATACGTCCTGTAACTACTAAAAATTGTTCTATGCGTTTTACATGGTTTGAAATATTGTAACGGTTTTCTCCGTGTAATGCGAGGAATACAGCCACAGGTACTGCAAGAAGCTTTGTGCTTGTGCCTAACTCTGTGCTTTAGTGGTATCCATGGCTACAGAGTGCAAGGCTTGAGTATCTCTTTATATGAGACGAGACAGGATGCTGCTTATCAGCAGATACAACGGTAGTTGGCAACCAGCCAAACAGATCCTAATAGGTTGAAAGTGTAAGCAAAGACTTTATTCTCCACTTCTTTAATACGCACAAAATTGCTACTAGGGGTAATTGCAAAAGTAATAGTAATGTCTCTGTAATACTGTTGTCCGTACTGGTAGGTAGGCGTCTTCTGGCGTAGTCTTTAGCTGGTGGGGATTCCTACGAGAGTCCAAGCGTCTTCTGCACACTTGTTGAGACCTTCTCTGTTGTAGTCTGAACCTCTCTCAGCTGTCTTGCTAACGCTAAGCACGCACAAGTCCTAGGCAGTCTCTTACAATACAATGTCTGAGCACTACTGCTAACTAAATAATACTACTAACTGCCTTGCTTGGCTACAAGCAAGTGCTTATAAATGAGCAACAAAATCACAGAAGTGTATAAATATATGATTGGTTAATCAAGACTAAACAAAGCAGCATGGGACTCATGCCAAGATATAAATAACTAAAAGGCGGGAATGTCTTTCCTGCTGGCTTAAAGCTATAGCTGTAACGCAGCTGCACTACCATGGGCGCTCAGGCGTATAGAGTCTTGAATAACATAGTTGGTTGATTAAATAGGTGTAGTACCAGCTGCGGATTGATGGCAACGCTGTGCATTTCCATTACAATATGACGCTAACGACTGAGATGTGTTCCGGTGCGTTTTGTATGTGGTTAGATAACACAGGGTTAATTGTAACATAATAATTTGTGGTTCTGAGATTGGAATAATTATCTTTCATCAGAAAATTGTTTTGTGTCAAAACTTGAGGCAGCTTTGCACCTTTGATGTAATCAAATAGCCACTACATTATAGTAACTAGCTGTCAGTCCATTCATTCATTGCAAGTCATGGTTTGAGTACCTCAACTGTGCATTGAGGGATATTTAAATGTTAGAGCTAGAAACTGGTGGAACAGAGGCTAATATATTACAAAAAGGATAAACCATAGAGGTATAGATAGAGGCCTAGGTTTTGCCATTTTTTCTGTGCAGCTATGATACACCTGCTACAAAAATTTATTACTTTTTAAAAAAGTCTTAAAAATAGTTTTAGTGCGGATCTTATCAAATTTGTATTTTTTTGACTGTAAATAAAATTGAGCTAGTTTTTGTGTTATCTCATTTACTCTGCAGAACAAAAAAACGGTAAAACAGTATTATTAAATTACCAAATATTCTTTGCAATCATAATTATTTATTCACATATTAATAACGTACCAATAGTTCCTCACTATGATTTTCATCGATATAAATTTGTCAACTGCAGTTTATTTTTATCAAAAAGTCGTTTATTAGCACAGATTTGTTGTTTCATTGTTATGAGTGAACGCCGATCTGGTAGAGAAACAATCATTTACCAAAAGAGGGGCGGAGCTATACATATAGTAAAGACTATAAAATTGATTGGCCGTAGACTGATATTATGTGTTTTATATACTTAACCACAGTCCTGACTATCCGGAAACACCATTAACAGCGCTCCATTGACCTAGGCCTCTGACTATACCTCCAACGATAGTATATTGCAAGATGGATAACAGTTATATATTATAATGGTGATCGATGATAACTTATATATATCACAGCCCACTGCGTGGAGACAACTCCATGTTACATTATGTAAGTTATAAATGACTAATGTTGTACCAACAATATCATGTAATGTGATCGTTGACACCTCTATGGGATAAACACCTTCTCTGTTAGCTAATAGAAGGAGCAGAGGCGGAGCTACTGTTTCAACTCAATTCCTATTGGATCAACAATATTCTCAAACAATTTTGATCTGATTTTCTTCATTTTACATTTTAATGGGGATAGCGCCGATAAGAGTACCAGTGCCAGGAGTGGCAGGATTTCCAGCTAATTGATTCTATTGGCTGAAAGTATATATAGGCTGAGGACTTTTTTAAGGTTTCAAGTGGGACGTCCCAAACAAAACCTATCGAATTGACTGCAAAGGATTCATTTCCGAGCCCTGTGGTGAAGGTCATTTCCAAGATGAGAGAGAGCAGCATATAGAAACTACCGTCTTTGGTATTAATGTCACAGTGATATAGTTAAAGATAGTTTTCAGAGTCCATGGTCACGATATCTGAGAAAAGATGTTTTTGGTTTTATAAAATGCAAAAGTTATTGCCTCTTTTGTATCTATAAAACGGCTGGTTTCAATCCTAAGGCAGGTTATTTTTAGTTTCTTCTATAAAATTAATGCGTTATTTTTTTCTTAAATACATTTGAAAAAAACAAGAATAGAAGAACAAATTAATCAGCAAGCCTGAAACAAATCCTTGCTTGTAATTCAATCCAGCGATAGATTGTTCTCGGTAATTGTACCTATTGAGAAAGATGGTCACTATCCCCATTGACTAATTTCATAATTATAATTGCACAAAGTTCTCTTACCTAAGTATGTGGGACTGGGTATGTGTTGATGAATTTTCACTAAACTTAAACAGAGCTTTGCAGCTAATTACGTTTGGATATGGAATATTCTAGTATTACTTTTCGTACTGAGTTTATGCTAAAATAAACACATCGGTACAGCAACCATTTGTCTCACAGAGCATCAGTTACCCGAAGCATATTTTCACCAAGCTGCAGAGCTATAAAATATATGTGCAAGTTGTTACTGCTACGACTGTTCTGTGATTGGTCACACATGCTGGTTTTCACAACTATGGAGAAAACACCGCACCTGATTGTGGTTTGAACCTGCCTGGCCATGGGGAAACACATTTATCTGTCTGACCATAAAAACTTCCATCAATAAAAACTTGGATATACAACAAAAATACAACATATAAAATATACAAGATGTTCTGTTGTACTTTAGTTGTCTAGAGTCATAGTAGAATAAATGTTCTACTTACTTGGTGCAACATCATAACTCAACAAAATGTGTAAAAACCAAAGTTTAAATGAAAAAATTGACGGCAAAGATGACAAATCAAATGTTTTACAAGCTGCAGACGGTATCAAAACTGTTACAATAACTTCTTGTGTTGGATGACATCCATCTTTCATGAAAATACAGATGTTGTCTTTTGTCATCAATTTGTACACTCGTGCCTGTTTGAGTCTGCTTTATAGTTTATGTTTGCCAAAACTATCTCATTCTATAACATATCGGTGTCAGCACTTTTCACTTTAAATCTCTCCCACCATAAGCAAACCTCACCCACCATCTTAAACCCCACCCACCATCATAAACTCCACCCACCACCATAAACCCAACCCATCACCATAAACTCCACCCACCACCATAAACCCAACCCACCAACATAAACCTCACCCACCACCATAAGCAAACCCCACCCACCACCATAAACCCCACCCACCAACATAAACCCCACCCACCACTATAAACCCCACCCACCACCATAAACCCCACCCACCAACATAAACCCCACCCACCACTATAAACCCAACCCACCACAATAAACCCCACCCACCATCATACATAAACTTTGCACAACAACATACTTTTTCAGTCAAATAAATTTCACTTACATACTTTAAAATATTTTCGTTTTTGGAATGATTTTGTCAAATAAGTTTTTAGCTGAAGTAATGCCTGGAGTCAGTTGGCAGCTTACTTCGGCTTTGAAATATTATATAGTTCTGCAAAAAATTGTGGAGTTCTTGGTTTATAGTAAAAGTAGTTGTTTAAAAAGACGCTATTGGAGTAATTAGAAATTTTTAATAATTCTAAAAAAACAAAAAATAAATTTACATTGAAACACAAGTTTTATGGGGTAGGGATTTATTGATAACAAGCCAACATTTGGCATCAGCAGATATCACTTCCTGTGTAGCGCCTCGGTTAAAGTCCCTAGTGTATAGTTACTAGGCTTTAGAATGCCGACCCTTTGTAATCAGCGCAACTAAAAATAACACTTTGTTTAAGCGGGTTGATTATCACACAAAAACTCTCAGAGTTGGATGAGACAATTGAAAACTTTCTCTCATGTCTGGGGGAGAGTAAATGTGCCACTTGAGAGGCTTTTGTTGGATTTTTATGGCTATCTACGGAGTTGTCTCCTATAAAAGAGGACAACTCTGAACAAATATTAGCATAGCATTGACTCTACATGCAATACCGAGATTACCAATAGAATGATTTTGGAAGTTATCTTCTCCTTTGACCACACTTGGGTACAAACCATGGAATTATCTTCCCTCTAACAACCAATGGTTGCATTTACTAATTTTAGAGCAGTATAAAAATGGTGTAACTGGGGTAGGTTTTCCTTTCTCAGTTATAATCGTAAAATCGGCTTTAGTAAACAGAGAGGTGAACGCATATTACGGCGCCATTTTATCTCGAGTTCACTCATGGGCTACATAAATTATACAAAAACCATTTACTTTTTGGTCACCACCCACTCATGCCTCATTTGTCCTGCAGTTAGCGTTCTAGGAGGGAGATAACTCTATGATAAGGATATCCTCCGCTGTAACACCATTTGTCAGCAATAAAACATGGCAGCTCTCTTCTCTTACTGTTTTTTATCCATTTACACCTACACAGCTATAATGGTGTGAGTTTTATAGTTTATTAATCTTGCTTACAGCCAAGTTTGTGCTGCTTTGATGGGTGCGCACTGGCCATTTCAAACCTTTAGACTGCAGGTAGGAACATTCCTGTACATAAAGTTTGGAAAGTCGTTATCCTCCAATTTTCAAAACTTAATGATTTCCCTTTTTGTATAAATAATTACTATAACAGAACATTTTTCAGCTGGAAACACTGTAGCAACCTGGTTATCAGAGAAACCTACTAAAATATGATAACTTTCATCACAATTCTTTGAGTTCATACCTTATCATTGGGAAAAAAAGAAGAGGACAACTCTTAGTACACCAAAGGTTTTTTAGACGTTGGTGGGTGTTTGATAGTGGAGCGCCCACAAGCCGGTTAGGCCCCTAGACTAAAAAAGTTACATAATTTGTAGCAGTATTCACGGGCAACAGGATGTCTATGTTGGAGTTGTCTTCTTTTTACCAGCATAACTCCTGTATAGGTATGGAGCTATCTTTGTAATGTAAGACACGTGTTGAGTCTTGTAACTGAAACTAATCAGCATCAAGATCAACTAAAACAGAGAACAATTGTATAGCAGGAAAGGTTGAGTGAGAACAACTAGATGGTATTCAGAGCCCACCGCTGCCTCCATCAAATGCCAACACATTTGAAAAAGACAGATTTCTAAAACCGATTATTCGTTACAAAGAAAAGAGTTTTTGTCAGAGTTTTCAATAATCATATAATGAAACACTTATTGGGAGAGGGAAGGGGGAAGGGGTAAACTTGTATTGATCTCTGGTTGTTGAGTTGATGGTAAATCAAAGTCATTTTCGTATGAGGCTGGTGGTTAGACAAACACTGAGAAAGTAGCAATCAACTATTGATAGAAAATAGCAGAAAGTTTTGTCCTCTCCGTACCTGTTGATGTAACAGGAGAGACCACAGCTGTAGCATTATATACCACAGTTTTATGACCTTTAAACTTTGTGAGAGAATTCTTTCTGTTAGCGGACCACTTTTATGCGTGCTGCAGGGGGGGGGGGGGGAAATAGCTGACCACTTTTTGTGTAGCGCTGTTTCAAGATATACACCTCCTACTAAATATCCAAGATTTGTAGATTACATCATATTATCCAATGTTGTATGGGTTATTGGAGTGACAAAACGACATCGGCAGATTTGACCATAGAAATTGGTTCACTTTTGTTGACTACAAACAAGACAATTGCTGACAGTGACAACTCATACTTTATGATGTACGGAGTAAATGAAATGGTGCGAGGTGACTAACGACGTCTAGAGTGGGGGATCTGGTATTGATGAAGGGAGATAACTTCAAGATTACCTCTAATCAATGAACCCACCAAGCGCACAAAGAGGCTAAAAATAAGTTCTTGGAAGTGCTGAGGGGAACCTATAACAGTACAACAAAGTTGTGAGAAAAGTGCCATTAGTGATTGGATCGATGGCATGCAGCTGTAGAAACAAATGAAATCAAGCCCTAGTACAAGTACACCAGCCCTTTCCGTGTTATAGAGCTGAGGATACTCTCTGCACATTTCTGCCAGTAACAAGTCCCAACGAAGGCCTAGAAGGTGTCATGTAGACAGACCTCTAGTTATTCCCTGCTATTTCCAAAGTCAGAGAAACTAATCCATTAGATGGACAGGCATCCTACCAGAGTTAGTGTGTCACTGGCCCTTGGGTTTGGAGGTTCAGGTAGTATTGTGCTTGTACATACTGGTTGTGTTTATTCAAACTGACATCTTCGAAATGATAAAAGCGTTTTAAGAATAGAACGGAAAGAAAATATTGATGCGATTTTAAGTAATGACATTGATATGAATAAACACTCACAGGAAGTGGAAGCAGGTGCTTACATTAACCAACGTCTGACCAACTGGTTACCCTCACCATACCATTCACCCGCACACTATCTTTGAGGATTGTGATTGGTCACCAGGTCAGCCTATACTTGACCAGCAGAACAAAATTAAGTTAATGATGACTGGTGCAGATTTGTTGTTAGGGACAACAATAAAACAGTTTTCTAACGGAAGGTGAAATAATTGGTTGGAAGAACTTGTTTACTTTTATGTACAAAATGTGAATCAAAATGGTGGAACAAATGTGTATGTATTGAGCAGAAGGAGTTGGGTGTCTGACAGGTAGTGTACCTCTCACCTACACCTGAGGGTGAACAGGTAATTCCTCCCAAGCTCTGGCCATTATATTAATCAACGAAGGGAGTGGAAGGCTTCTCAATGCTATATTGCTATCTCCAAAGTGATATGCTTAGATAGATGCTTCGGGTCAAGACAACAGTTGTAATCAATGAGCAAGTCTGCCACAGGTACGCTTGCTTGCAGATTTGAGACGGTTGAAGGGCTTACCTGCTTATTAATAGCAGTACAGCCTCAACAGCCTGCAGTTTATACAAAAATAAAATAGAATTTGTATCTAACAAATTGATACAAATGCTACATATATTTGTTTGTAAACAATAAATACGTAATGGAAATGCTCAGAGTGGCCATGACTAAGATAGACGTCAGTTGATAACCACCGACGCAGTAGCTACAGTGTGTTTACATTAAAGCACAGCCTAGAGCAAGCGACGTCAGAGTAGCCAAGAAGATCCTTACTTTGATGAGCCAGCCAGACGAATGCAGGACCCGTAGCTGATGAGATCCAAAGCTAGGACAGTTGAAAGATGCCATCTTGGACAGTTGAAAGACGCCATCATTGACCTATTATTGTTGGAATTATTTAGCGACTTTCCAAAGGCGTCGACTTATACTATTACCTCATATATATTTTGTAATCTGCCGCTGTAGTGACGATATTTCTAGTCAACTGCTTGTATGTTAACCAATCTGTTGTCTACTTTCAACTGTTGTATTTTTCCTATAAATAGTGAGGCAGATCGCCCACTGGTCAATTTTTGGTTAGAGTTTGCTCAACTTGCTGGGGATAATGTTAGTTGCTCTGGAAGTGTATTCAGTGATTTTACTTGGACTGTATTTGTGGGATCTAATTGATGTCAAGTTCCTGTACGCTTCGAGAACTATTCTATTTTGCAAGGTTTTGTATCTGGTTAATAATATATTATTATTAAACTGAAACTCGTCTAATTAGTGTGGCCGGTTTGCCTGTAACAGTAAGTTTGCCTGTAACGCTAAGTTTGCCTGTAACGCTAAGTTTGCCTGTAACGATAAGTTTGCCTGTAACACTAAGTTTGCCTGTAACGCTAAGTTTGCCTGTAACGATAAGTTTGCCTGTAACACTAAGCTTGCCTGTAACGCTAAGTTTGCCTGTAACACTAAGTTTGCCTGTAACGCTAAGTTTGCCTGTAACGATAAGTTTGCCTGTAACGATAAGTTTGCCTGTAACGATAAGTTTGCCTGTAACGATAAGTTTGCCTGTAACACTAAGCTTGCCTGTAACGCTAAGTTTGCCTGTAACACTAAGTTTGCCTGTAACGATAAGTTTGCCTGTAACACTAAGTTTGCCTGTAACACTAAGCTTGCCTGTAACGATAAGTTTGCCTGTAACACTAAGTTTGCCTGTAACGATAAGTTTGCCTGTAACACTAAGTTTGCCTGTAACGCTAAGTTTGCATATCTTGTTTCACCGGATCTGTCTGCTAATACGGATCTCCTATAACAGAGAGCTATTACTCCCATCCGGTAAAAGACTGCTATTTGTTTTTACTAGTATTACTTTCTACGATAAAGGACACTATTACCGCTACGATAACATTTGATAATTGAGATAAATTACCTTGCACAGAGAGCCTGGCTACCAATTGAATTTGCACTCTGCAACGCCGAGTTGTCTCTATATACAATACGGGCTACTCTCAACAGTGTCGGTAAAGATTTTGAGATCACAACGAAAACCTTTACAAATAGAAACAGATGACATTGCATTACAGGTGGATACCAAGACACCACACCACTGGAGGAGTTTGGTAGAATATATACGGTTATAGTAATAGTTATGTAATAAGTTTGGATCTGATTGTAACAGTGGATCTCGATGCCATCTTGATCAGGTTGTTGTGTGTCTTCCTCAATACTTTCATGTTTTTCATCAAGCGCCTTCATCCAGCGATTTAACATTTATGCTTTTAGCAACAGTTGCATCTCATATTTGTTTTGAAAAATGGCTTGTGCAGAAACAACAATAATCTAATCACAACGGGAGCAGAGACAAGAAGGATTGTAAGAGAAAAAAACATCATTAACTTTTTATAATGAGAACGAATATTACGCAAAAGGAATGGGGCTATACAGCTCTGAAAACAATCACATCTTCAGAGTTGCTGTAGACAACATGAAATAGTCTGTTGAAAGAAAGTAATGTAGCGGATTTTTACGTCGCACTACTTTCCGCTCGGCGTTGTCACCGCACAGACTGATAGTCTGCCGGCACAACAAGACAATCTGCCTCTCAAGGCCTGACAATGAACAGTCAACCTCTCCCCAGAGGTGACCCCGTGCCGGGATGGCACAGCAACTGGTTGTAAAGGAGTATACTCAACTTTAACAACTAAGGTAAGCCCTCGGCTCAAACATATACTGGGTAGCTTCGAGTGATATAGGTATTTATTCCCTTACAGAATAAAAAGGTGGCACACAATAGCATGTAGTACAAGAGTTGTAACACAATGCGCTGTAGAACTTGTAATGGATAGAACTGCAGCAAAGCTCTGCCTTTTATAGGCAGAATCACAGGAAGTGACGGCATGTGTTTGGCCTAGTTTGCCAAACACCCCAATCACAAATAGAAATCGCACGAGTTAACCAATAGTAATGGATATAAAAATACTGTCCAATAATAAATGAGTAAACATATTAAAGAGAACTGGTGCCAAGAAGTGAGGGGCGGAGTCTGTTGGTATCTTGACCAGTAGCAGTCTAGTATCTCTCCTCTCAGTAGCTCCTAGTCTTTTACAGCCTTGGTTGCAACTTTCCTGACTTCTGAGGATAGTAAGCTTCTGAATGTGGGTCCTAGATGTTCTTAGACTATCTTTGTTCTCTCAGGCTATGTCAGCCATCTTGATGCCGGTCCGGGATAGCTACCCAGGGCCAGGGTACCCTGTGCCGGTATGGTTAAATATGCCTTTATTACTTATTCAAAGCAATAGAATAACTATAATAGAAGCCGGGCTTGTTCTATTAGGTATATAGGAGGCATGCCTGTTGGTAGCAACCATCAGGGAGACCTTGCAAAGTAGTGGTCACAGTTAATGTTCAGTAAAATCCACTACAGTAAGCCCGGTGGTGTGTGTCTGTCCAAGATGTACCAACCAGCTATCAAATATTTTTGCTGGACAGGAACACAATGTGAGAAAAGGAATAGATCATAAGAGATTGTTGTAAATCTGCGCAGCGGACAGGTAGTATATATACTGATATACAGTAATGCTGTCTTGTAATCGAGGCGACTAAGGGAGGCACGTGTGGTCTAGTGGTTAAAGTGCTTGCACTTCCATCCACGATCTGGGGTTCGATTCCCTGCACAGTTATCTGTGAGTGAGATATTTGGCTTCCAACATGCTCTGCCTTGCCAGATATGGGCATGAAAATAGCGTGGTCCCTAGTTTTATTGCACTCTCTGTAATAACTATGGTGACATGCTAGTAAAAGATTCCCCTCTGCTTTTTCGGCAGAGTAGCTGGTGTAATGGCGGGTATAGGGTGCTGCTCACACAAGCTCCGCTGATGAGACCCGTCTTCAGGGTTGCCCCCGAGGCACAGCTCAAGCAAAACAAAAACCAGAGGTAAAAAATATTGTTCAAAATTAAGATATTTTATGCCAAATTAATCCCATTTTGGAAATAACAGTATTAAGAGTTTTTTTGTAGAACGATAGAGACTATTGAATCTGCCAGATATATAAGTTACAAAACCCACAGGTGAGAGATTATTTAACAAGCAAGTATGAGATAAATGATATCAACTCTACCTGGAGATTGTTAGTAACTAGGAAGCTTTTATCAATAGTTTGGGATATCAAGAGGTTATAAAACAGGCTGCTTGTAGTTTCGCTAGAAACATTTTGTCAGCAGACCATGCATTCGGTGAGTAGTGTAACTTCAGTTTAGGGGCTGTTTTAGACTGAGGATCTTTGTTATAAAAAGAGGCTCAGTGTAAAACAGCCGCTTGGAACTACACAGTACTCATGTAATGTCAAGGTCAACTGTCATAATGAACCTAGTACAAATAGTATACTAGGTGCATACTGGCATATACTTCCTATATGTAGACTGCAGGTCGTACTGTACTTAATGCACTCTACTATAGCCTAGCTCTCATTCTTCTCCATAGATCTAAGGCTACACCACTGATGTACAAGCCAGCTAGCACAACCATTGTGTTTGGCTATGTACTGAATCTCTCAACCTTTCCAATTTGTGCATAATTCAACTTCCAATGAAGGCAATTGTTAAAATGTATTACCATAACTGCTAACTTACAATGGAAGGTGTTGCTGTCACCAAAAAGAGGGGAAGTCACAGTTGCCTGCTCCTTCCAAGCGTGTGTGAGATTTATTTAATTGAAACTTCAATCTTTTACAATTATTGTTGGGAATTAATACACACATCTATATTGACTTTACCAATGCTCCAGTGAGGTCTATCATGAATGTACAAGTTTCTTTCATCCCACACAGAGTAGAGTCAGTATTCAATAGAAAGGTTTATTATACATAAAGTAAAATATTTATTGTGTAAAGTAACTGCAGAGGTTGTACTCATAAATACCAGTATAATATAAATAATAAAGTACAAGAATACAATACAGTAAATGAACATGGAGTACAAGTTGTGTGTATGAAAGTGAGCAAGTATAAAATAGCAGTGCAGTAGGTATGATACAGTTACATGTCCTTCACTCATCTACTAGTTGGTAGTACAACACAGCATTCTCATTGTATCTGGGTACTATCAGAGTGTTTTCTGTTACACACAAGTCATAGACAGCAGAGTTTTGTCTCTTTTTAAGATCCACAAGTTTTACCACCCAGCCACCTGTAGATGTACAATATAGACGTTCATATGTCATATATAATATATATAGACAGACCACACACAGACAGACCACACAGGGTGCAATATACTGGCTCACCTGTTTCTATATCCAGCACGTGTATCTCAGTTTGCGTAGTACGTTGTGACGTCACTAGTACATAGTCGCTACCATAACATGTCACACCCACAGGTTGAGTCACACATGTACTAGTCCACATTACCTCCCCTGTGTCTATGTTTACTCTAAATACAACAGAATGGTTAGATACCACAACCGATTTCTTGTCCACTATGCATACGCCAGTGTAACCCCAATCACCATCTTGTTTACAAGGTATTTGTTTGATCAACTGTCCCTCCAGAGAGTAAACAGTCAGACGTTTGTTTGATATATCAGGTACTACCACCCTGTCAGCAATCACCGCTAGTTTGTTAGTGCGACCAGAGCTATCGGAGTGTTTCCAGCTGTTAATCAATCTACCATCTAGCTTGTGCACCTGGACTGTCCATGGGTACACCAGCAGGTACATCCTACCACCGTATACGAACATACCATTTATGTGGATACCCCTGCCTAATGATAAATGTTTGGAGAGAGAATACCCAGACTGATCTACTTTATAAACTGTTCCACCCCCGCAGCCCATGTAAGTGACTCCTTGGTGACTGCAGACTGAGTAACATGATTGGTCTAGCTTCACTTCCTGTTGTAGCCTTAGCGAAGTCGGTATAACTGATTCCTTCACCATCTCCAACTCCATATCAGAAGTTGGTATAGCTGATTCCATCTCCAACTCTATATTTCTACATTGGCCTGTGTACAATTGTATATAGCCTGTACCGTCTACTTATTTAGGTTAGCTCATCGGGAATGCAGTAAAGGAAAGACAACTCCAAATACTAGATACTTCACAAGCTCATAACAATGAGTAGCAGCAATAACAAACCTACTACTACTACTACTACTACATACAGAGGGTGTACCAGCACAGCGTGTTGTAGTCTTAAATACGTAGATCACAACTTCGATCTCTGTCAAACTCTACGAATAATTGCAAGAATGAGCAGATGGTTTTAAATTTCACCAATTTAGAGGGTGGCGATTGGGAAATGTAGTTTGATCCTATTAAGGTTCGTTTACACTGGGCATTCGTCTGCGATTTTGCCGATTCCGCATGTTTGACGCGCAGTGTAAGTGGTCAAGCGTCATGAAAAAGTCGTTGCTCTGCGGCAATGTTACCTTGTTGCAGGAGCCAATCAAAAGTGCCGCATGCATGAATGCCAACTCCCATTGGCTAATGCATATGCCAGCGACTACAGTATAGCAAGGAGTGTAAAACTTCAGATGAAAACTTTTGTATTACTGCAGACAAATGGTGTGGGTAAACTAGCAGACAAAGCTACCAATGTAAACCCAGTTTTACTCTGTTTATGCACAGTTGATGCCGTAAGATACCGATAATTACTGTACGCTCCCAATAAATTGCTGTCTCAACAGTGGTTTTGCCATTGATCTAAAGTCTCAGCTATTTAGAAAAGAGTTAAGCTATTAAAATGGCCGTGAAACTTTTAAAATGGAATTGAATGGGTCTATAACCCATAGAGATAATTTGGTAAAACAGTTTTCACAAAACCATTAGTCAGTCCATCGCTGATAAATGTGATAATACAGGCTGAAACACGCTAACAAGAAATTAATTACTCACAGAAACTAAAAACTGCTTTCAAACAGGTGGAAATTCTACACTGAGTCACTCACTGTTCTGTAGATAGCACTAGTATATTAACTTGTAGGTAAAACATAGCTTCCAGAATATACTACATCCATGTGTCAGCAGTGGACAGTCAATAACAAAATACTTGAGTAGTTAATATTTTAAAATTTCAACTCAAACATGCAGCATTTTGCTCGGTGTTGTATGGCCAATACATTGATATCCGCAATAACTGCAGTGAGAGAGGACAACTCTAACACACAAAAACAATTGTCCAACAAACACAGACACACTGAGACATACCCAGAGCTTTGAGTTTCTTAGAGTCCGCAAGAGTCAAAGATGGCAGCTTCTCATCAATAAATCTTCTCAACTCATCGACTACTTCAGTAAAGTTAGATACAACATCAACCTGATAAATACATAGTAAAAGTAGATATCATTGTTAGATGTAGAGAGAGAGTAAACTTTGTTATACACATACCTGCATGCACCTGTGAGTACCTGCAGGCTACTATAAGAACCTGCAGGTACCAGTACCTAAAGGCACATGTGAGTACCTGCATGCACCTGTGAGTACCTGCAGGCACCGGTGAGTACCTGCAGGCACCTGTGAGTACCTGCAGGCACCTGTGAGTACCTGCAGGCACCTGTTACTGTTGGCAAGCAATTACAGGCACCTGTAAGTACAAATACCTGATGAGCATCCCTAAATCTAGCATCTTGTAGTAGAAGTAGAGTATTCATCTCTGTCAATTTATCTCCAATCTCTCTCTCCATAAACTCTAATATCTCATTTCTTCTTCTCCTCCTAGACTGAGTTATCTCCTCCTCTAGTCTATCATACTTGGCACGTATCTCAGCTAGCTATGTAATACGGCATATCAACTAAAGTAACATGTAATAGGTTACATAACTAAATATATATTACATACACAACTATATACCAACCTGCTCATCTCTGGTATTATGTAATAGTTCAACCATCTCAGCTGTGTTACTCTCATAATCTGACAGTTCTCTAGTACATTCCTTGAGTAGAGCAGTCAACTTCTCTTCTTTAGCCTGTGTCTCTACCTTCACCTCCATGGCCTTTCTCTTGAGATCTCCCACTAACTCATCCAATGTAACAACTCGATGTGAAGAACCTATAAACAATATCAAATAATGTCTCAATCTACCACTGCATGTACTGGTGTGTGTGTACTAGTGTGTATGTACTAGTATGTATGTACTAGTATGTATGTACTAGTGTGTATGTACTAGTGTGTATGTACTAGTATGTATGTACTAGTAGGTATGTACTAGTGTGTATGTACTAGTGTGTGTGTACTAGTGTATATGTATTAGTGTGTATGTACTAGTGTGTATGTACTAGTATGTATGTACTAGTATGTATGTACTAGTATGTATGTATGTACTAGTGTGTATGTATGTACTAGTATGTATGTATGTACTAGTATGTATGTATGTACTAGTATGTATGTATGTACTAGTTTGTATGTACTAGTATGTATGTACCAGTATGTATGTACCAGTATGTATGTACTAGTATGTATGTACTAGTGTGTATGTACTAGTGTGTATGTACTAGTGTGTATGTACTAGTATGTATGTACTAGTGTGTATGTACTAGTAGGTATGTACTAGTGTGTATGTACTAGTGTGTATGTACTAGTGTGTATGTACTAGTATGTATGTACTAGTATGTATGTACTAGTATGTATGTACTAGTGTGTATGTACTAGTATGTATGTACTAGTATGTATGTACTAGTAGGTATGTACTAGTGTGTATGTACTAGTATGTATGTACTAGTGTGTATGTACTAGTGTGTATGTACCAGTATGTATGTACTAGTATGTATGTACTAGTATGTATGTACTAGTAGGTATGTACTAGTATGTATGTACTAGTATGTATGCACTAGTATGTATGTACTAGTAGGTATGTACTAGTGTGTATGTACTAGTGTGTATGTACTAGTGTGTATGTACTAGTATGTATGTACTAGTGTGTATGTACTAGTGTGTATGTACCAGTATGTATGTACTAGTATGTATGTACTAGTATGTATGTACTAGTAGGTATGTACTAGTATGTATGTACTAGTATGTATGTATGTACTAGTGTGTATGTACTAGTGTGTATGTACTAGTGTGTATGTACTAGTATGTATGTATGTACTAGTATGTATGTATGTACTAGTATGTATGTATGTACTAGTATGTATGTATGTACTAGTATGTATGTACTAGTGTGTATGTACTAGTGTGTATGTACTAGTATGTATGTACTAGTAGGTATGTACTAGTGTGTATGTACTAGTATGTATGTACTAGTGTGTATGTACTAGTGTGTATGTACTAGTATGTATGTACTAGTATGTATGTACTAGTGTGTATGTACTAGTGTGTATGTACTAGTGTGTATGTACTAGTGTGTATGTACTAGTGTGTATGTACTAGTGTGTATGTACTAGTAGGTATGTACTAGTATGTATGTACCAGTATATTTACCATCCAATAAATCACTATAACATAATACATAGCAGTGCCAGGACAGAGTAAAGTTTCTGTTGATCAACTCCAAAAGGTTCGATGTAAGGTTGATACGATTTACAAAACTTTGCCTTTCATAACCAAGTTTCACCATTATGATTGAATGGGGCAACAAACAAGCCAAGTGCAAAGGCTAGTTTCTGTCATTCATTCAAACTCAGAAAAAAATGTAAAGTAAACGAACACACAGCAAGCAGACTGAAATAAATCACTAACCATCAGCACAGGGTTGCGAAGAGACCAAGCAGTTTATACAGAGAAGTTCATGGCAAGTTATACATCCTCTAGTGATTGGTGAATCCCTGTGTCTGCGACAACCTTTGACCTTTAACTTTCTCTGGTTCTGTTTAAACTCTTCCATGTTCATCACTTCCTTATGTTTGGGGAGAAAGTCCTGATGAAACTACAGATAAACGATACACAATCGGTTATATTTTTTTCCTAGCACAACTTTCTATAGAAATATTGAGTAAACCAAAACAACAGCAGCAATAATCAATAAACCATAACCATACATTGCCATCAAGTGCCCATTGTTGGGTAGAAAACATTCATTGCTGAGACCAACTCTGTACAAGATAAAGCCAAACATACAAGAGAGAACTTGTAGATACTAACAGATACAAAAGTGATACAAACATACATACCCACATATGGTGGTTCATAACGTTAGACGGTTTCGTTTTCAAAGCGTATGAACGGATTTGAAATAGTCCATATTGTTTGCAAAGCGTCTTTTACATTGAAAATAACTTGGTAATTGTAGTAAAATAGCCCAAAAAACTATGTTTGAAAACGGGCTTGTTGGTTATAATAAATTGAACGTCAGCCTCAGCAGTTGCGAGATTCATGCTATCAAACTGTACTTCCTGTCTCACAATCGTAAATTCTGCCAACCGTATAGCTGTCTGACAAATAATTCAGACGGCTTAGAAATGATTCAGATGATTTAGAAAATTGCAAACCGTATGAACGCTAGTAGTAATATAAGAGCAGATCTCCCTACCAAGTGTTTTTTTTTGTGGGGTGACTACCCGGAGTGGATGCAATGGGTTACGGCATTGATTAGAGTCACCGAGTTAATATTTTATGGCATCTAGATTTTGAACACTTATGTACATATGCATAACTATATACATATTTATGTTCATATTCATGTCTACATTGAATAAAAATGAATCGTTGTATGATTGTATACATTTATTCTATAATAAGTATTGTATATATTAAATATTATAAATTTGAAACAGTTCCAACATCATTTCGAATGAAAAAATGGATGATGATAGATTTTCATCCGTTTGTATGTATCTACATATATCTGATTGAAAATGATATAATAATTCATTAGCCCATTGAATTTTAATTAATTTTTGAGTGAGGGCTTTATCCCACACCTTTCTTTGAATTTTCTTTAAGTAATCATTAATACTCACAGATTTTGACATTTTTACAACTGTTTTAAAATTGTTTTTAGTCATGAGATGAAATACTTCTTCAGGATTGTCAATGTATTTATGTGTAGTGTATGGCCGGTATTGTATCGGTGAAAGTTCTCCATATAAAGAAGCTAGAGTTAGCAAATGCTGCGTTATACATAATGCTATAGCTTGTAATGTCAAGCGATATCTGGCCTTTTCCTGAACGATGACATTTTCTTTAATGTACTTATGATATATCTCCGGGAGGAAGTCCTTTACTCTGCATGCTTTTGAACTCATAATGAACTAAAATAAAAAAGTTATGTATTAGTATAGGATGATTAAACAGTGTTGTAAAATAACTACAAACTTTTTATTTTTTTTAACTTCTATTAAATAGTGTTTTTATTAATTCTTACCTTATCACCAAGAAATCAGCTGTACTAGTTGATGCTTCGGAGGTTATTGCTGGAGAGAATGATTTCTATGCAGAGAGAGCTGTTCTTATATACTATAAGCCACACCTACTCCTGAAAACCCTATCATAATAGTGTTATTAGCGTGAAATATTCCTGTTTTATTTGCAGGAAAATAATTATTTTATTCCTGCGAAAGAATTACTTGTCTTTTTGCGTAAAAATATGTTTTTTTTAGTAATTTTTTGATTCGCATGAAAAATGGTTGCATTTGTGTGAGAAAAGAGACTTTTATTTACTGTTATTCGCGTGAAAATTTGTATTGTTTATCATGTTTTATTCGCGTGAAAATAAATTTTTTATTCCCGCGAAAACATTGGTTTTTACTCGCGTGAAAATAAATTTTTTATTCCCGCGAAAGCATTTGGTTTTTATTCACGCGGAAATAATTTTTTTATTCTCGCGAAAACATTGGTTTTTATTCGCGTGAAAATAAACTTTTTATTCCCGCGAAAGCTTGGTTTTCCTTCGCGTGAAAAAATGCTGACTCATAGATATATTATAAAGAAGGTTGACACGAGATGTTATTTATAGGGTTTACTCAGTGCAACTTTAGCTATTTAAGAGCCACTGTTTTCACACAGAAAGCATCCAGTTCTACAACAGCAAGTGAAGAAGCAACATCTACTAAACCTTCCATTGCAACTACTACGAGCTCTCCCTCTTCGTAAAGGTAAAAATAAAAAATAATTATTTTCTGTTAGTTAACACAACTAGCTGAAGATTTATGACCTATCTATCTTTAAAATTAATTACAAAGAATTAAACAAAATCTTTGTTTTTTTTCAGAATGAATACTCAAGATGAAGGAAGCGAACCGATGAATGTAGAAGCGGAATCCCAGCAAACCTTCCCCACCACCTACTCCTATCTTCCATACGCCAGAAAGTCAATTGGCCATTGATGAACCGGAATCCCAACAAGATTTTACTCCAGTCACATCTCCTACTAACAAGCTGTCTTCAAAAAGAACACCTGTGATGAAACGAACTTTCGTTGATTTGACAAAAGATGATATTGAAAATGACTCGAACTGCAAAAAACGAGTTTTGATGGATGTTGGAGACGACACACCTTTTCGTCCCACCAGAATACCCTTTCAAGATGCCAGAAGTAATGAACAACCACCCTCACCTACAAGAGCGCCGGGTTGTTAAACTCTCTCTCTCCAGATAGTCTAGAAAAACTTGAAGAATCCATGGAAATCTGCGAACTACCAATACCAACAGTTATGGAGGTGTTATCCGTTGAATTTCGTGATGAATCAAAGTGTACCATCATTTACAACTATCGAAAGGATACAAAGAAAACTCGAGTGAAGAGCGATGTTTCAACTAAAATAGGTCAGATTGTTAATAAAGCTAAGCAAACACGTCCAATTGTTTTAATTTATATGGGAGAAGGAAAGACAGGAGATGCGATTTTTCGTTCTGCTGATTGCCACGGATGTAATCGAAAGATCAACAACCCATTCAATTCATTATACGGCAAGAGTATGAGACAAATACAGGCTTATTTCAGCGTTGCTCACCTACATGATTTTCCATCAGGAAGTGTTATAGCTTATGAGAATCCTGGAATGCTAAGAAAATGTGATACTCGTTGGAACAAGACTGCCGATATTCTAGTGGCTAATTACAGATGTATGGTAAATGGAGAGCTACTGATTGGAGATATCAACATCCCTGCTCAAATAGCTTCAGCTGTGGTGTTGGAAAAAAGCGGTGTTATCGTATTCAAAGGACTAAGACAAACTATGAACAGCACGATTTTCTACGATGTCATTCTACTCTCGGCTCTCTAAGCTTTCATTCAAGCCTCCGAACTATTTGATATTTTACTACAACACAGCATCCTCTCCTACTTTGATGAAAATGAAAAAGGGGATTGTGCAGAACAGCACATCGAAACCTTAATCGATAACACAAGGGACGTATCTCGTTTTCTATGATGGTAAGTTTCATCTCTATTTACAGTAGGTTCCAAAGAACTTTGTAAATTAATTCATATAACTATGTATGATAGAGTCATTAGTTACTATGTCTTTTAGATATAACTAAAGAGTGCTCCTGAGGAAGAAAATGAGAAGATCTTATTTACATCTTGCAAGAGATGAACTCCTCAACATTAGCTTTGAATATTACAAAAAATAGTTTTTGTAGATTCTGTAGTATTTAGCACAAATACTGAGATAAGTTGTATTTTATTCATTTTATTTGTTATAACAAATAAAATTCAGTTATAATAATTTATTTTAACAATTTACTTAGTAAATTAGTTCCTTGTATATGCACTCCATCTATTCCTTCTACTGTATTATCTTGTATGAACTCGAAGTTAGGATAAGTCTGTATGATAAATCTTCGTATTGAGTGATCTCTCATCTCACGATCTCCTATATCTCATAAACTTCTAACAATTTCATCCATACTCCAACCTCTACTTCTCAGTAAACAAAAGTATACACAATAATCGCCACATACAGTTGACAAAAAATTTTGTAGTTGTGTTTCATTACTTTGTATTGTTTCATATCCTCCGTGAATACTTAGTATTTCATTTACATCTGGGTAGAAGGAAACAGAACGTCCAAACGAGTCGAAAAAATCCTCCTCTGAATCATTAGCGTACACAGCCAACCAATGCTCTCCAGGTTGGTGAGAATAATGGGTGTTGAATACAAAACATCCTGTTGGAAAATTGCAAATTTGCTTCCAGAACTGATCGCTAGCTCCAACGTGAATCCCTACACTTTGACATAAATCGTCTGAAGATAAGATCGAACGAATCTGTATGGTATTCATCTCTAGCTTTCTGTTTAGAGCACTGCGTCTCCCGCGATAGCTAATTGAAGAATGCTATCCATCTCCAACACACCATCTCTTACAAAGTATGCTACCAGGGATAAGCCATCAGGCGTGTGAGTGCTAAAGTGAATTTCCACACATGTTGTGACATTTTTCATAGTGTGAAATCCTTCTTTAAGAAAATCACCAGTCAAATCATATCCATAAAGCGTAGTGCCATCAAGGTATTGTTCTTTCGTAATACCAAGACTATCACCACCGAGCAAAGTTCCGGTAGCGTGTAGAAACTGATGATATTCTCTTCCAAAAACCCCTCTAGCATAATCTGGCTCAAATCTCCTTCCGATTGGACAATCACCAACCCTCAATACAATACTATCAACATTAGCGTGTTGCATCCTATACGGATTCAAGGCGAAACGTCCGTTCATAGCGTTGTGATCAATTGAACCTAAATACATTTGTTTAGGTTTTTGTTGGTTTTCTTCCAAAGTGATGTCGATCGGCGCAACACCAGCGCGGATTCCATATAGCTTTATCCGTTTTTGATCAACTGGATAAATGTAGTTGTGACCTTCCAATGGCAAACTGAGTTGGGAGCTTTGTATTGTAGGATTCACCTCAACTTTACAAAGATGAAGTTAAAATTTATCAATTCTAATCTTCGCTCCTCCTGCGGGTGCCTCATCTGCAGCAAACAAAGCTAGTTTGCTGCAGGTACGCTCAAACTCCAGCTGCATACTAGGACCAGGGATTATTAGTTTTTTTTGCTGAAACAATGCGAGATGAGGTTTTCCAGTTAATTCTATTACTTTCCCACCTTTGATTAGAGCTTTCCTCTTTTTCTTATCTGCAGTTTTGTGATTACTAGCGTCTTTGCTAGTCGAATCATCATACAACCATCCTTCCATCTTACCTTGATATTTCTTTCTGTCTGCACTGTTTTCGAGTAGTTGTGAAAAGTAGGAGCGTAAACCGTAATTGTTAGCGTATTCAACGGTAGTTCCTTCTATCGACATTTTCAACTCGCTGAATAATGTGTGCATTGAATCCCCCATTCACACAGGTGCATTATCATCAGTACCAGTAATATTGGTTCCATCATCTTGAACAACTGTGGCTTCAACTTGCAGAAACGAGTTGTAGAGATCTGTGTAATGTTCAGTGCTCCCTGACAAGGTTAACTCAATACTACCATAAGGATCTAACCTATCAGGCCTGATGACAACGTATTCCGATCTCTCTACCGATATGTTTGTTGGCTCTGTAGCAAACACATCCAACGATGGATTTATGTTGTAGGAAGAACCTTCCAACTTATTACCCGTTGTTCCATTTAGACTAGCCATCTTTTGCGAGTGATGATTGCTTGAAGCGTTATCACTTAATGAACATAAATTTCGAGCTCTGGTGTCTTTATACCGGATTCTGTCGGTATTAAAATATGGAACGTTTACCAACACTTCTCCTTTTCTTTCCACCTCTTGTTTGTCTCCTTTTCACACGATCCGGGCGAACTGCGCTGAGCACATCTCCCCCAAGATCATTTAACTCTTCCAATCCCCTCTTCTTTGCCGATGCTGCAAAGCTATGTCCATCGATGACATCTCGCGCTACATTACCACCTACAGAGAGCGCTCTCTTTCCCAGATTAATTGCTCCTCTTTTCAGCAATGGTGTTGCGGATTTGAGTATACTTGAAAAAATACTACCAAGTCCATTTCCTCCCATCACCCGTCGTCCGCTATACACTCCAATTCCATTTCCAGCTTGCATCTTGTAGTACTCATCAAAAAAATATTTTGAGTCCTCAGGGTTGTATCGTACCAAACTCATTATAATTGTTTTTCTCTAAAGTGAACCGTCAACACGACCTTTCCACCATCAAATGGTATTCGCTCACCATCGTCACTCGTTATTAGTACTTGGATCAGATCACTATTTAGTGATGAAGCGTTGACATAGTGAGGATTTTTAAACTCTTGATACACAACACTATTCTTCTTTCTTTGAACCGGAACTACTCTCAGTAAAGGTACCTTCGTATCTCCTACTATTCTATTATCAACAATGTTGGAATAGACATACAGGGAGGTTAGTCCGAAATTTATATCAGGAGGTGAAACATTATTGTATCTACCGCGAGGATACGTAGTCTTCGGTTCAAATCCGAAAATCTATGCCAGATCTCTGGAAAAGCTTATGGTTGTATCAAGATCGCTGTTAGTTAGTAAACTGGTGTTGGTGACTTTGTTGTAGGAGATGGTGAATTTTTGGTCTAAATCCATTTCACTCATTCTCTTTCGTATAATCTCCTCCAACTCCTCCAAACTGTCATATCTTTCATTACCGATTAAGATGAAGGACTTTTCGCTTCTATCAGAGACATTAGTCTTTTCTAGATATATTTTCCCTTCGGTAACGTTCTTCCAATTATTAGAATAACACATATCTAGCAGACCTACCTCCCATTTACCACCGTTGATAACTAAATATTTATACAGTCTCACTGTAAAATCGGAATTGCTGCTATCAGGAAACTCTTCAGCGCTAGAGTTCGAGGGTAAAGTTATCAGAATCGACATTTTTCCAACGTATGATGATTATATCAAACGTTCTTTCCTTATAAACTATTCATCCACCCACCCGTTGAACTTTTCTCCGTACCCTAACCACTTAACCAGAATCTGTATTTTACCTCTTCTCGTTCTTCTTTTCAATATCTTTTCAATTCTGAAACTTGTGGTTTTTTTTTTACTTTCTGCAACTCTTTTTCGTAAAAGGTGCCATCGATCATCTCCTCAGCCAAATCTTTAACTCTATATACAACAGGTTTTTCATCGATAAGTACATCGGTGATTATAAAAATCTCAATCGTCCAATTCGGGGTGTATCCTCTTTCAAACGCTCCTCTTGCCTCACTTATTCTCACATAATCCCCAAACTTTAATTTTGCTTCTTGAGTTAAACTGTGTTCACCTCCTTCATACACACGATTCCATACAAGTTCCTGATTCTGAAAATTCACATCATTCGGTCTCACACCTATAATACCGTGAACAGTGTTGTTGTATGCATTAACCATTTCTGGTAAAACATCAATGTATCTGTCATCATATTTATACGTCAGATATCTGAATATCTTCTCTTTTAAAATTCTGTTAAAACGTTCCACCATTGATGCCTTTATCGTCTCATTTTCGGTTGTAAAGCGTTTGATTTTTTTTTCCGCCAGGAGAGTCTTGACATTGACGTTGTCAAACTCTTTACCTTTATCGGATTGTAAAGCTTTATAGTTTTCCCCTTCTAGTATTCTTCTCAATCCTCTGGCTACAACCTGTCCTGATTTGGAGATGAGTGGTACGGCCCATCCTTTTCTAGATATAGAATCAACAGCAGTTAGTAAAAATGCTGTATTATCGTTTTCTTCTTTTTGAGATCGAACATCCATCAAATCTACCTGAATCTGTTCCCCTATTCCAGCTACAGTTGTAGGACGACGCTTAAACTTAGTTATAGCTCTTTTATGTAACGTGTAGGCATCCTCTCCACTCAACCATTCACGAATTCTTTTTTCCCCCTCTCGTTTTCTACGAGCTTTCAGTAAAGCTCTAGCTCCTCGTAGAGATGTATGTAATGCAGGATTGTAATACAGCTCTCTTCGCGTGTCGATGTCCATGAATTAGTACCGCGAATGACCAACTTTTTCTTCTCGCTCTGACGTGTTTGGCGTGGGGATTTTCTGACAGTTGTGATTCCTTGATCAGCTAGCAAGCTTTTAAATTTATTGTAATTGGTATTTCCTGATTGTATTTTACCTCCTTCGGTTAGAACATCTCGTAGTAAAGTTTTGGAAGCCTTAGGATTCAACCAACATTCTCCAATTTTCAGCCTGTTCTTCTCCGAGTCGAATCTACCAATTTTACTCATTATTCAACATTCTGACACCAATCGTTTGATCACCCTTTTTTGTTGTTAAATCAGTTACCTTTTTTTCAAACTCTTTTAAACGATCGCTTTCACTATCATGTTCAGCTTCTCCATCAGTGACAAACGTATTTCCAAGTAGGGTTGAGTCTTCACTATCAAACAGCTTCGTTCTTACTGATTCTAACCCGATCTCATCATCAACATTTGGTGAATGGATGTTAGGTTTATCATCAATAACCGTGCTATTGGCCAAAGGAGAAGTAGGTTCTATCTTTTTTTCTTAATGGGACTCCAACCAACCACTTGTGCCTGATTTTGGTTATTTTTAATCTTTTTGACATCAGACAAATACCTACGTAGGTTTTGAACATTTTCATCTAACTTTTCGTGTGAGGATAAGTCAGAATCATGAGCTGTTTCCAGTAGAGCATTTCGCTTTCTCTTCATATCTCTCACTGTTATAGCTTCCATAGGATTATAATGCAATGGAGGTGTGGTCTTCTCTTCCTTTACCACTGTTTTATTCTCATTCTTTTCCATTAATCTATAGTATTCGTTTTCAGAGAGTATAAAAATACGTCTGGAGAATGTTAAAGGTTGACGATTCATCTTTTTATTGATGATAAAACAGATACAATAGGAGTTATAATAGCGTCCAAAAGATTGCCTCTACCAGTCTGAGTCAAAATTTTACGCTTATCATTAACTGTTCCTCTGGCACTTAGTTTATGTAGTTCCTTCTTGTAACGCTGCAACTCAATAAACTGCTCAGAATCAAGAGGAACATTACCTAATATAATATTTTTAACACTTTCTATCAATGATTGAAACAAATCCGAGTTGGCCTTTTCGACTATAGCAATTTTTCCTCTCTTACTCAGATCATCCAGAGCTGAAATCGCCATTCTATTCCGCATCATTCGTGTTGAGACTTTCATCTTTATCTTCTCGCTCCTCCTATTCCTCCCATCACACTTTTCAATATCCCAGGAACTACAGTGCTGATAATAGGTCCTAGTAGAGCAGATAAAAATCCTCCTTTTTGCAATACAAATTTCTTATCATCTAACGTTGATCTTCTTACTAAAGCGCTAATATCCTCCGCGTTCCGCTGCAACTGATTATACTGAGATGTTGTCAATGGTATCGTTCCATTTATAATAGCTTTAGCGCATTCCATTAGAGTCATAATAAGCTACTTTTTGGCTTTGGCTATAACAGACTTTTGAATAGCAAAAGTTGCATTGTTGAGCGATAACAACACAGCAGCATTTCTTTTTAATTTTTTCTCCAAAGCTTGAGTCATTATACCGTTTTCGTGCTGCGTTGTTGAATAACAAAATATGTATGAGGTGAAACGAATAGTAATCGTATTTATATCCTTTTACTTGGGTACATATAATATCATAGGGAGATCTGATGTAAAGTTTCCCAATAGTCTGTGTTGATCATTCGTTTGCTGAGTCGTGTCTATTCGTAGATAAGAGTAATGGTTTCTTTGTTGCGTCTTCAAAAGCCTCTTGCACATATTTTACTCTTGAGGGAAAACATTGTCGAGCCAAATAGGAAGTAGAAGAAGCATCTCTAGGGTTTTTAAAAAGAAAAAAATAATGACTATTCAAGGAAATTGTACGATTCCTTTTCAAAAACAGATTCTGAACAATAAAAAATACACTTATGTTCAAATGATGACTATGTTTTGTATACAGAGCATTGGCATCAGCTTTACCAAAAACTTCATCCATAAGATCATCAATTATCAACCATCGGTTTTGTCCATCTCTGGGAAAACTCACTGTTATATCTATCATGCCTTCATGAAAAATCACTCCTGGTACATCATCAAAGGCTTTTTGATAGGCTCCATAACAGTGGTGAATTTCTGTTGGTGGAGGGTGAGCTATAGTCTGACTAGCTTCAATCACTCGTAAAATCGCTTGTGTCTTTCCCGATCCAGTTGGTCCTGCAATCATTGCCGTAAAAGGAGAACGCATCCTTGGGTCATAATCTTCAGGTTTCCCATTCATCATAAAAAGATGTTCATCAACCAACAGTAGTTTCATTTATGATTCCAACGGGAGAGTTTCTCGCTTTTTGTATTTCTTGCATAGCATCTTCATACATACTAAACTCAGTAACACCTCCAAAAGTAGAAAATCCTACCACAAATACCAAAATCATCATAACTATCAACGCTTTACGCTTCATACTTGGTAAAACATCTAGCATATCGCTCGTAGTACCATCAACAGTATCAACTTCATTCATTGGTCTCATCTCAACATCATCCTCTGTCGACATCTTAGCTTCCAATAACAATACAATCATACCACGATTCATTTTTATACAATGTAAAAAACTATAAAAAATAAATGCCATACAATATTACCTCGGCGACTGAAATCAACGCCGTAACCCATTGCATCCACTCCGGGATGACAGCCCACAAAAAAACACTAGGTAGGGAGATCTGCTCATATATTACTACTAACGCTTTAGAAACAGTATGAACTATTTACAAACCATATGAACTATTTTTAAATAGTCTAAACTATTTAGAAATAGTTGGAAAAGTCTGCAAAGCAAATGGCTTTCAAACCAAAAGCCATCGTCATCATTTTATTTATAGCCTCTAAACAACTTTATCAACATAGACGTAGATCAAAAAACATAGAGCAAATTAATTAACTGTATAAAACTGTTGTTGAATATAATCTGTAAAATTAATTTTTACATTTACAATTAAGTTGCATTTATTATTTAAAATAATTTAAAACAAATGATATTTGGTAATCATTTATTTATTTTAGAAAAATTCAAATGTTCGGTGTTTCGGAAAACATTATCAATCATAAACGGACTGGAGATCTATGATCAATAGAGCAAACTAGCAAATCGGCTAAGATTTTCAAAGCCCAGGAGTGATTTCACAAAGCGTTCAGAAGTTTTGCAAAAGTTCAGACTATTTCAAATTTGTTCAGACGGTCTGGAAAGCGTTCAGGCGTTTTAAAACACAAAACGTTCTGAGCCACCATACCCACATGTTAGCTAGTACAAGTACCTCATCGTGTTTAGTACACATCTTTCTACCACATGGACTACAGAAAGAAATGGCTGGTCCAACCTCTGTTCCTTTCTCTATACAAACATCACACAGTTGTGGCTCATTTCCTTCTGTAGCAGCTGATGGAAGCCTAGCCAATGTCACATCAAATACCTCTCTGTAATACAAGAGATAACTCTATGGATATATGTATTACATCTACAATACAGCCATAGAACTACTACACACACATCACCTCACTCACCTACACTTTCCACATCTGACTATCCTGTTGGTATCAAAGTCTCCTACTAGGCAGGGATAGCAGTGTAAATGGTTACAGGGTAGTGCTCTGGGATCTACCAAACGATCTCCTTGTTCTAGACAAAACCCACATTCTGCTATCTCTTCTGCTGCAGCCATCTCTACGTAGGATATCACAGCGATGATCAACTTTGGTAAATAAATAACCGTACAGGATGTGGGCATGCATGTAATGGATACAAACAGGAAGTTCACAACAACAACGAGCGGAGAATGAAGCAGGAGTAAGTGCCAGGAAATAACAATCGGTAACAATAACCACATGGTTTTGGCTGTATTAATGCTCTACTTCCTAGCGCAATTCACTGCTTTGCGCTATTGTTATTATATACTGCGCTGCTTTTTGCAGTCTACTCAAATCTGTTTGGAACTGTATCAACAGAAAATGGAAAAAACAGAAATATTAATGAAACAGTTACCTATGTTAACAAACTATTACTAGTAATAACACTTTAAAAAGTTTAAAAAAGACTCATGACGATGAGGATGCCACATTCATTATGCCACGAGAACGAAAGCATAACAAGATGAATGAGCACAAGATGATGAGCCACAAGAATGATCCATAACATCAAGCGAACTGAGCACGCCACCAGCACTGCCGAGCTCATCATAGACCTCGAGTGGGATACCCTGGAGTCTAGAAGAGTAAATCGCGGTTTTACACTTTTCAGAGCAGTGCATTTCGATGAAGTTGGTGGGACTAATATCAGTGAATACATTGCAATCTTCATTGTCCCGCAACCGGATACTCCAGGCGGCACAAGCAGCAATAAATAATTTCCAACCGTAAGAGCAAGTTTCACCAGAACAAGCTATGATCAACACGCTAAACTGTGGAACACTCTCCCTTCTGAAAGCAGGCTCTTGGATGGACTACCTGCGACTGGCTGAGATAAAGCTTGGAGCACTACGTTGAGGAGACCTGGACTGATATGCGGACTAACCGAAGTGCTCTATTGCTGCTACTTTCTGGGACAAAGCTGGTATTTACTGACAAGTACCGAGTGTAGTAATAAATGATTATAACTATAAAAAAAAATCAATAATAATTGTATTAGTTATGATAATTATTAATAATGAATAACGGTTCATGTTTGTCGGATTCTGTATAACAATAATAATTAATAACACTTATTAATTATTATAATATTATTAGTTATAATCTTTAGTTACAAAATTTATTATAAAATATTATTAGTTACGAGGTTATCGGAGCTCACGAGGATCTCGCCAGAGGCGAAGAACTACCGCATGGAAAAAGTACTGTACAAACTCTATAGAACGAACTATTGTCTTATATCTAGCTACCCTTAGGTCTCCACCCTGGGCGGCCAGTCCTAACAAACCCCATGTTAACTAATTGTCATAACCCCAATATATTGGGAACTCAAGGTAATTGAACATTGTCTTATTATCAACGTAATTGGCATTATTAATTATACTAAGTAATAATACTACATGGTGGCAGCGGTAAAGTACTGGACTGTGTGAACTCCTGTTTAACATTGTTTTTTTCTGCCTTACGTGTTTCTTCTGGAGTGCTTTGTATTGTGTTATGGAGGGCCTGAAGCCGCCTGGGGAGCTTTCCTTTGAAGGTAATGTGGCCGGGAATTGGAGGAGATGGAGTAGACAGTTCCAGAATTATTTGAAGGCTATTAATCTGGTACTAGAAGTGCCGGGGGAGGGTGAAGATCCTCCAGCAGGCAATGCTGCCATTTCTGCCCGACAGGTGGCTATATTGTTACACAAAGCTGGTGAGGAGGCGTACGAGATATATTCTCAATTTGAATACGAGGATGGCCATGATGAAAATACACTTGTAGATGTTATAGCGCAGTTTGAGCAATACTGCAATCCGAGACAAAATATTTTGTATGAGTGGTATATTTTCTGGGGTTTATCACAGGGTGACGTTGAGCCAGTAGACACCTTTTTGAAGCGTTTGAAAACACCGGCTGCTAAATGTCAATTTGGGGATTTGCAGGAGAGAATGTTGCTTTGTAGACTAGTTTTTGGTATCTCCTCAGATAAGCTGAAGAAACGGATGCTCAGAGAACCGGATATGACTTTAACCAGGGCTTTAGGTGATATTAGGGCGGCTGAAGTCACCAGACTTCAGCTTAGTAAGATGGCAGAGGGTGATAAAGCAACTGCTACAGTGGCGAGTGTGGCTACAAAGCCAACCAGAGCTTCAGCTCAGAATGAAATGGTGAAGTATGATTGCAAATATTGTGGTTATCAACATGGTAAGGGCAAATGCCCAGCTTTTGGTCAGCAATGTAATAAATGTAAGGGCAATAATCATTTTGCTAGGAAATGTAATTCCAGGAATGTCCGGGTAGTCAGTGCAAATAGTCAAGTAGAACCACCTGAAGGAAACATAAACACTTTATTTATTGGTACAATAAACTCGAACTCCAACACTAAATCTTGGAATGTTCCACTGACGCTATGTGCTAATGGTAAAGAAACCACAATAAACTTCAAGATAGATACGGGAGCGGAAGCCAATGTGATAACCAAGACGATAGCAGAACAGCTGCAATGTAAAACAACCACTACCACTCTGGTAGGCTACGGTAAAACCATTATACCCAATGTCGGCAAAACTGAGATAACTGTCAGGCATGGGGGCAGAGTAGAACGCTCAACATTTGAAGTTGTTGATGGCAATTTTCATCCCATTCTAGGCTTAGATGCTTGTGTAGGACTCATTGAAGGTGAACATCAGATTCAACTAGACCACTCTGTGGCACCTGTGGTTCATGCAGCAAGAAGAATCCCTTTAAGCATCATGGACAAAGTAAAGAGTGAGCTGAGTACCATGGAACGGGCAGGTATCATTGCTAAAGCCGATCATCCAAGTAAATGGGTGAGCAGTATGGTGATTGTCGAAAAAAAAATGGTGATGTGCGCATATGCCTAGATCCCCGAGATCTGAACAGAGCTATACTTCGAGAACACCACCACATACCTACCCTTGATGACATTACATTTAAGTTCAATGGTATGAAGCATTTCACTATACTTGATATGAAGCATGGATATAGGCAGATACCTCTAACTGAGGACAGTAGTATACTGACAACATTTAACACCCCCTTTGGTCGGTACAGATTCAAGAGGCTACCATTTGGATTACACTCAGCAGCTGAAGTGTTTGAGAAGCGAGTCGAACAGCTATTTGGTGACCTAAATGTAGCTATTTACTTTGATGACTTGGTAGTTGCAGGACGCACGAAACAGGAACATGATGAAAATTTGAGGAAATTGTTGGACCGAGCACGTGGGGTAAATGTAAAGTTCAATTGAGATAAAGTTCAGCTGAACAAATCGGAAGTAACCTACCTAGGGCACGCGGTATCTAGTGAGGGTTTGCGCCCAGACCCAAGCAAGGTTGCGGCCATTGAGCAAATGCCCTTTCCAACAGACAAGGCAGGTGTACAGCGGCTGTTAGGCACGCTGAACTTTCCAGCTCCTTACTTACCAAACATGTCTACGCTCACACAGCCACTGAGGGCTCTACTGAAGAAAGAAGCTGTGTGGTTTTGGGGAGCTGAACAAACAGCAGCCGTAGAGAAAATAACATCTCTTCTGACCAGCGATCCGGTACTCAAATATTTTGATGTGACTGCTCCAACAGAGTTACAGGTTGATGCATCCCAGTCTGATCTTGGTGCCGTGCTTATGCAGAATGGTCACCCGATAGCCTATGCCTCAAGGTCGTTGACAGTAGCAGAGATCAACTATCCTCAAATAGACAAGGAACTCTTGGCTATTGTGTTTGGCTGTGAGAAATTTAACCATTATGTCTATGGCAGACCCATCACTGTGCAGACTGACCACAGCCCGCTTCTATCTATCATAAAGAAATCAATCCACAAGGCATCCCCTCGTCTTCAAAGACTGCTGATTAGATTACAACGCTACCACTTTGAAGAGATCAAGCACGTACCCGGCAAACATCTCTACTTGGCTGACACACTATCGAGAGCTTATATCAGCGGCGAACCTAGTAATCAAGCTGATCTGGAGGATGAAGAAGTGGCCATGGTTTATGGATTAGAAATTACTGAAGACATGGAGTCCAAACTGTCTGCTGCCTATGATGAAGACCCAGCTATGGACGCTATTCGCACAGCCATACGTGAAGGATGGAATTGGGTTAGCAAACGTCAGGCACCTGCTGTGCTGCATCCCTACTGGACAACACGGGACGAACTACATGAACATGATGGTTTTCTGTATCTGGGTGAGAGATTGCTTGTTCCAGCACCTGCTTCTAAGGACATGCTCAAGAAACTGCATGCTGGACACCTAGGTATTCAGAAGTGTAGGGAGAGAGCGCATCGTGCTGTCTACTGGCCTGGTCTTAATAATGATGTGCAAAGACTGTGTCTAGCTGCTCCACCTGTGCTAAATTTGGACAACAACAGCAAAAAGAGTCCCTTCTTCCTCCTCAAATACCTGATCTACCCTGGAACGAGGTGGCAATGGATATCATGGACTTCAGGATGAAAAGCTACTTAGTAGTTGTTGACTGCTTCTCACATTTCCCAGAACTCAGACAGCTTAATCACAAGGCATCCGGTGATGTGATATTGGCACTAAAGTCCATCTTCTCAGTACATGGCATCCCTCGTTCTATAATGGCGGACAATATGCCATTTAATAGTCAGGCTATGAAGGAGTTTGCTAATGAATGGGGGTTCTCCATAACCACGTCAAGCCCCCATTACCCCAGGTCTAACGGCATGGCTGAAAGATATGTGCAAACGATAAAACAATTCATGAGGAAGAGTGAAGACACCCAGGAAGATATCTACCCATCACTCTTAACCTATAGACAGACTCCAATGACTGGCTGTGTCTACAGCCCGGCTGAGATGCTCTTCAGCCGGTGCATAAGGAGCAACTTACCTATTACTAGTCAGGCTCTTGTACCTTCACCAATACAGCCTTCAGAGTTCTTGAGTCGACATCAGCGCCTGACCAAACAGTATTATGATAAAACAGCCAAGGACCTTGCACTACTGGGATCTGGTGACCCGATATTCATGCAAACTTCTGAAGAAAAACATTGGACCCCAGCTACCATTGTTGACCAGCACTCTGCTCCTCGATCATACATTGTAAATAATGGTCAGAGCCTGGTAAGACGCAACAGGTTACACCTGAAGCCCAACCATACAGAGAAAACTATCCCAGAACCTGCTGAAGACTATGTACACACCTCGACAGACAAAATTGCTGATCATCATGGTAGCGATACAACAGAAACAACAATCATACCTGAGACACCACCTCGACGGAGTCAGCGAGCAAACAGAGGGACACTCCCTCCTCGCTATCGTGACTTCGACATGCAGTAGGTGACGGATTCACCAAACTGCTGCTTATCATAATTACTCATTATTATACTCCATACTTACGATATACTTTCTACACTCTTTCAACAGACTTGAAGGAAGGATGTAATATTATTAGTTATAATCTTTAGTTACAAAATTTATTATAGAATATTATTAGTTACGAGGTTATCGGAGCTCACAAGGATCTCGCCAGAGGCGAAGAACTACCGCATGGAAGAAGTACTGTACAAACTCTATAGAACAGACTATTGTCTCATATCTAGCTACCCTTAGGTGTCCACCCTGGCCGGCCAGTCCTAACAAACCCCATGTTAACTAATTGTCATAACCCCAATATATTGAGAACTCAAGGTAATTGAACATTGTCTTATTATCAACGTAATTACCATTATTAATCATACTAAGTAATAATACTACAATTATTACACAAATACATGAATAGGAATTATAATTAATAAAATTATACATACAGCACTACTAACAATTATTATAGCAAAGTATAATCATAATAATAATTATTAGAACAACATCAAAAGAATGAAGAAAAAAGCAGCAATAATTATGTTATTAGCTCTGAAAATAGCAATAACAACAACAATAACAGTAACAATAATAATGAATTTGAAATCAGCTCAGTAGTAGTAGTGGTAGTAGTAGCTAGTGGTTAGTTGATTTAATAATTAATACAGTTTTGAACTACTACTACTCACAGGCAGCTCTAATCTACTGGCCTGGTGGTGGGTGGGTGGATTTGAGTGCATAGATTCTTATCATATACTCTCTTTAGCTATCCTCCCCCATCAACTACCAGGCCATTAGATTGGAGCTACACACTTCCACAACCACTACCATCTTCTTGAAATATTTGTGGGTGTGACTCTCATAAAATGTATCGTCAGGCTCGTTAGATGTAGCCCGAGAACACCAATAGGGAGTTTGCGAAAGCCCAACGAGGCCGTTAACGAGTACGTGAGAGAGGTCACGTGGTACCACTAGAGCGGATTATCGGTGATTAGCTGTCTCGTCCCACGTAGTACCTCTCGTAAACGTGAGATTTTTTACGTCAATTTACTGTTTTGACGGAAGGGAATATTTGCTACGTGAGGCGCCTCTTTTACACTGGAGGGGATTTTGTTACCGCCATCGCAAATTTTATTAATTATTATTTTTATCATTGTTGATTAAACGCCATAAAAAACATGAAAATTACAATCACTCATACACATTTTGAATAAACATCAGTTAGGCCAGTAATCCATGTACATGAAGCCACCACCATTCATAATAAATACAGCTGTGTGTTAATAGTAACTTACAACTTTGTTTGGGAGGCCATTATTAGTAAAATAAAAATACAAAAGGTGTGAATGCTATCGCTGTGAAAACGGAAATGATTTTCAGTCAGGGAATTGGCTCGCTCGGCGAGATTGTCGCAACCAGAGTGATTTAGTACACAGAGTGGGGACTTTCGATCTAGGTCGGGATTATATAACTCGCGGCCATCTTGGCGCAAAGAGAACCGGAAACCGCCGCCCCTTTTCTATATAATCTTCATTGCCCAAAATTGTGTGGTTTATTTAAATGGCATTTATTTACAGGTTGATTTATCTCACCATTCATTCTAATATGGTACAGGCAAACTGTTCACACTTCAGACCACTTGAAAGTTTTAATATTAATTTGCTGTGTGTCTACTAGTGGGCTAGTATTCTGATTAGGGCTATTAAAATTGGGTTTGTCACACCTTATTGTGATAGTTGACCAGTGCAAGTAATAATTTTGTGTTAAAAATTTGGTATATCAAGCCACTCAGTGCCCTCAGTTAAATTTCATTTTTAAATGTTTCACAATTCACAAAAAGGAAAAAATTTTATTTCATTATGAAATATATATATAAAAAAAGGTTCAGTGGCACAAGCTATTAACAAATAAAAAATATTGCCAGTTTCACAATATGGTACAGGGACAGTCTACATATCCCAGGCTTTCATTTAGTGCAATTAAAAACATTCATAGCATGCATAGATGCTCAGCTATGCTGTATGCAATATCAGCTAATTAACATTGTGTCTCATACGAGGTGCCCGTTGGTAAGCACCAAAATGGCGACCATTTGCGCAAAGTCCCCACTCTGTGTACTAAATCACTCTGGTCGCAACGTACTTGGTGAGCTTATCCCAGAACTTAATAAATTGGCCAATTGGCGCGTACCCTACGTTAACGTACTCGTTAGTCAGGGTTTTTCGCAAACTCCCTAATATAAGGCTTTTGTATAACAAGAGAAGACAACTTGCAATAAATAACGGCTGTATCGGGATAAAATTCCCAAACAAACAATTGGCAAGCCCAGGCGACAGTCATTAACATATATGTATAATGTATATGATATGACTATGGCCTGGCCCTGGTCTGGCAAAGCTAGGTTAGTTCAAGCAAGAAATACACTGAACTGTAGTCCAACTGCTATAATGTGTTTTTTTTCTGAATCTACTGACAATCACACAGTTCTTCATCTCATCTTTATTAATGCAACACTTCAAAATCTAAGGGTGTGGTGAATTGTCTTCCTATCCCAGTTTGCACCAAAAATGTGTTACTTGTAATGTTATTGAATTGCAGACAACACTTTCATCTTTAGAATCAAAATGGTTTGGTTGGAGTTTTTGATACGTCCTGTAACTACTAAAAATTGTTCTATGTGTTTTACATGGTTTGAAATATGACGCTAACGACTGAGATGTGTCCTGGTGCGTTTTGTATGTGGTTAAATAACACAGGGTTAATTGTAACATGCTAGTTTGTGGTTCTAAGATTGGAATAATTATCTTTCATCATGTGTCAAAACTTGAGCCGGTTTTGCACTTTTGATGTAATCAAATAGCCACTACATTATAGTAACTAGCTGTCAGTCCATTCATTCATTGCAAGTCATGGCTCGAGTACCTCAACTGTGCATTGAGGGATATTTAAATGTTAGAGCTAGAAACTGGTGGAACAAAGGCTAATATATTACAAAAAGGATAAACCATAGAGGTATAGATAGAGGCCTAGGTTTTGCCATTTTTTCTGTGCAGCTATGATACACCTGCTCTGCTACAAAAATTTATTACCTTTAAAAAAGTCTTAAAAATAATTTTAGGGCGGATCTTATCAAATTTGTATTTTTTTGACTATAAATAGAATTGAACAACTTTTTGTGTTATCTCATTTACTCTGCAGGACAAAAATACGGTAAAACAGTATTATTAATTTACCAAATATTTTTTGCAATCATAATTATTTGTTCACATTTTACTAACATCCCAATAGTCCCTCACTACGATTTTCATCGATATAAATTTGTCAACTGCAGTTTATTTTTATCAAAAAGTGGTTTATTAGCACAATTTGTTGTTTCATTGTTATGAGTGAACGCCGGTCTGGTAGAGAAACAATCAATTACCAAAAGAGGGGCGGAGCTATATATATAGTAAAGACTAAGAAATTGATTGGCAGCAGACTGATATATACTTAACCACGGTCCTGACTAACCGGAGACACCATTAACGGCGCTCCGTTGACCTAGGTCTCTGTCTATACCTCCAACGATAGTATATTGCAAGATGGATAACAGTTATATATTATAATGGTGATCGATGATAACTTATATAAATCATAGGTGACTGCGTGGAGACAACTCTACGTTACATTATGTAAGTTATAAATGACCAATGTTGTACCAACCATATCATGTAATGTGATCGTTGACACCTCTATGGGATAAACACCTCCTCTGTTAGGAGCCGAGGCGGAGCTACTGTTTCAACTCAATTCCTATTGGATCAACAATATTCTTGAACACGTTTGATCTGATTTTCTTCATTTTACATTGTGATGGGGGATAGCGCCAATAAGAGTACATGTTCCAGGGGTCGCAGCATTTCCAGCTAATTGATTTTATTGGCTGAAAGTATAAATAGGCTGAAGACTTTTTTCAGTTTTCAAGTAGGACGTCCCAAACAAAACCTATCGAATTGACTGCAAAGGATGTCGTATCCGAGCCCTGTGGTGACGGTCATTTCTAAGATGACAGAGAGTGTAGTTTATATAAACTACCGTCTTTGGTATTGATGTCACGGTGATATAGTTATAGATAGTTTTCAGAGTCCATGGTCACGATATCTAAGGAAAGATGTGTTTCGGTTTTATAATATGCAAAAGTTATTGCCTCTTTTATATCAATAGAAACAGCTGGTTTAAATCCTGAGGCAGGTTATTTTTAGTTTCTGCTATAAAATTAATGCGTTCTTTTTTTCTTAAGTACATTTGAAAAAAAAAAACAAGAATATAAGAACAAATTAATTAGCAAGCCTGAAACAAATCCTTGTTTGTAATTCAATCGGGCGATAGACTGTTCCCGGTAATTGTACCTATTAAGAAAAATGGTCGCTTATCCCCATTGACTAATTTCATAATTATAATTCCACAAAGTTCTCTTACCTCAGTACGTGGGACTGGGTATGTGGGACTGGGTACGTGGGACTGGGTATGTGGGACTGGGTATGTGGGACTGGGTATGTGGGACTGGGTATGTGGGACTGGGTATGTGGGACTGGGTATGTGGGACTGGGTATGTGGGAATGGGTATGTGGGACTGGGTATGTGGGACTGGGTATGTGGGACTGGGTATGTGGGACTGGGTATGTGGGACTGGGTATGTGGGACTGGGTATGTGGGACTGGGTATGTGGGACTGGGTATGTGGGACTGGGTATGTGGGACTGGGTATGTGGGAATGGGTATGTGGGACTGGGTATGTGGGACTGGGTATGTGGGACTGGGTATGTGGGACTGGGTATGTGTTGATAAATTTTCACTAAACTTAAACAGGGCTTTGCAGCTAATTACGTTTGGATATGGAATATTCTAGTATTACTTTTTGTACTGAGTTTATGCTAAAATACACACATCGGTACAGCAACCATTTGTCTCACGGAGCATCAGTCACCGGAATCGTCTTTTCACCAAGCTGCAGAGCTATAAAATATAGGTGTAAGTTGTTACTGCTACGACATTTCTTTGGTTGGTCACACATGCTGGTTTTCACAACTATGGAGAAACACCGCACCTGATTGGGGTTTGAACCTGCCTGGCCATGGGGAAACACACGTATCTGTCTGACCATAAAAACTTCCCAGCAATAGAAACTTGGACATACAACAAAAATACAACATATAAAATATGTAAGATGTTCTGTTGTACTTTAGTTGTCTAAAGTCATAAATTCATGATAGAATAAATTTTCTACTTACTTGGTACACCACCATAACTCAACAAAATGTGTGATAATCAAAGTTTAAAGAAATAAATTGAAGGCAGAGATGACAAAACTATCTCATTCTATAACATATCAGTGTCAGCACTTTTTACTTTAAATGTCTCCCACCATAAGCAAACCCCACCCACCATCATAAACTCCACCCACCACCATAAACCCCACCCACCATCATAAACCCCACCCACCATCATAAACCCCAACCACCATCATAAACTCCACCCATCATCATAAACCCCACCCATCATAATAAACCCCACCCACCATCATAAACTCCATCCACCATCATAAACCCCACCCATCTTCATAAGCCCCACCCACCACCATAAACCCCACCCATCATCGTAAACTCCACCTACCATCATAAACTCCACCCACCATCATCAACTAATCAGTTGCAGTTGTCTGCTCCTTCCAACATGAACACACCCTATTACTTCTGATTAGCCACAACACCCTACCACTTTGTCTACAGGTTTATGTAAATTTTAGTGACTAAGTCTATGGGTTGAGTGTACAATATACATGCAAGGCTTAATTTTATTCACAACTGATACCTCGATCAACATTTTTATTATGAGACATACATAATTTTTTCCAAGTCAAAATTTGTCATTATTAGACTCATATCTTTCGTCAGCATTTTTATATTAGCATGTCTGGTATATAATCAGCATAAAACAACAAAAAAATTAAAAATAAATGATGACTCTGAATTTTTGTGATTATTTTTGTGTATCTCTGTCAGGATCAAACTGATTAACAACGATAATCATTTAACAATATGTCTGACATCATCCTATTTGTCACTTGAAATGATAATAACGTAATATAATAAGTGCGCCAGAAGTAAGAAATCCTCGTTCATGTCGACATCTTTAATATTGGAAAGATACGTGTAATAATATCATGTCACAATAATAAAATTAAATAAATTTAATAATGGTGACATATAAACAATAAAACATCAAACAATAAATCATAATCCACTCTCAAAAAAACCCATTTATTTGTGTATAAAAATATATATTCAGTTGTTTGGTAGACAAACAAAGCCCTAGTACAACAGGAACTTTTATGAGTAAGAATACTAAAAATGATAATTTTCTTATGGATATCATTTTTTAAATTGAGATGTCCCCGAAATCATTGTGGTGCACATAATCTGAATGAAAATTATTGTTTTTCACCGCAAAAGTTTTATTTTTACTCAAAATACTTCATGTATGAAAGGAAAATTTCATTAAAAATAATATATAGTGGTACATGAGCATAAACTTGAGTTGCAAACTCTCAGTGGATAGAATTTGAAATCAAAAAGTTGGCTAGTCTTCAACTTTATAAACAAAATAATAATGCACGCCCATCTATTGAATCACTTCAAAACTGCTTTCTCTGTTTTAAAACTAGTTCATCTTTTGATAAAGAAAATATCAAGTATTAAATATCGATTGTCATTTTATTATTAATTTCATTATATATAAATTAAATTATTTAAGCGGAGTTGTTTCCACCACGGTAATTTAAAGGTTGTCAGATAAACGCTACCGTTTTTTGGGTGTACGTTGTGTAAAATACTAAATTAGACTCGTCATATGTAGCGTGAGATAATCTAACGCAGTCCATGTATAACAAGAGGAGACAACTTGAGGTTGCAAGCAGATGCACACATACTAACATGTAATATGCTTGCTATGTTCAGACATCATCAACTGACGGTAGTTGTCTGGGTGGAAAAGAACTAAACTTGGCCTCGATAATATTTTTTTTCTATTTTTTCTGTTCCTAAAATAATGCAACAATAATGTTGGTTGGAAGATAAGACCTTTTAATTGAGAGTTGTCCTATTTTGCACGAAGTCACAAATGAAAGGACCATCTCGGCTGGCAACTACTCTGCGTTACTTGAAATGTTATGGAGTCGCAGAGAACACTTATGTTTTAGAGTTGGAAGGTTGTATAAGCTCTCTCGATAGGAACTACTACTGTGGAAATTTTCTATGAAGTATGCCAGTCGGCTCTCCAAATGCCTTTTGTTTATGTGTATGGAGCAAAAGTTCAGAAAACTTTTGTGTAGCCACCGGCGAACAGCCAGGTATTGAAACAAATGCATACAGGAATGAACATAGACATTTCCTGGTATGAAAGTCGACAAACCTGGAATGATGACGACAATGCTCTAGTCTAGAGAGAGAAGTTTAAACCTTTATTTCCAAAAGTTGACATTTGTTCCCGATGACATACAAATTTTTTTTATTTTCACCAAAGTGCACCATTCATGGAACAAACCTCCAAATGGTAGTGTATATCTCCAAGAACGTGTTTTTTTCTTTATAGAATAGTCAGCATTTATTCCACGTAGTGTCAAGTTCATTGCAATTGCAACTTCATGTATGTCTGTATTTATTCCATTCTATGTTATCTCTAATGCTGAGCACTAACCAAGACACAAGTGGGTGGTCTGTGAATGTCATTCATCACTAGGTTCATTTTATCAGAAATATTTTCACAATGCTACAAACTATAGCGCATTCAATCAAATATATATCTTACTTTTTGTTTTACGTTTATTTTTTCTAAAAATTTAAGCTTTCATTTCACCCACATTAAATGGCATTGAGCCTAGACAAAAATATTTCAAATTTATTGTGCAAACTGAAACCCAAGTTGTCTTCCTCATGTACAGGTTCACTCTGTGCATGTTTAGTTAGGAAAGACAGCTACGAGTCTTCACAAAGTTCTAACTACAAAAAAGTGAGCAACTCCGAGCCCCAAAACTAATGATTTAGGAGTGCATCAAGTACTAGACAAATCAGATACTTAGAGAGGGCGACTTACTCTGGTAGCCAACTTGTACAGGAAGAGCCACACCCTCTCACTCATATTTTGTTTTACTAAAGCTGAGGAGCATCCATACCATGTGTGCGCTCACATCCCAAAGTGTGATATAACCATTAAAACAGCACAAATTGCATTCTTTGTTTATATTTCAAGCGGATGCTTGTTGTCCATGCATGTGTTTAACCTTTTGTTACTTGGAGGAATATTCTACGTGCTTCTATGCAATCTGGTGAGGCTAAAAGCTGCAGCCATCAGTGGCCTACCATGTACATCCATTGAGTCAGCAATAAAAAGCTTTTATATTGCTGCCTGCTGTACGTCTGTTTATATTACCATTATATTCTTGTTTTATTGAGCCTGCAGGCATTTCTGGAGCCAGAGGTATTCAGGAGTGCGTTCAATAAAGCATCATTGTTTTGTGATAAACTGAAACTTACAGGTCAAATCAATTATCAGTTTGTTTTATGCTAATATTTATTTGTATAAAATATTAAATATTATACTAGACAATCATTATATGTGCTGCAAATCGAAACACCTGACAACTTCGGTCATTGGAGGACAAAATCTTCCAACCAAATTGTGTACAGATTTATAGAATTAAAACCATTGGGCATGTAAATTTTGTGATAAAAAATCGAGTTGCCAAAAAATCAGCAAAAAAAATGCCAACTGAAAATTACGTTTGAAGCTGGCTGAAAAGAATGGATTTACGAAATAGAGTCAATGATAAAAATGAAAAGAGTAGATAGAAAGAAGGAATCAAACATCGGAGTCAATGACCTCTTTGATCATGTCTCGCAGCTCTTTGAATCTGCCCCAAATATGCAGTACATGGGCTTTGGAGTTGTCGTAGGATTCCGCTAGTTTGCATATCAAATTTTTAATAGTTTGATTCCTGGCTTTATACTGGTAGATTTCTCTCTCGAGTCTTGTGCATTCTGCGTACAGGTCTCTGGTTGCCTCATCTGTAATTTATATATCATAACATTACATAACAGGTGCGGCAGCATTGGCATCTATTAATACGTTAATGGAACCTTTTTGATTCACATTTATTTTTTGTATCATTGCTGCCAGTTTGCCTCACAGCAGGGTTTCTCCTCGCACACGCCTTACAAAATGTATAATATAAGTAGCATCCTGTTTATGCTGACCACAAACTTGGATCGGCTTTTGTCCCTAGTCATAAAACTGTAATTTTATGCAAAAATCATTTAGGGTCATTTTTGCACAGAAAGCAAATTGAAAAATTGTGATACGGAAAAGTTACATTTGTTTTGAATAAACTACTTTTGAAAATTTTAAAAGAGGCATTCAAATATAATGCGACGATAATATTGGAAGCAATTTTTTTTAACAACCTATGCTATACAATTATTTGTTAAAAGTTACAGCATTTGTAAGTTTGTTTTTTCTCACAGCAACTACACTCTACCACTTACTGCTCTGTGCTTTAAGCCTTGCATCCAAGTTCTGTGAAAAATTGGCTCCTTCAGCGACGGATCCAGTGGAGCCACTGTTAGGTGAAGGTCGATTCAAGGACATGGCCAATGTGTAGTTTGTATTGCTTGTTTTTCTGCTCATCGCCAGCGTACTTCTCTTCTCCACAGACCTCCACTGTCTCAGAGCATTCTTGATAATTCTCCTAAACTCTTTGTAACGGTTGTAGAAGAGAAGGTTCTTGGTGTTGTTGTAGTCCTCTCTCAGGCCGTCCACTATCTCATACAATCTGTCGTACTCGTCAGTGACAAAGTCATAGTTCTGATAGAGTTTAGCGATAGAAGACTTTAGCTCTCGTTCCATTCCTGCAACCGATTTGTTACTGCGAGTAGATGTGTATGTGGGAGAGCCGGAATCCTAACAATAAAAGTGTGCAAAAGATGTATAAAATCTGCAATTCTATGAATTCCACGTTTTATTCTCATGCACTTAGTTTATGTCAGAAACCAAACAAGCGGAGAACATTTCTTTTGCGTCAAAACAGCGTCTAGCCGCCATCTTGATAACAGCGTAAAATAATTATTCACATACGCACAACATTTTAGCTATTTTCCACAGTTTGAATGGTTTAATTCAAGCAATGCAAACAAAGTAATAAAATTCAGAGGAGCTTGCGCATTGCCACATAAATATGTAAAATATTACATCGCCGAGGCAAATGGAGGTCATCTCAGGTCATCGAATGGCTAAGCTGACTGCTGCCAGTCTCAACACTCTCTTTTATTAGCCCTGATTATCTCCTGCATATGTAATTAGCCAAAATTAACTCCTTCAACATGTTATGTGTTCACCTGCGTGGCAAACTCCACAAGTCTGGTAAAAATCTGAATTGACCATCAGCCAACGTTCTGATATTCAAAAGCATTTTTAAAATAATTTTTTGTAAAATGATTGATATTTTTATGTTTAAGTAGGCATAAAATTAGCGAGTGACAATTTTAAATACTGCATTTTTTTATTCGTAACCAAACTTTTTTGGTAGTGAAAATGGTGGATCTTCTTATGCATTATTAGTTTTGGAATATTTTTTAAAGTTATTCCGCGATCTGCACCGCCATGTATTTTTAGCGAGTACATTATAGCTATTTCTAGAGTCTAGGGTATTGGTATTACTAAAACAGGGTGGGATCTGATGAGTAAACTGTTTTGACGGATGATATTTCCTTCATGCCTATAATAACAATTTATTCGACGGTAATGTGCCGACTGGAATTGTAGAACACAATTTAGATAAGCTAATGGCAAGGTGCACTAGATCATCAATTGCATGGGATTGTTGATGATTGAAAAGACTATACATTTTTGTAGTTTTAACTTCAACTAGCCATCCGGCAGGTTTCACACTTGCTAGGAAAGGAGCTCGAGTGTCCTTTCTGAAAATCAAATTTTTAAAAATAATCTTTTCATTTAAGGTTTCAGTTTTTTCTGTATAAGTGATAGAGTGAGAGATTATACTGACCTGGTCGAGATAGTCAAAAGAACGCCTGCTACCAGGGGTGGTCTGTCCTCCTATGGAGTATCCATTGCCGTTGTAGCTCACTCGATCGTGCTTGGCCAACTTTTGCTGAGCTATATCAAAAAATGCTGAGAGCTCGTTCTCTCCCCTCGCCCCTCGATTACCGAACAACATCACAGGCTATCGCAAGAACTATTCTGAGGTAGAAACTGAGCTAACTATAATAAAAGAGTGATTAGAGACGTCGATCAACTCAGTTATATATGGCTTAACATTAATCCCTCGTAATACCAAATGAGCGTAGTATTTATTTTAAAATACCTGATGTTTACTCGTTGTGTTTTAGCAGAAAGTAACAATCCAGCGCTGAGAGGTAAATGCAGCGATGCTTTCGCTGTAATGCCAGTTATATTTACGAGTAAGTAGGTATCTAGCGCAGGTACACACAAGTCATCAATTACTGGTTTCTTTGGACTATCACTGAGTACTTCCTACATTATACTGGGATGATGTAAGGTCTTATTCTGGTTCTAAACTACACTCTTCTATGATGGCTTGTCTCGCCCACCCCTACATGCATGCTGTGAGCGAATGAAATTGGTCTAAATTGCCTGCTTATCTCCATTTCAGCTCCCAATTAGGAAACCAAATAATGAAATGCATTACTCAACTGAAACTCTTTCTGAGCTGATGTGTACCAGCATGCATAGCCTGGGTTACACAAGTGAGCAGATGCAGCTGATGTAACCAACAAATCATTTGAATGCTGTTATAGGATTTAGAGCTAAAAATAGGAGTGATGTGAGTAATTAGGGATGATAGCGATGTGTAGGGCATTCCATCAACGTTGATTAGCATTGCAACAACAAATCATGCAGAATCCTGTTAGAGGTACGATATATTTTATTACCTCTAACTAATAAGAGTAATAAACAATACAACATTCTGAACTTTCACCTGATATCCCATAGAGATGCATGCGCCACGCTTTATGGCTCTGTACTCTTCGTAAACAATAAGGGTCTATTAACACAGAATAGTAGGTTATTACGTAATACAATCATAGTTGTTTACTGCTTGAAATGCACCAAATTGAAAGCAGCTGAAAAACAAGAAAGAACAGAGCTCAATCGTGTATAAGTGATGTTTTCTGTAAACTTTATCTGTTATACTTGTGGAAATTTGGCTGAGAAGTCGCGCAAAGTTCAAGCCGAGCTGAGATTTTAGCAACTACAAAATAAACAGCCTGCTATCAAAAACAGATATGGCCTACACACTAAACAGAAAAAATACTCTGACAAACTTTTTCACAAACTTGTAATAGATCTATGCATGCTATAAACGATGACATGAGAATTTACTGAAAAAGATGCCTGTTTGTTTTGCAAGCTTGTCTTTCAGCTATTTGTCCTCTTTTATAAAACAGTCTGGACAGATTTTATTACTCACAAAGATTAGAAACTCATTACAAGCTTTATTTCAATTTTGTCCTGCCGTGTTCAAAAAATTGGCAATAAACAACAATGTCTTAGTCTAGGGACCTAGCCAGCTTGTGGGATTTAGTGGCATTCCACTATCAAACACCCCCACCATCTGGGGAATTACCATAATGTACTGTGAGTTGTCCTCTTTTTTCACAACGACCGCATGCGAGTGCAAAATATAAATTAGCCTACATGTGCTCCATCAGGATTGTGTTATAATACATACAGTAAGAAATAGACTCAAACTTAACAATGCCTGGGATAGATGCCATGTTCGGCAGATGTCTGTGAGACCAGTACACCGCATCATAAGATTTGCCATTTTTAAATCTTAATCATTTCATATTTTCGGGCAGATATTTCTACAACACTAACTTTTTCAACAGGAAACACTGTAGTGACCTATTTATCAGAATAAACTTAATCAAATAAGATAACCTTCACAAAACATCGGGCTCATACCTCAACATTGTAAAAAAGAAGACAACTCTCACAAAATCCCACAAGCCGGCTGGGCAACCTAGACTACCGATGGCTATGAATTTAACCAAACTAGAATTAAACGGTCTCACCTACATGAGAATTGTTTTACATTTGGTGTTATGTTCCAACTCCCCAACTCCCCGCATTGCACTAAATCCAAAATGAGAGTTATCTTACCAGTTTTCTGTGGAAATGTTCATCAGTCAGAAAGGCTTTCAAAAAACGAGATTACCATCTTCCTGGCTAACAAATAATACATTGACGATACTAGAACATATTTTGGTATGAAAATTGAAATACAGAAGTATATTTGGTTTGATGAGAGTTATTAACTGTCACCATCTTTACCACTGCAGACATGAAGGTTCAACCTTTATTGCATGCTGCACATCTGAACAGAGAGGAGATAACTCTTTCTATCCCAGTGATTGCCGTAATGTGTCATCAATTTGCCATATATGCAATTCTCTAGTGTAGGCATTGTTTTACAATTATACAAGAAAGGTATTAAGTTTGTGTGCTAATGTCAAGGCAGTTCCAATCGCTGCAACACAGGTTTCCATGGGAAATTCAGTGGAGTGTTACATCAGACTTGGTGCTTGACAATCCCGAATAAAAGAGGAAAGCAAAGTTGTGCTAATGTCAAATTAAGAAACCACCTCAGTCAAAAAAGAAAGAACCGAGGCTAAGTTCATTGAACAAAGGCCATGTAGACCAGACAACCTCAAACCACGCGGAAACCAGAAGCTGGCAGTTTGCCACTAATGGCCAATGACATCAAATACAAAACATATAATATTATTTATAAAATAGATGCTAAACAAATAGCACTTGGTAAATAAGTAATTCTCTATAAACTCCATCTATAACAAAAATTGAGAGAAAATAACTAAAAAAAACAATTTGGTTGCATTTACAGCCATCATATATCTAAAAGCATATTACAATATTCACTGAGACACCATGAGCTGATGTCTAGCCCTGACGGACCAACTTAAAGGATACAAGTAAGATAAGATCTCATTGATTAATCAGCAGCATAACCAAAGGCAGCGAAGTAAAGGCGGGGTAGATGAATGTGACAAGTGGTGACAGTTGAAGAGTCATCATAGAGAGAGGTGGTGAATGATAGGACCAGGGAAGATAAGGAAAGGGACAGTTACATAATATAGCTGGTCTAATGACCAATATGTGGTACTACTGACAATTCATACCAACTAATAAATTGAGAAGTTATCCGCTCTCTGTACATAAAGCGTGCCATAGCTCTACAAGTAATGCGCTATTTATTTATGAATATGTGTTGCTATAGCAACTGTATGTACTGATTGTGCATGAATAGCTAGACCCCAAGAGCTACATTCATTAGATCATCATCAAGACGACTTTCCCCAGTGGGCTTCGGTGAAAAGGTTAGAGGCCTGGACACGGCCTTTTGCTTAACAAGGATAGAGTGAGAACTTGTTTTTTTAGAATCCAATGGTATTGTTTTGGCCACTCGCGTGACTGACTCAGGGGCCGGACTAGCTGGGTTGTTCTGAACGGGCTGCGTAGGAATGTACACTGGCTGAGAATCCATCACAATACTGAGCTCATCTGGGGAGTTGGGGCTTGGCTCCACCCCTCGGCTCTTGCTTCCTCCTGAGCTAGAATACCGAGGAGACTGAGCAGTGGCTGACTGACTCGGTTTGTGCACCACTTCTGAGGTAGATAACTTGCGCTGGGCTGATAGAGGCGTAGGTAAAAGAGGTGGTCGCTTGGGGTCACCGGGTGGAGGAAAAGACTTGGTTCTACTGACAGTAGCAGCTGAAGTATCCTCAGACTTGCCCAGCACCGATCTGTTGGGTACTGGGGATGACCGCTGCCACTCTCCTAGAGAACCAGGGGACTTCTGCTGCAAGGAGGGTTTTGGGGACGTTGGGCTAGCTTGACTGCGTTTGGGTATTTTAGGAAACGAGCGCACGCTACTGTTACCGTAAGTGGCTTTAAGAATATCGTGAGCCGACTGTTGCCTAGCAGCTGCTTCTGTTGCAACTGGTGACTTGAGAGCTCGACGCTTCTTGTCTTTTTCCGATGACTTTTTTAGTTTGGGAGATGAGCGGTCTTCAAATGTTTTAACAGTGAGCGCAGGTACAGGCTCCTGCTTGGGTTGTACCTTTGCCTTGCTCTTAGGTGCTGCCACCACCTTAACGGTCTTCTTGCCTGGTGACGGAGGCAGCTGATCAACAGAACGACTCTCCTTCATTTTCATCTCTACAGAGTCGGAACGCTTGAATTTCTTGTCTCGGGGTGCGTTGTCCGCCGAGGCCGACTGTCTGACTATCTTTTTGTCATCAGTTGTCTTCTTGACCCGAACAGCTTTAACAGTGACCATACCTTTGGACTCGGCATGCAAAGCTTCTTGCTTCATATGCTGAGGTGACTCAAACAAATCGTTTACTGTAACCACTTTAGGTTTGTTGTGGCTTGCCTTAGTGGCTGCGCTTTTCTTTGCTTCATCCGAGTTATGAAGTAAAGCTTGTATGAGCTGAGAGTTGGGTTCACTTGTAAAAGCCTTAACGGAGAATTTGCTATTGCCACCGAGTTGAGGTGATTTAAGATTGGACAAGGCCATGATAGGCTGGGATACTCCACCAACGAGAGCTTGCTGTTCCGACACTTCAGACTTCACCTTACAAGTCAACTCTCTAACAATCTCTTCATTGTCACTCTTTTTACGTTTCCTAGCCGAGGGAGAAGCTGAGGTAGGCGGAGGAGTGCTAATAGTTGAACTATTGGAAGATCTGCGCTTTTGACGCACTTTCTTTGGTTTCTTATCGTTGGCGGCATTATGCCCCTCAGGACTCGCCAGCAGGTCTGATAGAATAGTCGCCTGATACTGCTGGGAGTTTGTCCCCTGAGTGGGCTCATAGGCCAAAGGGTGAGCCGTAGGTTGTACATCTGCCACCTGCGCCTCATCCAGTAGACTGGAGAGCATGGGAGTGCTTGTGAGCTTAACCTTATCACTGGCTTGAGCAGGTACCTGGTGGATGTTGACGAGGGATGAGAGAGGTTTGGTAGGAGAGATAGGTAAAGAATTGAGAGCACTAAAACATGACCGCCTATAGCCTGAGAACCTACGCATACACAGAGAATACTTGTTTGTTTCTATATTCTTAGAATAACTGGTAGAGGATGTGTTTACAGATCCATAAGGCAAGTAATGTCCCCTAGCAGTATAAACATCATTTATCTTCTGCATTATCTCTCCATGGTCGACCTTGACTCGCTTACTTGGAGGTGGCAAGTTCTCTTCCTGGTGACCGGCTTGCTTCAGAATTGATCGCATCGTTATGGGAATGGAGAAGGACCTGCAATAGAACACATGACGTAATGTGTGAAAACACAAAAAACACTGGTCGGTTTGATATAATCGCAAAAGCTGAAAGTTCACCTTTGTATGACCTTGGAAGCATGGCTATTGCTGCAGATATCACCAGCATTGCAGTAGATTGAGCACTTTGGTGAGCTTACATCATTGATGTCAAAATCCACTGTTGGACAGAAGGAGATGCACAATATAAACTGCGCATACAACGGGTGTTACAAGTCCATATAATATTGCTGTTCTCAACTGAAGCCCAATGAAAAAGAACAATAAAGGGAGACAACTGCTGAAGGTTGAATAGGAACGTTCTATCTAATAAAGTGAAAAAGAACTGCTACTACCAGAGCACATGCATGCAGGGACACTCACCTGTGGCCACACTGTCAGCAAAGGGATGTTTAAATGTAACCGTTAGCAGCTGATTGGTCACAGCTTTTAGCTCCATACTCACTGGTTTGGTCTCAGCTACAGGTGAACGTTACATAAACAGATTTATTAGCTAATACAGACTTAGGTGCTAGTTAATATAGACTTAGGCGCTACTAAACAGAGAATTAGGTGCTAGTTAACATAGACTTAGTACCTGTGGCACCAGAGCCAGATCGCACACAACTCAGTATCATGGTATTGAGCATTAGCTGGTGCCTGAGTAGGCCTATGACAGGAGGTATAAAGGTGGGGTGGGTGAAGGGTAGTTTGGTGACCAGCCCACCCAGTGTAGCCTCATCTCCAGTCTTCAACTCATTTATATAATAACTCTGCACTTGACCTGGTAGCACCTGCAGCAAGTGATAGAATATAGCTTTACTTGGTCATATCCTGCCTGTCGTGGGTTCAATAACTTTGACATGGAATTGTCTCCTCATGAAAGGGATATCTCCGCGAGCCAAGGGTTAAGTAAAGAGCTGTTTTCATGCCACACAAGATACAAATACATTATCCATTTGTTAGCTCAACAAATAAGCTAATTGGGTGAAAGCCTCCAATCAAATAAGCTGATCGGGTGAAACCCTCCAATCGGATTAATTATAACTACAGGATAGACAACGTTGCAAAAGAAAATTTTATCATTCAATTCATTATATAATGGAATTTTTTTACTGAAAATAACAAAAACAAACAATGGTATTCTCAGAGATGGCTCTCGTGTACCGACTGTCTCTGGCACCAGTTTGAAATGACGTCTACATTCTCATGCCATGTATTTGATGAGGGAATGACATTTCAAATAGTCCATGTTACCAGCAGCTCATGTCCAGAGACAAATTGAATTTATCACAAAAACAGACAAAGAAGCAGAAATCACAATATCAGTAATGATAAGGTGGCTAGCTATGTGCGAAGATGAGAGAAAAGGAGCACTTACTATAGTGAACTGCTTGGTGCCAGGGGCTATGAATGTACCGCTGGACTCCACTATGGCATCTAGCATGGGTACCATGGTTATGGAGCTACTAAATGCACACGAACCTACAACAAATGTATACAAGCTTCTCATTAGTTATAAAAAATTAAACAGATATCTCATTGGTTACAAGAGAAGTAAAAAGACATCTCATTGGTTAAAAGAAAGGTAAAAAGATATTTCACTGGTTACCAAAAAATTACACAGTCATATTATTGGCTGCAACAAATGTATACAAGCATTTCATTGGTTAGAAAAGTAAACAGGCAGCTTATGGGTTAAAACAAGTGTTAACAGACATCTGATTGGACGACTCACCTTGCAGACGTTCAATCTGTTTGATGGTTTGCTGACTGAGAGCTATTGGTTTCTTTAGCTTGAGCACAAAGGACGCAGGCATCATAACACTGTTGATGTTAGTGCTGGGCACAAACTGCGTAGCCCTGCAAAAGGCACGTTTCAAATCAATAACAGCCTCAGACTGCTAGAGAGATAGATCACTTGAACGTTATCGAATAAATGAATGATAGTGAAGCGTCAAAGTGTTGAATTTGCGAACTAGATAACTGGAGTGAGAAAGGCAGAATGAGACGATGTAAAAGGGGGTAAAAGGGGACATACAGGCGATTGTCAGGACCTCTGGTGTAGTTGCTGAGAGGTATAGTCTGTAGCTGGTGGTTAGTAGAACTCTGTTCTATACCAATAGTAGCGGACATGCCAAGATCTAAACTCTGTATACCTGAAACAGTACCAAGCTACAGTACCCAGCTACAGTTACAAGCTACAGTACCAAGCTACAGTACCAAGCTACAGTACCAAGCTACAGTACCAAGCTACAGTTCCAAGCTACAGTTCCAAGCTACAGTACCAAGCTACAGTTCCAAGCTACAGTTCCAAGCTACAGTACCAAGCTACAGTACCAAGCTACAGTACCAAGCTACAGTTCCAAGCTACAGTTCCAAGCTACAGTACCAAGCTACAGTACCAAGCTACAGTTCCAAGCTACAGTTCCAAGCTACAGTACCAAGCTACAGTACCAAGCTACAGTTCCAAGCTACAGTTCCAAGCTACAGTACCAAGCTACAGTTCCAAGCTACAGTACCAAGCTACAGTACCAAGCTACAGTTCCAAGCTACAGTACCAAGCTACAGTACCAAGCTACAGTTCCAAGCTACAGTACCAAGCTACAGTTCCAAGCTACAGTTCCAAGCTACAGTACCAAGCTACAGTTCCAAGCTACAGTACCAAGCTACAGTACCAAGCTACAGTTACAAGCTACAGTACCAAGCTACAGTACCAAGCTACAGTACCAAGCTACAGTACCAAGCTACAGTTCCAAGCTACAGTACCAAGCTACAGTACCAAGCTACAGTTCCAAGCTACAGTACCAAGCTACAGTTCCAAGCTACAGTACCAAGCTACAGTACCAAGCTACAGTTACAAGCTACAGTACCAAGCTACAGTACCAAGCTACAGTACCAAGCTACAGTACCAAGCTACAGTTCCAAGCTACAGTACCAAGCTACAGTACCAAGCTACAGTTCCAAGCTACAGTACCAAGCTACAGTTCCAAGCTACAGTACCAAGCTACAGTACCAAGCTACAGTTACAAGCTACAGTACCAAGCTACAGTTCCAAGCTACAGTACCAAGCCGGTTTACCGTAATCAATACCAAGTTACAATATAACATAACAATTGTTGTAAAAGAGTTTTGTAAAACTTTCTTCCAGGGACAGACAACTAAATGTTTATTGGTGCAATGTTTGATGTGTGCAGTCAGTGTACAGTAGGTGTGCAGTCGGTGTACAGTCGGTGTGCAGTCGGTGTACAGTCGGTGTGCAGTCGGTGTGCAGTCGGTGTACAGTCGGTGTGCAGTCGGTGTACAGTCGGTGTGCAGTCGGTGTGCAGTCGGTGTGCAGTCGGTGTGCAGTCGGTGTACAGTCGGTGTGCAGTCGGTGTACAGTCAGTGTACAGTCGGTGTGCAGTCGGTGTACAGTCGGTGTGCAGTCGGTGTGCAGTCGGTGTACAGTCGGTGTACAGTCGGTGTACATTTCAGGGACAAATTGAGATCTGTGAGGGATAATAGAATAACAAATAACTGAGCACACATATACAGTACAAAAGATGCCGGCAATCCCTGAGCAATACCTCACAATGTGTGAGCAAGGAGACACGCGCGGGTGGTGAATACTTACTCTCCACAGACATGGGGTGTCCAGCAGGCTCCTTCTCGTTGAGGAAGTCATAAGGAGTGATGAAGAATGTCAATTTGGTAGGAAGTCCGCCATTGCGTGGTTGTACCAGACCTAGCGGCAACTTGTAGATGTGAAAGCCCAGGTTCATGTTCTTTACTCTGGCAAAACAGAATAATTTCCACTACAGCATTGTAGTATGTTAATATGTACAGAATAATATATAAAATACTATATGGTATAATATATAAAATAATATATGGTATAATATATAAAATAATATATAAAATTATGTACCGTATAATATAAAACATACTAATTTTGCTGCTGACTACATGCATACATGGAATATATTCATAACCAGTTGGAGTTGTCCCCTTAGGGAAGCGGTGAGCAGCAAGAGGACACAACCCCACATACAGTCACTGCACACCCAATATACACGTACTTACTGCTGAAGCTGCACTTTGTTGATCTTCTCAATGTCAGACTCCAATGACTGCTGTACTATAAAGAACTTGGTCTTTACCGACCTGTAGCATGAGGGAAGGACAAACCATAAGGAACACAAGCTACAAACTTTCATCTATAGAATAACTAACGCATCTCATGTCAACAGCAACAGAAAAACATCTTCTGGACACGAGAGCAGTTAGCTGACAAAAAGCCTGAGATCCATGGGTGCATTAACACTTACGAGCACAAAGAACTAAAAAAGAGCAATAAGCTACCAAAGTTAATGGTGGAATAATGCTATAATAAAGTTAATAATAGAGTTATCAAAGCCTTCATTACTAACATATGAATGCATCACAGAAGATGGAATCAGCTTTTAACGCAACTTGTTTATAATTACTACTAATAATCTACTATACCACATTAAACTTCCCACCATAACCCAGCTATTGCAATAGACATAACCATCTGGAGAGAAAGGCTAAAGCAAACAGAGCACTCACTGTTCGCTATCCATGTTATACATATCCATGAACCCCTTGATGTGGTCCATAAATAACTTCACGTTGCCCTGTCTAAGAGCTTGGGTCATGGACGGTACAGAGGTAGGTTGATTGCTGCCATGGTGCGCGACACGCACATCTCTCACAGTTTGACTGTTGGGTGCCATGTCACACTGTATGTCTATGTAGAATAGGTCTATGGATATGTACACAGTACTACCCTGTAAGCAAACAGAACACCAGATGTGAGTATATAATAGAGGCAAGCGCAGAGAAGGAGTCCATGCGCTTGGCTATGTACGAATTACCTGCTCACAATACTTGAGTCCCAGTTTCTGACTAGCCGAGCTGATTCTTTCTAACATTTGGTTGAGGTTGTTTGCAGCCATGACGCCTTGCAGCTTCTCTAGGGCCTCATCTATTAGTGCCGAGTCATGGCATCGTCTTTTGTTGGAGTCCTGTAATCATAGAAAGGCTTAGAAAATATTGTTTTTTGAACAAACGGATGAGATAAAAATTCTGGTTAAACGCGTCTTCAATTTGTTTAAATGGACGGAATTCGTCTTCCAATCAAAGAACAACTTTTGGCAAGAGATAAACCATGGGACTGTAATTAGTTGACTACACAATACAGTCTGTAAATCATTACTGCCAGTTCAACGTTTGCAAAATGACATATAAAATTGAGTGAAATCAATATGTTTATGCTTTGGTGTGGGTGAGAAGTCAAAACAGTAGTATATGATTAGTTTCATACGAACCAACGATGCCATTCTGATCTGCTTGGCAAACTCATTCCAAGAATTAGAAGGCATAGACTTGGCGCCGTTGTGTTTTGCACGTAGCTGCTCTAATAAAGCCTCCATCTTGGCTGTGTCGGACACATTGCTGCCGGCAGATATACTGCTGGCAGCAGGGTCATCCGGGGCAGACATGCTACTCCACTTGTCACTGCAGCCTTTCTACATATATCACACCTGCCATCATAATACAACAACATATCAACTTGAAACAAAACGAAATGCGAATATCTCCATTTTTTTGGAGCAAAGTAGAAAAAATGATTAGGTATTATTTATGGCTAAGGGCAAGACACACAATACAGAATACTCTCGCTATCCAGCATTCTGTCCAACACAAATTAGAAGCAAGGGGAACTAGCCATGGGCGAGTTCCATCATTACAGCGAATCAAATTACAGTAAATTCAACCGGTTAAAATGTAGGCCCGACTGGACATACACAATAATTTGGAATAGAACTTTTCAAGCATGAGATGCCGCCTTATTTAAAAAAAAAACCATTCATGGATCACAAAGCTGATTTCAGTACACACTACTGTAATTAATCAATTGAGATCGACATATAGCATATAGCTCTTGTTGGACAATGATTTGTCAAAGAGTTCATCAATTGATTCTCGTTACTCGCAGTACTAGTATGGAATAGCTGCTATTGAGTGTTTGTTACACCAAGGGATTAGGAAAGGGATAACTATGAAGGCTTATACGAAACTAATTGTGTATTAGTTGACGCTATGAAAAATTTCATGACAGGATGTAGCCACCAATGCCCTTCATGCATAGATTTGCAAAATTTGATAGTTTATGAGTGTTTGTAGTCAAGACTGAAGTATATTGTTATAGCAGCAACTAGCAAACCTTAGGCTTGAACAAAACCTGACGGATTTGCTCTGTATTCGACACCATTGTGATGTGTCCTGTATCTTTTACATATTTCTAATTTTACCAACCACCAAAGTTAATAAAACATAAAATACTCATTCACAACCCCAGAAAAAGTGATGCTAATTACTGTTTGAAAAACTGAACACAAAAAGTGTACATTGAATCACTAACTAGACCTATCATTCAATGGCCCCGATTTATTGTCTGTTGATTAACGAAATTATAATAACACATAGTATTTTTTTGCTAAATGAGTATCATTAATTGATAACAGTAAACACAGATGGTATTTACTGTAAAAAAAGTGTTGAATTAGGTGCAATTTTGTCTTTGGCTCCAAGAAAAAAATTGGGCATGGATACTTCTGGTCGTTTTCAGGCAGCACATATTCAAAAAGTGTGTTTTCGAAACGTGTTAGATTCAAGCAGTTGGAAGTCCCATCAGCTATCATAGTGATTAGTATTTTGTCAGTGTAAAACTTCCACAATGACAAATGGTTTGACAGAAGAGAGAACAACTTCATGAAAGAATAGGCTGGCGAACCACCATACAACAAACAGTCTCTAGACTCAAGCCAAATGATGATTATCTGAAAAATGACTAACCATCATTACACTTGGCACTATTTGATAAATTCAACTAGGCACCCTTACTCATTTTAGCACAATGTATAGTTGTAAAAGATGCAGTAATTTTGTGGATGCCTATAAACAGAGCTGAATTTTTCTTCCCATTACAACCGCCACCCCCAAAGTTATGATGACCTTGTAGCTAACAAATATAAATAGATCATTGATGTGGTCAGCTTGATTCTCTGTAGTATTTTCATGAGTTCACTCCAAAACCAAGAGAAGACAACTGGTTTCTTAAGAAATGGCATCAAATAAAAAATTCTCTAATGTTACCATCAGAATCTCCGTGTCTCAAAGGGTATGTTGATATTTCTAGCTCAAAGGTGCTACTCACACTTTAATTATCATTATTACTACAAAAATATGTATTATTATGGTTTATCTATACCATTTCATTTATTAATCATTCGCATTCACAGTATTATTATTGAAAATGATTTTCACTAAATATATATCTAATTTATATTGTTTTTGTTATTGTTTTTTATTCATAATTACATTGTTAATTAATGCTGTTATTTACTGCACACTCAACTGCTACAATCACAAAAACAATAACCACTGAGTACCTCAACTTTTCTAGAATGCACTAAATCATCATAATGGCAGAAGGGCTATGCTTTGATCTGATTATAATATATGGTTTACATGGTAATAGAAAATTTAATTTTGCAGAACATTGCCACTTTTACGATTGTTTGGGCATCGTATCAAGTAAGTAGCTCACAAGCAGGTAGTGGATAGCGCGGGGTAGGAAGCTTTTGTAAAAGTCTTGCTTTGATGAATATATGGAGTTGGACTCTCCCTGCATTGAAGCTATGGTTTCCAGAGTGGTTTGACTATGAATGCTACTTGTTTCATAGCATACTGATGGGAGGATGTCGTTTTTTCTCGCCGTCGGAGAATAACAGAGGTACTAAAGTTGGGTCCAAGCCATATATGTATGTGTACCTCTTGTTACGGAATAATTATGCCCTTTGAGGTTACAGAAGATGAACACAGGGGCACTGCAGTAGTAGTTGCAAGCATGTCTCTTTGCCTAAGTCTACTATATCAAACACCATACAATACATACACTCTGGTGTATGTATGGTGTTTGATAGTGGACTTAGGCAAAGATAAATGCTTGCAACTACTACTGGAGTGCTCCTGTGATTTATAATAAATAATAACCAATAATAATAAATAATAATAATTAATTAATAATAATAATAATCACCGATCATCATCATCATCATTATTATAATGATGATCATTGTCAATGTTGTTCGTTGTTGATTCTTATTAATTATTATTATTAATTAATAATATAATAATTATAGTAATAATATAATAAAATAATGAGAATAATTTATTATTTTTATAATAATAATAATTGTTATAATTAAATAATAATTATAATAATAATAATAATTATTATTATTATTCTTTTTAAATTTTTTATTATTATTGATTATTGCAGTTGCCATCAATCCACACATGTCATGCAACGACAAACAAATGTGTTCTAACGTTAGACTGAATCATTTTTAGGAAACAACCGCATTACCAGTCTTCACCTCACCAAAGATCATAGTAGAACGTATCAATCCAACTTCACCGTTCACAAAACTAAAAACCGATTCATTCTTGTCTCCTCCACAAATAACCTCTACGCATCGCCACACCAATAGGCTAATGAATGTCATGTGACAAATCTTCTTTCAAAGAGTCTGGAATGTAATACATCTTTTTTAACCTTCGCAATTTTATCGTCAGTAATAAATAGAATGCTACAATACTACAACAAGATCTACATAAATAATAATTAATAGCAATATTATTATTATTTATTATTGCCATTAATGTATATTATATGAGACTTCCAACATAAGAGTAGCAGTTAATATTACCTGTGCACATGGCGAGTAGTTCTGCAATGCAAGGCTTGGTGGAGCGAGCTGGAGTATACCGCGGCGAAGATGGTTTGTAGTAGTAGTTACAGTAGTAGTAGTAGTTGTTGTTAGTTAGTAGTAGTGGTAGTAGTGGTGGTAGTAGTAGTAGCCAAGTTACAGTAGTAGTTAGTAGACTGACTAGATAAATAGTAATAGTAGTAGTCTTCTGCTGTTGTTGTTGGTTTTATTATTGTTTATATAATTATTATATAAACAATAATAATATTAAATATGGAAGCTCCAGCACAACACAACCACTGTGCACTGTGGCCACTCCAAAAGTGTCTTCCTAGCTTTCTAATCCCCTCCAGCTATCCACAATCCTTTAGCTACCCTTAACCTTCACTAATCCAATAACTACATAATAATGCACGATTATAACAATTATTTATGATGATAGTAATAATAATAATGGTATTTAATAATTATTATTAATTATAATAAAAAATATTATCAATTGTTGCTGTGATTAGTTGTTATACTGTGAGGGACGCCAGCACTCTTCGCTGCTACTACGTACTGTTTTACCTTTATTTACTCACTCTTTACGCTGTCTGTATGCTTAACTATTTACTCAAGTTGTCCATGTCTATGTAGCGTTCTATTATTAGTGCTTAACTGCAGGTTCTATGCTGTATCGTTCTATGCATGCAATTTTCCTCACAAATTATTATTACTATTTTTACTCGATGCTAATTGGTGCTTAGCAAGGCGTGAGTTACTATTTCCCTTTATTATTATTATTATTTATCCACTGCTAATTGGTGCTTAGCAAGGTGTGGCTTGTCAGATTTTATACAAGGGTGTGACTATGTTAGAGCTACCCGCCTACTTTCTTTATATATGGATGTTGTGCAAATAAATGTTAGAGTTAGCCTGACTCTCAGAAGAATCTCTTTCTCTTGAAGCAAGCACTACTAGGAGCAACATAACTACAAGCGCTGGTCGACTATTAGCAAGCACGAGGCTTGGCGGAAAGTAAGATTGATCACTCTCTCTTACTGCGTATTCCCTCGACTCGAGGTGTACGACGCAAAGCACCTGGTGCCCTACTAGTTCGACACTCATTGCAAACCGAACTGTGGAGTTCGAAACAAAACTAACACAACAATAATTATAGCGTAATTATTGTCGGTCTCGACTGCGTCGAACAGACAACTATTAATTACAGCACCATTATTGTCGGTGGCCTAAAGTTCGCAACAAACTATAAACTAAACGGTAATTCCTACGGAATTATTGTATGCAGCAAAAGTTCGAAACAAACTATAAACTAGACAATAATCACGGCACTGATTATTGTCGAGCCTAGAGAGGTTCAAACGCAGCCAATAATTATTGGATAATTATTGCCACTGCCAGCACTTGTTCCACACAAGATTCGGTTGCTCCATTACATGACCAAAGTCAGTAATAGCCTGTCAACAATAATTACAGAATTATTGTGCACTGCATTAGCTAGGGGACCAAGCCTTCGGGAGGTGTACAGGTGGCTACCACCCAGACAGTAAATTCCTGTACAATACTTACTTACTTGATACTTGAAGTGTAATCGCTTCTTCTTCTGAAGATTCATATATCGTTTACCATTCCGGATTGTCAACACAGGCCAGGGCAGAACGAACGTCTGATCCTAGCCTGCCAGGGGGGGGGGGGGGTGATCAAAGCAGAGGAGAAGAAACAGGGAGACAATTCCACATCTTGGCTGTTGAAACAAAGAAGCACTTTTTGTACAACTCGGTGTTGCAGTGAGGTATTAGGTACTGTTGGTGGTGTCTCCGAGTGCTGCTTTGGTGAAGATAGGGATCTATGTAGTCTGAGATGGTGGTAGCTATTTCTCCAAAGTGCATTGCCCGAAATGAGCCGAGTCTTCTCCTCTCTCTTCGGTGTACCAGGGTTTGCCACTCCAATTTTTCGAGAAGTTTGGTTGTGCTTGTCTGATGGTCTGTTCTAGGAATGTTAGTCACTAAAGTACATTGTAACCAGAGAATGTGTGTCTGCTGCAATACATAATCATTCATATGACTGACCACTACTTGTGGCCATCTATCTATTGCGAATTTTATACAATCTACAGCATCATTCATAGCACAATCTGTTCAAGCAAGCAGTATTGCAAGGTACCAACCAACAAGCAAATAGAATGACTGCAGTGATGTGTTACTTACTGAAATACAGAATACAGAAGTAGTGCTGCAAAGTATAAGCTAACAAATAAGGATCTACCAGGATAATCCTAGCACTAGCACAAACGCCAATAACTGCAGCAATAGTACAAATATCACACTGCGTAGTCAAACTTATCCTGTTGTACTCACTTCTATCGCTCACTGCCAGTAACCACTATCCCACATTGTTGCTGCTTGAATCACTAGTACCATGTTTAACTAACAAAACACTCAATACTGGCGCACACATAACTCAATACTGGCTCACAAAATTAAACACAACTTGCTATTTAGCCAGTGCAAATGGATATTTCAAATCAGCCTAGAGACTTTAAAAATCATGTTATGGCATAGAATCATATCTTGCCTTCACAATGGTGGTAAACTTTTTTGTCTCTCACTGATAGTTACTGAGAAAATGAAGTTGAAAAATGACTCTCTGCACCAAAATTACTTTGTTTCATGTATGCACAGAGGAGAGTTTTGCGCCTCGTTATTGATACATTTGAGTGAAATCCGTGACGCGCGACCGAGTATGCGCTATTAATTAGCGGCTAGTTACTAATTACTTCATTGCAATATATAAAAAAAGAAAATTACATTTTTATTTGGAAAGGGAATTATGAAATGTATTTTCATACCTCCAGATGTAAATGATCTACAACAAGTAGTATATCAACAGGTCGGTAATTTGATAGGCTAGTGATATAAAATTGACTAAAATCATCAGGGCCAACGGCGCAGTGGGAAATTTCCCGTTTACAACGTGGTTTCCAAACAATTTTTCCCAAAGCTACAGATATGTAAGAAGTGCAGTGATTGGTTAATCTGGTCCGGACTAGTGTATCCTATTAAACCCTTTTAAAATTTTGTTTTTAGCAGCCTGTGGTCCCAAGTTATTGAAAATTTAGTAATTCCCGAATATTTGAAAACTGAACAAAAACGGGTGCGATAAATATTTATATCAATGCTTTTGACGCGTGACGTCATATTTCGTGATCAATTTGTAGACGCTATGCTATTACCCTTATGACAGCCTAAATTAAAAAGCAGATATTAACTGTCAGCTTTTCCTGAAGTCTAATCTTTTAGATGCTTTTACAGTCAGCATAAATTAATTAGACAACGCTTTTACAGTTACCATAAATTGATTAAAGCGGCTGTAAGCTAATCTCAGCTGTACGGCTGGGTCTGCCGGAAATTGGAACGAACGTAGACACAAATAAACGTCGACAGGAAAGAATGTAGACACAGTTGGAATGAACATAGACACCTCCTGGAATGAACATCGACAGACCGGTACGAACGTTGATTATGCTATAAACATGAAATTTTCGACTTTCATTCCTATATGTGTCTACGTTTGTTCTCAGCGATATATGAAATATCATTGTGACTTTCATTTCAGGGGTTGTCTACTTTGGGACAAAACGACAATTTCCCGGAACAAACGTTGAAGCAAAAGTTTATATGTCAGCAGGATGGAACGTTGACACTTCCCACAATGAACATTGAATTTTTTTTCTCTTTAACACAGTCGACCTTCATTCCAGGTTTGTTGACATTCATTCCGGGATGTGTCTACATTCATTTCAGCTATGTCTGCATTCATTTCTGTCGACGTTCGATGCTGTCTACTGTCGTTCCAACTTCCGGGCCAGTCTACAAACATTCTGGCACCGAGAGAACATAACTCCACAAAAATACTAATGTAAACAAATAGTTGAAAATGATAAACTAAAGATTTATTATGATTATTGCTATCATTTTTTATATCAATCATGTTTCAGATCGTCATTATAAATATTTATTTATTCTTATTATAGATAATTATGGCAAAATTTTCAATTTATAATGCGATTAAACAATGGTTCATAGTAATAATTATTATCGATTTTCTCTTACCTTTGCTAAAATTAAATAAATCATTTTGCAAATTCTAGGACACTAATATTAAAATAATTTGTTATTAGATATAGCATACATTTCTAAAATCCTCACCGAGCTCCTTATTATATTTAGATTGTTGGTATAAGGTATAGAAGTGTAATTTTTAATTGAATAATTTTTTTCTTTCAAAAAGACTAAAATTTAGACTGGTTTTTTATTTGTCCTTTGGAGTACCAATTATTTGTGCCACCACCACACCAGTGGTTACCTCTTAAAAAAGATAATTATGAAAAAAGTATCTTTACTTGAAAACCATGTTTTGACGTACCATTGTCGCATTGCTGTTGAAAACCTTGTTGTTATAGTGAAATAAAACCGGTGATGAGTAACCTAGTATGACTAGTAATGCAGCAATAACTATACTCAGTATAAGACATACGAGATTTTTGTTTTTATTTGAAAATTGCTCTCACTAAACATTATTTTTATGGTGGTTCAGAATGTTTTGCAAATTGCGTTTTAAAACGCCTGAACGCTCTCCAAACCGTCTTAACGCTTTTAAAAAAGTCCGAGTTTTTACGGAACATCTTAAATCGTTCTGAAATTGATCATACACTCTGAAAATTCAAGCCGATTTGCTCGTCTGCCCTATTGATCATAGAAATCCAATCCACTTATGACTGATATTTTTTTTCTAAACACTAAGAAATTTCATTGGAATACATAAAAATAATTGTTTTTATAATTGATTCATATTGTTATAAATAATATATAAAACCTGATGTGTTTGTAAAAATCAATTTTAGAGACTATATACAATAATAGTTTACATACTTGATTAATTTTGCCTATGTCTATTTTGGATAAATTGCATAGAGATTATAACAAAAATGAGGATAATCATTTTTGATTCGAAAGCCATGTGCTTTGTAAACCTTTCATAATGTTCATATGGTTTGTATTTTTCTAATCCATTTGAATCATTTTTAAGCTTTGTTTAGCTGTGTCTCGAGGACAACCCTATCAACAGGTCTCATACGCTTGTATGAGCATACAAGTGTATGAGACCTATACTCGTGCCAGCCGTTAAACCCGCTACTCCTTCGAAAAGGCAGAGGGGGGGGGGGATCTTTTTACTAGCATGACTCCATACTTATGATGGAGAGTGCAATCAAGCTAGGGCCCATGTTATTTTATGCACATATCCGACCAGTCAGAGCATTAGAAAGCCAAATACCTTGCTCACAGGTACCGGTGCTGGAATCGAACCCCAGATCTTGGATTGAAGTTCAAGCACTTCAACCACTTCAACAACTATACGCTTTTTAAAATTTAACAGTTGGACGGGAGATAGTTTTATTACATGAAATCCTGCAACGGCTTAAGCGGACAATTTATTATTACGAAGTTCATTTTCAGCTAGTTTATTACTATTATTATTACTTATTTGCGCAATTATTTTCAATGTAAAAGACTTTTGCAAGCTCTCTAGATTATTTTAAAAGCGAAAGCGTCCAACAAAATTTTTGCTACATATTTGAATGATCTACAATAAATAGTATCCCAATAGGCTGGCAAGAGTATGGGGAAACAGACAGTATAATATTATAAACTAATAACCTAAGGGCCCACGGCACACCGGCGTATTGCCGCTTTACGATACATTGTCAAACCAAGTTTTTCAAATCTACAAATCTATGAACTTGTTGTGCCTGATTTACAAATCAGTCTTGCTGTGCATGATGTACAAATCAGTCTTGTTGTGCCTGATGTACAACTGCTAATTATCAAAATGTGTAATAAATGGTTAAAATGCTGGACCTTAGAATACAAAATACAATCTGATTTTGCGATAATAAAAAGCTGAGGAATTCAGTCGACTGTGCTACTTCAAAACATAACAAACAACTGCAAGGTATTTTACGTAAAAATGAGGCTAAAGCTATTCGGCACTGAATGTTACCCCCTCATTCTTAGTTATAACCCATAGCTCAGCAGCAGCAGTCTCAAAAATAACCTAGAAGCTGTCAATCATTAAACATTTTTTAAGGCACAAATTATTTGCTGCATCTTAACAATTTTTTGTGCTCATTTGATGGTGAGAGTCCTCTTTCTATAAAGTGACCAAATATAATTAAAAAATTCCCTCATAGTAGGTCACCTTTGCCATTTTTATCATGTTTTCCTGCCTTCAGTAATCAACAGCTGGTCAGCAGAATTTTTTATGGTTAGTATTGTATTTATTGTAATTTATTTCTATCAACATAATAACAGCAATAGAAAGTAACAATATTAGCCGATGCGCACAATAGCAACATCTACGTCAAGGGATCAGATTACACTGGTGGAGGCACCAGTGTGGGCAGGATGGTTATCAAAGTAAAGCAATGTGGGTTTGTAGGCTCACTGTAAATCCAACGGACACAATATGTTCACCTTTTAAACAAAGATCAATCATTTGATGACCGGCAATTAAAGCCTGTCAGATTTCCTCAATTGTAGGCCAAATATAATTTTAATTGTGTTTGCATCCTTGGGTCCCTGCTGTGGTTGGTTGTCATGCTCTGAACTTGAGCATAGATTACATGTCTTTTTCACATTATTTGGTACGACTTGGTGTGTTGATCACCTATAAAATTTGATCTAGTATTATTGAAATAAATGACATCAAGTCGAAACCTTGTTTACTGAAAAGTGTAGTGGAAGTTGCCATAACAACAAATAATAATAGAATGAAAACTTTGTCATGTAATTTACAACATGGATCACTTCCGTTTTTTTGTTATTTGTTGAAGAATGTTGAATTAATCATCTTTCTCATCAACTGAATGCATATGTATAACGAGTAATCTTATTGCGTTCTCTAACAAACTACTTCGTCTTCACCTTCTGCACTTGAGCTGAGAGATGGTAACTAGCTATAGTGACCAAAATGGAGACATAAATGTAGTGCAATGAAATTTTTTATCCTCCGGTTTAGAATGAGTGAATTTTGTTATGTATAAGACTAACTCATCAATATTAACCCAAAGTGAAATATTTCACTGATATGGGAAATTAGCAATTTTATGGCCACTTTATGGCTGGTTCCTGTTCTATGAAACAGCAACTCACCCATCAAGCGAAAAAAATCCATTTAATTATTAATCTCAAAAACTTGATTTAAATGGCCGGGCTTGCTTAGCATTTTTTGCTATTGTGTATTTATATAGATCAGATAGAGCACAAAAAATTGTCTCATGCTAGATCTCTTATCTAGATGATCCAGATACTTTTCTACCGTCAAAATCTTTACACGGGTTTGCTTGCTGATAGTTATGGACCAATGCTGTTCTATCATAGCACAATCTAGTTCCAGTTATCGCTACAAAGATACTGCAGTTTTATATTGAGATTGTTGATAGGTAGATATAATAAAGTTAGCTCTTTATATCTAATTTGTTCTTGCCATAGCGCTACCGATAACATTAGCGTTGTGTTTACTTTTGCTACAAATGAATTTTGAGCGCGAAGTTTTTCTTCAAGGTGTTATATCACCGATTTTGGGCTGAATTAAACCTGATTTATCCATTTTTAGTGATTTTTGTCCAAAAGATTTTTTCCAAAGTTGTGCTCTCGTTAATTCCATTTATAGTAAAAGCGCATTAGATGCTGGCTTGTAAGCAATTTTTTTCCTATATGCAACACTTTATATACGGCCACAAAGCAAAGTTGCAAAAAATTTGGCTTGTTAGCATAGAAGGAGGTCGTCCCAGTAATAGTCCTTGTGCATAGACTTTCAAGAGCATAGAAAACTAGTTTTGTAATTATCTTCAGGATTTTTTGAGGTGTTTTAGTTGAGTCAGAATTTTAATTTATTATTGATAGGTTCGCTACTATGTACACACTGGCATTGATGTGATCAAATACATGGCCAATGACTCAAACACTAAAGCAATATTATAGTTGAAAAAATTATATTTAAATCGAATAATAGCAAAAGTTTCAAATTATCCCTATTTAAAATTTATTTGTTCAGAAAAAAAGTGAGATTTTTGTCTTTGGCGTCGTCTTAATCAACAACAACAATAATTTTAAAATCTGAATTACGCGTTATTGAACTGAAAAAAATTAAACAATATAGATTGTAAACAAATAATGATTTTCAAATACAATAAATAAATAGAAACTAATTTATAATTACTTTTGGCATTTTGATTGAGATTATTTAGTGCTCTTTGACACTAAAGAAAAGACAACTCCGACTAGAGAGTTGTGTATCAATTGGTGATACGCCACCTTTAAGTGAAAGTGTTGTATGAAAGGCAATATTTATTTAAGAAATTGTTTTTGATTTTTTTTTATAGATTTCATGGAGAAATTCGGGCAGAAAGTTACAAACATTCTAAGTAGCAAATTACAAACAAAAATTGTGGGATTCCAAAGAATTTGCTTCGGGAATGAGTGCAAACAAGGAAACCAAAAACGCCTGACTGCTTATATAATCACTGTTAACAACATCTGTTTTCTACAGTCTTCTATGCTCACTTTCTACACATAAATTATTTTGGGTGGTGTACCCACTGAGGAAACTATATTTCTGTCAAAATTTTTACTAACAAAAGCTAAGAAGCTGAGGGTTGCCTAAATATGGCGGATTATATAGAGTAGGCAGAGATTGTGATAATAATTATAAAGTTATTATTGTTGTTTGTGGTTATGGATTATAGTTACTATTATCAGTGATTGAAAACAATATTAAATGAAAAATATAAAATTGATATGATAATAGTTATCAATAAAAAAAATGATGATAAGTTATAATTAATTGGTATGAACGCTGCAATCATAATACGAAATCTATTTTAGCGCATAGTGGATATAATATTGCTCGATAGTATTATCACACTGATAATCTATTATATATAATCGTTGAGTGCAAGAATGACTGTAACCGAAAGTCTGATACCGATCAATAAAGGAGTGGGCAGTAATTAGCTGCTTGCGCTTAAAAACTAGGATTATATTTCATGATTGGCTACAAGATTGTTCTCAATCTAGCAATCATCTTTAGAAAATGTATGCACTTCCACTTTAATATTGTTATTGGTAGAGTTTGTTAGACTTGTGGGCACTTGTAGTTCTGTGTTGTAGGGTGTCTGTACATTCCTGGCACGCAAAGGCCCGATGGATCCTACCGAAAGCCCAAAAAAGTGAAGGAAGGTTATATTCCTCAAGATGAGCAACCAGCGTAAGTTCCTAGCTATCATGTGCCGTTTGAAAGAGTATGCGCTACAGTGCATCAGTGTGATACTACATCTGGTTTTGTTTGATACCACTTTGTGCTAAAGAATCTGCATTTTTGCTAGTGCTATCACCTGCCGATAGTTTTTAATCAGATAAATTTTTCTGCTACATTTTTAATCTTCAGTTGACAGCTCACTTGTTTTTGGCAAACTGTTTCACTCCACATAGGTTTGTGCAAAGTTTTATTTTTGTGGAAGTTGGCATTATGATAGTGTTTTTCGCTAAAACATAATTTTACTTCTAAAATGAGATAAATTTTTCATAAAACAATTTTGATCCAAAAATGATCATTCTCAATATTCACTGAACTCGGTTTGAGCTCAGCACTAATATTTTCCCTTCCATCGAAAAAGGACTTTGTACATAGGGTTTACCTAACTAACAACTGACTGTCAGAGCCTTCAAGCAGTGTTCACTAAAACACCACATCAAATCTCATAATAGCTTTAGATTCTCGAAAATAACTTGAAATGAACTATTTTTCAGACAACCTGCCATGATATAGTCTCACCTATAGAGTTCAGTTTGTATCAAAAACTACCAGTTAACTTTGTCCATTGACTCATCTCAACAATGATCGAGATAAATTGTTGTTCAAATCGTGTGATTCGTTCTGCACACCATGCAGCGACTTTGAATATACCTTTACAAACTGCTGTTGTTGCAAGAAAGTCTGTGCGTGGTCAAATGTTTTCAAGTTAATTGTCTAGTTGTGAACCCATTCATCTAGACAGAGAATATTGCATCAACTCGCTGATAATAAAAGTATTCGCGACCTCTGTTCGCTGAGCACATTACAATAATAATAATAATAATCGGACCTGCAATAAATGTAATCAATAAATAATCGTTTTGTTCGGAACTTGTGGATCAACAAAAAGTAGCTCACTGAATAAAAAAAATGATCACTGAGCAATTATTTATATTGTTCGTAGGTCGCAAATGAAACTGAACACCAAATAAATAATAATAATGAAAGAGTTGATTTTTTCATAGACCGATTTTTATCCTTGAAAATCAATTGCAAGCGTTAAAAATTTACTAAATTGAAGGGCAGCTTTACAAACTATTCCAGTTTATAGCAGTTCAAATTTTATTACTTTCTTGATTATTTTAAAAATTGGGAGTTATCTTCTTTATGACTTTGTATAACATTGTATCGAATATTTATGTTGTTCTAAACTAAGGCCCCGTTTACACCGGTGCGCTATGTGCACATCGTACAAATGTGGACACTGAAGTTTGCAGCGAAAACACCAGCTGTTCAGAAAAGCTCGCACCAATACCGGTTCCGTATCGCCTCAAAACTGAAACGGGGTCCAAAGGTGTTTTAATACGGATTCTGAACTAATGCGCTAGACGGATGATCGTATAAACAGGCACTTTGGTGCCGACCAGTACCAAACCGTAGCTGTTACGATTTTTTACAGTGTTTCGTAAGGTATTAGCATAATGTTCCGTTGCATACGCGACATATTGAACTACGAACACCTATTATTTTGTGTATTTTGTTCGACAAACAGGTCGCGAATACTCTTAATGTCCCCAATAGTTATTATCTGGTGGCTCGTAACGTTAGACGCTTTCCGCTTTCTATTTCAGAGCGCAGCAACGATTTCACAAAGCGTTCAGAAGATTAGTAAAACTTCAGACTTGTTTAAAAGCATTCAGACGGTTTGTAAAGCGCTTAGACGTTTTAAAACGCAAGACAAAACGTTTTGAGCCACCATACTTGAGTCAATTATTTTGGTTTGTGAAAATCGGATAACGTAAGTTCATTGCATTCTCAACTAGTGCTGGAAAAAAATAACTAATAAGCCTATCGGCAAGAAAGAAACGATTTACTACAAGCGTCGGTTTTTGAAGATTTACATCATTGGTCCATTCATCCATGCTACGTTTCACCTTGCCATAAAAATTTCATGTCCTGCTGCTGTGACAATTATTTCAACCATGACCTATCGGTACATTAACCAGAAATTTTTTTGCAATGTCTACACCAGATAATAAAGAGGGTATTATAAAAAATTATTATTATTCTCATGTTACTTTTATCATCCTCTTGGTAATAGTAGCAGAAATTATCAAGACACTTAACAGCTTCAATTCATCAATGATATATATCAATAATTAATAATTGTTTTCATTCTCGTTCCTTAAGTGGAGCTTTGCGAATTGGGCTAGTCCTTCCATGATAAAAGGAGGGTTAATCGATGACTGCTGTATTAATCTTTCACTAGAGACCGTAAAAATTCTAGCATATGTTTTTGGATTGACAATAGTAGAAGAGTTGTCTTCCCATAGGTATGAAAGATCAACAGTAACCCAAAGATCGGTAAAATTTCCTTCGTGAAGATAATCTCAATCATAAAGGTGTCTTTTGCCAACTGTGAAGCATAGACGAACATGTTTTGCCTCCACACATGTTTGTAGACAATGAACATGAAAGATGATGGAACAAATATGATTTATCAATTTTCAGTTTTCACATACCAACCGATCAATCATCTGTGTGTGTGTGTATTGAGGCATTACTAGTTATTAGCAGGTACCACCCTCTACTTATTGTGTGAATCTGGTTGTTGAAACAAAGATACAGTTCTTGTGCCTTTCATCTTACATTCCAGTATAAAACTAGGGAGCTGTAAAATTCTATGATGGCTTGAGGAAATATCAAAAAGAAATATGTAACAAGTTTGTTGTAACTTGAACTACCTACTAGCTGGCTAGTAGGTAGTTCCTGTCGTGTATTTTATGATACATGTTTAGGAAGTATGACTCATTTTTTATGCAGTTGTGGTCAAATAGTGAGCACAAAATGTCCTAAATTTGCCTGCTGGCTTACAAATTAAGTATGAATGTCCCAACATCAGTTGGTACATTTGAAACAACATACACTGCGTGCTGGCTGGCTTTTCAAAAGCCATTGTCCAACAGGTCATAAGAGCGCCTTCAAATATACCCGTAAACTTGATTTGTTTTGTAGTAATTTATGACTGGTACTTGAGCACAACTTCCACTATAGCCCAGTATGGCTACATCTGTAATTGCAGCAGTTTTACCCTGGCCCTCTCTAGCAAACTACTTGAGAAACCAGACTTCAGCTACACCCAGCCCTGCAGACTGCAAAATACTCAGATAGCGCTTATAGTGAAAACTGCCCGTTTTTGTAAGCTAACCAACGCTAACCAGTTTGCCAGGATAGGACCAACTCTAAATAACAAATTTAAATAAAATTCAAATGCTTTCATTGGTGAGTCATCAAATTTAAATACAAAGTCACAAAACTTGAAATTTAATTGAAAATTTAACTAGCTGATTCATGTTGTAGTAGATTTTTATGACCACCAAGTGGGTGCAAGGTCCCCCTGACAACTGCGGAGTGTCAGGCATGCCTGAATTGAGCCTGGCACTGCCAGAATCCTTGTATAAAGGAAATATACGCCACTACCTGCCCTGCAGCAATCACTACCAGCCCTATTCCAGGTCGGGGAGGCAAGAATGGCTATAGCTTGAGGAACCAAACCAAGAGATGCTGGAGCCCGAGTTTGCCGCCTAACCACCGCCATATCATCAGAAGACATAAACCACAAACTGTAGCAGTCAGGAACCTGAACTATGTTGCACCACCTCTCCCTGAGCTGACTCAGCATAATTACTCCTGAAGCTCCGCCCTCCACTTCTGGGCTCCTTGTATATTGAACCTTATCTTATCCAATTTAATGTGTTATTATTTATACCTTGTTCACTCATTCGTGCATTTACTTTCTGTTGCTTGTGATTTGCCATACCCATACTAGGTCATCTATTTCCTGTACCTCTGCCTATAAAAGGCAAAGCTTTACTTACATACCGTAATAGAAATTACATTGAGTGACTGGCAAGTAGATTAGCCGCCTAGTTCTACTGACACAGTGTGCGTCATAGGAGCCTATGCCAAATACGCTTGACTGCCTCTGCTAAGTGATTGATGGAAGCGCTATAGCGTGGCCTACTGAAGGACCGTTGCTGCGATATTCTTAATTTTCCCTAGTGTAGTTTCCATTGTGGCTATTGTATGCATGTATTAACAATCTATCTAGCGTCCTGCTTGTTGTGTATCTTTAGGATTAGTCATAGTAGCATGACCTGATGTTTTGTATGCCCAATTGTCTTGTTGCTTTTTCAACTGCTTATATGCATGATATTTTCCATAAATAGAGCAGTAGTGAGCCCAGTGGGCAGAGTTGGTTGCGCGCTTGACTAAGAAGGTTCTTGGCCAAGCTTTTGTGTCTTGCTCTCAATACAGTGATATTTAACCTGCAACCCCATGTGATTTGTGAGGCTGGTTGCCTGTTATTACTAGTTTGACTACACACAGTAGTATCTGGATCTGTCCAACTATACAGATCATTACCAGAAGAGCCATCTTTCGCAGTAGCTCTCTACAGTGAACTTTGTCTGCTCTGCCGGTTTGGTTCATTTTCTATTAGCTGTCGTTGAAGGCATTTAATAAAATCCTTTACACTGGTGGCAGCAGTGGGATACAGTGAACGAGTGAGACACTACTAGAGAGTGCCAACGGCCAAATATCACCGTAGCATTCTACCTCTCCTCTTGGGTGCTGGTGATATTTCCCCCTATAACAGTTGTTTGGTAGCAGCCAAACTACCACCCCACGGACACCGTTAAACTCCTGCCCTCTCAGTGGTACACCCACCCGGCAGAACACCCCCCCCTCCCTTGCTGGTTGAAGAGCAATACTGTCAACCCGGCAGTCACTATTTACTGTACACAGCCGGCACAGCCAGTGACCCCTCTCAACCTGGTATACTCCTCCTGTATCACCTAAGAACTGTCTTTGACAGAGCTCTGGATACAGTGTGCTCCACGGCCATCAGCTTTTGCCTCCCGTATTAGCAAGTTACCCCAAACGGTGAACTCGGTAGACGCTGTAATGATTGCGCAAGGTCATACAACTGCTTCTTTCAAACCCTGGGTGGGTAGCCCTCTCAGCGCAGGGTACCGCTCTCGGCGCAGCCTGTACAGTCATACACATTCCTTCTGGTACACTTCTCGACCCGGAGTTTTCTCCTCCCCGTGCTGACAAGTACCCTGCTGATTGTGAGGATGATCCTCTCCTTCGATGCCTGCACAGAGAGTTAGGAATGTCGGACAGATGCCGGTAGGCATGGCAGAAGCTGCGGCAATAGACAGACTGACAGAGACCCTGCAAGGAGTGCTGCGACCCCCTGCACCTCCTGCTCCTGCACAGAACTTCAGATCTTCCAAGTTAAACGGACAAGCAGACGTAGAGTATTTTATAGAGCGTTTTCTGGAGATTGCTGAAGCAAATGAATGGGGCGCTCATACAGCATTGTTATATGCCAGAGAGGCCCTTCGCGATGAAGCCCTAGAGTGTGGAAAGCCCAACACCCTGCTAGGAGTGTTCACGGCCCTTCGTGCTCCTTTTGGATTGACTCGGCGTGAAGCATTGCAGCGGATTGCCTACCCGCAAAGATCTCAGAAAACTACCTTACAAGAACTTGCTAGTCAACTGGAGAGGCTAGTCCTCGTGGCTTATAAAGATTTGCCGGAGAGACATGTTGTACGTATGGTGCTTGAGACGTTCTCGTCCACCCTTGGCCGCCCCTACCTGCAACACCATATGTTGGCAGTGGATCCTCCGAACTTAAAGGATGCAGTGCGTACTGGAAACGAGTTCCTGCAGATCAAAGCTTACTTGGAGACCAGACCTCAGGTTCGAGTGATTGAAGAAGAACAATATGTGAACAGCGAACCACTCAATGGCTTATCCACTCCTGCTTTCGAAACCTTTCCTGTGCCATCACACGCTCCTCCACTCGTGTTGGAATGCACTCATACCTATGCTGTCGCCACCAACTGTATTCAAGTTCGCCATACACTTCCACCACAGCAACCACCGCTCATGCCCGGAGACCCCATGTCTCGCCTATTACAGACAGTGCAGAATCTTGCTGTGGAAGTTCAGCAACTAATGCAGTGGCCACAGACAGCAGCAGTAGTTCCAACCCACCTCCCTGTAGTCTTGACCCCCCCCCCCCCCCTTGCAGTGGTGCAGACTGCTCCACCTCCAGTGCAAGCTGCTCCTGCTCTGCAGAGGCCTCCATCCCAGTGTTGGGGTTGTGGACAGGCTGGCCATCATTACAGAGCTTGTCCTTCCAGGTTAGTACCTGTTCAGCCACAAGCTTCACAGTAGTATCCTGCAGCTAATCGGTGTGCAAGAGAGATACCCAACCTGGAAGGGCTGAACCCCATCTTCCGATCCCCTCCTTGCTGGATTCCCCTCCACTCAAGCTGACTAAAAGTGCTAAGGTTGAGACAACAAGAAAGAGAGATAGCTCAGCAGGAGACAAAATAGTTTGTGCTCAAGTCTGTTGCTCAGAAATGGAGCTGTCAGTTCGAAGACCTGTCCCAATCCTACCCCCAGTAGAGCGGCCACATAATACAAGTTATTTCTTGCCTGAAAAGCTAGAAGGAAGACTTGTTACCCTACTAGTAGATGCGGGATGTACAACTAACCTGCTGAGCAAAGAAATGTTCCACCAGTTGCCCGAGAAGATACAGAGGTTGCGGACCAGTGATAGCTACGGGGTGACAGCACCCGCATTCCCTTCTATGGTACAATCAGTACCACTCTCCTACTTGGCAGTGTCAAGGCCACGACAATATTTATGATAAGTCAGATTGACGAGGAAGCTATCCTTGGTATGCCCTTGCTCACTGACCATAACTGCCACCTGCAGTTTGGCAAGTCCACCATAACTGTGAATGGACAGAGGTTGCAATGTACAGACCAGCTTGGTAATCCACTGGAGAGTAATGCTCCTCAGACATGTGGACCGTGCAGTGAAGCAGGGTTGTCCCCGCCAGGTCAAGTCGTAGTAGAGGGTTGTCCCCCCGCCATTAACCAGGTTGTCAATGGAGAAGAAAAGGGGGAAGTTGAAGTAAGAGTTGCAACTGAATCGTATAGGCAACTCTCCCTGCCTGTCTCCTTCACATGTATCGGAGCCATTTCCTTCACCCCTTGTTGTAATCCAAGCCTTGCCAAAAGTTACCGCTAACCAACAGCTTGATGCAGTAAACCCTCTTTCTATCGAGCTGGGCGGTGCTGGGCCCAGCAGCTCGGACACCAAAGACAGCAGTAGTACAGCACTGCCCATCTCCTGTGCTGACTTACCCCCTTCATCTATAGATAGCGCGCCAAATATGGAGCAGCCAGAAGTAGAGAAGCCTGTAGCTTCCCTCATCGATATTGGCGAGTTTGCGGGAGATTGGAATAATGGTATGGCCAGCAGAGGAGGTGTGCAAAAATTATCTCCTCCCTCCGCTGAGCAGCTGCCGAACCCCCCTCAAACTAAGGACCAGGAGTGCGAGGCTGTCATCCAACAGCCAGGCATTGACGCTAGCCGGCCAACACGTGAGGAAGCTCCACTAGTGGTTAGCAAATTGAGTGTGAAAAGTGTGGATGGAGTGGGTAAAGGCTGCATACTGCGTACCGAGACAGTTCTCCTGGACAGGGATCTGGTGGCACCACCCCCACCCAAACTGCCCATTCCCTTTACTGACCATTCACCTCCCTCTCCAGAGAGTGTGCTTGCTATGGAGCGGCCTGTGATACTAAGGCCTAGGTCTGTGACACAACGAATACCTCAAAATGTCAGCCCTCCCTTGTGTTATGACAGCCCACTCCGTCATGAAGTGCATGTGGGGTTAGTGCCACTAGGTACATCAGTCATAGTAAATCAGTCAGACCCTCCTCTGTGGTCCCTGTCAAATTTCCCCTCCTACCCTCTTTGTCGCCTCCTCCCAGCCGTACCGGGCCCCTACCCAATGTCCTTATTATACAGCCAAAGTGTCCGAGAGCCTTTCACTGCCCCCTCTCAGGGCCAACGTCACCTGATCCATGGCAGTTCAGAACTAAGCGAGAGCCCAGCTGCGACCACTTCCCCCGACCAGTCACTTTCAGTCCGCCGGATACTGTGTCTAATCACTGTATGCAGTTGTTGGGGAAGGCAAAGACATCAAAGAGAAGACGAGCTGACCTCCCACCTGTGCTATTCGCACCGAGTACAATTTTCCCTGCTATGATGGGTACAGTCACTGAGACGGAAGTCTCCGAGTTACAGGCGCAAGCTGAGCTCGTGGAGGGAGAGATTGCCAGCCTCAAGGACGCCGTGCAGACAGTGAGGGGTCAGCTGTTCTAGGACGAGGTGTCCCCCTTCTCCCAGTCACCCGGGTAGTGTGCATACCCCTTTTACCGGTTGCACAGCCGAGTGAGCTGGATGTTCTAGTCTTACCCCTTTTGTCTTCTTACTGAGTACACATGGTCTTGTGTCAAGGGTCGTGCGATTCGTAGGTACTTGTTTTACCCAGGTTTGTGGGTAGCTGTAACAACCTGTCTTGAGGAACCTTCTGATCATCAGCAACTTCAACTTTTGTCATCAAACTATCCGCTCCTCTACTCCCTACCAAATGACATAGTGGCTCCCATAACGGATGGGTGGGCCTACTTCCTAGGTGGCCATTGTGCCACAAGCCTGGGTAGTTGGCTCTCAATCAATGAGGGATGCAGGGGCATCTCAGCAAGGGGATGACACCTGCGCATACCTCTAATGACAAAATCGTTGAGCTGATTGACGTCAATTCAAAATTGCCAGAGAGAACAGGTAGGCTGGTAGGCCTTTTCACCACATACGGCTCCACCTTTGGTGCCCTTTCAGAAGGAGGAAGGCAATCAGCACTGGGGTTTGGCAGTTCCGGCTGAGCGAGTGCTGGAACGGGTGATAACAGTAGGGGTTCCACCCTAGCGCACCTAACTCGTACGTTGGGCTGCTGCCTTGGCTCAACTGCTGCAGGTTCCTGCCCTTCGGGATCCACACAGGCATGGTAGGGCCTCAGCTTGGCCTCAATCTGTGCTGGACATTGGCTGTGTTGGATCATGAGGTCCATCTCAAAGGGGCTAATAGTCTTTTTATGGGGTTTAGGGTTTTCTCCACTGCGTCTATGACAGTTCTTTGACCACACCAGGCCTCCAACCATGTATATACTTGCCCCCTCTCTTTTGTCGGCTTTGACTTTTAGTTGCTGTTCTCGCATTGTTTGAGGCCCCCTTGTCTGTGAATATTTGCATAATATTGGTCAATGGGATTGGCAAGACACCTGGTCTTGCAGACGTAACTCTACGCAGCATCATCAAATTTGCCGTCTCTCCGGGAATGGAATGATGAGTTAGCATTGAATGCCCGGGAAATCAGCAAGCAATCAGCAAGCCCGAATCACCAGGACTGCACTTAACGGCAGGGACCGGAGGGAATCACCCAACACGGAATTGTTTCTTTCAACAATCTCATTGGCCTGTGGGTATTATGGGGTAGTGCTAGTTTTCTTTATCCCTCAGAGTGCACACAACTCTTGCATCGGATTAGACACAAATTAAGCCCCTTGATTCATGTGGTGCATATGTTCAGGAATGTCCAGGTAACAGAAAATCTGCTTGTCAAGGGTACTGGCTACCACTGGAAGGACCAGAGCATCTTGCGACCCGATGAAGTCAGCATCAGGATCCAGGCATTTCCTCGCTCAGTCTCAGCAAAGGACCCACCAAATCTACTGCCAGCTTTTGCCAGGGGTGGCCAGCATACATACTTTGGCAGCCGAGACTATACTTGGTACTTTGCTTTCTGGCACACCTCACAGCTCTTGACCATTTACCCCACATCTGCCATTATCCCAGAGCAATGCAAGGCCAAATCGTGTTGCCACATTGACCTGCTGGACAGACCACACATCATCAAGAGTGCCGGTTTGGTGAGGCCTGAAGCTCTAACACACCATTTGTCCGATGTCTCATAGTCCCAACACAGTTGTTCACCTGTCACAGCTCCTGACTACTGAGCTCCAACTGCTCCTTGGTAGGGGCAATGTGAAAATACTGCCTCATGGATGACAGCAGCAGTGAGCTTGCACTAAGTCAGTGTTAGGTCTAATGGGCTGGACTGCGTTGGAGGGTCAGGGACAGAGTGTGTACCTTGGCTGGGAGTACGGATACTGACGCAAAGAAGTGGAAGAAGCCAACGCCAATTGCACTTCCGTCTTTGTCAAACTCTTACCTCTCTGCCTAATACGACCACACTGCCAGCATTCTGGGGGCCATTGATGACTTAATTGGTCTCTAATTCCATGCCAGGGACAGTTCCTATGCTTGATGGTGTACGTAAACAGCAGCAGCAACACAACCACAGTAAAAAGGCATGGCCTGTCCAAAGATGGAAATGCTGACCCTAGAGGAAAGGTCGGCGATGCTTGACAGGCTTTTCCACTGCCAGTAATTCTCTTCTGGTCACACAGTAGTTACCTTCCCCGAGACAGCATTTTACTGTAGTAGGCAATAACTCTCTCCTGCCTTCCTGGAATTAGGGTAACACAGCACCTACAGCTGCCTTGCTGGCATCTATATCCAGACTGTACTGGTCATTGGGGTCGAGGTAGCCTAAGACAGAGGCCTGTGTCATCGCTACTCCCAGTTGTTGGAAGGCAGTATCTTGGTCTTGAGGACACTCCTAGGCAACATGCTTACACTGAGCTGAGTCAGGGGTCTTGAGACAGTGGAAAAATCATGTATATATTGCCGGTAATACCCTGTGGTACCCAGAAAGGCTTACAGCCCTTTCAACTCAGCAGGAGATTGCCATTTGGCGATGACAGCTGGATCAATGGCCAACTGCTCACCGTGTGCCCTAAAAACCTGACTTGTGGTTTGAGCAACTCACAATTACTTGGTTTGAGCTTTAAACCTTCCTGTTGTAGCGCAGAAAAAACTTCAGCCAGGCGCTGAATGCGAGTAGGAAAGCCAGGAGCAATGACAATAATGTCATCGAGGTAAAATAGGAAGGTTTCCAGTGGAGGCCTTTCTGTATCAAGAGCTGGAAAGTGGCTGGTGCTGACGTAGCATCAAAGGGGAGGACCTTCTATTTCCAAAGGTTGCAACAGGTAGAAAAAGCCGAATGCTCACTGGCCTTTTGGTCAAGAGGGACCTGGCAGTAATCACAAACTAGGTCTAATGTACTGAATTATTTGCTCCCTGACTGATCGTCAACATTCATTGATGCTATGAAGGAGGTGAGCATCTTGATGAGTTATGGCATTCAACTGCTTGCAGTCTATACGAAATCTCCAAGCAGCATTCTTCCTCATAAAACCACAGGGAACTCCAAGCTAGAGTGAGTGCCTGTTTTAGCAACTGTTCCTCCTGCCTCTCTGCTTCCTCTTCATTCTGAGGCCCTAGTCGGTCAGGTCTGGTCCAGGGAACTGAGGAGGTGATCAAGAAGTTACTGCTTTGTACTTCTCTACCCTCTCTAACTGTTTTTTCAACTACTGTGGGACCTGATGGTTTCCGAACGTCTAGATAAGGAGATTATGGTATTGATCAAATTAACCACAACACTGCGGTGAAAACCTCTGTAGAGCTGAAGCAGTTTGCACTCCAGGTAGTGGAGTTTGCGCTACAGGTGGGACTGCGGGAGCTGGTACCATCTGTCGCCGCTGCTTCAGCTGTTGGATTTCCACAGCAAGGTTCTTCACCATTTGTAAAAATAGATATACCAAATCAGCTTGTGTTAGTATGGGTTGCTGTGGTGGAAGAGTTCAGGGTACTGGAGCAAATGTGGTGTCAACAACGTAGGTGTGAATGTGTTGCGAAAATGTTTAGGTAGAGTGCGGTAACACGAAAGAGGGGCACAAAACAGGAGTGGGCATTTCAATAGGTTTGCAGTAATTTTCCTCTTTTTTGTTGACCATTCGGTATAAGATTTGGCCTCAAGGAAAGTCTTCATCTGTAAGAATTCGCTTCCATTGTGGACAACATCCTCTATGCTCATGGCCAACAAATGACACTGAAGGTAGGGGTTGCCCTGGATGGATGTGAAGGGTTTCAGGACCATTCGTTTTTATGTGTCTGTCAGGTAAACGGAGTAGCTTCTCTACTTCACATGCATGTTCTTGCAGCAAAGTTTTCTGCACATTCTACAGGTATGAGATTTGTCGCAGGCCTTCACGATGAGTTAACCCAAAACAGGCACAAAGATTGTTGAATTTGCCTTGAAGAGGTATAGGGTTCCCACGCTCCAGAGCTTTATTTCTGGGTCAGGGGTGTCTTTCCAGGTCTGGGGGTGCAACAAGATCGGGAATATCTGATTTTGGCTCAGGGAAGCTACTGTAGGATCACTTGCAGTATCAGGAACTTCTGAGGGACTTTGTGGCAGCGTTGGAGATTGCTGTAGTATCTGTTCCTGGGTCAGGGATTACCGTAGCAGGGTTGGCAGTGCTGCAGTACAGTCAGGGGTAGGCTATATCTCCTTCATGAAAGCTGCAAATAGACTAGAAATGCTGTGGGATCTCTTGCAGTGTCAGGAACTGCTGTAAAGATCTGTAGTAGGGTCCAGGGTTACTGTAGGAGCTTTTTTCTGAGTTGATGGTTGCTGAAGCAGAGTCAGGGGTGCTCTAGCATAGTCGGCGGTAGCTGTAACAAGGTCAGGGGTAGCTGTATCTGCCTCAGGAACAGCCACTAACAGAACTGGTGACAATACAGGAGTGTGTGGCGATATATGAAACCACTGCAGATCAATTACTGAGTCGGTAATGGTTGCAGGGATACCAGTACTAGGAGTGGGAGTAAGGGACACTGGAGGGGAGTATTGATTAGTACATGAGACCCAATGGCGTCTCTGGTAGTGTCGGTAACCCTTACAATCCCACTGCTGCCATTAATGTAAAGGATTTGCACCCCTCTTTTACCGAACACTACTGAAAGCAGTATCCACTCTGCTGTCAATGAGATCCGCTGTAAGATAGTGCTGAATGAAATCCCAAAGCGGATTCCAGCTGTTGCTATTAGTATGGCTTTTGGCTAGACTAACAAGATGTGTTGTTTAAAGCCTAAATAAATGTATTTGCATATATATACTAGGGTTCACGACACACAATTCTACTGCTCTGTATGAGTGCCTAAACAGTTTTATGCAAGCAATGACAATAACAGCTATATTTAAAAAAAACTATTTTGTAATGAACAGTTGAACATAAAATATAGTAATACGTTAAAGATAAGCAAGGGCATTGTAACTAAGAAAGTGAGGTTCTAGTTTATTCTCGTTCAGCAGCTTAAGTCATCTTTGCTAGGTATCAGTAAGCTGGCACATATTTCAACTCCTCTACTTCTTTAGCAGGTAACTTCAATCTCACACTTCCCTGTGTGGTCTAGCATGGCCATCAAGTTAAGGCCTTGCCACACGGTAGCGATTATGCCAGCGAGGTAGCGATTATGCCAGCAAAATTGCAAGTGTCTGCTCGCTGCGATTTTTCCTCGCAAATAACAATAATTATTTATCGCTGGGCAAGCACAGCGATTTCGCACTTCATCTTTATTGGTCAATCGCATTCACAAGCAACAAAACCAATTTATTGTTTTCTACAACACAAAAGTTGATCAAAGATTATAAATAAATTATTGTTGTTTACAGTTGTTTAGTTGATTCTTGTGTCAACAATTGAATGAATTATTTTTGCTTGTGTAGCAGAAACTATTGAGTATTTTCCATATCAATATAATGTTTCTATAATAACCCTATTTGTGTAAACCATAGTGTCAATGGCTAGCTGGAGTTAAATAATTGTGTACTACGAGATTGGTTAATATTATACTTGATTTATTACAATAAAATGATTAATAATAAGTAATAATAATTCAGATAACATTTATTTATTTAATTCCATGAGACTGTAGTGGGATCGCACTGAATGCTGCCCATAGTAGTATGATTCGTCAGTACTGCCCGGAAAATAACAGTGTTTTTACCGAGTTGTTTTTTACCGAGTTGTTTTGTGTTGAGGGAGGATAACTCTCAAGCGATTGATTGCCTTGCGAGTGGCTTTGTTTGCTAACTGTGATTCAGCCACACACTAATTCGCTCCCGTGTGGTAAGACTTTTAGAAGGAATTCCCTTAGAATTTGCTACTTGACTCTAGGGGCAACGTATCCAAACTCATCTGCACTGATGTTTTGGTGCCGGTGTACCTCTACGATGGATCGTAAAAATGTGCGGGTAGCTACAAACACCAACGTAGCGTCGGATGTACATAGAGCACATTGATGAGCTGCTATTGATCTAGCCAATCATACAGCTCAAAGCGCGGCTTTATACTTGTCTTATTTCCGGCAACGATTTTTTTATATATGTTAATAATAATAACTGAAAAACACGATCTATATTGTTATAAATCATTCATTGCTGTAATTATTATTTGTTGCTGTAATTATTATTTGTTACTATTATCATTAAATGTTATTGCCAATTATCACTGTTTTATGAGTCATGTAGAATAAATTCACTTGACTGAATTGTTTTTGGCAACAGCTGCATTACATCGAAATTATTTTGGTGCAACGAGATGGATGTATAATCATTGTTGATAAAAAAGATTCTAGCGTAAATGTGTTGTAAATGGTTAAATATGATGAGCTTGTGAACATATTTGGGATTAACCAATCAGAGGGTGCCAATATACCTTTGGCATCTGGTATAGACCACCATGTTGGTTTGGCCTATGATCCAGCCCCACAATGTGTAGATTTATCAACCACCCCCATCGTAACGACTCCGATTGCAAACATCGACCTGTGTAGTCACCCCTTCACAATTCCTTATTGCGCTATTATCCATTTTTATCACTGTGTCGGTTCGGTGCGGCACTCTATTGTCTGCTAATACATTAACTTCTTGCCATCATATTCCCTCACATTATTATAGAAAACAATTAGTACTCCTCCAGAGAAAATATGGTTGATAATTCAACAAAAGCATCCGCAGATAAAGTGGTGCGCATGGTATAAAGATGTGAGATTAAGCAAATCCCTTATGGGTTGTACTACTGTGAGAGATGCACACTTCACTGATTTACTCACTTACTAGTCTACTGAATTACTAAGCGTTCATTGATTCACAGAGCTTGGCAGCCAATAGCACTGCACAATTGCTGAGTCAACCAATAGTCAACCGCCAATATCATTGCGTAATTCATTTGTTTTGGTCAGTCCTGAGCAAAGCTTGTAGTATTACCTCTTTAGCTCATAAAATGTCTGCCGCAATGCTCCATGCTTTTCTGTTGATTATAATTAGGATATAATTTATCTTTTCCAATTTGGGCCGTATCTTCTGCTAACATAACACTGTCATACCTGGATGTTTGAAAATATCCAGGTATTGAGTTGAGATCCACCGTAACCATCGATGATGCATTAATAATAAACTATTCTCCGAATCCTAGTTCTCTATGATGTGACACCCGTTGTTATGCACTCACCCGTTCCATTAATCATTGTTCCAATGAAGACATAAAATAATTCACATTGTCCACTTACGACTATTTTTATCATTTTTGTTGATAATCTACTCACCTGGACATGGTTAAAAACAAATGAGTTAGGCCCCGCTTACACTGGTGCGATATGCGCGCTCCGTACAAATGTGAACACTGACGTTGACAGCGAAAACGCCAGCTGTTTAGACAAGCTCGCACCAATACCGGTTCCATATCGTCTCAAAACTGAAACGGGACCGAAGGTGTTTTAATACGAAACTAATGTGCTAGACAGAGATCGTCGAAACAAGCACTTTGGTGCGGGTCAATATCGCGCCATAGCTGTTACGATCTTTTACCGTGTTTTGTAGCGTTATATTGTAAACCGAGCATGAATGTCTGAATATATACACAGCAATAATAGCTAATGGTTACCTGGATAACATGTTGTTGTAGGGATGTATCTTCTGGCAGCAACGATCTACCCCTCCCATTTTCCCACAGATAATCCTCTCTACATCTATCTCGTTCAGTATATGATAGCACACAAAACATTAGTGTGCTGGTACATGGTTCTAAGTTGTGTAGTTTTTTAAAAATATTTGAACCACTTGAACGAGCCCAGAAGTGTCAGACTCATTTTCTGTATGATCTATATGTAGAAAGGATACCAATTTGATGATTTAAAGATGTAATATTGTAAAGGAGTTGTATGCTACTTTTACTGAGACACAACTAAGAGAATGACTCCTGAAAGGAGTGTCCAACTTCCCATCAGCGCTGGATAGCAGAGCTATCAATGTAATCCTCCCTCTACTAGAATCAGTACAATGGCAGTAAATTCTGGCTGGAAAAAAATTCTCTAGTAAAGAGTTAACTGGCCGGACTAATCTCACGGTAGTTCAGTTGAATAATGACATATTTCATAACATACTGTAGGGTCCACAATCAAAGTAAATGTACACAGTGTAAACTAGCCAAGTGCGCAGGCAACACTGAGCTGAAGCTGTAATATAAACTGCACTAAAGCGCTAACAAACAATAACTGACTCGCAATAACAATACACAGGATATTTATTGAATGAAATATGCTAATAATGCAGTAGAAAATAAAGCGAGCGCAGTCATTGGATGATTGATGATTCATCAGATAGCCATTTAGATACCCTCTGGGTTGTACAGTCCACTGCTCCAATGCTCGTATGATTCACCCTATTTACTGTGCCAGCCAAGTAGTACATCCCCGTCTAGTAAGGCTAAAGCCTCATGTACTTGCCACAGGAGCCTGTCCACTGTACCCTTAGCCAGAGCCTGGTGATGGATAGCATGCCACACAAGCCTAACTGGAAACTGGTACGACGGGGATGGTTTTTCATCGAGCAAATGAGAGCAGTATTTATTTCGTACACTTCTGGTTTCTGTTTAATTTATAATCCTCATTTTTATTTAAAAAAAAAATGATCAACTAAATTTGCTATTATTAATAATTTATCGATATTAGGTTATGTTTTAATACCATTTAATTGTGAAGGTGCGGACACACTTGAACGATATTGTAAAGGATTTTGTTGTAATTTCGAGAATACTTTCACCGACAGCTCTTAGAAAGTGCCTATACTGTATAACAATAGCAGTACGGTAATACAGAGTGCAAACAGACTGGTAGCATAGGCTCTCTGTGGAAGGCAGTTGATACAAACAGTAAGCGCTACCGGTATGGTAGTGTAGGCTCTCTGTTGCAGAAGGTCTGTATTGCAGACAGATCCAGTTTGTAAGGTTTGCGAACAATAGTGAAACAGGCAACTGGCAGGCAGCACTTTAACAATTGAATATTGATTAAAACCACCATCTCATAATAACAGTATCATAATCACAATAATAGTGATAATATTATACGTATTGTGTTTATATATGATTGAATAGTATCAAATGATCGATATTGTGAAACTGAAAATGCCTAGTTCAATGCCATGCCTTGTGATAATGACACACAGTTTTTGCTTTGATTCAATTGTTTATTTCAAATATTTGTCAAAACCTACAATCTAAATTTTATGATTATTTCTATTTTTCAGATATTTGTAATGCTACATGGTTGTAATAATACGTTATGTCAAATCAAATCTCCACTCAAATTAAACAATCACTATAGGGCACATTTTTTTGCATTTGTACGAATTTTAATTGTAATTGTATTAGCATTATTTTTTTGGTTGTCAAATTTCTGTGATATTACCAGTCTAGTCTACCCATTATGCCACCTCAGGTTAAAAGCAGCTTTCTTCGTGACATAATGTAAACCAGATTTCAAATTCTCCTGTAATGATTGCATGTTTTTTTTTTGGAAAAAATTATATATTCATATTGCACTATGTGATAATCTTAGAAGCGGATTTTACTCCATTTTGTAGCGGATTTTACTCCATATTGTTTCAGTAATTTTTGTGTGCCTAGTTTAGTGGAATAATTATTAAATACCGCTAACATAATAACATTGGCTCCTCTGGTTTGACTGGTCATGGTATCAGTACAATACTAGCACCCTGGTCCATTGGAACTTGGTACAAAATTAAGCCCCGTTTACACTAATACCAATCTTGACAGAAATGCGCAGTCGAAACATGCGAACTTTGCCATTTGTAATGAAAATGCCTGCTTTTCATATAGGTTTGCATCAAAACAGTTCCCTTTTTATATGAATGATAACTTAAACTGACCGAAACCTTTTTAATATAGATACGAATCAATATCAATGGTAGAGTTTTATAGGGCTGCATTTTGTATCAGTATAAATATGGGTTGATGAAACTTTCTAATCTCATATAACTTTGAGGTTTCTTGAATTTATTTGAAGATATTTTATTTTGGTGCCATTTGAGTCTAATAATTGTCTTGTAATTCATGAAATGGTTGATTTATCTTTTTCACAGGTATGAGAATAAGGGAGTGAAATGGTTAAAAGACAAGCCAGCATGTCCAGGGTTAGCTGTAGAACCAGAGCAAACCACTTCAACCGTGGCAAAGTCAACGGAGAAAAATCGAAAAAAGAAAGAAGCAAGGAAAAGAGCGGCTGAAAAAAAACAAGTGGATGAAAGTGCACCGGGTGTTCCTGTTGTAAATACAGAACAGGTGACTGACCGATTGGCAGCATCTAATATTTGTGATGACTCAGCACCTGCTGACATTATCAAGCGTCTAAAAAATCTCCGAAAACGTCTAGCACAAATTGATGCTTTGAAAAATAAAATGGACAATGGTGAATTACCAAATCCAGACCCAGACCAAATAAGAAAAGTTGAGAGGAGGGATGAAGTATTGGATGAAATAATGGACTTGGAATTGAAATTGTAATGAATGACACTTGTATTTATTCAATACATGTGAATAATGGATGTTGGTATCAGAAATTAAATTTGTTTACTCATAAATGAATGGGTATTCTTTTGCCATCAGGTCATATGCTTGTATTATATGTATACTTCTGTACAAGTCGGAAAAAGACATTTTTGTAACAAATATTTGATATTTGTGTATTTTACAAATAACAAGATTGCTAGCAAATATATGAAACGCTGGTTTTTGAGAGTATATGCAGCTAATAAGCTCATAAATAAGATTGTTGAGATTGTCACATGCAAAAGCTATCTTTCAGGAGTGACCAAGTGTTCTGCATTTCTCATGAGCACCTTCCTTCTTCTCATGTTCACTTTTTTGTGAACTTTGTTGCGCATTTGCTGAGGGTTCCTTCTTTTAATGTTTTCGGGTAAAAAATCAGACTGATTATACGGTGGGCTGTACCAGTGCCCCGCAAACTCTACAGCATCAGAGAGCTCATCAATAGGAGATGGGCATTGCGACGATGTAGGTGGGGATAATAAAATTCTGGAGGGGCTGTTCAGTTGAACCATGACCGTTTCATCATCAGAATCATTCGTCAAATCAACTATCTCTCTAATAACTGTTGGTTCATCACAAACCAGCTCCTACAATAAAGGCAACCAACCCTAACATCTCATAAAAACTACCTGCTATTTTCAGAAGCCAGTATCAACATTTGAAAGATTGCAGTGCATAGAAATGAATCATCAGTAGCACTCTCAAGATTCCTAATGTACCTTCCAAGAGAGCGGTCTAGTACTACTGTTATCCTGTGTGCTCGGTTGCTTATTGCAGCTTTGATCAATTGGTGTTTCATACTGGCATGTATATGTATTGGTCCCAATAATAGGTGCCAAAGCTTTCCGTATGGCATCATGAGTTTCCGATGATCTGGCTTCACTAGAAGTGAGAGCAGATGTTATAGCTTGACCACTTGAGGTATCAGCAGATGGAGGGTTGTCAGGCACAAGATTCCCAAATGAGGATGACTCCATTTCTTCAATGGATTGACCTAAGAGCAGAAATGGAAAGCTTGCTGAAAAAAGTTCTCATTTGAGATAATTCAGTGCTAATATATTTTGAGGAGTGTGTATTTGATATAGAATTGGCAATCAAGACCCAGTAGCAGAGCTTACCATCATAGTAGGTTTCCTTTTTGAGAACTACTGAACATGGTAGCAAAAGATGCAACAATTTTCGAGATCGCCTATTCAAACCATATTTTAATGTCTTGCAACGCTTCAGTTTGGCTCTTCGGCCAAATTCATGAGTACGTTCAACATTGTCATGTCCCATCAATCGAACATAATGAATATTGTGTAGATTCCACCGATCATCACCTGTGTACAAATACGAAACACATAGATTCCACAAAATCAATAATTCTCAATTAATATTTATCTTTTTCAAATGTTGCATGAACTTTCTAAACCAGCAATTGGAAAAATAGAGGACTGGGACTGGAGTGTAGTTGAAGCGGGTGTAGTTGAGGAAGCATACGGTAGAGGTATCAACTTACAGTAGTCACTCTGCGAACGAAGGCATCTATAGTCAATAGTTGAAATCTCCGTCTGGTTGCAATACGCATCATGATCAATATTTTGATCTGAAGTCACATCTATCCATCGTTTTGAACTGTGGATAAGCTTTTGGCCAAGTGGTGATGAAAATTCTACATCAGCTAATTTGTCTATGCAATTTTTGCTGCTATCTGATTCCGCTGTAGAAAATGGTTGGCATGGAGCAGATCTATTATTCCAGACATGTTGTTCAGGTGGTGGCGATACCACTGAAGCCATTTCAGCACTATACCCAGTGTTATAAATTCCTGATGGAGTTTTTTGCATTCTTTGAAAGTGGTCAGAATTTTTACATCTCAGTTCTAGAGCACCCAATGGAGAGACCTGTTTACATGATCCGTCAGTTATACGTTGTAAACTTAAATCATGAAGGAAGCGTTCCTGAGTTATTTTAGGTGCAAGTTTCCTTGTACCACAGTTCTCTTGGCTCCTTTTCCCACCAAACAGTTGTCGTTTCTTAGCTATGCCAGTACCATTTTGCAGGCACGTATCAATGGGCTTTAGCAATACAGAACATTTCGTGGCTGGCATAAATCTCTCCAGAACAACTATTGCATGACATTCCATCGTTGATCCTGTGGTCAAAGAAGAACCATTTTCAACAGTTACAGAAAACTGATATTTCAGAAAGCCTCCAGTTTAGAAATATAGTGCACCAGTAGGGTTTTTGGTACATTCGTCACATAGCAAAGCTCACTGGTGAATTTTTCAGATCCATACTTGCTCTTTCATGCATAACTTGTAGCCAACTGGTTGAAATAATTATCTTTGTAGGTTTAAGGTAATCGTCATGTTAAGAACGTGAGTATAAATTAACTAGTACTATCAAGTCTGTAGATTTAAGCATTGTTAAATACTTACCCTGTGTCAACAATTGCTTTTCCCTCATTTTATTGCCCTTCCTCTACCTAAAGCAACACAGAAGGGAATTACTCACAATGGTATTCTTACAAGTGATTAAACCTATAACAGTGTGTGCAATAATCTAGTTCTCGAAATTGGGAATCCTACCACAAGCTTGTAGGATATTATTTTAAACTACCTAGTGAAGCCATTGGCAATGATTTAAGCTTTGTTAATGTGTTTTTCCAACACAACACTTTCTAAATCAGAACTACATGGGCATTAATGCTCGATCTGATGCATAAGGCTTGAATGGAAGTTGATATTTTTCAACTGAGCCTGATTACAGATCAGTATACAGCTCTGGAGTTATTGTAACGTCGTGCTTTTTCCTTAACTTGCGAACAGATTAGGGCTATCAGGCATAATGATTGTCTAATGGTAGATCAGCTCAGAACATTTAGTATTTATTATCTTGATTAACCTATCAATACAATTTGGGGGTCTTATCCATCCAGTTTACTGAAATGTTCAAAATCTCGGAGTGGAATGAGCTCTAAAAAAAGGTTAGGTCCACCAATAGCAATCTGAATATTACTCAAACACAAGTTGAAAAAACACTTTCTAACCATATTCAAACTTGTATTTTTAACCTACAATTCTATTTAACCAGGGCAAATCCACAAAACGCTGTGCCATTCAAATTTGAAAGTTTGCAAATCAGTACCTCAGTTACAATATAACGAAGTTGAAATTGGTTAATGGTATCTTCTCTTGAACTGAGAGTTGAGCTCATTGTAATAGAAAGATGAAATAAGATGATGCAAAAGAGATGGTCTAACTTTCTCAAACTTCATCATTTTGCTCTAACTAGTGATGAAAACGGGTACTTGTTTGCCTCGGACCACGGATTGCCCCCTCTCCAATATTTTTGAATCTTAACAAATCCATAATTGTTTGGCCTTTCATTGATCAATTACTACTATAGTTAAAGGATATAGTAGTAGTAATGCGCTGATCTCGTTACGTATGCTGTGCTGCGTCCATAGAATCATCTCCACCTTCCGCAAAATGTTGTTCAAACCAGGAGTTGTCAAACGTAAATAGGATTTGGACCGGACCGCATCGGACCGGTTCGATTTGAGTGGAAAGATTCGGAATCAGAGTGAACCCTAATTTTTTTGTACCGTTCCATCACTAGCTCTAACTAATTCGATTTTACTTCACTCTAATTCGTTTTCAATCAGAATTGAATGATTTTGAATAGGAATGTATGTTTTATGCGAAATATAATAACGATTAACATATCTTGTATTGAAACTAGATCTCTCTGATACCAAACTACACGTATCATCTGAATCAGTTTCATGGTCACAATCAACTAATTGCTATACAGCATTGTTACTATTGCTTTCCAAATTTGGTTTGACTGTTTAAAATTAATAGGTAAAAACCATTGGTGGTTTATGATAGTTTAATAATGGCAGTAGCGCCTTCAAAGCACAGCAAATCAGACTCGATTTTAATTTTGTATCTCCTCGAGCATTTACCTTGTCCTTGTGGACTTTAGTTCCAATGGACCTGTGCTAGCTCTCACTGCTCTGAATTCTTCACTGTGACAGATTTGTCATTTTGCAGGAACACAGCTGGTTGAAAAGTTGAAGTGGAGGTATTACTTATGAGATAGTGGGGATGGGAAGGATCCAAATTGGTAAAATCAATATTTTACTTCGCAATTGTGTGAACCATTTGTGGTACAGTAAAAACGCATAAATTGACTCCGTAGAAATCAATAAAACGGTTTACTCAATATCACAGTGAAGGTCCCAATCATCAGCCGTTATAAATGACTTCACATGTTACGATATTGTCATCTCTGTTTCAACGAGAAAGTTGGCCGCTTTTTCATTTGTAAAACCAATTGTCACACATATTCCATGAAACGCCTTAGCTAAAGTATGGTGTTCTCAATCAGTTCTTCTACTGCATTGAATAGCAGAAATTTTGTCAACTGTAGACTGACTGCACACTAGTTTTAAAATGATATGAAAAAATTATCTCCTCTTTGGACTGTCAAAATTTTTTATATGTACTCACTACCATGCCTATGCAATTTTCAAACGCGAGTTTTTGATTACCAAAATGTATTCAATCTTGGGATTTAAAAAGGATCCAACACTATCTATCAACCACCAAGAAAAAACATCATTCTGCAGGATACAGAAAATGCAGCTGTTATTTGCAAATTGATAACTATCGTTGGTAATTTTTTTTAGCAATTATTGCCATTAATTGATAAAACATTATATCAATTGATGATAATCTAAGGAAATGAACAAAGCAAACTTGATTGTTTTTATGATCATATTTTGTTATTATGATAAGCATCAACATAATTATTGAAATAATAATGGTTATCATTAATAACGATAGTTCAAGTTGCCATTAAAATTAAAATTTATTCACAATGGAAGTCATGTGAAAGAGATGTCGGGAAGTATCCATATTATTCATGATATTATTATATTTATTATTATATCTATTTTTATAGTATCCTAAGGTATGTTTGGGCCATTCAATATTATTGATACTTGAATATATTTTTCTTGACACTTCAAAATTGAATTATGCAGGTTTCATTGTAATTAGTATATTTTTTAACGCTTATATTATATTTTACTACCTACATGATTATTCGTGGTTTTGCAGTTTTGACCATATAAAAACATTGTAAAGTGTTTTCATTTGATCGTCAAAAATAAGGAGTGGACCATTAAAACATTAATATTCTTCAGATGTAAACAATATACGTTTCAGGGGAATTTTGTGTAGAACATTTTGTAGGCAAATCATTTCACAAGTGTATTTATCATAATACAACCAAAAATAGCAGTCCTTACTTGTGACATAACAATATTGTTCACAAATTTCACCAACCAGACTAGTTAAACTTTTCTTGGATTTTGTTGAATACGTCTGTTTCACAAATTTGCCAGTGAAAGTGAATATGAAAATAACGAGTTGAACAAAAAGGGAAGTCAAATCAATGTTTCAGTTCATGCATTATTCCTAAAAAAAAATCTATGAACTACTCCCCATGTTTAGGCTTTATAATGCAAATAGCTGCTTTTAATTGACTAGCAGTTATGGAGTTGCAGTCCATGAACAATCTAACCCGTCTGAATTATTCGAATGATATGCATACAAGCATTACAACAAAGAGTAGGTGTAAAAGTTGACAATCACTATCAGGTTGACCAACCACCATAATAGAGTGTCACTAGAAAAGAGGTTTCTATTTTGAAAGCGGCTAGCTAGATGTGACAAAATTATGCTCACTAAAATTATGCTCAGCGCATTACCTGAGGCAACTGCAGAATCAAGGTGTAGTAAGCTCATAGCCTGGTAATGACTCCAGTTTGATATACAGTATGTGGTAAGTGCACTGAAGCATGACCACAGACACAGCTTACACAAAGGAACTCAACTACACAATGACAGATATATCTATAAGCAGTGAAGCATGACAAGAAGCTGCTGAGTTGGATGAGTACAGATAAGTAGATTTCAACATCAGTTGTTAGACGATAATCACAGTCGTGTAGTGAAACAATATAAATATACTAACATAGTGGTTACACTGGTTATGGTGTGTCACCACTTTTTAGTAAAAGTCATACGCTACTACTGCTATTACTACCTAAATCACTCAAGCGAAATAAATGAATCATGGTGATCGCTTGTCTAATCAGTGACACGCTTGTCTAATCAGTGACACGTAAAGCAGTGCTAGTTAGAGCAGTGCTAGTAATAGCTGTGACCGCCAACAGTACTTGCCAACCTAGCAACCTCATAAGCAATTATCATAGTGGAAACTATTAACCACATATGCCTGCCTAGCCAATCTAAAGCACTCATTATAATGAATCCAGTACTGCTTGCTACCACATTGATTACCACAATGATAGGTTGAAAAGCCAATTAATCAACTGAGCCAACTTGCTGGTACTACTAAATCAGCTGCTACTAGTGAATAGAGCCTTGCAAACAAAGAATAGCTCTTATTAGTTGAAAGATTTCTCACTTGCTATTGATATTTACAGTTTGTTACATCATCAGTAAGTCCAGCTGTCATGACTGCATGTTAGATTTTAGCACACACACTGTTTTTGAATCAGAGTTTGCTCCCGGAAGGAGAGGATCCCTATACGGAATGAATGTGTGAATGTTAAGTGTGAATGATGTCTCTACCTCAATCACATTTAACTACACTGATTGCGGCTGATCGTTTATCAGCCTATCAAATCACTAGCATTTTTATTATGTGGGCTAGGTTTTGTACAATTTACAGCAAGCACTTTTCACAGAAGTAATCAATATTATTTTTTTATCATTATTATTTCAATTCATTGTTACTTACTAATTAATTATATATCATAAATACCTGTAAATTATAATTAATATATCATAATTAATACATTCTCAATTTCTTGAAGTTTGAGCAAAGAACTAAATTGCAGTAGCCTAGCGAAAACAAAAGTATAGGTAAATCTACTGTTTGATATGAAGCTGAGTATTTCATGGAAATGGCAAGCGGAACAAAAGAAGTTTTCAACATGCTAAAATGCTAACGAACTGCGAAATTAGAGCAAATCTTCACAGAACTGCTACTGCCGATTTACAATTTACTGCCAACGGAAATGAAATGTGGTAAAAACAGTGCAAGTGCAGCGGCCCTTAGTTTATCATTATGCACAAAATCCATTTGCAATCGCTGAACTCTTCATTTGTTGAACCATTATTGAGTATCAAAAACATGCTAGACATTAAAAAGACCAATCCTATGATAAGTGCATCAGATTTGTGGACCTGTATTTTTACATAAACTAAATGAGAGTTGCGCATCAAGTATCTATATATAAAACCTGCAAGTTAGTATGTTGGTGAGTTTTTAAACAAATTTTTCTTGAGCGCATCCTCACCTGCTCGAACATTCAAAAAAATTGATCAAGATGCTTTCACTTTTTTTAACAATTATTTGTTTAAAAACCCGTTAAAAAAAATCCATTTATTCATCCATTGTAGTAATAATTAATAATTATTATCAAAATTGTGTTATGTTTTATAGAAAGCTTTTGCTTTCATAGAAGAGTTTTGGCACGATAAACCTCTAAAACGAAGAAATTGCATGGCTTAGTAATGATATTAAGCAAGTTTCAAAAAGATTTGAAGGGTCTAGGCATCATTTTGAATTTTTTTAATATTAATTATTTATAATTGTTTTTACCAAGATCGTAATTATTTTCGGAGATGATGTGTTTTGTCCAAACAGCTACTGAAGTTGAAATAGTTTTGATTTTCAGGATCCCGCTGCCTACTGGTCATTTACACCAATTTTTATGATAATCAAATTAGTATGAGTCCATTAATCAATTGGTAATAATTTTTATTACTATTGTCAACAGCATAACTTTAAAGAAAATAGTTTTTCTGTATTTAATGTTTCAAATGGCAAAAAAGTTGACATTTGAAAGAAAACCACCATTTTGGCAGTTTTTGTGGACATTTGAGCATTTGAAATAACTTTTTCTCCAGTATATAAAACCAAATAATTAATCATGTGCAATGTAATTTTGTGCGGTTTTGTGGTTTTCAATTGGGAATTTGGTGTCTTTTTCACAGAGATAGCTGGCAAAAAAATAATCCCTTCAGCATTAAATTTTGATTTATTTTCCTTTCTGCAAATATTGTCTCAAATAGATATTTTTCCTATAAAAAATAAATACATGCATTGCACTCATTGTGTGGTTCTTGGTATGTCACAATTGTAGCGTAAAAGTGTAGATGGAGGAAATAGTCTGATTTCTTTGTGCCCATGATGATATCAATATAATTGTTGAGCATAAGCTTATCTTTTGATTTTTGTAGCCGCTTGGAGCCAGCGGCTGGAAAATAATAAAAATATGCATACACTACAAAAACATCTAGTAGACAACGCGCTAAGGATTGCAGTTTGTAGGAAAAGTTACGAAAAAGAGTAAACTTTTTCAAGATTAACAATCAACAGAGCCCAAATTTAACAGAAAAAATTTTAATCGATAGCCAAAGCTGATCATCCTATAAATCGTAATCAAACCATACATAGCAAGGTATTAAAAATAATGTATTGCTGACCTGCGTACCAAACCATTGTACGCCAACGCATTAAAAAAAACGCAATAAGTTGATAATTTACAATTTGTTTTAGTTTCAGAACTCAGTGACAATCCAGGTAATTATTTCATACATTTACCTCTGTGTGCAAATCACATTGAGGTTGACCAGTTTGAATCAATGGGTATATTTTGCGCTCACTTGTGATAGTGTCTGTCACAACAAGATTATAGCGAGGTTTCAAGTTCAATGATATTGCCCCTTTGTACACGCGCTTTACCAAGAACTCGTATATGTTGAGTTAACAAAATGTTTTGCCATCAAATCATAACTAACTACTGGGCGTCTCATGGCCCTTATATAGTTGTAGTAGAAGAATATTCTAGAATGCGCCGGTTGTGCTAAAATTAATTCATTACTCAACAGTAGTGTATTTTGGAATGTTATAGAGGCATCAAATGGCCTACCAAAACATGAATCATGCGAAGCATGATGCTGAAACTAACCATCATGACCACATCTATTGCTTATTAACACTAAGCTATGGAAGTCAACAAGGAGTAAACTATACAATGAAACCGTAGATAGCATGAACATTGATAAATATATGTCACCAGTATATTATAGTTATATTATCATGATAGATGTCTATGCAGATTCCGGACAGTGGCCCAATCGTATAAGAAATTATCACAGCAACGGCAAGTAACTCAGAAATATGATGAGATGACACACTCTAAACATGGAAATTATTTACATAAATACCTGTGCCAGCCAAATGTATTTTAACAATCCCACCTGATTTATTCCACTAAACAAAGGTTAAACACCGATGCCTCAGGGCCCGGGGTTACTGGAACCTGTGTTAGAAAATTGGGACGTAACTAACATTGAGCATAGTTGGGAGATATGACAAAAAATTGAACCAGCTCGGATCGAATCATGGATAAATAATAAAATCCTGTATAGTTTTTTATAGCAATTATTACTTACTCCAATATCTCCATTATTTAAAAGATCAGAATATTTTTAAATAATAGTGGCAGTTAATTCCTGTGCCAAGGTGTAGCTAAAAATCTGATAAACAACAATATCAGTTAAAGGAAAGTTTAAACAGGAGTAAGATAGCGTCAACAACACTACTGATAAACATGGTGATCAGAAAATTGCTGCACTTTAAGAACTAGGAATAAACGACTCTCTTGCAAGATTTAAACTTAACTCTGCTCTGCGCAATGAGGACCATCAGCGTCACTTGACTGATCTCGCAATAATAAGTGTGTGGATGTTGACAGTAAAATGAGATCTGACATTTTAGATAGAGCGCAACTATGGGCAGCCTTCATGATGCCATCAAACACCGTCATACCAACCAATATTTAAACCCTAGTTAAATGTCGTTCTAGCATAAAATCCTAAACTTCTGTTAAAAAAATTTCGGTGTAAAACAATACAAGGAGCAGACACACAGGAAGCAGAAGTGGACCATTTACTGTGGCAACTATGGAAGTGCCTTCACTATATCAGTGAAGGCAAATACTGTGGACTCAGCCATCTAAGAGAACAATGTCCTATTTTATGCATATGTAACTTTTAGGTTCAATTATTTTGCTAGAGTGTAAAGCAAGCACTTGCAATACAGCACATGCAATATCTGTGTGCAAGATGATTGTGAGAGTTTGAATTTAGATAATCAAGAGTACTCTATTGTCAATAGCATGTCATCTATCGATAGATCACAAGGCTAACACGGATACTTCACTTCAATGTCAAAGTATTGAGGATATAATATTCCCGGCTGGTTTAGGAAAAATGATGATTGCATTGGCAGGAATTGTAAATTAAGTGGCATAGTTGTCCAGTTCTATATAATCAATCAGCTGGAACCTACTTTATTGCGTCTGCCCACTAATACAGACTTGGGAACGCAAGCTAGTAATAACATAGCTGGCTTCTAACCCTATGATTCTCTGGCATGCATACTAAATCAAATGATGGTGGATTGGGTATGTACATAAAAATGGTCGACTCCAACTAAAAGCAGATTGTATCTCTGAAGTAATGCCTACCAAATTTGACATCTCGTCAGGGTTTAATAATAAACTCGACCTGAAAATTGTGGATAGAACAGGAAGGCATTTATCTGTAGGGACAATGAGCCTGCTGTGTGGCTGTCTCCAAGTAACCAAAACCCAATGTTAAGATAGGGATATGTGTTAATCCAGCATACAAACACCCAGTCGCTCCAGTCTCATCGTATGCTTTCAACCATGAAAGAGGCTCGTATTACTTAGGTATTCCGGAGCCACGAAACGGAAAGTCACCCAGGATGGTTAGACCGCTTACACCCAATGGCTAGCACAATTGTTTAGGATTGCTTATGGCTATCAGTGCGGTCCCCAGGGCAATTCTACCAATTGATGGTAGGTGGATGGAAAAAAACCTTGAAGGTTGAGGTATAAATTGATAATATCCTAGTGGAAGCAAAAGTAAATCCTGTTTATGTTGAGAGACGTGTGCACCATCCTGAACAAAAACGTTAAGCGTGTAAGAAGCAAGTAGAATTATTTTTGGTCGCAAGCTAACAGATAATGGTATCCAGCTACAACAAGGTGAGTAGATACTATTGAGAGTATGATAGTGCCTCAAACAAGAATATTTTGGGGAATGTATAAAGAACTTTCCAAAACTAACCTTGCTACTTTGACAGGGTTATTCTAGTGGGAGCAGCCACAAAAAAATGCACATAAATAGATTGGGCAATCCATTCTCAATTTTTTTATATTGGCATACTTCGACCCCGTGAACTTATAGCCTTGTATCAGATGCTAGCGCACAATTTGGGAGCTGTGCTGCAACAATATGACAGACCATTTAAGTTTGCGGCTAGATCTCACAGCATTAGCAACATAAATATTTCTAAATGGTGGAAGTTAATGGCAGCAGTTTCACATGTCAACTTTTCAAGCACTGTATCTGAAGCAGTGGTCCAATCAAAGTAGAAACTGATTGTAGAAGTCTGTTTAGTTGGTTTCGGAAATATCTACGTTGAAATAGCTTGAGGTATGTTAGAATCAGACTTAGGGAATAATTTATCCCACCGACATGTAACTAGTTTTCACGCCAGGCAAGGATGTTGTTTTAGTAAATCCTTTATCCAGAGGCTGCCCCGTCGCCACCCCTTCCCTAATTCTGAAGCATGAGTATACAGTCGTGGCCAAAAGTATTAACACCCCCCTCCTTTGTTCTATCACTGTCTAGTTAAATTTTGGATATTTTTTAATAGACCTTACTCATCACATAATACATCTAAGCAATGCAAATTGGACGTCAAAGTAAAGCTTAAAACCTACTCTTTCTAATGGGATTAAAATCTTTTTGATTGAAGATAGATTTATTTAGTGATAGGCTTAGGAGACGAAATGACTATTTTCAATCAAATTTGGGCTTTTTTGTCTAGTTTCATACCCTACACAGGTGTGCAATGCAATACACAACGAATAACGCAATGCATAACACAAATCCCTAGACATTGTGTAGCCATTGAGTGGAATTTTGAAAGATTCCAGAAGTTTTAACTGGTAAAAAATTCAGTGTGAATTTAGGATATTTTCAGACAAAATTTCAACTGCGAGAATGTCTAAACACTTTCAGGAGACTGATCGAGCTGTGATTGTGCACCTCCATGAACAAGGACTAGGCTACAAAGCTATTGCAGGACAGACTGAGAAGAACCTTTCAACTGTGAGGTACACCATCAAGCGGTACAAGGAGGATGGAACATTAATAGATCACAGCAAGTCAGGGAGACCACAGGGTACCACATTACGAGATGAACGCATTCTGGTCAGGAAGTGGCGTCAGGACCGGTTCAAAGGAAGCACAGTTCTAGCACAGGAGCTCAAAGAGTCATTTTGTACATCTGTTGAACCAAGAACAGCAAGAAGAATTCTACAGAGGTATGGTTTGACAGCAAGGACAACTAGGAGAAAACCGATGCTTACCAGTGTCCCCAGAAAACGACGTTTGGAGTGGGCTAAGGAGCACAAAACTTGGAGTCTAGAGAAATGGAGCAAAGTTCTATTCAGCGATGAGTCTAACTTTGATCTTCAAAATATTGCTGGAATATGTCAGTATGTCAGGAGATCTGTTGGAGAGGCCTGCAAACCACAGTGTGTGTTGCAAACAGTGAAACACCCTCTGACAGTGACGATCTGGGGATGCTTTTCAGCTCGTGGTGCAGGCAGGATTCACGTGTGCGAAGGAAGGATGAATGCTGAAAATTACCTCAAAGTGATGGAGGAGAAGCTTCTCAAGTCTGCCAGGGCCGTGTATAAAGATGGGGAGTGTATTTTTCAGCAGAAAAATGCACCTTGTCACACTAAAAAACGGTGAATAGAATGGTTCAACACCCACGGTGTGCGGGTATTAAGCTGGCCTGCACAGTCACCAGATCTTAATCCGGTAGAAAACTTATGGCATCAGATCAAGCTTCTGGTTGCCAGAAGCAAACCAACCACAAAAGTCAACTTGATAGAAACAACTGATCACACCAGAGAGGCTGGAGAACTTGGTCAACAGCATGCCGAGAAGATGCAAGGCCGTGATAGACAGTAAGGGATGGCCAACCAAGTATTAAAACCAACATCAACCACAAAGGCCTTTTTCAGGGCCACCAACCCATTCTAAAGAGTTTGTTCAGACTTTTGAGACCAATTGAGAGTGTTTAATCGCTTTTGCAATTGATATTGCACAATTGTAAGACAGTCGTAAATTGTAGTAATTGAACTTAGTCATTTTAGGTGTCTCTGTACCTTAGTATGAATAATTGTCTTTGTATAGCATGTATTGAGAAGATGCAGAATCTTCTGAGGAACATTTTGATATATGGGTTGTATAGTTTAGGTGGAGCAGAGTTCAGGTATAAGCGCAATAACTGAATTAATACGAAAAAAACTTTGGGGGTGTTAATACTTTTGGCCACGGCTGTAGAAGCAAAGTCCGATTCAATATTACAGGTATATCCGTTTTCATTTGCTCGGATGATGTCGCGAGTTACTACCTTAGAGCAACAGCTGGAGATGAGTGATCTGGTTTTGCAAGGTATGTGAAAGACGGACGACCAATTAATCATAAAAGTTATGCAGGTAGGAGTCTGGAGTACCGAAGGGTATGCTTACTCAGGTTAGTGGGGTGTCGTTTTATCGGTTCAATCTGGTGAAGCCATAAAATCTTACATGATGAAGTTCTCAAAGATTTGCAATCAGTTCACCAAGAAATGAGTAAGATGTTGCAGTAGTCCAGAATTCAACATTCTGGGTAGATTTGGGTTTCTCCAAAGTGCTAGTAGATGAGTATTTATCCAGGCTGACTGGATTTCTCACACCCAATGGTTAGTAAAATTATCTAAGAGTGTTGAGGGCTTGAGAAAGGGGAAATCGGAGAAACATTCGTAATAACACCCATACCTAGTTCTCAATGGTAGACTAGTTTACCGTGAAATGCATTGACTTCGTATCGTGAAGTCTGTTTCAGTAATCAGATTTTTTCAATGAACAACTGTTACAGCTCATGAAATTAAGTGCTCAAGAGAGGTGGTTTCAAAACTTCAATGTCCTGTGGTGGTAATTTTGAATAACAACACCCAGTTCAGCAGTAAGAATTTTCCCACGTTTTGTAGGGATTAGAGAGCAAAACAGTGCACGAACTCTCTTCTTTATCAATCGGGCATTGGTCAGGTAGAGAGTTTCTTAATCGGGTGTTGGTGATGTAGAAAGTTGACCAGTACAGTTTGAACTTAGAGAAAAGTGTTTTGCAGAAAGTAAGGATTGGCAAAAGGCTCTGATACCGCTAAGAACACCTGTAGACCAGGGTTTGCCATCGCCATCAATATTTACACAAGGTACGTTAGCAAGGGACAGCATTCCAGTGATGACACCGGAGTGTTTAGTAAGTGGTTATGACAGGTAGCTTGAGGGTGCAAAGAGGCAAAAGACAATCTAAACAGAAACAATCTTGACTAACTACGGCCGAAAGAAATTTTCCTCGGAAATTGGCCAAAATTGCGTCATCATGACAGTCGATGCCAATGGATACCAGGTGGGGTGCAAGATGTGGTGAGTGTAAGGTCGTATATGAGCAATACACCTAGTGGTAAGTCATTCAGTTCTACTGGGGAAGACATGCAACCCAGTGCAGTGAAAATCCTTGTTGCGGTTTACGGGTGCTAAGAAGAGTGTCAGTCATCAATCCATGAATTCCAAAAGACTGGCCCACTAGGTTCAAAGATATAACCGTAATGGACAGAGTAGATGTTTAGCGAACTACTAGTAGTGATACCTGGGAAGGATCCAAATTATTAAACATAAATTGTCTCACGTTGCTTGGCCAGGAGAAGATGATCAGTTCTGAGTGATTAATAGTCTAGAGAATCATAGTCAATTACTGACGAGTTGCTGAATTTTTAGTGTATTTGAGCTGTTTGGTTGATTTTTTCTCTTCAAGTAGGAGTTTTGCTATGTTCAAGCTTTTGATGTTTGGGGTCATACTTGCAAGTAATTACCAGCAACTGTTTTGAAGTTTCATTTTATGAATGCTTGTGTTTACAACTCATTGTAAGGAAGAAATCGACTCACTTTGTGGTTGTCCTTTATATTGGGAAAAAAACGACATTATACTTGTTGGATTATTCTAACTAGGTGTGTGCATTGAGTATATCGGACCTCTCTTGTACCTTTGTGTTATAATAATAAACGGACTTTAAGACCAGGTGGCTTAATTTGTGAATTAATTTTGGGACAATTAAAAGTATATCAATATTAAAGCAATCGTAATCATTTCTTAAAAACAAACTGTGACCGCAGAAGCTAGCAAAAACAAAATAAATTGATATATTAGAACATGCAGGAAAGTAAATCATTGTTTTGGGTAATGCTGAAGGAAGGATTTTCTGTCTCGTCACTTTGTCACAGGCAGTGTTTCTGTTACGGGTGTTAAGATGGTGCTCACCAACCAAAGGTGTTGGAATTGTTTTTCTGCCCTACGTTTATAAGAGAAAACCACAAAGTACACGGTCCTCAATTACTATGATCAAGACCAGCCAGTGGTAGTACAGACAGATGCCAGCACCGTCGGGCTCGGAGCAGTTTTGATGCAGGAAGGTCAGCCTGTGTTATACGCATCAAGATCCTTGACTAACAGTGAAAAGAACTATGCCCCAATTGAACTAGAATGTCTGGCGATAGTGTTTGCAATTAATAAATTCGACCAATATATCTTTGGAAACCAAAACGTTCGAATACACACCGATCATCAACCATTGGAAATCATACAAAAAAAATCATTGTTGAAAGACCCCAAACGATTTCAAGAAAAGGTACACGACGAAGGTAGAGTACAAACCAGATGTGAACAAGTCACAGCAGACATGCTGTCCAGAAGTCCAGAAAAATCTGTGACAGACAAGGAGAATGCAAACAAAGAGCATATATTCCAAATAACCAAGCATCTGGATACTGCATCAACCTTGGCTCAGGTAATGACCACAAGCGACAAGTATGTGTTGTACATTAGATATCGCGCTCTCCAACAAGAAACTGCCCAAGACAGCATGCTTCAGAAACTAGCTGAACTGGTGACTAAGGGGTGGCCTCTCTCATCTAGTTGCCTGGAACAAACACTGAAAACATTTTGGACATTCAGGGATGAGTTGGGAGTCTTGGATGGGTTGCTGTACAAAGGCACAAGAATCGTAATACCTCAGACACTCAGACGTGACCTGTTAACCCATTTACACACCAGCCATCAAGGAACAGCGGCCACATTACGAAGAGCTAGAAACACAGTATACTGGCTAGACATGGCTGGGGACATTCAACAACACACAGAAAAATTTCCCATGTTTCAAGCGGATGCACCACAACAACAAAAGGAAACATTACGCAGCCACCACATACCAGGTTCCGTGTGGGCTAAGGTTGGACTGGACATTTTCAGCTTTGCAGGTAGTCAGTATCTGTTACTAACAGATTATTTGTCGGATTTTTTCGAAATGGAGAAACTGGCTAACATGGAAACAAACACAGTAGTAGAAGTGTGCAAAAAGACATTTGCCCGTTATAGTATACCACAGCTGGTACACTGGGACAATGGGGCTCAATTAGCATCATCTGACTTTGCAAAAGTTGCTAGTCATTGGGAGATCAAACATAGTACCAGTTCTCCGTATCTATCAATGTCTAATGGCAAAGCTGAATCAGCTGTAAAGAGTGCCATGATGCGAGCGAAATACCCCTTCCTGGCACTACTGTAGCTAAGAAATATGCCAACATGTGAGATGTCCACTTCCCCTGCAGTGCGAATGTTTGGACGAAACACCCGGTCTATAGTACCCCAACATTTACCTTCCTCACGACAAGATATCACAATATTAGAGGAAAGAGAGAGAAAGCGAAAAAAGGTACAGTGCCAATAAAACAAACATGCCAAAGACCTGTCCAAAATTAAAGAAGGTACCCCAGTACTAGTAAAAGACTTCGTCAATCACACGACGAGGTATCGTTTAGGAGCTATTACAAAACAGTTGTCACCCAAATCCTATGGAGTACAAGTAGCCGACTCCGATCAGATTATCAGACGTAATCGAGTACACCTGAAACCAACAATAGACAATGACATGCCGTTGGCTGATATTGACAATCAAATAGACAACTAGACTTCTGTAAAACAAGATTATAACTCAGTGGATGTTGACGAACAAGTACATAGGAGACTCAACCCGATGACCCAACGATTACACTGCAGATAAGCCCCACGGCTGCTTATATATTTCGGAGTGGGCGAGCTTCAAAACTCCCAGAGAAAGTAAAAGACTATGTCATGTAATAAGGGAGTCATGGTATGATACGCCAAAACAGACAGTTAACGGACTTAGCTTGAATATCACATAATACTTGACTGGATAATAATATAAATAGAATTTCACTTACTAGTCTGGGTTTCAGTTTTCATGTGAGTCATTGAAAACAATCTAAAACCAGAAATGTTGACCTTGAGGCTATAAAACATTATTATATTATTATCTTTGAGACTATATTATCGCATCCGGATGCACGACGGACCATGGCCATGGCAATCAATTGAATCGGCACATACACACTCATCAATATCTGCAGCATCTGGTGAGTTAACCTACATATTCACTTCATGGTGTCAGAAGATTGAACCTATGAGACATGGAGCGACTTTTAGCATCTGAGGCATTGAAAGATGGCAATCTATCAGAAGGATGGAGGAGGTTTAAGAGGGAGTTTGAACAATTCCTAGAAGCAATTGAGAAGACAGTGGCTGATGATAAAGTGAAGGTGAGCATCCTACTGAGAGTCATTGATGAAAGGGGAAATGATATTTATGAGAACTTCAAGCTTACAGGAGGAGATAAGCTGAAATTTGATAAAGTACTAGAAGAATTTGACAAGTTTTGTCACCCACAGGATGAGGTTTTTATATCAAGGCACAGGCTGTTGTGCATGAGGCAAGGGGGGCTCCCCATTGAAGAGTATGAGATCAAGCTGAGGACACAGGCGAGGAAATGTGGATTCGGTGATCTTACAGATGATCTGACATGTCATGCATTTGTCGAAGGAGTGGATGACAAGAAGTTGAGAGATAAGCTTCTTATGAAGGCAATAGAAGGAGGATTGAATCTGACCACAGCAATTAAGGTAGGCAGGGAATTTTCAGCAGCCTCAGAACACATGAAAGAAGTTGGAAAGGAGTTGGTAGAAGGGGTTAACAAGCTGTATGTCAGAGGAACATCGACAACAAACAACAAACCGAGCTATCAAGATGATCCAGGAAGCAAAGCCGAGTTTCAAGAGTGCAATTATTGTGGCCGAAATCACAAGAAGGGAGCTTCAAATTGCCCAGCATGGGGCAAGAAATGCACGTACTGTGAGAGAATGAACCACTTTGAGAAGAGATGCCATAAGAAAGTGAAAGACGCCAAGTCTGGAGCTGGATGCATGGCACTGAATGAAGAGCATGGATCTGGTTATGATGATCTCCTAGCAATCACAGTTCGGAAAGATGGCAGAAAATTACTTACTGATCTGAGAATAAGAGACACAGGACGCATGATGCAATGTCAGTTGGATACAGCTGCAGCTCGCAACATCATAACAAAGGCAGACTTTATGAGGGTTGGGAAGCCTGAGTTAAAGCCCAGTGGTGTCACTCTGGTTACTTACGATGGATCTGAGATAAGGAGTCAAGGAAAGATCTTGTTACTATTTGAGGAGCTGACAGAACCCATTGAATTTGAGGTAGTAGATCCCAAATCCAGACAAAGCCCGATCATAGGACTTGAGACGTGTCTCCAAATGGGCTTCATCCAGACAGCAGCAGAGGTCAAAGCAGTCCAGCAGAAGATAGATAATGCATGGATACTAGACCAGTATGATGAAGTATTCACCGGACTAGGTGAGATGCCCGGAGAATATGAAATACAGTTAGATAAGTCTGTGAATCCTGTGCAACACAGACCCCGCAGGACACCGGTCATGCTGAAGGCTGACATCATAGCCAAGATCAAAGAACTAGAGAAGGCTGAGATCATAACGAGAGTCGATGAGCCCACTGACTGGATATCTTCGCTGGTGGCATTTAGGAAGCCAAATGGGAAGATAAGACCATGTCTTGACCCAAAGGACCTAAACAGGGCTATTATACGCAATCACTACCCTATACCAATGTTAGAAGATGTGTTGCCGAAACTTACAAAGGCAAAGTGCTTTTCCCTATTGGACGCTAAAGATGGATTCTTGCAGGTGAAATTGGCAGAGAAGTCAAGAAAACTAACCACCTTCTGGACTCCACTAGGACGTTATTGTTGGAATCGTCTTCCATTTGGTTTGAACTCTGCGCCAGAGGAGTATCTGCGGAGACTACACATGGTGCTGACTGGATTAGAAGGCACAGAAGTGATTGCAGACGATATCCTGATATACGGTGTTGGAGAAACCACTGAAGAAGCTCGGGTGGACCATGATGCCAAGCTGATCAGACTTTTAGAGCGTCTCAAGGATAAAAGAGTCAAGATAAACAGAGACAAGATGAAACTTCATTTGTCAGAGATCAAATACATGGGGCATGTACTCACAACAGGCGGGATCAAACCTGACCCAGCAAAGATACAGGGCCTACAAGACATGCCATACCCAAGAGACAAACAGGAAGTCAAGAGGTTTCTTGGGACAGTAAACTATTTAGCCAAGTTTATACCAAATCTCTCAGAGAAGGCTGAGATCCTAAGGGACATAACCAAGGAATCAGCAGAATTCCAGTTTGAGATCACTGAGCAGAAGACATGGAATCAGATCATAGAGGCGATCAGCGAAGATACTCTGTTAAGATATTATGACCCTACCAAGCCAGCGGTGATTGAATGTGATGCCAGCGTCAAAGGATTGGGAGCGGTACTAATGCAGGAAGGTAGACCCGTGAGCTTTACATCTAGAACACTGACTGAGACAGAAGAGAAGTATCATCCATTGGAATTGGAGTGTCTAGCGGTCGTATTTGCATGCAACAAGTTTGACCAATATATATATGGAAAAAGGGACCTGACGGTACTGTCAGACCACAGGCCTCTGGAGACCATATTGAAGAAGGAAATGGAAAAGTCACCACTGAGATTACAAAAGATGCTACTGTCACTGCAGAGATATGGCATGGATCTTGAGTACCGACCTGGTCATGAACAAGTGGTAGCTGATATGCTCTCAAGAGCAGCTAAAAAGACTGGAGATACAACAGGTTATCAGGAAACTAAGTCTGAGGTGTTTCTTGTGGGCCTGGATGAGTCTGATCCAACAGAATATACGGACATGTCCGATATGAGACTCAAGAAAATGAAAGAAGTGAGCTCTGAGGACTCATTATACCAACAGCTTATAAAGAATATCATAGGGGGATGGCCCAACAGACGAGACAGATGTCCGCATGAGGTCCAAAACTACTGGACGTTTCAAGAGGAGTTAGCAGTTAAGGATGGATTGGTATATCGAGGCGCGAGATTGGTAGTACCAACAAACATGGTGAGAGAGGTGTGTGAGGCCTTGCATCAGGCACATCAATCAGCAGAGACCATGCTAAGGAGAGCTCGAGACATCCTGTATTGGCCAGGGATGGTCGATGACCTTCAGAAAACAGCAGATGAGTGTCGGCCATGTCTACTGGACAAGCCAAAGAATCAGAAAGAGACCATCAGACTGCATGATTTCCCAAAGACAGCGTTTGCTAACGTTGGCACTGACATAATGTACCATCAAGGAAAACCGCATCTGATCATAGTGGACTACATGTCTGACTTTATAGAGGTTCTCAAGCTTGGTGATGAAACAGCAAATACTGTAATTGAAGCATGCAAATCAGTCTTTGCAAGACATGGAGTGCCTATCTGGCTGCAGAGTGATAATGCTCCATACTATACCAGCTACGAGTTTAAAAGATTTACAGAAGAGTGGCAAATAAGCCACACGACTTCATCGCCCACACATCCACGCAGCAACGGGAAAGCAGAAGCAGCTGTGAAGACTGTCAAGCACATGTTTAAATCATCAAGCGGTCCATGGAGAGCCCTGATGGAATGGCGGGCATCCCCGAACCGGGATTTTAAGAGCCCATGTGAGCGACTGTATTCAAGGAAAATACGAACATTGGTACCTCAACCAAACGAGAGCTACGTACCAATAGAACACTCTGAAGAGGAGACAGCCCAGGCACGAGAGCACAGACAAAGACGGATGGCAACATCTTACAACAAACGCAGCAAAGACCTGAACCCATTAGTGCATGGACAACCAGTGCTGCTACAGACGGTTAATGATCGAGCCAGGAAATGGAGACCAGCTAGAGTATTGGAACCTCTCTCTGATCGATCTTATCTCATTGAAAACGATGCAGGGAATGTTGTACGGAGAAATCGAACAGCTATGCAAGCTTTACCGGCAGACTCAGAGCAGCAACAGGAATATGATCAGGCAAAGACCACCAGAACCCAGAGATCAGCTCGGTCTTCCATAGAACCTCATGTAGATCAGGAGAGCAAGCAGCAGTCACCAATGCAGCTGCCGAGAACGCCGAAGAAGACCAGGGCTGGATGGTCAGTAAGAGAACCCTCTTACTTGTCCGATTACGTACACTAGGACATACAGCTCAGTGGGAGGTCTCACCCTGAGACACATTCTCCCACCAGATTCGGGCCGGGACGGCCTTGTACATAGACAATCATTTATACAGCAATCACCACCCTATCATACCACCAATACTCAGACTTCTACATATCTACCAATACTCAAGCTACCTACACATATCTCAAAAGGAGCAACGGGATGTTGACCTTGAGGCTATAAAACATTATTATATTATCATCTTTGAGACTATATTATCGCATCCGGATGCACGACGGACCATGGCCATGGCAATCAATTGAATCGGCACATACACACTCATCAATATCTGCAGCATCTGGTGAGTTAACCTACATATTCACTTCAAGAAATACTCTTGTCTAAATTTGATGTCTTACATTCATCTAATATGTATTTAGCAACAGTTATTTTGTTTGTGTGACTGTCATTGGACAGCCTCTCAATTGAAGGGGGATGTTTATATCTTGCTTTTATTACCTTTCAATAAAGAGAGCGCGAATGGTCGTTGTCATCTTAAACCGCATTTTATAAACAACCAATTTGATATCTCTCAATATTATTATTACACAAATAACTTACACCCTGTTTGGTTGTCATAGGTTTCTTATTTTTGTTATGCTTCAAAGTGCAGGTGTTAGAAGATTTTTTTCTGTCCCATTATGTTATTGTCACATGTAGTATTTTTTACAGGTGTTGTGGTGAGCTTTAAAAGTGCAGGTCCTGGAAGGTTTTGCATGAATCGTGGATTTCATTACTTTTCTAATTATTTATTGTTAATTTTTTATGAACGGGTGATGATGATGACAGCAGCATCATTATTCTTATCCAAACAAAGAACAAAAGCAGTAGTGAAGGCTAGAGCTTAAAACATGTACCAGTTTTTAACCATAACAAGAATAGCATATATCCTTTCAACCACCCATGCATGATGATGAGATGGTATGGCAATGCAATGGTGGTGGGTAAAACACAAACAGCCTCAGGTGGGTGTTCAATTAAAGGGAAGAGCTATTATTATTTTAGTGTAGAAGACTCACTCAAATTTTTCCTGCAAAATCACAGTAATAATAATCATCATAGGCCTACTACTACTACTACTAATATTATTATTGTTTGTTATAAATTAGGTCTAATAATAAAAGCCCAAGTAATTGTAATAATAATTAGTAATAATAATAATAATAATGCGTATTATTATTATTACTACTATTTATTATTAATTAAATGATAAATGGGGGGAAATGAGCAGCTTGAAGGTCTAAGCCTTAGCTTAGGCTACAGTCTCAGTGTGGTCACAAATAATAATAATAGCTCGATGCGTACTCAACAAGTTGGAACTAACCGACAGTGAGCTTTTTTAAAGATAACAGGAGATTGTGGGATGGCGAGGGCCCTCGGCGACTGTCCCGGGCCGGATCCTGGCGTCGATATGTTGACATACAACCTCCTCTCGCGGAGTCTTTGGCGCAAATGTCCTGCTTTTGCTGCATCGACCAATCATCGTTTTCCGTTTCGTTCATTGGATAAACGTTCGTTGGTTTGGCGTTTTAAGTGCTCGACAGGTGAGTGCGTAAGTAAGTAATAAAATTTTGATTTTTCTATATAAAGATTTTTTTGGTTTAAAAGTTCTTGGAATACGATCACTCGCTGGCTCGTCCTAAATGCAAATTGGAAACAAATATTATAAGGAAGTCCTTTACAATAATTAATATAATTATTAGATAAATTACTATAGCTGTTATTAGCAAAAAGTTGACCAATCAACGTGCATCCTGACTTCAACCAATGCGCAACAAAATCTCTTTATATAGAAAAATCCTTAAATTGGATTTTTATATAAAGAGTTTTTCGTGCACGCAATGATTGGTTGAAACCGATAAGCATTTTGGTCAACATGTTGCTTTAATATTTATAGTAATTTACAATAATAATATAATAATCAAATTAATTGCAAATAATTTTTGATTTTCTAATGATTTTTCATGTTTTGTAATTTAGAAAGTGTTAACAACCAATCAAATTCCAAGAACTTTTAAACCAATCGCCACGTGCACGAAAACCTCTGTTCATAGAAAATCCCCACATTCGTTCCTCCTATGATCATAATAATAATCGTCTTTGATTATTATTATGAATAATAATTAATAATAATCATTTTATTATCAAATAAATATAGCTAACTACTAATGTTGTATAATAGGGATATAATAATAAATGTATGTATACATTTTGAAAATATTTTGGTATTATTATTATTAAAATGATTGTTGTTGTTGTTGCTAGTCTTCTAAGTTGTTTCAGTTTAGTTAGTTAGTTATTATTATTAATTATTTATTATTACTATCTATCAAATTCAATTATTATTATGTTATTATAAAAAAACATTAAACTGAATAATAATTTATTATGAATGATGATGATTATTAATTGTTATGGTTGATATGACTTAAATGGTTGTTTGTGTAGTTGTGGGTTCAATGGTAGTATATATATATATGGATGGTATGTGGGTGTGTGTATGATTGATTGTGCAATGCAAATCAAGGTGAAAGTGGGGGTTTCTAGATGCTATTATATTTCATCAATTGAACAGATTTGACAGCAAATGCAACAACCAGTCAACTCAGACGAAGGCCAGACAGCAACCAGATGACAGGAGGAAAGCCGATGACCAACGGAGAATATATCTACAACAACAATTATATAACTATAACAGAATGATAATTATCATTGTAATTAATAACACCAATTACTACTGTCTCATCATATCAATAGTTAAATTGCTTAGCATGCAAGAGAACAAGTTAGCTGTCGTAGTTACGTTGCTGCTAGAATAATTGTACACTGTATATTAACAGAGGATAATAATAATCTACCTAAGCTATTGTTGTCAAGATACTAATTAGATGTATGTATTACTATTATTATTACATAAAATTATTGTTATTATTATTTTACATATTAAACTACTACACATAATAATTATATTATTATTATCTACATTATTATTTAGTTACTAGGGATTATATAATGAGAAAGGGAAAGACAAGTAATAATAAACACTACTTAACAAGTAAGCACCTTTTTAATAGAAAAGGAAAGCTTCAGTGCTCTCTCCTTCTCGGGTGTAGGAATGATTATACACGTCTGTATGTCGCTTCTCAGGTAGATGGATAGATAGAGATTCTGGGCCTCTCTGGCAGGCCACAACCTACGTGGAGCACCTACTTCTGTGATGCAGGCAATATGTGTAGATCTTGACTCAACAGCGTCTGTAACATAAAAAAAAGGATGATCTTAAAACATGTGTTGTATATGTATGTACAACTTGCTAGAGCAACATAATATTCATTGGGCAATAGCTAGCAATCCAGCAAGGCTACAATTCTATTGGCTATCAATCTCCCGCCATAGCAATGACAACTTAGTGCGCGCTTCTAACCATCACTACTACAGAAGAATAGAGTTGACTATAGAATAGCCTAAGCATGGAAACACTCAAGATGTTGGCATAATCGGTAGGACAACTCCAATGAAATAAATTGCTATGAGTAATTAGAAAGCATCAAAACCGGATATATCATGGTTATGTATATATATAAATAATTATAAAATAACTAATAATAATACAACAACTTCATCATCATCATCGTATGATGATCATGATGCTGATGATCTTACCTCAAATAATATAAATATCACCTTGAAAAACACTCATCTCATGAGCCGCCATAAGATATAAAAGCCGAGTGCCTCATTCATGAAGTACCTGATTACCTTTTAATATGTTCGGCTCGATCCTCGTCGAAAGGGTACCTCTTCTTTCAGCTATCTTGTCCGCGTCTTCCCAGAGAGCCCACATTTACTTCCGGTTCCTGTTACACCTTCTCTCCAAGTTCATAAGCTTTCTCGGTGAGCTTTGTATGGGGTGCACCCACACCTCTACACTACAACAAGAGAAAACGGCGCCGCAGCAGCATGCATTTCACCAAAATCAATATACGGTACACATCTCCATGAAGTCATCAAACAGTCATCAGTTGAGCGGTGCACCACCCTCACGAGGCCACTGTACACTGCTTAATAGTGTGAATGTTAATGTGCACTCGCAAGTGTTAATTGAATTATGAGAAACATATAACTGCTCAGAGAGCGTTGTGTGCAAGACATTCACTGTAACAGAGAAAACAATAAACGAGACGGACACAAACAGAACCCAAATATGTACAGTAAATTTATGCGTGACGCTCGCGCCATGCTTGACGATTTAACCTGACCGTTCATTCAATTTTTCCGATCTATTATGGTGTCAGTAGGATGTAGGCCATTCCTAAGGAATTGTTTACACATCCTGTGTTTCCATGGCTACGGTGGTAAATTTACCTATGAATGTATGGTGACGCCATCCCAAGGGTGATGTTAAAATTGACTATCAGCCTGTTCCTTACTGTCACCATCTCTCTCATCTTCTCCGTCTACTCCTCATAGAAGCCCTGACAAATTAGCCGTTGCTTTTTGCTACATTGATTGTAATCGTGAAAATCCAGAGGGTATATGGTGCATAGAACAGGTCTAATGTTAAGGTTTCTCAATACCCTGTCGAATTGGCAATACACTGACTTTGTGGTTCCTACAGCAACATCTTTCAACGCACACTCATTCCGACCATGGGTCCGGTCTAGGCGCGTAAATCTTACTTGTCCCACCAGAATATAAAGGAAAGTTCTGAAACTCACAATCGTTATGTAGCACATGCAAAATGGTGTCTTCCCAGGGAGACATATGGTTGACCAGGAGCTAGATACAACATTCTTTACCAATGAATTTCTGGTAAGATAAGCGTGCATGCTGTAATGAGAACAGCTTACAAGTTGAGTCGTTTCGGTGATTTTATTTTTCTCCTGGACCTACCAGTACATGCGACTGGCTGGGGTTCTCTGGCTGGAGACGTCCGTAAACTATCAGCTTCAAAGGGAACTGTTGCATCGCGACGGGTAGAAACGGTTCCAGCTGCATCCACAGCCAGTGACTTGTCTCTTAAATCTGATCTGCACTCTGGCTCAGAGGTGTCAGCAAGTCTCTCCATCTCACCAGGGTTTGTTGCGACTTGAGGATTGCGTGCCCCAGCTCTGCTGATAAGTGTTCGCTTCTGACGGAGCAGTCTACCATTTTTCTTGGAGGTAACCACCTCTCTCCCTTTAGTAGCAATTACTACCCCATCTGACCTCTGCTGATTGCTACCTCGTATTGTTATTGGCTGCCCCACTTCGATAGGGCTTCTTTCCCTGACCTTATGCCTCGAGTTGTAATACAACCCCTGCTTATAACATTCGTATGCTTCAAATTGCTCAAGTCGTTTTAAATCGATTGTCTTTTTAGGCACAACTCCCATAGAATTCATGGAACAGCCAAACATAGCTCCGCAGGGGAAGAACTGTTGGCTAGCGGAGTGTCCCTGTAGACACAAAGCGTAGCTTGTAAGTTGACATTCTTGTTCATTAACTGTTTTACTGTCTGTACTGCCCACTCCGGCTCTTCATTAGACTGGGGGTATCTCGAAGAGCTAGTGACATGTCTGACATCCCATTTGGTCATGAATGACCGAAACCTTTCTGAGGGAAACAGGCCATCATCATTCACGAACGAATTTGGCACCCCCAACAAGCAAAACAATGCCTCCAGTTTGGAGGAAACTGTCTCGGCCTCAGCTGTTCCAGTCAGTTCGTTGGCTGTAATAAATCTACTGTAGTAATCTACAACTACCATAAATGTCTTCCTATCCTTTTCGGGTACATCAACTGCCACCATGGGTGCTCAGGCAGGGGTGTGCTAAGTAGGGGTTCCCGTGATTTCGATCAAAACTCCACACACTTTGGGCATGCTTTTACTAACTCGCGTATTTCAGCTGTCATGCCTGGCCACCACACTATGTCCATCGCTCTACAGATACAATTAGTCTCGTCTTGGTGGTTATAGTGGGCCTTTCTTAGTACCCTATCTCTTTCTAGGTTGGGTATGTAAATTCTATTATCAAAGAAAGCTACTCTTTGGATTGTTGTTAAACCGCCTCGGAAGGTATGGAATTGTCTCATCGATTCCCCAATCTTGGGCATTGCAGGCCACCCTTCGAAGATGTACCTCATTAACAATTTGCCTTTGTCTCCCATTAACATTGCAGCTTTAATCGTGTCCAGCCGAGAGGCCGATATGGGTAGTGCATCGACCAGTTCCTGGATGATCAGGTGTTCCTCGTCACCTCCTCCTGATGTTTCTGAAAGAGGCTCCCGTGAGAGAGCATCTGCCAACACTAACTTACTCCCCGGTGCGTAGACTATATTGTAGCCAAATGACATCATCCGTAATCTAACTCTCTGCACCCGTATTGGTAACTTTGCCAACTCCTTGTCTCCAAGCACGGCAACCAGTGGTTTACGATCTGTCTCCACGGTAAAGTCCCGCTGTGATAGAAAGTAGCTAAACTTCTTACAAGCCCAACAGATGGCTAGTGCCTCCTTTTTGTTTTGCGCATAACGTTTTTCCGCTCTGTTTAGAGATCGTGATGCAAACGCCACTGGCTTCCACTCTCCGTCCACTTGTTGCAGCAAGGTTGCGCCCAGACCAGATGACGAGGAGTCTGCACTCAGCATAGTGTTGTTTACAAGCTTGAACGGGGCCAGCGTTGGTGTGGCTATCATTAGCAATTTCAGTTTCCTAGATTCATCTGCATGTTCTGTGGTCCAATGCCAGTCACTATCTTTACCCAACAACTGCCTCAACTGAACGGTGCATCTGGCTATAGCTGCGTAGAACTTCCCTAAGTGGTTTATGATACCAAAAACTGCCTCAAGTCATGTCGATTATTGGGTGTCGGAAATTCTACAATGGCTCGTCTTTTCTGGGTCCGCCTTGTTACCCTCTAATGTTATGACTTGCCCTAGGAATTTTATCTCCAGTTTATTGAATTCGCTTTTGTCTGCATTCAAAGTCACGCCACTTTCACTCAACCTGTTAAAGACTCGCTTCCAGTTAGCGTCGTGCTGCTGTTGATTTTCTGCGTTAATTAAAATGTCATTCATTTAACAAACCACCCCGTCTAACTCTACTAGAATTTTCTGCATTTTCCGCTGGTAGTTCTCATGGGTCAAATTTATACTGAAGGGGAGTCTTTTGAAACAATACCGTCCGAAAGGCGTTATAAATGTAGTGAGCAAGTACGAACTCTCACTCAGCTTTTTCTGCCAATACCCACAGTTGGCGTCAAGCTTACTGAATATCCGCGCATTCCCTACTGCACCCAACGTTTCCTCTGAAGTTGATAGAAGGTGGTATTCTCTGCTGACTGTGTTGTTTAATTTCGTGTAGTCGATGCACACTCTCAATTTTCAATTTTTCTTGGGGACTACCATGCATGGAGCACCAATCGGTTGTAGTTTCCACTTTCTCTTTGACTCCCAACTTCTCCATCCTCCTTAGCTCTTCCAATAATGGCTGCTTTCGAGCTGTTGCAACTAGCCGAGAAGTGACTTGGACAAACAGCGCCACCTCTTCTTTCAGCTGAATTTCAACTTCAGTGGCCATTGTGCCAAGCCAACTAAACAGTTTCGGGTAACTAGCCCTCTAATCATGGCCCAAACCAAGACAAAAACCAAGACAATTGATTAGATTTAGGCATTTAATAGACGTTTTCCCGCTAAGTGGCATAACTAGCCCTTCAACGAAATATATCAACTTTCGGGCCTTTTTGCCATTCAGGTCAAGTACAGCTTCTGCTTCCCCTAAGTCTTTCACTCTATTATTCCCAGTTCCTTTTAGTTTTTTACGAGATGTTCAAACTTGGCATTTACAGGACCCCTTCATTACAACGGTATTGATGTGATGGCGGCACCTGTGTCAACTTTGAATTTTACTTCAACACTATTTACTATAACTGTATCGAACCATGATTTGTCAGTTCTTTCTACTGACTCGAAGGCAGGTAGTCCTAATGACTGGTCTCCCAAGAACAACCCATCTTGTCTTCTTTTGAAAGCCTTTGCCCAGTGTCCTTTTCCTTTACTTTTATAACAAGTCACGTTACGTGCTGGGCACTGATCTTTGGCGTTTCTCTTCCAGCAACACCACGGGCACCTATTCTCTTTTGCCACAGGCTTTTCTTCTATATTTTGTTTCTTTTTTACAGCAATTCCTTGTTCGAATTGTGGCTGTGAAACATAGTCGAGGTTGTCCTCTTTAACACCACTACTCATAATGGCGACCTGCTCGTAATGACTAATATATTGTTTATCCCTTTGTATTGTTTTTTGCAAGGTCAAGTCCTCTATATCAATGAGGTATTCTCTAATTTATGGTCTGTCACGCCGACAACAATCCGGTCGCGGACCAAGTCATCTCTCACAGTTCTATACTCACAGCTATCAGCCTATGACTGCAGTTCTGTGATAAACTTATGTATTGTACTGCTACCTTGTTTAATGTTATTGAATTTTACTCGTTCATAAATCGCATTTTTGACTGGCTCAAAGTGGGTATCAAATAATCTAATAACGTTTGCTAGTGTCTTTGCTTGTGCTTTAACTTCGTCGTTGAACTGAAACTGGACCTAAATCGGAACACTTTCGGATCCCATCAGTATTAACAAGTTTGCAATCTGTTTCTCGGCACTCATTTTCCGACAATTTTTGCCGCTTTGTTTATTTTAAATTGTGCCTTGAACATTTTCCAGTTTCGTGCCAATGATTCACTTGAAAAATTCACAAATCGTTTGTCTCTGGTCGAGGAGCCCTCCGCCATTCTCTTTTTGATGTTAACAAATAGCTATATAAGACTACATAGCAACGAAGTGCACTTGCACCTCTAAACACGAAACAATTTTGCTGATCTTGTTGTAGCCTCTACCTGATTATGATGTATGAATTCAATTCTAGTTCATCCAAAGTAGTTTTACAGCTAACAGATATCACAATCCCAGGAGTTGTTATTTGCCTAGCTTCCTATACTATAGCTCAGTTTATTACAATTTAGTATTATTTCAATTCTTATTGCATAACAACAATAATAGTAATCCTATCACAAGGAAAATACCGGTACCTCCTAGAGCAATGGTAAAGATGCCGAAGTATTCTTCAGTAACGATTTCACTTAACCTCACCAATTCAAACCAAATTGGTGTTGCTCAACACTAAGCCCACTTCCGTAGGCGTAGGTGCAACTATTCTGACACCACGTAAAGTACCTGGTTACCTTTTAATATGTTCGGCTCGATCCTTGTCAGTAGGGTGCCTCCTTCAGTTACCTCGTCCGCACCTCGATCAAACGCCGCGTTTTCCCAGAGACCCCTCATTCACTTCCGGTTCCTGTTGCATCGTTTGGTTAGGCATCAAGTTGAAGACCAGTGATTAGGTAGGCATCAGGCATGCAATTATTTTTTTAGTTTTGTGTACATGTCGTCGTGGCTCTATCCTCAGGTCACTAATGCTCATTGGCAGGAAGCTGTTGTAGGATAGTTGGGAAGAGACATAAATTGAAATAGGTTCTCCTCTTTCAGCTGCCTCTGTCCTCATTGTTGTTCGGGCTCTACAGTTTAATATTTCATCATATACCTTGGATAGATTTATGGTTCTGTATTCTTCTGAGAGAATTTTGATTGGCAATGAGACCCTGTGGTTCTTTCTCAGTTCTTTTGGTGTCTGTATTCCGAGACTGGTGGGTCCCTCGGTGATACTTTGACGCCCTTTGATAAATCTCACAGCTTTGTTTCGAACAAGCTCAATATCATTGGAAGTGATTACGTCTACTGGGTCCCACAGCATGTCAGCGTATTCGAGGATTGGTTGGCATAGACTGTTGTAAGCAAGTAATTAGGCAGGTTCAGGCGCATCATACATTGCGTGTTTTATACAGCCTAGAGATTTGTTTTCTCTCTCGATTTTCTTGGATATGTCTTTGTTGAACTTCATATTTGCCTCCATTACCACACCAAGATACTTGGTCTCCTGAACGCTTTCTAGTGGGTCCCCCCCCCCCCCCCATCAAATTTGACAGTTGGTTTCTGGTGTTGCCAAATACAATAACTTGACGTTGTGTCTTGTTGGACGGCATCTTGTTTGCAACTGACCAATTGTGCAGAGAGGCTTTGTTTGCTTGGAAAGCTTTCTGTTCCTGGTCACTGTTAGTGGCAGCATAGATCAGTGTATCATCAGCATAAAGACTAACATCACAGGTGATGGAACCAGGTAAATCATTAATGTACAATGGGAATAATGTAGGGCCCTACACAGATCCTTGGGGCACACGAGGTGTTACAGGTAGCTGCTATGACTTTGTATTATGTGCTACAACTTCTGGGTTCTTACAGTAAGAATGTCTAGTATCCTGTTCACAAGAAGAGGATCAATATCTGAAAGCTGTCTTATTTTGTTCATTAACAGTTTGTGTGGCACTTTGTCAAAAGCGTTTTAAAAGTCAAGAGCAACTGTGTGTTTTCATGAAGAGTGTTCTGCAGTTTTTGTTAACTCATGGTAAGTTGTACATAGCTGTGTTTCACTGGAGAGGCCTCTCCTAAAGCCGTGTTGTTTGTTATGCAGCATCTGTCGAGTACTTTATTGAGATAGTGAAGGACTATGTGTTCCATCATATTACATTGTATGCTAGCAAGAGAGATTGATCTGCAGTTACATGTTTCTTCTTTGGGCCCTTTTTACGAATGGGCGTTACAATGTCAGATTATTATGCAGCAGGTAGCTTGCCCGAGTGTAATGAGGCTCAGTAGATACGCTTGAGGCATCTATCTGTAGAAGCTGGGTGGACTAGTAGTTCACATTTTTTTATTCCATCTGGCCCTGAAGGCTTGTTGTTTTGTTTAGGTTCTGGGTCAGCTTGACTATGCCATCTTCATCTACCTTGAATGGCTCATTACTTACGGTAGTAGAGGTAGATTAGTCACACTCTCATCAGCACAAAATTTTTGTTTGAAATAGGAGTGGAAGGCACTTGTACATCTCAGGTTACCATTTGTGATTTCTCCATCCCGCAGTTTAACAGATGCTACTGGGTGCTGCTCTTTTTTATTGCGTAAGTACTGGTAGAAAGGTTTGCTATTTCCTTTGATTAGGGGATTGCAAACCTATTAGTAATATATTCTTGTTTGCGGGTTCGCAGAGTTTTTTGTTTTTATTTTTGAGAAAGAATGGGTCTCTGGTACTTTGATGTTTGCGTAATTTTTGTTGTTATTTGTCAATGAGTTTTTAGCTGGCCTGGTGAACCATGCAGGTTAGTCTCATGGGTGTGGACACACTGTCCTTGTTGGTACAACCAGATCTGTTGCAGCCCTGAAGGACTTCTCAAATTTGGTCCACATGGTATCTGCATTGTCCATGTTTATGAGTTCTGATTTTATTACTTCCGTGTGATCATCAAACAAACTGACATCTGCTTTGCGATAGACTCTGATCTCCTTAGTTTTGGGTTTTAGTGGATTGAGACTGCATGCTGGGGTTTTAACATATAGCTCTGTTATGATCACAGAGTGGTCATTCAGACCAGGTGTTTCAACCCGAGTAGATTTTAACGAAGATGAGTTGTTAGTGTAAAACAGATCTAATATGTTGCCATGAATGAGTAGGTTCAGTTACCACTTGAGTCAAGTTATTCTTTGTTAGGATATCAAGAAACTGCTGGTGATGGTGTTTATAATGACCATGATTCTGGACCTGTTGGGTTTCCCAGTTGATATCATGGAGAATGATGTCACACATAAGTATGATGTTGATGTTGGGGGGTTATGCTGTGAATGGACGTTAAAATATTATTATTTTTTCTCAATGTTTGCGGTAGATACATGAGGTCAGTAATAGCAACAGATGATCAGCCGATGGGGTATCTTTACAATAATTATTTCTTCATCTGCTTTGTTGATATCAAGTTCAGTTATCTGGTGAGTACTTTTGACTGCAATGGGGATACCTCCTCGGGTGATTCGATCTTTCCGGAAAAAAATCTCATTGTAGGTGTCCTCTGTGATTCATTTGTCCCATTTAGGTGAGTTTCAGTCAGGCAGATGTCAAATCTCTGGGTCATAGGTGTTATATTTATCGATTTTCCCTTGGCTGTTCTTGTGTTGGCTAGAAACAGTCGTAAACTGAAGTGTTCTTTTGAGTTTGTTCCACTGGCTTTTTCAACTTTTCCCATTCTCCCGTTGTTGAGTTTTGCACATGTTTTTAATTCTGAGCTCTTGTGCATTGAATTTTTTAGTGACTTGATTTTCATACGTAGTTGAAATTCTTGGTCACAAACCTTGTCATTCACGTCTAGTTTACAGAATATATTCTCAGTTTGAAATTAGCTCATTTAATGAATTCCCACTTGGACTCTGCGTTTGCCAATTGCTGCTTGATTGGTCTGGCTTTGTCGCCTTTAGTTTCAAGTCGTATAGCCTGCTCAGTGGCATCAAAGCTTTTAAAAAAAATTCCCTTTTCATTAGTTCTGTAATGTCATTCATTGCAGTTTTTTGTTCTGGGAGGCATATATCATGGCATTATTTTTTTTTCGACATTTTTCGTACAAATTTCTTTGGAGAGCAGATCTTGGGTGTTTGATGTGAGCTGGTGTATAGTTTTAGGCCTTTGGATAGTTCACCTAAATTGGCTTTCTCTACCCATGACTTCTCCGACCTTTTGCCTTCCTTGGTAGTCTGATTCTGATAAGAGTTTACCTTGATTTCTAGAGATGTGATCATATGTTCAAGATTGGTGAACTCCTGGAGGTTGCTGTGCTCAATTTATTGTTGAGACTAGAAGCACAATCAGTGCAGCATCATTTCACTCCTTTGTCATCAAGCATGGTGATTCGAGTGACTTACTTAGGTTGAAGCCCTTGGCAATTGCCTTGTAAATAATATAAACTGGGCGGAGTTAGTGGCGCTTCTCTATCAAACACCCACACCACAGTTTATAGAAATGGCCTCATGTATTGGGAATTGTCTTCTCTAAATATTTTCCTCTTTTTCTCTTACTCAGAAGTTCCTTTATGTCCTAAAATTACACTCAATAAATGTATTTTGATGGTTATGATGCTATGAATTGGGTCTGATGTTCGGCAAATAACTCAGAGTTAACAAACGGATGATTGCTCTCAGAGTGATTTAGTACACAGAGTGGGGACTTTCAATCTAGGTCGGGATTATATAACTCGCGGCCATCTTGGCGCAAAGAAAACCGGAAACCGCCGCCCCTTTTTTATATAATCTTTATTGCCCAAAATTGTGTAGTTTATTTAAATGGCATTTACAGGTTGATTTATCTCACCATTCATTCTAATATGGTACAGGCAAACTGTTCACACTTCAGACCACTTGAAAGTTTTAATATCAATTTGCCGTGTGTCTACTAGTGGGCTAGTATTCTGATTAGGGCTATTAAAATTGGGTTTTTCACAGCTTATTGTGATAGTTGGCCGGTGCGAGTAATAATTTTGTGTTAAAAATTTGGTATATCAGGCCACTCAGTGCCCTCAGCCACATTTCATTTTTAAATGTTTCACAATTGACAAAAAGCAAAAAATTTTATTTAATTATGAAATATATATATATAAAAAGGTTCAGTGGCACAAGCTATTAACAAATAAAAAATATTGCCAGTTTCACAATATGGTACAGTAACAGTCTACATATCCTAGGCTTTCATTTAGTGCAATTAAAAACATTCATAGCATGCATAGCTGCTCAGCTATGCTGTATGCAATATCAGCTAATTAACATTGTGTCTCATACTAGGTGCCCGTTGGTAAGCACCAAAATGGCGACTATTTGCGCAAAGTCCCCACTCTGTGTATTAAAGCACTCTGATTGCTCTATACCTCCATTGTGTTCCACTGTCGTCCATATTTTCCTCAGTGCGGGTAACCACAATAGACCACGGTTCGTATTACACAAAATGTTTATCTCTGTGTCTAGTGTAGTGTTTTGATTGGTTGGATTGTTTGCTTATAAACATAACCCACGAGATGTTAGTGGCGTTAGTAGTAATTAGTAGAACTAGTACATGTCACAGTGAGTGAATCAGTTTATATTTTTTCCTTGATTATAGTAAATCATACTAATAAAAATAATAATTTATTAATTAATTATTTTTATTAACAAGTTGCAGTTCAAGTCAAATCCAGCTAAGCTAGCGATGGCGCAACAGCACAATAACATCGTTGAATGACGACCTGAAGCATACATCGTTGCATTTAATGGTCTGGCATTTGCATTCTGTTTGATTTTGTGGTCGCAGAAATTAATGGAATGTTGAATTGTTGTTGTTTTACGCAAAGACAGAAGTCAGATATCAATAATTATATATAGTATATATAACCATTGCACATATGCCACCCGCAACATGCGAGCTGGGTTCTCGGTACTTAGTCTACTTCGATGATTGTCTCCTCATGTTTTGATGTATTTTTGAGAAGGCAACTCAGGCAATGACTAGCCCGTTTCTATAAACAGTGGTGTGGGTGTTTGATAGCAAAGCGCCACTAACTCCGCCCAGTTTATATTATTTAAACTACCTGGAAACCAACGACGGCATATGTCACAGTCAACTCTGACCTTCAGATTCTTTTCTCTCGTTGAAAAGCCTGTTCCAGTTGTCAAAGTACCTTTACATATTTCCTCCTTGCAGCCAGCTAGAGTAGTGTTTTCACTTTCAGAATCCCTCATTTTCTGGAGACGATCATCCTTTATGGTTTGGTTAGCCATGAATGCCGTAATAATTAATTAGTAATTTAGAAACACTGGTTCTGGTATAATTTTTCTTGTTTTGTATTTTAAGGTAGTTCACTTTAAGTGCTGAAGATTAATGATGTTTGTGCAGATTGGTCAACTCTTACAAATTTTTGCTGCAGCCATCGTCAGCCTCATTTTCAAATAATAGTAACTACCAACCTCTTTATGCTGTGTTCATTGACTTCTCCAAAGCATTTGATGCCGTAGATCGAAAGGGACTGTCGGCTATTCTCACAAAGTATGACTGTCCAATGGTGTATGAGCACATTGTTAAAATAATGTATAATGGCATGCTGGTTTCAGAAGCTCAGTGTTGCTCACATCCAACGAGGTTTGATGCGACAAAGGTATATTAATCTGAGGCTATGTACTGTCCCCGTTATAATTCTCGTTAGATGCTGTGCTGAACATAGCTTTTAAACATATGCCGGTTCTCTTAGGTAACTATCATGTCTCAATCAGAGTTGATGGCATGGTTTACCGCGCTGTACCGCTGTCTATTACTCAAGCTACATGGAAGTGGCTCAGAATATATTGGCATGTTCAAAGAAAATTTCTCAGTTACATATTAATTTATAAGGTCAGAATAATACAATCGATCACCGATGTTACATAGATGTATTTGGGGAATGGTCACACGAGTTGGATATGACTTTCAATTTTATTAGCAGGAGTATACACGGTCTTTGAACTAAAACCGCCAAACACTGATTACTCACCAAATAGAACACTACTGGAGCATGTTTGCATCAATAATTATTGTAATGTAACTTCTTGAGTACTTTATATCTCATGAAACTTTGCTACAAAAGTATCTTCTGCGAAGAGAGCTGGGAGTGTTTAGAGTCTGCACTGAGTTTTAGAGTGAGTTGCGCGAGACGGTAGCAAATCAAAGCTCTTCAATTAGAAACTTTAAGATAAGAGATAGTATAGATGATGCTAGTTGTACAAAATGAAGATTAGCTCCAGTGGCAAAACAAACAAGATTGCTTGTTAAGAATATTTTTAGGATGCCTGATGAAACTGGTATCCAGATAAAGTTATATTCATTCATCTCTTCGTAGTTCCTAATCTGCACTAGACTGTTGTCTGTGAGTGGGAACAAACCAATTTTTCTTTCTTCATTCTATATTAAAAATTTTCAACCGAAGCCAGTGAGCTGTTTGTTGGTAAACTTCTTGTGTTTTAGTTGCTTGTCTGGTTTGGGAGTACTAATGGATGCTTCTACCAACTTTGGTGTGTTTTTTCTCCCTTATTCCCACCCTCTTTCTCTGAGCTAATGGCCTCTCCACACACACACCGGTTTATGGCCACAAAAATGGCACATATAGGGGAATTTTCCTCCCGTGATCTATTGCTGCACTCCACACATGTTTGTTATTCACACAAAGGGGCTTATGCAAAGGGTATAGTGCAAGCTTGGGTAGTCACGTTTGGGAAAAATCCAAATAGTGAAAGTCTATGCTACTAAACGCATCGACCAATCAGTACCAAGGAAGGAATCACAGTTCATCAAATGGCTTGCTAATATCAAACTTGCATGATTTTCAACGATCGGGGCAAATGGGATAAAATGGTTTGTTCAGGGTCAATGATAAAGCTTATTTTTGTTCCGTGACAAAACTGCGTGAGTTGAGAGGCCTTAATCACAGCTTAACATTCTCTAAAGTGAATGAATACCGCATTGCTTCATTTCTCTTTTTCACTCGCCCAGTCCTTTTCCATTTTGGCAACTTTGAGCTCTGCATAGTCTCTTGGGTTCTACATAGTCTCTTGCGCTCACTCATAGTGATCACAAGCTATAAACCTTAATGGCTAGTTTGTGCATTGCTCGTTGTCTTTCCGCAGGTTGCTGTTCCTTGAGAAGTGTCCTTTTTTAGCACAGTTAGAAAGCTCTTGCTGTCATTTTTAGTTCATTTTGTACCATGCCCAGAATTTCAGATGGTTGGGTATTTTGTGCTGCAGGTGGGATCTCTGTAGTAGCTTACCATATCTATTGGCATTTTTCTTTAACTGCCGCTTTATCGTCCTTTTATGTTTTTCATCTTTGGGGCAGTTTTCCAGGTTTGAGATAGAATTCATAATGCATTGGTAGCTGCCGAAATTGTAACGTACACATTCACTGTCTTATTTGTCACATTTTTTTCACTTTATATGCATTGATTTTTTTGTTTCCCTGAAAGTTCATTTTAGTATCATCTTGAATTTCGAACAATTAATCACTGATGTGCTTTTATCATGATATATATTCTTAAGCCACATTTACACTAAACGACTTTTCTTTGAAGTTTGCCAATGTGTCTTTGCACAGAAAATTTGCACAGCTTTTGGTGGAGACGCATGGTTGTTGTAGGCTGAAACACAGCAACCCAGCAGTGTCGGGTTCAAGTGTCAAGATGCAGCGATTTTAGAGCCACGTGACACAATTAAGTCGATTGTGTAGCTCTATATAGCGGCTCTAAAAATCGTTTTTTTTCAAGCTTGGATATAATTTAAAAGGTGTAAGAATATTAATAAATAAATTATTACCACCCTAGTTAATAAATTTGTATTGTTATTTCTGTTAATCAAATAAACCAAATTCCATATATTTATTGATTCATATTCAAGTAATTATTATTATTTTGAATGCAACAATGAAAGAAGGTGGTCAGGTTTTCTTCAATTTATTATTTAACTTTGATATTAATTATTATATTTTTGTAGAAGAGTCCAAATTTTGTATTATATGTAAATAAAAAATGTACAGGGAACTACTACCTGGTAGAAAACCATTGATAATCAGATTGCAACTCATCAACTCAACTGCATGAGCAGGAATGCACTTAAATTATATTCTGATGATTGGGCAGCTCAAAAGTTGCATACTCGAAAACTGCATCTGTTGCAACTGTGTAAAAGCAACTTTAGTCTGCGATCACCTTTTGAGACGAAGTCGCAGTCTCTCTAGTGAAAAAATGCCTTCAGGATAAATATATTTCCAATACCCAGTTCTTCTTTGATGAATTTGATAGAATTATCCTGTCATTGCTAGCAGACAGAAATTGTTGTGGCGGTGACACAACATTGACAATCCTATCAAAAACTGCAGTATAATGAGTTTTAGGGTTTTAGCTTTAACCATAGGGATGTTTATTTAGTAATTTTAAAAGGAGCTTGTTAAACCATGGTGTTATTAGGGCTGGGATTTGATCGAGTTATTTTCACGATTAACGCGATCAATTTCCCCAAAATATTAACGCGATTAAAAACAATTATCTAATTAATCTCCATTAGTAGCAATAACATTTTTTCCTTTGTAGTGACTTCTTTGTTTCACTTTTTTATAATTGACAATTGCAATTTTGTTTGAATAATGGCACTGTTTCATTATTACTATTTGTAATGTGGAACTAAAACACTACTATGTGATTACCGTCACGCTAGGCAAATAGTTTGTGATGGCCTGCAAGCAGCAGATACGCTTGTGAGTCAGTGGAAGTTACAAAACAACTGAGCCGTGCACTCAAGCATGCATTTGTGACTGCAAGTCTAAACAAACAGCTCTCATTCACAAGCTCAACCTAATTGAATGGAGTATTCACAATAATAAAGACAGAGACACAGTGAGCCATGCCACGTATGATTGGTAACAGATGATGATGATGAGACTGGCTGTGCAATAATAATTAATAGAAGTGATAAAAAATTTACAATAATATAATACATGAACAAAGTAATTTTATAAGCAACAATAGTAAATGATATAGTATTACTCTATAAGTGATAAATAAAAATGCTAAATTCAATTATTAATTATTATGATAAATAAGTACTAAGTAATATACTAGTATCAGCAACTAATAATATGAATGAATTAAAAATAATAATTAATAAGCAGAAACTGAATAAACACAAGTATAAACACATATAGGATTAATGTGCTTTGTTTTCTCTTTCATGTTTACCTTGTCTATGTCTGAAAATGAATTCCACTTCACCATAATGCAATCCCATGCTTATAATTTTTAATAGGTGTAGAAAAATCAGAACTATATAGTGGATAAGTGGAGCTGATTATAGATATCTCGCAGGAGATTAATTTCGCGATTAATTAAGATAAATAAATTCGAAAACAAGATTAATCTTGATTAAATTTTTGAACCATGTCACAGCCCTAGGTGTGATGCTATTTAACGAATGTTTATGAGTAATGAAGCGTGATTCTAGTTGGAATTTTGAGCTGTGTAAAATATTATTTAGTTGGTGTAGTGGCGCCACGCCTTAAGCAACGAGTAATAAGCACCTAGTAATTCATCAATTTATACAAAGATTCTTTGCTCACACGTTACCTTTTTTTAATTTTTAATCTTAAAGCGTTCTTTATTGTTATATATGAAAACTAACCTCTTCTGCTTACAACTAGCAATACTCATGAATTTATTTAGTTCTGCCTCTTGTTTAATTCTCTGTCAGCTTATTCACTCCTTCTCCCTTGTTTGTTGACTACTTCTTTACCTTCTTGGTCTTTGGTTTTGCATTGATCTCTTTCATCTTCTCCAGTTTTGACACTTGTATTACCTCTCTTGGACTATTCAGATAGGTGAAAAGTACAACATACAAAAGTTGAAAGATGTAGTTCGGATGCTAATACTTCGAAGCGAAAAATCATTAGGAATTGAATAAGTAATTTTATTGTAGAATCTAAAAACACTGCATGCAAAAGATAGCCACGATGCTAACACAGCAAAGAAAAAAATAATTATCATCATTAAAAATGAATAACGAATGGATGCTTGTTCCCAAAATAATATTTACAATTTGTATTCATTCACTATAACGATCATTGTTTGCATTAGAAATAAATAGTGGATATGCTATATTGAACAACACAATTGGTTGATGAAGTCGCTGAAAGTTGTCTCTCAAATCGTCACTGATAGGATGGTGCGACAAAACCCTTGTGGCACAACAGAGATCTCAAATTTTGTTGCGGCAAGCTTAATCGATCAATTTCGAACAAAAAACATAATTTTATTAGATCCACAGATTTTTAAAATTGATTATTTTCGTTTTAAATTATCTGGCTCGTTAAACAAGTCAATCATGCAAGTGAAATGAATCAACGGTTTTTAAACATTTTTTATCATATACACAGCGGCAATTAGAATTGCTAAATGTATAACCAAAATTATTTTGACGCAATGAAATTGTTACCAAAATGCATTTAGTCTCACTCCCTTACTCTTAGCTGTGGGTGCTGACATGTTATCCGAATGACCATGTAGCATCAACGCTTTCACTAAAACCTCCCATCGAAATAGAAATACAACATAAAAGAGGTCCGTGTCAATAGTATGGTTATATTTTCAGCCTTTGGCTCCCTTTCTGGATATTTCATCTCAAGAATACATTTTCAACAGAAATGGCCAACCTAACAGAAAAATTCACAGGTTTTCCAGTCACAGCTTCTACAACACTTGATTTTTATATGATGCCCAAGTTATCATCACTCGAAAAACTAACCGGGGAGGATTGTACACGACCAACCTACATTTATTAAGAATAATAATCCACCTTCAAGTCTATCTGTAAAGCACCATACATTTTATAAAACAAAATAAAACCAAAATTTTCTTGATCCTTATCAGGCAGATCAACCTTTAGGTTATCGTAATATGCATGCTCGGTTTAAACATGTAAACACATCTTGTAATGTTGTGTATTCCAATGAACGCAGTATACATGGTTTATTACGGCTTCCACTTTGGTGGCTAGATTAAGACTATTCATCTACCAATTAGAAATTTTCCACATCCCGCAGCCATTGTTTTATTGCGTGTAAGCTAGCTTCATGCACGACATCCACTCCAGTAGGTATTTTTGTAGCTACTCACAATACAAGTTTTTTGTGGCGGTGGTGGTGGTGGTAATTGATTGATGGTAAAGACCTATGTAGATTCATAATAACATGAAGATTTCTTACACTTTGATATGGAATGCATCAAGCAGAGCAATTTTTTAACAACTGGTTACTATAGGTTAGGGGTACTCAAACTTTGGCCAAATTTGGGCCACTTACTGATTTCTGGTGGCCTAGTTGCTGATATTTCACTCATTGTGAGTATTTTTGGACTGATGTTCAGTAATGACTAAATGCATACTTGAAACAATACAAGTAGACTACATCATATAATACACGGCACAACAAATTACATACGCAATCACATATATCAGCTAACTTCTTATGAACATCAATCACATAAAGTGAGGCTTTTTTTAATGTACTATTTCACAAGAGCGGTCCACTGGCCAAAAATTTTGAGCACCCCTGCTATAGGTAATACATAGAACTACAGGAGATTGTTGGTGAAAATTAGAGAAAATATTTTGCATGAGGTAATAGCATTAAATTAGAGCACTGATAAAAAGTAGTTTTTTTGCATTCACATTTATATTTGGTCAAAACCTTGTTTGATTTATATGCATTAGTCGTGCTAACTAGACTTGATTGTGTAAAAATAACTTTTAACGTGATAAAATACAATGTGAGTTGTTGTTTTAGGACAAAAGTACACTTAAATGGAGGTAGACTTTGATGGGTTACCCATTGGAACTAACCACAAATTAGTCAAATCTAATCATGAGGTGAACACTTCTGTTTCTGAGGATTGTCCCTCCACACACAGATTTTATCATCAAACCGGCCAAGGAGAATTGTGCGCTCCCTCTACCCTTATTGAGGACAATCAATCAAGTTCACACTCCTTATCCCAATCGGGTTGTAAAGAGGGTGATCTGGAGGAGCACGTAATATATTCTGTTTTCTCCACACTAGAAGAGGTTGAAAACTACATAACTGAGCGAGAGATAGCACAGACAACCAAGTTTATACTCAATAGAATGTGTAAAGGATTTGGTACAGCAGACCCAGGTTTGCTCATTAAATGCTTCTTCTACCAATAGAGTGTGCGCTACATTTCCTTCAGTCATAAAAAAAATTTTCTCATATGGAGTCATCAATAAATCAATGAAAAACTGAATTCTCTTGCTGGGCAAGTTGTAGTCTTCAGCTAGTAACGATCAGAATTAACAAATGCACCTAAACTGTTCAAATTAGCATCACTATTGTTACCCAATAATTTATAACTGATTTTGCATAAAGAAATTGGTTAGTAATCTGTTGACAAACTTTTAGAGTCCATACATATCTCCTTGCTACTTTCAAACTAGATTTTTGAGACAATAGTTTGTTTTGTTTACAGATGTTGCCAGTCAAAAGAAACAACGTGTTAAGTGGATAGCATCTGGCGTCAAGTTCATGGGACGGCCCTTTCTTTTGATTGGTGATAAGCGCTATGATTGTCGTCATGGTAAAGATAAAAATGTTGCGAAAAAGTTTCGTTACAATGAAAAACGCAAGGTATTATTTTGTTTGACATCAAGGTGCATATATTATGATAAATGAGGAATTTATTTTTTCTTATTCATCAAAAATAATTATTATGGTGCTGCTTGCACAATAAATGTTTTCGATTGGATGTTGTAGAGTCTGGTGAACTCAGGTGAGCAGCAAAGAATAAATAACGTGAGAAAGAATGAACAGTTAAAGACAGACTGTCCCGCTAGGATACAGATCAGGGACATTCTGGTGTATAAGGATTTTGGTGTAGAGGGCTCCACGGAGGACGTACATAAACTGCCGTCCCTCAAAGACCCGACCAATACCGATAGCTACGTAAGCTGTTTGTGACATAGTTGGTGGGTTATAAGTTCATTTTATTGCCTGTAGAATTATGGGCTCAGATCTTTAATGGGAATAATGTTGGTCAAGTTAGAATATCCGTTGTTGTGTTTAGCTTTTTATGTTTGTGTTTTGGGACAGATCGTGATAATTTTTTTAAAACTGGCAGAATAAAGACAACGCTCAGCGGCGTCTGAGGGATAGAACATCTGCACGAATAAGGGCTTTGCTTGAGCAAGGTAAACAGCTACACACAGAGAGACAGTTCCATGTTTCCTTTCCTAAATTGGAGGCACACAGAGGTCACGAAGTGGGACAGGTATGTGCGGTTTTACTTTTCATTTTCTATTTTTCTCTCTCAATATTTTGTATATAAACCACTGTTTTTGCAATAAGTAATTTTTATCAAGTTTCGCGTATATTTTACCTTCAAATTCTGTCTAGCTAGTGACAGGAATCTGCTGACTTTTGCTGTTAGGTTGATGTAAAACAGAAATTTAGTTTGACCACTACTCTCGCTAGTGTGGATATTGATTTCAGCATGTCTTGGGCTCAGTGTATTGTATCACATTGTAAAGGATTTTTGCACTGCCCTTCACCAAACACTATTAAGAGATGGTGCTGACAGCAGGATGTTCGCTGGTGCCTACTATGACTTTGTCCCACAGTGTTGCAACCAAGATCCTTGTCGGATCTTAACGGCAAATAGCTCAATGGAAACTAATGTCCACTTTGCTATCAACCAAGGAGCACTGAGAAGCAGTACCGAGTGAAGTCCACATCGAATTTCCACTGTCTAACTTCGTAAGGCAATCTGCCAGGCTAACAAGGTTCAAGTTTAGTATAGAATAAATGTGTTCTTCTTTTTCACTAGAACCACTCCAGGCTCCTGACGCTGGCTCTATGAAAGCACACTCAATCAACTGTTCCACTTGCTTATCTGACTCTTTCTGGAGCTTGAGTCAGTTGGGGGGGGGGGGGGGGGTGTTTGGCGGATTGATCGGGTGCCAGGGAGAAGAGGAATACTGTGTGTGAGCAGAATGGTCTGTTCGACATCATGATATCTGGTGCTAAGCACCGCAGCATGCTGGCAAAGCAACCCTGCTACTTACTGAGCATCACGTCTGTTCTGACAGTGAGGGAGGGCTGCAGTGTATAGCTCAGACAGGGGAGTGGGAACTGGAACTAGGGGTGTGTACGTGTGGGGTTTGCAGCAACCTCTGTTTGCTTGACTATTTCAGGACTCACTCCTGTGTAGTGGCTAATGGTGCTGCCTGCTTTCAACCCTACAGGCTGAGCGGTTGGGTTCATACACCTGACAAATGTGCACTTCTTACGATCAGGCTCATTCAGGTCAGCTGGTATGGGTGGGGCTCTACTAAGTCGAGGGGTAAGTAGCTGTGTGCGGTAACCTTACACAGGATGTTGAACTCCGTGCCCGGATGTATCACAGAGGACCTGGAGGTGGTTCATCGACAGCCTGCCAAGCTTATCAGTACAACGCCTCTCTTTGCCAGCCATCACTACGGCTGACTCACTAAATCTCATGCAGCAGTCGTGAGCAGCAAGAAGGGCATCCCCAGGATGGCTTCTTCGTTGATATTACTGGCAACAAAATTTGCTTTAGTCTTCACATTGCCTAGATGAGGAGTAGCTCTCACTGTATCATAGAAGGGTTTCTGGGTACCATCTGCCAGGGTACCATGGGGGCTCACTCTCTTGCATCATTTGCCTTAATGACTCCGGAAACTGGCTAAAGACGTGCCTGGATAGGAGATTCATTATGTAGCCGGTGTCGACTAAAAATGTGATGGGCTTGCTTTCTGTTCTACCAGGAAGGAAGTAACTGGCATGGTAGGGACTCTCCACTTCAGAATTGGACAACTAAGTCAGCTGAACCTTTGCAGCTCTGGAGAGAGGCCACTTTCTTTAGGTCGAAAGGGGTTCTCTATCGATGGGCTGGCTTGTTCAACTTCTGGCTTGCTGTTCTTGGTGGGAGCAGGCTGGTGGTTCAAGAGACCTACTGGTTGGAAGGTGACAGGTCGAGCAAGGATTGTACAATGGCAGATGTTTTATACAGGTTCCGGCCACCTGTTTCATCCTGAAGGATAGCGTAACGGTCAAATGATGGGGTTGCCATTGGGGAGGAGAACGCGAAACTTTACGAGAGGATGATCCAGGAGACCGAGGAAGGGGGCTGGAAGTCATTGAATTGTACTTCTCTACTTTCCCAAGCTTTTTTCTGCACCTTACTGCAGCTAGTTTGGAGCAACTACTGTTGGCGCTTGTCATTTTGTGACACGATGGGATCTTGACATTGGTGTGGGCAGGGGTCTGGACGGGCGCCCTCCGTTATAGTGACCAAGTTCACCATACCCTCAACACTTGGATGGTATTCTTGGCAAAGCTCGAGCTTCTTGCACTTGGGGTTATGTGTTCTGCAAAGTTGCGGGGTTGATGTGTTCTGCACCATTGCGGGGATGATGTGTTCTGCACCATTGCGGGGTGGCAGGTGTTGCATGAAAAAGGTATTGTACCACTGGAGTAGGGTTTCGCTCCATAAGAGGAGGGTGATGCACTACCTGAGGGGAGCTGTGTATCACTAGAGAAAGGGGGGTGCACCACTGGAAAGTGGGTGATGCCCTACTTGTTGCTACTGCTTTATCTGCTGCAATTCTACAGCAAGGTTCTGCACCATTTGAAGTAGATTTGCAGTAGGAAAAACATGGAGTCTTCAGGCATCGATGGCAGTTGCTGTGCTGGAAGTGGGTGGTAGTTGGTAGCAACAGCACAGGTTTCACTGTGTCGGGCTGGAGCCCAGGAAGGGTGCTGTGACACAGCGGAAGATACCTGGGGACGAGGGAATGGATCAGTGCAAGGTTTGCCGTACACTTCTTTGTCATTATTGTCGACCATACGCATTCGAGATGGTTTGGTGTCTGGGACCGTCTTGATGTGGAGGAACTCTCCCCAGCAAGCACGGCATCCTCAAGACTTTGGGGGTCTGCTGCTAACAAATGGCATTGCAGATAGGAGTGGCCAAGGTGGACATGAATTTTTCTAGAACCGTTTGTTCAACATGTCTTTTTGGCAAATCCTGCTGAGCCACACGGACTAGCCTTTCAACATTGCTTGCGTTCTCTTGCAGGGAGGTTTTTGAAGATTTCTGTAGGTGTGCTACTTGTTGCAGAGCTTCACAGTGTAAGGAGGCCAAAACAAGTACAAAGGGCAGTGAACACTGTTTGGAGGGTGTTGAGTCAGCCAAACTCTAGAGCCTGCTCACAGAGCACCTCTCTCACACAGAGCTGAGCGCTGAGCACCCCTCCTACCAGCACACCGGCTCTCTGTCTATCCATGGGTGAGGAGTGGAAGGTTGCCTTCAAAAACCGGAAAGCGGTACGCTGAACTCCGGGGGTAAATCTGAGCCAGGTGGGGTAAATCCGAGTCATTTGCCTCAGCAATCTGGAAAAAAAACATACAATAAAATATCCGTGGCCATTAAAATTCGGGACTTGAAGATCTGTTCAAGGGTTGAGGGAGGGGGTTGCAGCACTCCTTAGAGGGTGTGTGCCAGTCATTAAGGGCTGCTGCCTCTTCTTCACCTTGTGACATCCTACCAGCACCCCTCCTACCAGCACACCAGCTCTCTGTCTATCCATGGGTGATGAGTGGAAGGTTGCCTTCAAAAACCAGAAAGCGGTACGCTGAACTCCGGGGGTAAATCTGAGCCAGGTGGGGTAAATCCGAGTCGGAGTGCTACAAGATCGAGGGCGTCTATCTGTGGCTGGTAGCCCGTAGAGCCCTGTACTGAAGCAGAAACAGCTGCAGTATCAGTTCTGATGTTGGGAACTGTTTTAGATGTTTTCTGCAGGGTATAGCAAGGTAAGGGGGGTAAATTCGAATTGAGGGTAACTCCGAGGGGAGTGCCACAAAGTCAGGGGTGTCTGTATAACACCTCTAAGTCAGCACAAACAACTACCAGTCGGATTTTGCTGCAATGTTAATTCCTCTGTCGGTAATTGCCGCAATAGTTACTACAGCTGTCTGAAGACAGGGTCAAGGTTGGTGGGGTGTACCACTGAGTCGGAGGTTGTGACCGTGTCTGTGGGGTAGCTGTGTCTGCTACCAGAGCACTGACAGAGTGTACTACAAGGCAGTGAAAGGTAATGAGGAAGGGAACACCACAGAGCCAATTACCTACTCGGTAATGGTTGTAGTAACACCAGTACTTAGGGAAAGGGGGGGAATGAGTGCTAGCCATGGGAGGCAGTTTTGTGGCATCTTCATTAGTAGTGTTTGATCGTCCGTTCAATCCCACCACTGCCACCAATGTAAAGGATTTGCGCAACGACATTTACTGAACACTATTAGAGAGATAGTGCTTACAGCAGGATGCTCATTGCTGTTTACTACAATCAAGATCCTTGTCCGATCTTAACAGCAAATAGCTTGGTAGAAACTAGTGGGCACTCTGCTATCAACCAATGAGTACTGAAAAGCAGTACCGAGTGAAGTCCACATCGGATTTCCACTGTATAACTTGGTAAGCAACCTGCCAGACTAACAAAGTTCAATTTCCGTATAAAATAAAAATATTTGCTTATATTGCTAAGCGTACAATCAATTGCCCGCAACAACTGCACAATACACACACACAACCAGTTCTGACTGCGCACAGGAAGTCAGAGCTATGTTTACAGAATCAATAGCGCCAAAATATGCAAATGTCAGTTTGGAAAGTTTACAATCATATCATTGAGTAAATATAATCAGTCTGAATAGTGGTCAACATAATAAAAATTTCAAATAAGTGGTGCATTGATACCTAAACCACTGTTACCAATCCAGCCAATCAAAAGTTAGTAATATTCTTTCGTGCAGGAGAAGTCCCTTCTATTCAATAACAACTGGCACATCCTGTCTGGAGCGCCATCAAAGGTTGGCACCCAGCCAACAGAGCAAACAGGCAATCAGTGGCTGGCACCTCTAGCCAGTAATGCAATCAGCTGACTCCCAATCAACTAGCACCATCAGTTCATACACCTACTACTAAGCAGCTGGCACCCTGCCAGCAAGCCGCATCCTAGAGTGCTATCAACATGCCGGTGCATGCGATTCCGCCATGATTCGAAACTGACGTTTCGAAAATGAACTGTTCGAAACTGTTAAACCTGAACCCCCCAATCCCAAACCCCCATCCCCAAAGAGTTTCGAAGTGTCCATTTTCGAAATGTCAGTTTCGAATGGTCCGTACCCCGGTGCATGCATACATTTCAGCTGTGGGTTACAACACAATATAATAAAACCTACAATCTACCAATCACGATCAATCGGATCGATTCGCTAGTTTGATGTCGTCATTAGTACACATCTGCTCCTATATTATATCACAACTTGCATAATAATTACTAAGGTGTTAGTTGTACATTTTTTTGCTAGAATAATATCGTTAAATAGTTTGACATTTCTTTTCTAGTGAGTCTTTGCTCTTCTGTTTGCCTTTGTAATTGTTTGCTAAAACTGCATTTGAAGTTCTACAGAGTTTCTAGAACGCTGTCATTATCTAGTGTTTGAGCTTCATTTTGGAATACTTTGTACTTGGATTTTTAGATTTCTAGGCCAATCAATTCTTTATCTTCAGTGAAAAGTATGAATATTCAGTTTGAATGATACCGTTAAATAACCAATTTATTGACACTGTAACGTAGTGCTGATGTTGTTCAGGCAGCGGGCACCAAGCAGCGCTTAGATAGAAGAGTCATAGAGCACATACACAAACTGGTGAGCGAAGGAGTCATCCATATAGATCATATGAAACCTCGCATGGATGAGTTTGTAGCTCAGCTCTTTGCAGGCAAGCCATTGCCTGAGAAGAATAATAGACGTTATTACCCTCTAGTCAAAGATATTTCCAATCATATACAGAAGTCTATGGCAGCTGTGATGTAAGTTTGGATGTGCATACGTTTGTAGCATTGGTTATTAGAGTCATTGTTGATAGCATAGAGTTATCGCCCATCCTAGAATGCTAACTGTAAGCCAAATAAAGCGCGAGCGGATAGTGACACAAGGGTAAGCGGCTTTTGCATAGTTTATGTAGCGCATGAGCTTGAAATAATTTGGCATCGGAGAACGAAGTTTACTTCTTTTTTACAATAGGTTTTACACGAATATAACGATAAAAAATTTTGCATGAATAGTCTGGTAGACAATATTTAAACTGTTCTAAAATCATCAAACGCCACCAGGGGGTTAGCCTTTTAAAAGGGTAGACGATTCTATGGTTTATAGCATTGGTTTCTGTCTATTAGTGACTTTGCTTGTAGTAATGATTTCCTATTGAATGTAGGAATTGTGGGCAGAGCACAGGCAAGCTACAACATTTGTACGAAAACTTGCGCAAAGAGAATCCCACTGACTTCCTCTATTTCCAACCCTCGTTAGATGGACAGAGTTGTATGCTTTACATACATCAGACATGTGGGCAACAAGCACTTGTTAGGAGGCAGAGCACCTGTCGTTGTGTGCTTGATGTCAAATATAGGGACAAGAAATCGTCCCTACCAATGTTTCTGGTACGTGAATGACATCACTGGGACTCGCTCTGTTTTGTCTTTCTCTACTATTTTGACACGTATCTGTTAAGTATGTGACTGCTTGCCATCGGTATTATTTTTCAAGATTTACCATATGTGGTTTTTAACTGTATTACAGGTTCTAGGGACTTGCCTAATTAATTAGTTGTACCTCAACCCCTCCCCCACCTAAATTTCTCTTTATTTCACAAGTTGCAAGCGAAGACATGCAATGCATGACAGAGTGTCATTACACATTGTTATGTTACACCTGCAATACATTTCAGAATGCCATTATACTATGCACTGTTAGCAGACACCTGCAATGCTTGTCAGAGTAGTGTTATATTATACTATTATACATTGTTAACAGACACCTGCAATGCATGTCAGAGTAGTGTTATATTATACTATTATACATTGTTAGCAGACACCTGCAATGCATGTCACAGTGATATTATATTATACTAATGCATTGTTAGCAGACACCAGTAATGCATGTCAGACAGCCATTATTGTATGCATTATTTATTGCAGGTGTCTGTAGAAACTGACACTGGCTGTCACACTGTGGCTACTGTCATACTAGAAGACGAGTCTGATCTTGGTGAAGCGATGGCAAAGCTAAAGAATCACAACCCCAGCTGGTCACCTATGGAATGGATTGTAGATAACACTTCTGGCAGAGTGTCCACCTTACAATCACTTTTTCCTGGTCAGTTTTACTCCAGTGCAGTTGTGCTTGTTTTAGACCCACTTGGTGAGCTTTATAAGGAGTTATCTGTTCCTGTTGTCAACCAAAACTTATATTGTTACCCCCCTCCCCAATCATGCCCGAGATTGAAGGAACCAGAAATGGTGTACTCGATCGTAGTAGTTAACATTACGCTGGACAATCTATTATACTGTATTAAAGGTGCTATGTCATTGATTTGGGGCTAAAGTAAAACCATTTTATCTTTGACTAGTGATTTTTGGCAAAAGATTTTTTCCAGAGTTGTGCTCTCATCAATTCTATCCCTAGTAAAGCTCGATAGATGCTGGCTTGTAGGCAACTACTTACCTAAGGCCGTAGAGCAGAGCTACAAAAATTTGGTCTGCTGGCATAGAAGGGGAGCATCCCAAGTCTCCTCAGACTTTTTGGAGATTTTTTAGTGAAGTCAGCATTTCAATTTATTGTTGATAGGTTTGCTGTTATGTACACACCGCCAATCACGTGAAAAAATACATTGCCAATACCTCAAAAACTAAAACAATATTACAGTTGAAAAATATTTTCTTTAAACCAAATAATTATAATAACGAAAGATTAAAATTAGGGAATATCACGCAACCTCAGCAAACTGTTTATTACCGGAGAACCCAAAAAAAATATGGCAGTGCCCTTATACGAATCAATGGACAAATTCCCAAAACTTCCCCCCTTCCCCCCCCCCCCCCCCGTAAATTATCAGGGTTTCTCCGCGTTTGAAAACTTTCTTAGGCTGCGCGTTTTTCCCTATTAAATTTATCATTATTTACAATTTATTTGTGAAGCAAAAACCGCCATATTTGCGTTTTTGGCATCGTTGCTAGAATCAACAACAACAATAATTTTCAAATCTGAATTACACTTTATTTGACAGGAAAAAAATTATATATTTGGGGAAAAACTCTGAACCTGACAAGTTTTCACATGGTGGGAAAATCCCGTTTAATTACTGGGATTTTGTGCTTTCATCCATTCATTTATATGAGGTAAAAACATGCAACCTGAGCAACTTATTTATTACTGTGGAAACCCAAAAAATAATGATTGCAGGCTTGTATAAAACAATGGACAGAATCCGAAAATCCCTGTAATTATTTGGGTATTCCCCAATATTTGAAAACTTTCTCAGCTTGCGCGTTTTTCCCTAATTTCACTTACTTAATCTTGTTGTATTGTTTTAATTAAATATGGTTGTGTAATCTTTTATTTAAGGTTATTTATAAATATATTAAACGCTGGTATTTTTTGCACAAATAATGAAATCCATTCATTTTTAATCATTAACGGTGCAATATAATTGAGGTTAATATTAATAACCATTGTTTATTGATGAAATAGCACTGACAATTTTTTCATTTATAGTTTTCTTACAATCGTTTTACTGGAGACCTCAAGTTCTAGCTTATGAAGATTAAAGTTTTGTATTAGGACATGATTTCGGTAGAATTGCATATTGTTTCTGTTAGCATCAGAAGCTCTGGCTCTTGGCGGGGGGGGATAACTCCTACTGCACTGCCAGTTCATGCCTCGCTATTTAATTAGCATTGAAAACTTGTAGAAGTTTTTTCATCATTGTTAAAATTCTTTTACAGGCTCTAAAGTTGTACTCAAGGATTGCCATAATAAAACGATTAAAAGCAGTCGTAAGAGGGGTAGTCGTGACACTGCCCCCTCTCAGCTGCCCCCCAAACCTGTGGGTGAGGCTATACGAGACATTCTATCTGAGATTGACCAGATGAGTTACTCTCTACCAAATAACACTGATGCCTGGGCTATTGTCTCTTCCCTGGATACTGTGCGGCAGCAGGCAGCGGCTCTAGCTGTCAGCGGTGGCTCCACTGTGACTGTCGCTAGCAGGGATGGGTCATGTGACGGGCAGGGCAAGTCTCCACCGAAGTATGTGAGGAGCACTAGCTCACAGGGCGCTGAGTGGGATGGACACGCTAGTAAAGTGCCACGCAATCATCACAACTCATCTAACACTGGGCTAGGTAATATCATACAAGCTATAGACCAAATATCTCGTAGTCAACACGAGTTGGTGGGAGGGCAGCAGTCTAACTCTATACCCACCCACAGTTACATGAATGCTGGTCCCCAACTAATAGCTCCTACACTTGTACAACCTCCCCATCCTCACACTGGAGTTATCTCCCACCACAGCTCTACGCCAGCGTCTAGTCATCACCTACCTGCGTCGTCAGCTCCAGCATCTCACGGCATTCTCAATGTCGCTCCTTCCAATCTCTCTCTGCAGGTGGCTGGTATGCTCTCAGACAGCTATAGCTTGCACTCTAGCAACCCCATTGGCAGCGTGTACAATCCGCTGCCGGCACAGCAACAGCACCAGAGGCATTACCTTGACTTTCACCAGCCGGACACGCAGAGCTTTGTGCAACAGATGGCCAAGATTGGTAATGAATAGAAATTGTTGGTGTTGTCTTCTCCATGCAACTATTATGATGAGAGTTGTCATTTCCACGCAACTAGGATAATGGTTGTCTTCTCATGCTGCAATGGCTCTTTTATTTGGACTATGAGGATAATAAGAGTTGTCCTCACTCCCACATGCGATATAAGAACGGTCTATTGCTGACAGAAATAGCTCCTCATATCTCTCTGGATGTGTGGATGTTTTGGATAGTGCTATATTTGTTGCCGTTGCATCAGCCGTAGTTGTTAAACCTCTTTTTATTGGACATTCTCTCTTAACTCACTTTACTTGAGTGTTGCGTAATGGCAAACTCTCCCTGGGTCAAACAGCCACCAAATAAGTGTGCACCAATATTTTATAGAGAAGGCCGTCATTCATTCTTTGGGTGGCCGCGAATTTTGTTGAATTAATTTCAGACTTTTTAATTTTTCTGGGTGAACAGTTACATTTCACTTGTTCCCAAAATAGTTGATAAAAAATACATGAAATTGTCTAATAGTTTTTTAATAGTTTTTTGAGTATTTCATTCTCAAAAAAATACCTGATTTTTGCCAATTCATCTGCAATGTGGCGGGATATTTCATAGATGTAAAAACCCTGTTTTGATTGCGATGTCGGAGGAAAGCATTGATCCTTGAGTCGTATAAATCCATTGGTTGGTTGCACTTGGAAATATTGGTTGATGCTTGCTCGATGGAAACTTTGTCAAACTGTTCATCTGAAGTTTATCAATGTAGGCAATGTTAACAATTTAATGCTTCGTCAACGTGTTATTTATTAGTTTTTTATCAGCTGAAAAGTTTATCCGACTGTGATAATTTATCTGTTGTTAATATGTCTATTTATGAAGGTTTTATTAACAATTTTTTTGTTGATTTTAACAGATCTGACATTAGTGTAGCTTATATTTATTTGTACAGCCAATATACCCATTACTTTATTTATATCTCTACCACTATCTGTTATTGTACACTTGTCTATGTTCACAGTAGCTCTCCTATTTATACAGTTTTCATAATATATCCCAAGTATTATTGTTGCAATGCACAAAAATGTTAATAAACATTAATAAATAATGAAATTATGCTTGAAAAATAGCTTGAGCAAGTTTAATTCTAGCCGATCTTTGATAAATACTACATTATGAAATATATAAAATGAATTGCATAATATAATAAGTGTATGTGGTCACGGGAATCGGATACCCACTTGACTAGCTACTTCAGTAGTAAGCTCCTCCGCACTCTCTTGAAATATGTCATACGTCGTATGAAGATTTAATATCATCGTCAAGGTATTGCACTGATTTGGTTATCTGGGCTGAATATTGCGCGGGCTGCCCTTGCATGCTCTCTTGGTATATGTGAAATGCCATCGCTAGGCAACCAGCTACCTTACGCGCACTCGCTGACGAATCGCATGCGTACACATGACAGTCAAGCTTCTTGCTGCGAGCTGACATCTCTCTCACCATTATGAAACAGAATATTCTCGGGTAGTTTTGATCTTGTGAACCGTAAGATATGAACTGTATGGGGATGGCAACGCTCTCAAAGGATTTGACCTTGTTTCGTTTATGTGGGGTCATACTAAGTCCGTCGACGTTGACTTCAAGTCGTACTAGGGGCAGGTCCGATCCCTTACTTAGTTGGCTCACATTTTCTACAACTTCCTCTATCGGTGTCTGCACATATTTGGCACCACCGTATCCTTTAGACGGTCTGCTTCCCATGTATTTTACGATGAACGTCTGAGGTAACGTCAGGTGATTGTGATTGTCAGCACTCTTTTTTTCCGACGATTTAAAAAGCCTCGATAGTTTGAAGCCCTTTTGTTGATGCTGATGTCCCTTTTTGTCATCATTAGTCTTTTCGTGTGAAATAGCACCTTCTTCCGCCGCAGCATAATTCTCATCATGGAATCTACTGTATTGGTATGTTTTGCCAATTGAAGTTTGAACTTCTTGGTCCTTTAATTTCACTGCTTTGAGCTTGGATATTTTTGGACTAGAGTCAGCATCTATGAATGAACAAATAATCACTCGTGGTTAAAAACTTTCAGTGAACCCAAACAGTTTACGCCATGCAGGATTCAACCATACATGAACTTCCCTTTACCTAAGAAATGTGGGAGGGACTTGAATGCTTTCATTCAACCATTTTTCACATAACAATAGTGCAATGGCATTAGTTCATCGTTAAGGAACAAAGTGTTATAGATTGCAACCGGAGCTAGTATTAGAATCGCATGTTAGAAAGAGTTGAGTGCGTATCCTCTCTTACTCACCGACGATACCGCTATCTTTACTCGACCCGCTCGTCTTTCTTCTAGCTCGACGTCGTTTGTCGTTATAACTTTCTTCTGAAGTTACTGAGTATGTTTCAGTTTTAGCCAAAGCCTCAGCTTCATGATGGGATAAGGGAGGCGTATCGTCGTCCACCAATATCGATTTTCTTGCCTTTAAAATAAATTAAAGCCTACTGAAACTCCACTACCAAAATGGCGTAATTGAAAATTGAATGAAACTGATGTAAACCAAAAATACAGTAATTATAGCAAAATAGGTATAATAAAGTCTGGCATATCTTATTATGTTTAGTTAATAAATTCTTGATATGTGATCAAATCCAGATCATTGGTTTGTACAGTATATGGCAAATAATGCCAATTCATTGCAAAATATGAATAAATTGTTGACAAAATAAATTTGGCGTCCTTGAGATATTTAACAAATACATTAAAGCGTTGATCAAACACTCATCGATGGATGACCCTAGCCCTCTATACGGTATCCTTCAAGTGGCCCATTCACATGTGCTTACATAATATCACTGCTGCTGGATTACTATTACCATACCATTCTACTTTCAAGTGACTTGTTCAGCGTTCCTCTTCTATCCTAATTCCTTGACTACTGACACGTATTTTTTAAAAACTGTGCCTTTCGATCAAACAGATTTAGAGAATGATTTTTGTATGCCAACGAGTTTATGACAAATATCGATACTCCTCAGCATTGAGTCTCAGTCAGTGCGAGGCTAACACGATATCAATTTTTACAATAAAACATCTTGAATAAAAACATAAAAGAGTAAATGGTGAAATCTAGAGCGAAGGAGAGGAGTGCTGCTGGAATATAATGCACCCATTAATTCTCTTTTTGCAAACAAGAGATTCAGAATTTAACTGGCCGGTATTATTTTGTTCTGAAAGCTCAAGTTTAAAGTTTAGTGTTCATCAATAGTTACTGCCTATAGTAAATTTAAAATGTATCAATACTGATTTAAATTTTTAAACGGAAAAAAGTGTTGATGGTCGTAGAATAGATTACTGTGTGTAGTTAATGATGAGAGAAGAGCTCACATTTGTGAATATTCTTTGTATTGCCGAACATTTCTTACCCGCAACTGTTCCTTTCTCAAAGATCCAATATGGAGTCTTGCTATGATGTCCTCGACATCTGCTGGGTCTGCCACTGTGTGGTGACGGCTCTTTGAAGGTCTACGATCAAGCGCAGCAGACATGTCTAAAACCGGCACTCGCAATGATGTGGGAACAATCAAACTGAGTACAGTCAATTCATTTCCTGTCTCATAGGCTAACCATAACAACCAATGAATGGAGGTCATTCATCGGCAAGAACACATGAATGTTTCGCTATTGATTTGTAGAAAATTACTTTGCTATCTTTATCAATAGCACTACGCGGCTTGTTTGGTAACGTCATAGGCTTTTATAAAGAACTTTCTGGAAAAGAAAAATTTTCAACTAGTTCTTATTTGCTAAGCCCATGTTTTTACTACATTTTGAGCACCGGGTTTGTTAAAATTGATGTTATAAAAATTATTACAATGATAATTTTTTCTGGTGGATGAAGTAAAATAGAGCATGTGAACTGCGAATTTTTTTATTGAAAAAATTGTTTTTGCAGTTTTACTGAAGATAAACCTGTACCATGCTCAAAATTAATTATGATCAACACTCTATCGTTTCTTTGCACTGACCTGTCAGGGTAGATGGGGATGTTTAGAGCTTAAAAAGTTGCATTGTCCATGCTTTCCTTTGTGTATAGCTGCTGGTGTTTCTACAAACGGGTACAATGGAAGCGTAGCGCTACAGCCATGTACAGTGGTACTACACAGATGAAGTAATGTTTACCAAGCAGTTATAAGGACTCACAACTGACGCCTCGCTGATTTGACGATTGACGGTGAGAGGAGAGAAGTTAAGTAAACACTGAAGAGCCTTGCGTATTAAATTATTGTTAACGAATTACTAGTATTTAAAAGAAATCCTGTTGCGTCATTAGTTCAGTGTAATATTTCATAAAAGACTCAATGCCAGTTTGCCCACATATGATTCAATGCTGTATAGGAGTATCGGGGAACACCCGGTTTTGGTCACATAGGAATTGTTTACATGAATGGGCTGCATGCGCATTGTTGATACAATGCCTGTTAGTTCGTTCATGCATCCACTAGAGAAATTGTTCTATAGCAGAGAATTTGCTGAAAAGTTGACGCAGTCACTGGTTCGCAACTTCACAATTCGCGCAAAATGCTACATCTGCATACGGTTTCCTCCCACCTTCCTCAACTGTTGGTGTGAGTGGAAATTGTCAATCGTGAAGTCGCAGCGCTACTAAATTGTATATCTATCGCTTTGATTTTGTTTTGGCCAATAAAATGGCGATCGGTGCCTTTCTAACTACATGTAGACGACAACATGTTACTCTTAACCACAGCTTTCTAAATACAACCAATATGCGGAGTTGTCGTTTCTTTAAAAAAGTGACTACCATCGGCTTGAAGTTGACTTTTTTCAGTAAAAGAACAACTACTGCATTGGTTTTGTTCACCACAAGCTAAGCAGCTGAATAAATTTTTCATAATCTCTTCACTTTTACAAGCTTCTTCTTTCATTGAGAATATTTGTGGGGAACCCTAGCCTAAGTTTTAGGCCAACAATTGAGATATTATGCGTATTTTGCTTGGAATATGCTTTGCGTGTTTTATTGGGAGTTGCATGCCCCTCATTATTTTGGAAACTTTTAAATGGATTTCATTGGATAATTGGCTTAGTAATGCCTCAAATATTGGCCTAAAACTTAGCCTGGAAAAACCGTTAATATTGTTGATCAGAAATCTGTACATTGTTTAATACACAAGACTACTTGTATTGTTTCAACAGACAGCAGTATAATAAATAATACAGTGCAAAAACTGATAATACTGTTCTAGTGTAAACCCAATAAAATTGTATTTCAGAATATCAAATACGGTATTGGTTATAATTAGATAACCAACTGATTGTAAACAAATAAAATAATATCAACCAATCAAACTGTTTTAGACAAATTGGTTCTAGAAAAGCCTCTGACTAGCTAGCTCTCTAAGTCTATGCTATAGATTATGTGCAATACTACATAAGAGAAACTAACATACAATTGTGTGAAGAGTTGGCATGGCAACAAGACAATAAAAACAAATAAATAAACTAGTTTATAGGAATGATGAAACACTTTTCCTCATATTAGCCTCAGACCATAGCTTTCAAATAACCCCTGTTTAATAATATATAAGTGGGGTGAATTTCATCAACTCTTTTCTTTCTTCGTTTCCACCGTCGCAGGTGGAGTGATTACGGATTCATCTTTTGGTTTGTCTTTTCCTTCGCGACAAGAAATGTGATGTCGATCCCAATCTTTGTGCTGACAAAATTGACCACAATATCTGGCTTGGTTACACCCACTGCAGGTTTCACTAGCTCGTCTGCCACAGTTCCAGCAGTTCTAAAGAAAGTAACAATAGAATTCATATTAGGAGAGGCAAGGCAACTCCTATGACAACTTGCATATAGAAGTTGGACAAAGGTTTGTGCTATTTTTTACCTCTGGTGATTCCGACTGCTTGTTGACAGCCTTCATAGCCTCATCTTTTGAAATCTTTTTAATATGCGCCAAGACGTTCTCCATCCTCTCTCTTTCTTGGTTCACAAGCTCATTTGCCTTGACCTCAGCTGCGCTGACGGCTTGATGTATCTCCAAAAAGGCCTGTTTTTTTACGTCTTTTACAGTCTCATCTATTAAATGATATTGAATTTATAAAACCTTGACATAAAGTTAAGATTTATAAAATAACAAAAGATCAGACCTTATGTGCAAATCCATTTTTTTAAGAGAGGAAAAGTTGCAAACACCTACCTGCTTTTTTTCTTATTTCAGCTATTTTATCTTCAGATTGACGGATCGTCTGTGACATGATTTCTCCAGTTCGCTTTTTGTAGTCTTGATCGATTCCCTCAGCATGCCTTCTCATCCAGAAAGAAAACTCTTGTGTTTCCTTGACTCGACTTTCTTGTAGGTTTGCAATGGCTGACTTAGTTTTTTCAACCAATCCAGCCACATCACTCAGCATCTGTTAGATAACACGACGCGTCAAGTCTCTTTAATTTATTACTTAAATGTAAAACATTTGCTGACTAAATAAATATTCTGTTATACTTACACCTTCCACTCGCTTCCAGTTTTCTTCTTCTCTTACGACTGACTCTGGACTGATGTCGTCTTTGTTATGGGAATTAACGGATGGGAACCGTTGTAGGCTGGTGAACTCTGCATTTTCTAATCTGGCCCTGAACATGCGGCTTATGTCCTCTAATTTGATTTGCGATGGAGGTGGTAGCAAATCTATATAAAACAAAATCTAACCCCGTGGAAAATATATTTCAACAACTTCTTACGCATTTTAAAATCATAATGTAAATAAATAATTACTTTCCCAACATCATTCAAATATTATTTTCTGGATTGATTTTTCCATACTGGAAACACAAGATCACATGATCAATTTGTAAGTACAACCTAATTTTCTTCGAGTTTTCTTCTCAATGTGAAAAAAATTCCTACAATTTTTATTGAAAACTGACCATTAAGAATATAATGTGTACCTTTATCAGGGAAAAGGCATTTCTCTGTAGTTGGTAATAGGCCAGGTTCTGAATCAGTTAATATTGTATGCGGGGGACTTCTGCTAGAGCGATGACTAGACGGTGAAGAATCTCGTAACAAGCGTTTGGGTGGAGGGATGTCGCTAGATTTACTATAAATAAACAGTATGGTATTACTAGCTATAACGTTACTAGCTATGGCATAACTAGTGATGGCATTACTAGCTATAGCATTACTAGCTACAGTATTACTAGCTATAGCATTGCTAGATTCAACATAACTAGAGATGATGGATGATAAAGTGGTATGGACTCAACCATATCAAGTGAGTGAACATAGCTCAACTTATTGTCTCACCTCAAACTTCTAGGTGAAAGTTTCCGTTTGCTAGTCATGCTGTCATCTCTGAACTCTGGCGAGATGCTGCTGACGCTGCCACCTCTGTTATTTACTGCAGCGGGTGTATCAAATATTACTCTCTCATTGTTAGATAGATACTGTTGGGGAGACTGCCTGGATAGCTGGGCACACTGCAGTAGCTCTTTCTGTAGTGATGGTAATGTCGCCTGACAATTGAAAGGAAATGTCTAATCAATTCTTATGAGGTGATTGAAATTGATATTCGTAGTTGTCTTCTCTTTACGTGGAGTAAATTACTTAAGTTGTGTTCTCTTTCATTGTCTAAGATGAATACTTATGTAGATCATAGAATCCTAATTGGAAGTGGTATTTACCTTTAGAAAGGGGATGACAAAAGGTTTGAGAGGAAAGTTTGTGGTTTCCTGTAGTTTAGCGTGAAAGTCCTCGATGGTCATCTGTGAGTTCTACAAAAGCAGCAGATATAAGAAGTCGTCTGACCGCGCTGTCCAGTCATGTCAATATAGTGTTTAGTTCATTAAATAGCATTATTTAGAAAAAAAATGTTTTTACAAAATTCTGTAGCAGTTTTACATCCTCAGTATCAAGGGAAAGGTCAAAATAATTATTTTTTACAGAATACTAAAATTAAATTTTCAGGTATAGCAGTGTGAAAAAAAAATTATTTTGCAAAAAAAATTGTGCCAGATTTGTTTCTAAGCATTCACTTGGTCTCTCAACCCATTTGTTGGTGATATTCACTGACTTTGGACTTGTGCCAAGAGGGCATGTGTTTTTGTAGTGATCTTTGTTCTCACTTCCATTTTCACAACAGCTACACACATTTTTTTTTTCAGCTTGTGGTGAAACTCGGACAAAAGCAATAAAACAGAGCTGTCCGCTGATAAGTAGCCACTTACCACAAGAGCTAGTACGAGAGCTCTGACCCGCTCCCCAATCTCAGTAGAAATATCAGAGCCAAACTGTTGCAATGTGGTTAAAAACCTTTTCAGTTTAGCCAGTTGTTTAGCGCCACATGTAGGAGGAAGTTGCAAGTTTAAGCTGTTTGGAGATTGTATCTCTAATGGCCTCAGCACGCTGGGAGGGCTCAGCTTTCCCGCTACAAGAAAGTCACTTCCTGTTACAAAAATCATCAAATTTAAAACAAGCAATCTTGTAGTAAGACAATATTTTTTATAGAAAAATAAAAACCTCCCCAGAGAGGAAGATTTTAGAGAAATAATAAGCTGATGGTGTCTGGTTATTGAATACTTTGGCAAACATCTGCGAGTTCTCACTGTCTCTTTTTTGTTCATTTTTCATCCTGAGAACTGGAGCTACAGCGATAAAGCTATTTATGGAAACGTCTGACATCTCACACCGTATATTGTGCATCTCAAACTGTATATTGTGCATCTTAAACTGTATATTGTGCATCTTAAGCTGTATATTGTACATCTCAAACTGTATATTGTACATCTCACACTGTATATTGTACATCTCAAACTGTATATTGTACATCTTAAACTGTATATTGTGCATCTTAAACTGTATATTGTGCATCTCAAACTGTATATTGTACATCTCAAACTGTATATTGTACATCTCAAACTGTATATTGTACATCTCAAACTGTATATTGTACATCTCAAACTGTATATTGTACATCTCACACTGTATATTGTGCATCTTAAACTGTATATTGTACATCTCAAACTGTATATTGTACATCTCAAATTGTATATTGTACATTATGTAGTTTTTACTTTTTTGTAGACGCAACTGTTACCTGATTTTTTTTTTGCGTCAAGTTTTGGTTATTATATTTCATATACTGGCACGGTGAGATTGTGGAAAAGGAACAGAAGTCCATAGTCATGCCAGTTGTTTGATGTAATTGGTTTAAAGAGTCTGGTTCGAAAGCAGGTTCCATAATTTAAATCAGGCTAAAGAAAATCTGTTAATTTTATTAAAAAACTGCTAAAATTCAGAATGTGAAAAGTTATATAAAAACCACTTAATTGTTTCACCCACAATGCAATGCTGTATAGTCATCAATATTATACTAATGTATATGTGGGCTGACAGCTTCATGAAAGCAATAGTAGAATAAATGTGAAGTCTGTTGGAAACAAAAAAACAAAGTCGACTCGCTGTGCTACTTACTTGAGCCGATCATACTGGCGGGAGACGAGTTTCTTCTGTTGGCAGGTGACTCGGTTTGTCTAGAAGACTGAGCAGGTGACATTGAGCTGAGAGATGTCCTGCTGCCGGAGTAAAGAAGGTTTTTCCTGCTGTCGCTGACAGGGCTGGAGAGAGGTCGTGACTGTTTGGATGCAGTAGGGTTTGGGTCTATCATATCCCTTGGCTGTGCCGCGCTTGGCACCGTGGGTACCAGTTTTAGGTGCTCAACTACAACAAAACAAAAACAGCTATTTAATTTCTCTCGATTTTGTCAGCAAATCTGATTTGTTTGCTTTCATACATAAAATTTAACAAAAATTTTTTTAAAAATTTGCTTCAATTTTTCATGTAACGATGGAAAAACTATTTACACACGTTATCATTAATTACCTTCCTACTTGTTATAAAAAGCAGTGAACAGTGCATAAAATACCAATTGCTCCGCTTTTTCAATTCTAGCATTTTGTTGCAAAAAAATTAAAAAGTTTTCATATCAAAACTGTATTTTCTAACTCACCATATGCCAGAGATCTGAACAAGTGAGCCGACTTTACCATTGTATAATAATCATCTAGAGAGTTGATCCCTGAATAATCTCGAGATAATCCGAGAGACATTCAACTATTTGAAGCTAATCCTAATAGATTGGGGTCCAAAATGATATCGATAAGTGTTCTTTTGTTAGCCGCAGTCGAGTTATTAAAGCAGTTTGACAAATAAATATTCGCGCCTGAGAAATAACAGCAGGCTGAGATGGCGATGTTGTAGTGTGAATTACAGTATTGCAATGCGCTAATAATACGACAGCCGTCTTCAATTGCAGCGAACGCCCTTTTAACATAAACATGACTGGACCAATCTAATTACTTAATGTATTGCCCAGCGGGAGATTTGAGGCTATGGCTGTACCTAGCGTGAAATGAGGAGCACATGTGTAAAGGCTCGCACAGGCAGCCCAAATGTGCATCATGTGTAAAACATCTGTTATAATCATAAATGACTGGCAGCAATGAAATCGGCAGCAGGGTTTCTATCAAGCACTATTATCTGTGAATTCCTTTGTGGTTTAACAGAAAATTGCTCCATAAACAGCGATCTCTTGCAAGATTTAAAGCTGCATTATCCTACACACATGTTCGAGAGAGAGAAATTATTACACATTAATTTATATGCTGCATTATATAGCTCAGTCCAAACTGGATGCTCTTAGTATATTGCAGTAACAATAATTTGGGCCATACGCAATATATGTTATGGAGATGATGTTATCTAACCATACAAACTGGGCTATTATGACATCTTGTGCTGCAAGTGTTTATTCATTCATCCAGTCATTAAAGTCTTCTACAGATAAACTGTGAATTAAATTAACTATTAAATAGATTTCCTTCAAATTTCAAATATTGATATAATCTCTACAAGTTGACTCGTGATAAGCCATCACGCGTGACTGTTATATCCATTTTATACTGGATTTTAGCAGCAAAACAAGATATGATGTAAACAGAAATGACACTGCATGGTAACGATTTCAGAGCTGACTAATTTGATGATTTGCTGACCAACGAAAGGGGTGTGCTGCAACAAAATGTCTATCGTCGTCTGCTGCTGTCAAAAGTTGAAATTGATGACAAGACGCTTTAAAAACAAAAAGAATCTGAGAAAAAAGTGACAAACAGATCTCTTCCTGGCAATGCTGCGAATCCATTGGGCGTTATTAAAGAACAGGTAATGAAGCGTTTAGTAGCCATTTTAGCTTGTTATTCTTAAACTGACAAGTACCTGGTGCTCTACCAACAAAGGAAACAACTAGTGATTACAGATGGCAAGTTTCCCATGTGAGTAGACACCAACAGGGAGCACTTTTATCTGACTGACGCACAAGATTATGATGGCTGGGTGGGTGGCATAAAGCTTGGTTTTTGGAAAATGGGGATAAAAATGATATAATAGCATGTGATTCAAGACAATAATAATATATATCCAACCGTGTCCCTATTTCTATTCATATTTTATTTATAGATGTCAGAAAATTTTCACGGACATCTAAAAGCAAGCCATGTAAAAAATGTGCTGGAACACAGCCTCAAAGTCAATGCATTGGTCATAATAATCATTTGACAATTGGAGTATGGTGGAGTCAAACCCAGAACCCTTCAGCATCAGTAGGGGCATTCTACCCACTGCACCACAAGATTGGCTCGTTTTTGTACCTCTACCCTTATATTCTTTGACGCTATATAGATAATGCTATTATTATTTTTGGCGGTCAACTAATGTCTTCCCAGACTAAAAATACTAAAATAATGAATAAGAATTTGCAAGAGGAAAGGTGTATATTACGTCATGGTTTTGTACCGCAACTGTTAAATAGCGATGAATAAGTGGAGCTGTTTGCACTGAGTCTCTAGCACAACGCCGTCTGCCAGTATAAACATCTGGAGAAAATACATTTTGTTTAGTGCCTCTGAAGGACCTGCTAGTAAAACACATCCAGGCTTTCTGAAGACACACTGGCGCCGCCGTAATGCATACCACATGGCTTAGCTGACCAATCAAATCAGTTATTTACATAATTCTGACACGTGATTGGCTGTATGTCTGAGGCAGCACTTATCTAATAGACTTCTGGGGTTATCTGGGCCATATGACAGCGTAACGAGGAGCAGATGGCAGCACTGTAACACTGAGCTTGTTTGTATCAACCAAAACTGCTCTTAAAATGACAATTAACTTTTGTGAAAGCCCTGATTGAGACAAATCTTTTACAACTGTAAAAAATTATTTCACGGTGGGAAGGAAGCTTTTTAAAATCTGACAGAAATTTGAATTCGTTATCGTCATTAATGGCTATAAGGTCACAAGTTTATTTTGAATTTTTAATCATCATAAAAATATTTCAGAGCTGTCAGGCGGAGTACAATCGGGCGTAACAAAAAAAATGATCATTGCAGTAAAAAGTGATTTTGTAATCAGGAAGAAACTGACAATCAAATCAAGCAGATGGTTTCGAGGTTTTGTAACACTCGAGTCAATCAGGTATCGAGCTCACAGCTGAGGCGTAACAGCTTGTTATCTCAACAAACCCAACATTAGCCCGAGATGGCACCAACTTGAGTGGTGAGACATGTGTGGAGCTACTGGATACAAACCCTAGCAATCACTCACCTTGTTACGTAGCAGCTAGCGATCTAGAGAATGCACCAGCTGTGTACAATAGTTGTCAGCAGAATGACTGGTAGAGAAACCAAGAGCTGGTAGAGGAAATGTAATGAGGGTGCCAGTATATCGATAGATCTGTTTTATATATACAGTGTCATGCGCTAATGGCTATACCAAGGACCTATTGTGTGTCAGGGTGGTATGAAATACTATCTTGGTATCACAGGCTACAGCAGAATGGAAGCATTAGAAACTTTTGCCGTGGTGTGATTTCAGTTTTGCATATAATGTTTTCAGGAAAAACTAATTTATAAAAAAAGAGCAAAGTGCTGCTTTTTATTACAAAAAAATTGGTTTTTGACAAAGATAATTTGCTTAAACACGATATTTTACTGGCGTAAAACTGAATTTACACCAAGCGACCATGTTTTATCTTTAGCCGCAACCAAAACATATCACAAGGGTTATGGCTCTCTTTAGAGAGACCTTGTTGCTGTAAAGTCTCTCCCACGTCTATAATCATATCTAGTTATCTTTGGTATAACCACAAAATTCAGTATGTACAACAACGTTTGACATTGTGGAAGTGTAAATATATTGCCTGAACCGTCAATGATTTTTGTTTGCATTTTGATGCTTCAGCTCACTGATAAAAAAGTAAGGACTACGTTTTTGAATAAGTCACCAAACCAAGGCTTTTCATGGAAACTTGACAAACACTTCTCATAAATATAAGGTCTTCTCCTGGAGTTGAACCTGGGTACTCCAGTCAAGGTGCAAAACACCATGTCACTGAGCCACACCTGTCAGTGACATTCTTGTTTTATGATCAGCTGACCTTAAATAGTCCTTGGTCGTGATAAAAACTATAACTTATAAATGTGAAAATAACTTTTGTCAAATAAATGGGTGATACTGACTGACCCTAGCTAGGAGTTGTCTACTTTTTACAACCTCTCGATAGCGGTAAAGGTGTTATGAAATACAGAGAGTGAACAAATTGCAGATGTGAAGCAAAGAGAATAAGCCCAAGGCGTTGTATACATTATATACGCTGAGAAGTGTTACTAATTGCAGGCAGCGCTCATTCAGAGCCTGTCAAAAATAAAATGGAGCTGCCGCAGCGAGACAGCTCGGAGCCTCAGCCACATCTGCTGCCGATTATTGTACGTTTGTGTACCGTAATGCGAGACAGCGTTGCTGGCATAAGTTTGATCAACAAATAAATATAAGTTGTTTAAAAATAAAGAAATGCTGGTAAATGAAACAGTTTAGAGTGACTTACCTCAGTTCTATGCAGTGAAAAAACCTCCTCACCGCCTAAATATATAATGAACAATGCAACTATTAGCAGACAAAATAGTGATGCGCTACATAAACATGCACAAGGCTACGCCGCATGCCTTCCTTGTGTGTTAAAACAATACAAATATTGATTTGTTGAAGGCTATTATCAAAACTGGACTAGTTATCATTGTTGAGCGCGGAGAATGGCTGTAGTAGATCATTTGTTAGCTTAACTGACAATAGGCTGAGAAAGGCAGGCGCACGTTACTGTAAACCATGTAAGAAATAGTGGTGCCACCACAAGAGTCATGATGGCCATGTTGTTGACACTTATCTTGTTCGTGAAATTCTGACAGAGGTGACACTCCCAATAAGAACGAGGTCGCCGAGTAAAAGGCAGCTTTTATTGCATAAATGGATTAGTCAGAGATTGTACATCCACAGAAACTTCGGTGATAAAAACTAAAAATGATTGTAATCGGAAGAAATATTTTTTCCCTCACAATGAAACTACTTCTCCGGATCACTTTCATCATAGAAATTCTTTGCTACATCTGTCACGAGCTATGGTCAACTACAAACCAAAATCTTTAGTAAGAGTTGTGTTACTCCGACTTAATACGAATTCCTGCAGTCAACACCTGGTACATTTACAACAGTAATCACCTTGAACCAACTAACAAGGCTTTATTTTTGATTGAAAGAAAATAAAGCATCATAATAATAAATTGGTAAACGGATAACATACTGCAGACATATGTTCAGCTTGTGAGAACGCATCAGCCACAATACACAACGTAAACTTCACCGTGTAACTTCATGGAGCATTTACAATGTGAAATAGTTGGATTGATCTATGAAAGCACTCCAACATGTAAAATGTATCCTATCCATCGTGAAACTACAGTCAATCTCATGGTACTATAGTTAATCTTATGGGACTACAGTTAATTTTATGGGTTATAGTTAATCTTATGAGACTACAGTTAATCTTATGGGACTACAGTTAATTTTATGGGGCTATAGTTAATCTTATGAGACTACAGTTATTCTTATGGGACTACAGTTAATCTTATGGGACTATAGTTAATCTTATGGGACAACACTTAATCTTATGGGACCACAGTTAATCTTAAGAGACTATAGTTAACCTAACGAGATGACAGTTAATCTTACGAGACTACAGTTAATCTTATTAGACTTCAGTTAATCTTAAGAGACTACAGTTAATCTAAAGAGAATACAGTATTTCTGGCAGAATAGCAAACAAACAATAAGCAACAGTAGAAGCTTCGAAGAAGAGAGAGGGGTAGAAACTATATACAAAAGTGACGTGGCAGCGAGTGAAGGGAATATGCTCATTTATAGACCAGTTATATAGACAGTGAGGCAATATACAAAATAGTTATGTACAGTTCATAGACATAGTAGTGACACCGTTCAAAGTGGTGCATGCATCTGTAGGTGTCTGTAGGCACGAGCCTTCCTACTCAATATAAGACAGGTAGGCAGTCAGACTATGACTGAACAGCAGCTAACTTTGCGCGCAACCTTCGCGATTAGACTAGGTTACGCACCCAATATCTACAACAATAAAAAGTAAATATAACTATAAAAGTATTTGGTTACGGGGGCCATGAACGCCGCCCCCATCGCGCACATGCAATCAGCCTACTACATCCAGGTACCACTATATGTCACATACACAATAACATGGGGGTACGCATGAGCTGTAACAATGTCAAGGTCAAACAGAAGTAACAATGGTCGGTACCTGTTTGACTGTGGACTTGATGAAGTCTTTCTTGTCACTCAGGTCAAAGTCAGCATACATGTCAAGGATCTGCTGCCTAACTGTCTTCATTGTGACCACCTCCAGATCAGAGCTTGCTAGAATCTTCTCTATCTGTTTCTTAATGACAGCGTCCTGTAGAAAAGAGCGTAGCTGACACGGTGCAGTCTCAAACAGCCAGTGGTACACAAACAACGCAGAGACAAAACCTACTGTCGGTGGACTCCCATCATCCTCCTCTTCTTCCTCCACTTCAGCTGTCGATTCCTTAGCCTTGCCACGACTTGCTCTGCCTGAAGACCTGGTAGGTGTTTTGGCCTGTTTACCCGCAGCCTTCTTCGTGTTCGTTTTTTTTCTTTTGCTGACCGGCTGCAATAGATCAGTCATTTATTTACAGACAAAAGACATTCACCTTCCCATAAGCATTCATGTATCCACTCCGAGCGACAGCGGCTATCACTAAAGCCTGGTTCACATACATATCGTAGATGCTCGCAAGTGATCGCGGATCCCTCGTACGAGCATCTGCGATGTATGTGAACCTGGATTTCTTGTGGCTCGTACGACGTCGTAGAAAAGTCCAGCTGAACAAACTTTCGTGCGACCGTCGTACGATAGAGAGTAAATTTTCTTACTTTCTTTCTCAAAAACCACATTCAGGTCAAGGTTACTCATGTAAAAATGACTGCCATCAAAAAATTATAATAAATAATAAAATTATTGTTTAATTATAAATATTGATTATTATTTGTTATTAATTTTCTGAGTGAAATATTGTGATAATGGATTTAAATCTATAAATATATATATTTTCTTTAAATTTTTATATAATAGCATAATTAGCATATTATTATAAATTGAGATTCAAAATTTTATATTAAGAGATGGTAAAAAAATGGTAATGCACCATTGAACAAGTTAAAAATTTAATTAAAAAATATGGAATAACATTTAATGATAATATGAGCAAAAATGTAAAAAATTTTTATCACTGTTAAAAATAATAAATTATTTGGTGTAAATTGAACAACGATAATTCATTTAGTATGTATCTAGTCGTTGGTCAGTGAAGACGTGATTCGATATTTTATCACCTCCCAGTCAAGAGAGTGATTATACCTCTTGCGATCGTATGTTTGCCAAGTTTATGTGAACGTGTATCGCGGATCCGTCGCACGAGGGATCCGCGATCACTTGCGAGCATCTACGATGTATGTGAACCAGGCTCAATCATTCCATACCTCGTTGTCTTCTTCATCCTCTGATTGGTTGGATTCTTCTTCAGCACTTTCCACTTCCTCTTTAGATTCCATAGCACTACCTCTCTTTCTTTTCCCTGATCAGCAATAAACACCCAGAAACATCTGGTGAAAACACGTTTTTTCAAATCAGATTATAGAAACACAAACAGCAAGAGATTTACTGATACTGACCAGCTTCCGATTTCTTAGCATGGGGATCCTTGCCATCAACAGCGGGCTTCATTAGAAAGGTCATAAGTTTGTCCACCAGCGCTGGCTTGGTGCCTCCAACAGTTAGTTTGAGCAGAGAACACCAGAATTTGAGCACAGGCATGTTTTCTCTACAACCACCATTGCCAGGAGTAAGCAAGACAACCAGCATTGCCAGGAGTAAGCAAGACAACCAGGGGAGACGAGACTAAAACACCAGCTGCCATTCATACGTACTTGGAAACAGCCACGACTTTCTTTTTATATTCAGCATCACCTTCAGTGAATTCCCAGCCACAAAAAGACCTCACATTTCTTTTTATCTCCAAGGGACTCTACAGAAGGGTAGCAATGGACAATGGAGGTGTGAGGCTGGAGTTGTCTGCTTTTTGTTTACAAGGGAGAAAACTCTCAACTGTTAAACAGTAATATACAAAGTCGATGTTAGCTACCAAATACAAACAACAGCACACCATACCTTGCCTGGTACACCGTATAAAACTTTGTGGAGTCCTTTCAGCTCCTCAGCCTTAGTTCTGTTTATTGCATCCTCAACTAAAAAATCCACAACGATAACTCGTCAACAAAAAGCTCACTGAGATTTAACTAAAAAGATCAGCAGACAAAATTACTTTCAGCAAAACAAACTGAAAATGGAGTCACTTGAATCAACCTATTAGAACAAGGGCAAAAGAAATCACAAAGAATTGTCTCCTCCACTTACTGGTCGGGCAGTCTCCCAGTTTCACTCCGCTTCCTTCAGGTACAGAAAACTTCTTCTTATCCGCAGGAGTAGTGGGAGAGGAAGTCATGTTCTCTGATAGCCTCTCCACCTTACGTCTGTTTCTTTTCCCAGTCATAATCTCAACAGGTCTCTCCACCAGCCCCACTACAAGCCAGAAAAGTATTTTTAAAACACAGGCTAAAAATCCCGTGACAAAAAAATTGCTAAATTAAAAAGTTTACCAAATAATACAGACTTCTTCAGCAGTTATAGTAAGAACATAACAAACATTCAATCTTGAAATAATCTGAGTGTCTAGAAAATAATAAACCAGGTATACTCAGAGTCGTCTGCTCATAATACAAAGAAGACAACTACTATATTTACAAATAGGACTTCAAAAATGGTTGTTTTTTTAATCATATTTATAATTGTTATAATATTATCATGTCCTTTGAAATTCAAGTATGAAATGAAACAGATCGAGGAACCAGCTAGTGTTGAGAGCAAAGCAGACAGGTAAGTACAAACATTTAGGAGTTCCTGCAGCTTCACTTGTGCCCGAAGTGTCCATAGGCTCTACCCCCTCTCCATCTCCTGATGCTTCAACCTCCGCCTTACCCTTCTCACTGGCATCTATAACACGTGAGCAGCTTGCATCAAAATTATATCTACTTGCTCCATCGAAACATACAAGACCTCAGTCTATAGAGTAATTTACATTTGGTGAAATAGTCAAGTTCTACTCATCAACTCGGGTTGACTAGTTTATTTAAGCGTTAGAAAAAAAAGGAAAAACCAAATATGTAACTTGATTAATACTGATACCTGCAGCTGGGACTTTTGCAGGTGTTCTGCGACCTCTCTTAGGGGTAGCAGCCTTAGGTCGGCCTCGCGTCTTCTTAGAAGAGTTTTCAACTACCGCTGTCTTTGTAACGGTAGGTTCCTCCTGTGCTTCTTCTTGGTGCTCCATCTTGGTCGGCTGCTCTTGAGGTTTCTCACTGGTTGTTTGCTTCTGAACCTCATCACTGGTCGTCTGCTCCTGAGGCTTATCACTGGTCGTCTGCTCCTCAGGCTTATCACTGGTCGTCTCCTCCTGAGGCTCGTCACTGGTCGTCTGCTCCTGAGGCTCGTCACTGGTCTTCTGCTCCTGAGGCTCGTCACTGGTCTTCTGCTCCTGAGGCTTATCACTGATCGTCTGCTTCTGGAGCTCATCACTGGCCGTCTCCTTCTGAGGCTCGTCACCGGTCTTCTGCTCCTGCGGCTCAGCACTGGTCGTCTGCTTCTGAGGCTCCGTTGTAGAACTTGAGGCTTCCATTTCCTCCACTTGAGCATTATGTTGAATAGAACCACCTTGACTAGCTGTGTCCTGATTGTTTGAAGTGGGCTCATTCTGTGGTGGTTGTTCATTGCCAGACTTTGCATTTTCGTCTACGCCAGTCTTTTCAGCGGAAGTGTTCACATCGGATTCCTTGCTAACCTCGGCATCCTTAGCAGTGATTGAAACCTGAGTTTCAGTAGATTTTACATTTTCTGTCGGAACAGACCCTGCAGAAACACTTTCAGATTTTTTCGCTTCTGCTGAAGTTGTCTTCTCTTTAGCACCTACTGCTTCATCGCTCGAGGTTTTTAGTTCTTTTTCACTGGGTTGATCTGCGCCCAACTGTTTAGATGCGCCATTCAACATAGCTGCTGTTTCTTCTACGAATAATAAAATACCAAGAAACTATCTCAGCTCAACACTGTTCACTCACAGATGGCTAGCTTTCTAGAGTACATAAAGTTAAACCCACCAGCTGTGTCGGCAGCTTGAGGGCGATCACCCAGCCCTTCACCTGATGACATTTCCTGCAAATAAAATGATGTTTAATCCAAAAATAAGTAATATCATGTAGGGTATTGTGAAAATGTTTTTTGTCACTGGAATCAATGTCGCCTGCATTACAATACAATGTATGGTATCATTGCTAACGCCGCTTCTCTGAGGAGTTCATATTTTTACTAACATTTACATATTGTAACCAGCAATCCTGACGATACTATCTGATAGTACTGCAGTTTGTATGAACGCACTACAGGGAAACACATAAAAAGCGGATACAACCACAGCTATGTGAACAGCTTCTGATTAATTAAGCTGTTCTCTTCCATCAATGCCATTAAGTGATGCATTCAATTTGGCATGGCCCAACATTTGGAAATTTTAAAACTACCAATCTATGCACAATTTCTTTCCTTCAACATTTTACTTAAAGAATGCCTCCGGTCATTTCTATATTTTTATCTGATATAATTGATATGTCATTGATATGTCCTTATGAAGTACTTCAAATACCAACCTCGCCAAAATTCAATTGATTTCTATATTTTCATAACACCATTAATAATTAGCGTGTTATGAGTGTTGTCTCCCCATTCCAACATCTTGGAAATATTCTGGAAAAACCTATGACGCCCTCAAGTGTTTTAGCGAACGCTAAACTTTTGTTTTATATTTTGATTGGACAATTTTTCGATCATGAAATCACTGAACTATATGTGTGCATGTGCTGCCACTACTACTTATTAGTTATACCAATCAATGACCTAGGTCATTGCACCAATGATGTAGTGTTATTTGTTATACTTCAGTGATTTCATGATCCAAAAATTGTCCAATCAAAATATAAAACCAAAGTTTAGCGTTCGCTAAAACACTTGCGCACGTCATAGGTTTTCCCAGAATATTTCTAAGATTTTGGAATGGGGAGACAACACTTATAACATGCTTATTATTAATGGTGTTATGAAAATATAGAAATTAATTGAATTTTGACGAGGTTGGTATTTGAAGCACTTCATAAGGACATATCAATGGCATATCAGATAAATATAGAAATGACCGGAGGCATTTTTTAAAAACCAGGACACGAGCATATATTGGCATAAAAGCACCACGGACACCAGAGACTTAATGATGTTTGGAGAAAATAACTGATTCTGCTTTGGCCGATGTTACAGATTCAAATATACATGGCTAGGAATGTAGGGATACCCTCATTGAATCAAATGGTTAGTTGCGGTCTCTGCACGAAACTAACTTTACGACGCATCTTGCATAAGAAAAACCCACAGCCGCTACCGTTATCCAGATAAAAAAAGAAAGGAATACTAGCGCGTAAAGACAACACGATGGTTGGAGGCAAATGTTGCAAAATTGTGTTGTGGTAATTATTAAAGCCAATAAGCACCATAGGCCATTTCATCTCTGAGAAGGTTGCTAAAGAAAAAACTTGAAATCAAATAATCAATGCTACATATTTCTCAATATTACTGATAAATTACAGTTTTTGTAATCGTGACAATAGTCACATCTATAAGGGTAACTGGGGTGATAGTGACACATGGGTAATTCGAGGGACCTCAATATATAGCACTGTGTTCATTTTAAGCCAACAAGACTTGTCACACCAAAGAGTAATACATCATCTTTTAGCCATATTGTATTCAGTCACACGTGATAAATTCATTGGCAGAGGCATATGATTTTTACTTTCCATGTTTGTCTTCTAAAATAACCATTCCATATAATGTATCACTATGAATCTGTAATTTGAAACCAGGGTGTCATTTAGACTCTAGTTTGTGTTTAAATAAAAAACTACTTTTGGCTATTTGAGATTTGAGGAGAATAATATGGGCCATTCTATTTGGAGTAAAATGAGCCAAGACCCTTATTACCCCAAAACTGACATTATTTCAAAATATGATAAGAATGGAAGTTGATTAAATCTGGAACCGGTGGGTGTGTTTGAATGCAATGAGTAAAATGCTAGTGGTATATAGTGTATGTATCATTATTATTTAATCAAATCATTTGGCAGCATTATCTCTCATATGTTATGATTATTATTTATGAAATATTATTATAATTATTAGTATTAGTATTATACCAGCATCAGCTCCATGAATATCCTAATAATTATTATTATAACAAGTTCAACTAGATAATAATATCAACAACTCAACAACACTGCTGGGACTATCAATTATCATTTAAAGTATTAATAACCATAATAATAAAAAACACCAATAATAATATTATCATTTAATTATAAACATATCATTGGATTGCTATAAATCACAATAAATATATAAACTATTATTAATGCATTATTATCTTCAAAATTATCATTTATATATATATAATAATACATTTACATACATTATTATTAAATAAATTTACCATATAACAACAATCACACTGACACTTAATTAAAGCTAATTCATTTTTTATTATCATTAATTTAATTAAATTTTAATATATAATCACTTGATAATATACTACTCATAATAATAAATAATGAACTTCATTATTATGATAATTATACATAATTATAATGATTATGATGATTGATGGTACTTTATTTATTATAAAGTCCCATCGATCATCATTATTATTACTAATTATCATTATTATTTGTCGTAATGAAAAATATGAGTAATAATATTATTATATAATATCATCATTACATTACTGCTGATAATGAATAATAAAACAATAATAATAGTATTATTATTATTTTATCAATTAATTATTTATATTAATATTATTATAATTATATTATTTATTATTAATTTATAGTAGTAGTAAACAGTAAATAATAATTTCACCATTATTATTTATTTATTTATTACTATTATATATTATTATCAATCATGATTATTATGGTGATTTGCCATTATGATTATTATAAACAATCAATGGGATAAATAATAATAATCATTATTATCATGTATGTATAATAATAATAATGATGAATAATTTTTTTTATTATTATTGACTTGATCGATGATCACGATTGAAGACTGACAACGATTGACTAAAAAATTGATGTTGTTGTTAGCAAAAAAAAATTATGATGATGAAAAATTTCCATTAATTAACATGATAAATAAATATATTAAATGAATGAATAATAACTATTAATTCATTATAATTATTATTATTTATCATCATAAATAATAATAATAAAAAATAATGCGAATAATTATAATTATTATTAATAACAAACAATAATAATAATAATAATAATAAATAAATAATAATAATAAGTTTTTATCACCTCTCAATTATAATGGAGAGGTGATAAAAAACTTTGCCGTGATGCATAATAATAATAATTATTAAATTATTATTTATTCTTATTATTTATTATTTTATTAATTATTAATTTTATTATTATTATTATTAATTATTATTATCATCATGATCATTCTTCATAGGAAAAAAATAAGCAATAAACCTAATGAGCTAGCATTCAAGTTGCTAAATATGCTGAAGTTCTCTCTTAGATATTATTGCATAGGCAAATAATAATAATGGGCATCATAAAACTTGGCTCAACAAAACTTTAATGATGAAGCTGTACTTCCCAAATCAAATGCAAACAAATACCTATGAAATTGAATTGCTGATAATGCAGGCACGGCAAAGTCTCCCCGCGAACACCACAGTATTGGGGAGTACCACGTTGTATGATTGGTGCGCGATTTTACTTGATCAAGACATGATTGGCTGACATAACTTCAACATTCATCCAATTGGCCCACTGAATCTTACCTCTTGTAGCGAGTTCAGCTAATACAATTGTTAACTTACGTCTGGAGAGCAGCACGTTTGTAACTGTTCATCTCTTTCCTAAGGTTATTAGCAAAAAGTTGTGTAATGACTCTTGAAAGCCATTAGTAATTAACATTATTAACTGGTGAAGTTTGGAAGTCCAAAATATGCTTCACAGACCGGCCAAAAAGCTCCCGAAAGATACGTAAGATACAAATTGTGGTTATCAAGTAGTAGTCTAATAATTAATAGTAGTAGTAGTAATAATAAGTAAGTAGTGTTGTTGTTGTAGTAGGAGGTAGTAGTAGTGGCAGTAGTAGAAGTAAGCAATAATTGTATTAATTAATTAACGCTTCATAGATCGATTGGTGGTATGGTAAATGATTGCGGGCTTCATTGTTGTTGTATTATTATTATTATGTATGATGATGTTGTTGTTGCTGGTGGTAATCAATCAATGATCATCATTGATTACCACCAGCAACATCATCATTATGATGATGTTCGATGATGATGTGTGTTATTGAATCTGATTTAGGATATCAGAAGAAAGTACTATTGTTGTTGTTCACCGGATGCTTGCTGCAAAGACACTTTGCATCTTCTATGTTGAATCAATGTAATGGAGAAATGAAAAAATATTTCAATAATTATTAAATTTATTTCGTAGCCATTACAAATAAATTGACTTTTCAAATCATCCTTGGGATGTTGTAAAACACATGATTGATGGCGTAGAATTATATAATCTTGCAGTCACAAGAGACTATAGTGGTTAACCTTTTTGTCTCTCACTGATAGTGTACAAGAATTTGTGTCTGGGTGGTAGCCACCTGTGCACCTCCCGAATTATGCTCTGTATCTTATAGCCAATACAAATTGATTTTTTCAAACCAGCCTTGAGACGCTAAAAAAAATATCATGGCGTAGAATCATATCTTGCAGTCACAATAGTGGTAAACTTTTTTGTCTCTCATTGATAGTTACTAAGTTTTAAAAATGACTCTCTCTGCACAAAAATTACTTTGTTTTATGTTCGCACAGCGGATAGTTTTACACCTCATTATTGATACATTAGAGTGATATCCGTGACGCGTGACCAAGCGTGCGTAATTAATATTTGCGGTTAGTTACTAATTACTTCATTGTAATATATGTATAAAAAAAATCACGTTTTTATTTGGTAAGAGAATTATTAAATCTATTTTCTTACCTCCAAATGTAAATTATCTATAACAAGTAGTATATCAACAGGTCGGTAATCTGATTGGCTAGTGATATAACATTAACTAAAATCATAAGATGCTGTGGCACACTGGGAAAAATCCCGTTCACAACGTGATTTTCAAACAATTTTTCCCAAAACTACAGATATGTAAGAAGTGCAGTGGTTGGTTAATCTCGTTCGGTAAAGTTTATCCTACTAAACCCTTCTAAAATTTTGTTTCTAGCAGCCTGTGGTCCCAAGTTATTGAAAATTTAGTAATTCCCGAATATTTGGAAACTGAAAAAAAACTGGTGCCACAAATATTTATATCAATGCTTTTGACGTGTGACGTCATATTTCGTGATCAATTTGTAGACGCTATATCTTAGCCAAGGCAGTGCATGTATTTCTGGCAACAATTCGGTAATTGTTCCGTTAAGTTGTGTGCTTGTCAGTGCGGCCGAATTTGTAGTGAAATGAGTAGTGTTGAGGTGACTATAATTATTCAGTAATTATTGTCCACTAAATTCCGTGCTAATTCGGGCGAACTATTCGTGGCCGAACTATAGTGGCAACAAGGTGCTTCGTGTCGTACTTCTTACTATGAAGAGAATACGCAGCAAGGGTCGAATTGACTCTCGCTTTCCACCAAGCCTTGTGCGTACCGATAGTTGGCTTAATTGTGCTTATAGTTATTCTTGCGGCTGTGCTTCTATCCAGAGTAAGTGAAAGTCTTCTGAGAGCTAGGCTAACTCTGATTTTAATATGAACTGACATAAATATTTATACAAGATAGAACAGGAGAAAATGTATGTAAGTCACGCCTTACACTTACAGCACCGAAAATGTAGTTTGATATTCTTCGTGGAAAATGCTTCACACTAATAATGATAATTAATTAAATATTTATTTATACTTGCAAATAGAATCTCGTAGCTAACAGGAGTACAATATACAGGAGAGGAAATGGAAATGTTTGTAGGTAGTCTTGTGAGTAGGTAAATAATAATATAAAATGGCTTCTCTCACACAGAGTAACTGTTGACGTCCCTCACAATAGTTACTGAGAAAATGAATTTTGAAAATTACTCTGCACCAAAATTACTTTGTTTTATGTTTGCACAGCGGATAGTTTTACGCCTCATTATTGGTACACTAAAGTGAAATCCGTCACGCGTGACCAAGCGTACATTATTAATTTGCGATAGTTACTTCGTTGTAATATATAAGAAAATTTCGTTTTTTTCTATTTGGAAAGGGCATTATTAAATCCATTTTCATACCTTCAGATGTAAATGGTCTATAACAAGTAGTATATCAACAGGTCGGTAATCTGATAGGCTAGTGATATAAAATGGACTAAAATCATAAGGGCCCAAGGCGCACTGGGATATTGCTCATTTACAACGTGGTTTCAAAACCTTTCTTCTTCAAGTCCACAGCTATGTGAGCAGTGCAGTGATTGGTTATTTTGGTCCGGCAAAGTGCATCCTATTGAACCCTTTTAAAATTTTGTTTCTAGCAGCCTGTGGTCTTAAGTTATTAAAGGGCTTAGGACGGGCTTTTCAAGACGCACTTTGTGTGTAGAGTTGTTTTCTCATCAAGCATTGTAAAACTATTGAGAAAACTCACTCGCGTCAACAAAACACCAATAGGTACCATGTAGAGGTATATGGAGGTCTATGACAATGCGTTCGGCAGTAGGGACTATCTGCATTATGATATTATATAGTATATTACAGCAAGTAGTTTGTACCATTTTTGTTCCTCTTTCAGTTCCAAACTACTTTTCAAAAATCTTAATTATTATTATTTAGTGCTTTTGAAGTTTTTTTTTTGGAAAGATAGCCGGTATTTCAGATTTAATTATTATCGTTGTTGTAAAAAAAAAAAACAACGCCGGAAATACAATTTCGGCAATGTTTTTTTTCCACCTAGTATTATCATGAAAGTATACTAATGTTATTGTTTGATTAATTTTTCACATGAAAATTATTATTTTGATAAAAAAATTTCATTATTTTTTTTGATTTTGACGACAAACACTATCACGTGAACGCCAGTGTATACATAATAGTGAGCTTACCAAAGATAAAACAAATTGCTGACTTGAGAAAAACAGCTCCAAAAAAATTAAAATTTGTTGCAATATCATTTTTTTGCAGTCAAAAGAGTCTCTGCACAAAACTAATATCTAGGACGCCCTATTTCTATGCGAACAAGCCAAATTTTTGAAAACTCGCTTTATAGCTCTATATAACTTGGTGCGTCTTCGAGAAAAAAAGGCGTCTTGGCAAGTGCTGACTGCGTCTATAGGAATCGTCTTACTAGTGAGAGGGCAACTACAGATAATTTTTCTGAACACATTTCAACCTCAGAAAGTTTAAATTAAATCAAAATCCTCTTCAAATTAGGCGCCATAGGCCCTTTAAAGATTTAGTAATTCGACAATATTTGAAAGCTGAAAAAACGTGTGCTACAAATTTATATATCGATGCTTTGACTACATAAATGCTACGCTCGCATGGGGTTTGTGGACGCAAAATTTATGACCTGAGAAGTTGATATATATGGCCGAAAGAAAGATGTTAATAAATAGAGAATTATTTTGCTTGTCGGAATGTTTGAAAAGCATAGAAATCACTAAATATTTTGTTTCAACATTGAATCCTCATAGCTCTGTCAATGTCACTTTTTATCATGGTGATTTGATTGAAATATCATCAACTGAGTGGCAGATTTAAAGCAGTTATAAAATTGGTTGTCCCTCAATCATCAATACATCATTTGTTTGGCGCCGAAATGGGGATAGCACCACCGTCTTTCTCAATCAGCTCATATTTCAAAAAGCAGTTCATCGTTGGATTGAATTAGATACAAGAATATGATTCAAATTCATTATTCAACTTGTTCTCGTATTTGGTTTATCTGCTTTAAAATGCTTTCAGAAGAAAAAAATACATAATTTTCAGAGCAGAAATGAAAAAAAAACCTGTTAAAGGGTCTGAATTAGCAGTTTTGATTGATACAAAAAGTGGCAATATTTTTTGTGTGTTTGGAAATCGGAAACGCGTGTTTACTCATAGCACTATGACTACAGGCTGTAACATCAATGCCAAAGAGGGTAGTTTGTATAAACTACCCTCTTTGTCATCGTTGAAATAAATGTCATTAATAAGCTCGGAGATAATTAACCTTTGCACCTAATTTGATGGTTTCTGTTTGGGGTGTCTCACTTCACAACAGATAAAGGTTCTCAGTCTATATATTTTTTGCTTTTTCTGTGTTGTGTAATAGATTATTATTGCTATTAATATTATACACATTGTGTTCTCACCAATTATGTGCAACTCGATACCTAATGATGTTTTGCAGGTATGATGTGGAGTTTAGACAAGAGCCCTTTTATACCGGAGGTAAAATACAGGTGTCCTCAGATGGCAGTTTCCTCCTCACCACCTGCCGTAACTCGGTCAAGGTTATTGATATGTCCACGGGCCTTGTTGTCAACTCTATCAATGAGGTATGTGTACTGGCCACGCTCTGTCCAGTTATCTTACCTTACTTTTCATTGAGCACTGGAGAAATACTTTTAACTCTCACTAGGAGGAAGATCCAGCCGTCAGTTGCTTCTGTCTCACCCCTGATGACAGCAGTCTAGTCGTCTCCTCTGAAAACGGATTACTGAGGCTGTGGGACTGGAAAAACCTCTCCCTCACCCGCTCATGGAAGGTAGGCTATTAGTTGCTCCTGTCGCACAAATGCTAGTTATTATGCGCAGTTGTAATGGAGTGCAGTCATATGACAACCAATTACTGTGCTACAGAGCATTCACACCGGTCCTGTGCTGGAGATGGCTATCGATCAGACCTCCACGTTGTTAGCCACTGGGTCTAGTGACATGACAATAAAAGTTTGGGACGTGGACAGGAAGTATTGGACACATAATCTTAAAGGTCATAAAGGGGTCGTCAGGTAGATAATATGTTTAAACCTTGGCTTCATTTTTTATATTAAGAGTTGCCCTCTATTCCTTACCTTTCTCAGCCGAGCGTACAACTCCAAATTCAAAGTCTTTATTTGAATATTGTTTGTAATGTCAACTTGCTGTCTCCCATTTCTTTAGTGCGGTCACATTTCACACAAAGGAATTATGGGTAATATCTGCATCGCTGGATCTGCTGATCAAGGTATGGAATCTGCAGACAAGTGAATGTATAGCAAGTCTAGAAGGACATTTCTCGGCTGTGACAGACTTTGTTGTGGACTCTCTTAATCCCTACACCCTGGTCAGGTGAGGGTCTTGTTACGTCACTAAAAACCTTGTTACATCAGTAGTTAGGTAAGAACCTTGTTACATCGCTGGTCAGGTAAAAACCTTGTTACATAACTGGTCAGGTGAGAACCTTGTTACATCAGTGGTCAGGTAAGAACCTTGTTACATCACTGGTCAGGTGAGAACCTTGTTACATCAGTGATCAGGTAAGAACCTTTTTATACCACTTTGTATAGGTTAGTGATTTAATGCGACAAAAACTCATCAAATGCGATCTGAATAAATCCGGCTGAGACTGATTCTAGAGGTGACACCAATTAGCTGATGTGTGCCTCGTTGTACTTACAGTTCCGGTAGAGACAACGTACTTATGATCTGGAATATTAGAGAAAAGAAACGAGTGGATACCATACCTGTGTATGAGGTTTGTGTTAGTAGTTGTGTCCTCTTGTGTTGTATGTAGTAGTTGTGTACTCTTGTGTTGAACTGTCTGCCAGTATTGTCACCGTCTCTCTCACTCAACCTCTGCACATGTCGTTACATGCTGTAGGCAGTGGAGTCTGTCGTCGAACTGGACCGTGTCACCAGTGCAGACATCGGTGTCAGCAACTCTGATGACCTGCATGTGGTAACTGCTGGCAGCAAAGGTTAGTAGTTCATGTTACTGTGCATCAGATGGTCATAGACTTTGAGCTGCGCATCACTCTCTGGGCATTTTTTGTGATTGTATCACTGCGTGTTAGTAAACTATGATACATCTCATTATATTTTTGTGCTTAACATCGTCGTTTTCTTTGTGTAAATTTAGAAAAAAATTCTGACATTCGTAATGCTTGGAAATTCCTCCGAGTAATTTTTGTGTGTTTAGAATAAAACTTTCAGTGAAAAAAAAAACAAAAAGTGCCAGATGGCATCAAGGGTTGGCTGGGTGGTGAACCCAGGTACAAACGTAGCAGGTTCGTTGAAGTGAGAAGTAACCCTTTGACTAAGCCGGCACCTACGTAAATCAGCAGCTTATCACTTATATGAACAAAGTTGTATTGATCGTTTGCGTTTTCTACAGTCATTACCTGATTGTGTGACATACACTAGCTGTACTTCCCCATTGATAATGTACCAGATAATGGTCTTGTGTAGAGGGATTATCGGTATTGTACAGTAGTTGTTTGTCAGGCGTTGCTAAGAAACAAATAGGCTGTCCAATGAGAGAGAGGAGTTGTTGAATGGTCAGTAATATATCCAAGTTTTACTGCTGAAAGTGCCTAGGTGCTGGCTTAGTCGTGGGGTTAATTCGTTCATACCTCTTGCTGTAGGAATCTGGAGTTGCCTCAAGTTCAACTCCAGCATACCCCTGACGCCACCTGGCCCTTTTTGTATTTTCCTTTACAAAAATTTGTCATTTATACAACGGAAAGTATTTGTTGGTTTGCAGTAATAAATTATTCACTCGCCATTTTTTCGTATCCTAGTTTCCATTGATTAGGACGAGCTTTGCAAGACACACTTTGTGTGTAGAGTTGTTCTCTCATCAAACATTGTAAAACTATTGAGAAAACTCACTTGCGGCAACAAAAATGCTATCTGATTATGATATTATATAGTACATTCCATCAAGTAATTGTACTATTTTAATTAAGTTTTCGGTTAAAAATTAGCTGCTACAAATTTTAATTATTTTTATTTAATGTTCTTAATTTTTTCCTTAGAAAGATAGTTAGTATTTCAGATTTAATTATTATCGTTGTTGTGAAAAAAGCAACGCCGGAAATATAATTTTGGCAATGATTTTTTTCAGCTCATAATGTTATAAAATTATTCTAATATTATTGTTTAATTAATTTTTCAATGAAAATTATTGTTTTGATAAAAATCTTTGATTAATCTTTTTGATTTCAAACACTGTCACGTGATGGCTGGTGTGCACATAATAGCAAGCTTACCAAAAATAAAAAAATTGCTGACTTGAGAAAAACTGCTCCGAAAAAATGAAAATTTGTTGCACTTTCATTTATTTGCAATCAAAAAAAACTCTGCACAATGCCAATATTTAGGAGGCCCTACAAACCAGCCAAAATTTTGAAAAATTGCTTCATAGCTCTATATAACTTGTTGCGTTTTTGGGGAAAAGTTGCGTCTTGGTGAGTGCCGACTATAGGAATCGCCTTGCTGGTGAGAGGGCAACTCCAGATATTTTTTTTTAATGTTTCAACCTCAAAAAGTTTGAATTAAATCAAGTCCTCTCCAAATTAGGTGTCCTAGGCCCTTTAAGGCTTGGCTTCACAGGCCGATGTTTGGCATTAGAAGGCCTTAGGATGGGCTTGGCCGATATATCCGCACATCGTGGGGCTTGATCGTAGGCCAAACCAACATGTTGGTCTATGATCGATGCCGAAGGCACATCGGCGCCCTCTAATTGTTTAAAACCAAACGTTTTTGCAAGCTCATCAACCTTATCCATTTACAACACATTTTTGCTGAAAAAATGTTATCAACAACAATTATATATGTGTAATCGTTGTTTTCAACTTCAAATCCGAAGGAAGGAATGCTGATGTCCATCCTTTGCACCAAAGCTACTTTGGTTTAATGCAGTTGACGACAAAAAATTTCAGTCCAGTGAATTTATTTCACTGGTTCACAAAATAGTTGTCATTGATAATTTTAACATTTTTACGTATAATAATAATAATTAATTATTTAGTGTAACAATAAAATAAATGATGAATAATACCAATATTCTGATGATTTATTAATAGATAAAACCAAAATAATTATTAAAAGTCGTGCTTTTTACGGTAATAAAAATAAAACATACATCACAGTAAATGTGTCTTTCCATCATTGTTATTATTATATCAGGGAAACAAATAATTCGTTGTTGAAAATGAAACAGGCAAAAACCCGCGCTTTGTGCCGTATGATTGGCTTAGTTTAACAGCAGTTCACCGATTTGCTCTAGTACATCGGCTTGTGAAACCACCCGCACATCGTCACGGTCATTCGTATAGGTACATCAGCACCAAAACATCGGTACAGTGTAGCCACTCCTTCACTAAACTAGTATACACGCAAAATTGATTTAATGTGCACTAAATAGTTATTGTCTGTGTATGTGCTGAATAGTTTAAACAAAAATTCAAATTGTCGAGGAGAATCAGCGATGCCTTTCGGCTGTTTCCATTTTCTTTTCCTCACCCGTTACCTCGGCGATTCGTTTAAAATGATGCGATAATGGTTTGCATTTTGCCATTTCAAGCGCCTTGTTTACAACTTATAGTCCATATCTCTCCATAGAAATTTCTTCAAAACTTCAATACGGTATCAAAGACCCTGATTTTCAAATGAATGTTAGATTTCATAATGTTGTTTGCATTTAAACTTGACTCAACCTACATATCAGTAGAAAGAAGCATAGATAGTTTACCGAATTTTTGAGTAGACGCTATTCATAGCTTTATTTTCTTTGGCTGTCATTTAATGGGAGGGCCAGTATCTGTCCTATAACACCTCTCAATACCAGTGTTCCCTAAGTCTATGTGCTCAAAGTCTGCTCTATGTGACTCACATTGCATAAGTTATTGATCTCCTATTGTAGGTATATGCTTGCTCATTGGCTCTCTCCTCTGCTTCCATACAGTAATTGATCCATTTACTTGTATAGAGCTCGAGCTAATTATTTTGGGTTTTTTCGTATTGCACAGTAGTTGTTTAATAGCTGTTGCTTAGTAACTAGTAGAATGTCCAATAAGAGATAAAGCCTGGTTCACCTAGATATCGTAGATGCTCGCAAGTGATCGCAGACCATCCTACGATGATCTGCGATACATGTTCCTATAAACTTGGCACAACTGACGATCGCAAAAAGTATAACCACTCTCTTGGCTGGGAGGTAATAAAATCTCGAAGCCCGTTTTCACTGACCAAAGACTATAGATACTAAATGAATTATTGTTGTTCAATGACACCAATCTATTTATTATTTAGAATTTTATTATATTTTGACTCATATTATTATTAAATGTTTGTATTATTCCATATTTTTCAATTTAATTTATAACTGTTGTTCAATGGTGCATTATTATTTTTTTCACCATCTCTTAATATATCATCATTTTTGAATCTCAATTTATAATAATATACTAATTATGCTATTATATAAAAATTTACAGAAAACATATATTTTTATACATTTAAATCAACTATCATAATATTTCATTTGGAAAATTTTTAATTTTTAATATTCATAATTGAACAATAATAATTTTATTATTTATGATAATTTTTTGATGGCAATCATGTTTACATGAGTAACCTTGACCTAATTGTGGTTTTCGAGAAAGAAGGCAAGAAAATTGTTTGCGCTATCCTACGACGTCGCAGGACAGCTGTACAGCTGAACTGTTCTACGAGCCTCATGTCACGGCGTACAAACTGCGCAAAATCCAAGTTCACATACATCGCAAATCATCATGTGATTATCGGCGATCAGTTGCGAGGATCTACAATATGTATGTGAACCACCCTTAAGAGTTAATATTGGTTTACATGGTATACAAGCTTAGATGATACATTGGCTAGGTGCTAGCTTAGTCAAGGGGTAACTTCGTTCATTACTCAAATGTGGAAACCCTAGCGGTGAGTGCGCGTTCACCTCCAGCGTGCCCCAGAAGCCATCTGGCACATATTTTGTTTTTTTGACATGTAATAAAAAATGTCTTACCAGCTCGGTATTTCTCCCTTTTTTGTGGAAAAGTGGTGAACTTTTTTATTTTTTGTGATGGTTTATGGCATTATTGATGTTTAGATTATTGATGTATGGAGAGGCCTTCACCAAATACTACGACGGAGACTTGAGCGATGTCGATATTGTTATTTATCTAGTGCTTTTTATTTCACAAAGGATGAGAAATGAGAAATATTACAGTATAGATTACCTCAATATAGAACTTTTTCCCCAGCAAGTTTTCTTAGAGACCAAAAATTCTTAAAAATAAAAGCTTTGACATAACCTGTCCCTGCACCAAATGCATTTATTCAATAACTGAATTATTTCTGAGCCAGCAAACTTGGCTGCTCTCAACAGGTGGGGCATACGACTGTGAGCGAGGGAAACCAATTGGCTACTAACTAACAAATATGGTGAAAGTTTGGAGTTGTCTGTGTAATATTTAGAGGAGACAAGTCTGACATTTTACACGTGTGATAAACAATTGTCAGGAGCTCTGAGAGTTTGGAATTGCAAGACGAGGAGTTGTGTTCATACGCAGTCTTTGCCAGGATCTTCTAAAAAAGAGGATGATGCAGAAACGGACCTAAACTCCCTGACGCGAGCATTCTATGTCCCCGCCTTGTCACAGATCTGCACCGCAAACCATGAGCACAACATTCAGTTTTTCTCTAGTTCAGATCTCAAGCTACAGAAACAGGTCCTCTGGCTATTTGAGTTCGTGTTTCTTTTGGTGTTAAGAAGCTTGTTGCTATGGTGATTATACAGTCAGTTTGTATAAGATGTTTTGTGTGTGTGTTTAACAGTACATCGGAAATAACGAAGAGATCATGGACATTCAGTTGTTTGGTTCTAATGAGGAGTTTTTGGTTCTGGCAACTAACAGTACATCGGTGAAAGTGTATAGTCTAGCTGACTTTGATAGGTAAGTGTATAGTCTAGCTGACTTTGATAGGTAAGTGTATAGTCTAGCTGACTTTGATAGGTAAGTGTATAGTACGGTAGAGTTATATATGTAAGTGTGTAGTACAATAGAGTTATATATGTAAGTGTATAGTACAATAGAGTTATATATGTAAGTGTATAGTACAATAGAGTTATATATGTAAGTGTATAGTACAATAGAGTTATATATGTAAGTGTATAGTACAATAGAGTTATATATGTAAGTGTATAGTACAATAGAGTTATATATGTAAGTGTATAGTACAATAGAGTTATATATGTAAGTGTATAGTACAATAGAGTTATATATGTAAGTGTATATTACGGTAGAGTTATATATGTAAGTGAATAGTACAATAGAGTTATATATGTAAGTGTATAGTACAATAGAGTTATATATGTAAGTGTATAGTACAATAGAGTTATATATGTAAGTGTATAGTACAATAGAGTTATATGTGTAAGTGTATAGTACAATAGAGTTATACATGGAAGTCTAATATGGGCAAGTCTACTAGTTTGTGGACTGTAATGAGTGTCCGTGCTTGCAGTGACTCATTATACGGACACACAGATCTAGTGATGTGTGTAGCTGTAAGCAGCGATGGCTGCATGCTACTTACCGGCTCTAAAGACAACACGGCCATCTTGTGGAGTGTGGGAGAGGGGATACACGATATACATAAAGTCTACACTGCATATGGACACGCCCAGTCAGTCAGCGCTGTCTGCCTTCCCAGGTAAGAACTGACCTGACTCTGCAGGTGTCGTGTGACGTGTTTGCTGCCTCTAACCATGTGATTACTTGTGACAGGTTGCAGTGCTCTCATCTGATCACTGGCAGCGTAGACAACACCCTGAAGGTTTGGAGAGGAGTGACGGATGACTTGACTGACAGCCCAGAGCAGGTGATATGTGCAAAGACAGTACTGGCCCATGACAGGGATATCAACTCTATAGATATGGCACCCAATGACAAGTTGTTGGTTACTGCATCTAGAGACAAGACTGCCAAGGTAAGAGCTCCGTATTCACGTAGAGTCAGCAAGGCGTGTCAGCAGGTGTCAATCCTTCATACGGCAGCATGCTAGTTACAGTGATTTGTTGGTGCGAAATCTCTTCTAATTATACTTGATAGATTTGGAAGGCAGAGGATCTGTCTTTGGTCGGAGTGCTCAAGGGACATTCTCGTGGCATCTGGAAGGCTAAGTTCTCTCCGGTTGATCAGGTAAGTTTTAGGAACGTGCAGAGATACACCCGTATTTATTTGTTCTGCATGCACTTGATAGCTCTGCCAGTAACATTGCTGTTGTTTTTGTTGTTGTTGTAGTGTGTTATAACTGCATCTGCTGATGGAACCCTCAAGATATTTACCATAACGGATTTCTCTTGTGTCAAGGTCAGCTATAGCTAAGAAGTGCAGCCTTAGCTCTTATTAGTGGTGGCCTGTAATGTTTGGAATTGTTTTAAATACTTCTTTCCTTCTAAACAGTTCAGCAAATTGCAGTCGTAGACTTCGTGACACAGCCTTCAATTGATGGAGTTGCCCTCTCACTATTAATGGGGAGTTGCCCTCTCACTATTAATGGGTCATTACAGAAACAATGTGAGAAAACAACTCTGATCTAAAAATTATCTCTTCATTTTGTCCATCGCAAATAGTTTTCATATATATCGTATATACCGGTGGCTTCTTATTATTCCAAACATCACATTAAAAGGTCAAGTTAATACTGTATACATGGATATGTAGGTGTCATATTGTCCTGTTTGTGCTATATCAGATGTCTATTTGCAGACATTTGAAGGACACGAGTCACCCGTACTCAATGTGTGTTTTGTTACTAGAGGAATGCAGTTTGTATCGAGGTATGTGTGTTTTATACCATGCCAGTCTAAAGTGAGAGATCAGCGTGTATATTATATAGACCATATATAATAATTATTATATAATATATTATTTACTGTGTACAGTTGGTATAGATGTCATTGTGTTCATTGTAGTGACGATGCAGGAATAATCAAACTGTGGAACATCAAAGACAACGAGTTGGTCAGAACTCTGGAAGGACACGAGGAGAGGTGTTGGGCTCTGGCTGCAGACAAGCACAACCAGGACAGGGTGGTGTCTGGTTGTACTTCTGGCTCTCTGGTCGTCTGGAAGGTCTGTGTGACTCACAAAGTTCTGTTGTATAGAGCGGTGGTTCATAGAGTTGTATTGTATAGAGTGGTTGTACATAGTGTTGTGTTGTATCAAGCAGTAGTACATAGAGTTCTGTTGTATGGAGCGGTGGTTCATAGAGTTGTGTTGTATAGAGTGGTGATTCATAGAGTTGTGTTGTATAGAATGGTGCTTCATAGAGTTGTGTTGTATCAAGCAGTAGTACATAGAGTTGTGTTGTATGGAGCGGTGGTTCATAGAGTTGTGTTGTATAGAGCGGTGGTTCATAGAGTTGTGTTGTATAGATTGGTTGTACATAGAGTGATATCAATGAGTTATGTTTCAGGATGTGACCGAAGAGAAGGTTGTACAAAGCAGGAAGCAGCAAGAGAAAACCTTCCTTCAGTTAGTAAATTACCTATAGTTTTAATTTCGGCTGTTCTTAGCTGTCACCTGAGTACAACATAGCCTCATTCCTGTGGTGACAGATTATTGTTGTTGTAGGGAGCAGGAGTTGTCTAACCTTATACACGAAAAAAGATACCACGATGCTCTCAGTCTAGCTTTAACCATGGAAAAACCATTTAATACTCTTAAAATCGTAAAAGGTACTTTTTGTCCTCAATGTATATCCACTATATCTCTGCAATATATCTATCGTGTGTCTAGTATACATCTAAGTATGTATCCATAGAAATACTGGCCACGGAGACTGAAGAAATCCTTTCTGATACTCTAGCAAAGCTGCAGCTCACACAAATAGGTGAGGAGATACCAGAATGTTGATATCAGCTGTCAAATAGATCTCTCTGCTTTGCTCTCTGCACAAACACTGTTTATAGTCTGTTTTCTGTGTGTGACAGGGATCAATGTTGCTAACGATACCATATGTAACATGTTATATAGCATGTTATGTAACGTGTTCAACTGTTGAATTACGGTCTATCATCTGGTGGGAGAGACCTGTTGAGTGAAAGTGTTGGCATGCTTGCTTTTAAACGTTTGGAGTTGTCCTCACTGCTGACTGAGTTATATAACTCATCAAGAGGTGAAATGCCCTGATAAATCCATGGATATGTGAGTTGCAGACGTTTTGCTGAGGTTTTGTGTTGAGTGGAACACAAACAGTAAGAATTGTCACGAAGCTCAACTCCTTCTCAATCAAGTCCTGAAGATTCATTCACCCGACGATCTCCTTCAGCTGGGAAACATCAAGTCTACATTGGAGGGTCTCATCCCCTACTCTGGTATGGATCGAGTTTATCTCATAGATATTTAGACTTGGCACCAGCCGTTCAGTGCTGGGCACCATAAAGCTTTCTTCACTCTATAAGGCTATTATGTGAGTTGGTAGAGCCTGAGCTCGGGTTGAATGTTTTATTTTTTCATCATTAACATACGAAGACATCAACAAATGTACAGTCTGTGACAAAATGTATTTGGTCAGGCAATAGTTGAGCGCTGTGTGTTTAATCCATCTGTCTAACTAATTAGCGCGTGCATCACAGCTTTTCGATTCCACACCAGAAACTGGTAGCCATGTAAAAATATTTTTATGCCAATTTTTTTTCATTCCAATGTTTTCTTGTATTTGTAATTTTGATTAATTTTTCGTGTTTGAATGAATAAATGCAAGTCAGACGAGGCATTGAACAACAAAATGCACATCATAATGTCTACCTGAGTATATAAGATATAAACGTTGAAATGATCATTCCAGTAATGATAATCGAAAACTAAACGATTATAATAAATTATATTGATCAATTTAATAATTATTATGTTATTATTATTATGTTATATTTTATTTATTATCCCTAGTGAGTAAACAACATCTAAACCCAAAATTGATGAAATATAAGAGGTTTGCTTGAAACCTGAACAAGGTGTAGCCAAATTTAGCCCAAGGATAGATGGAAAGTGTCATCCATGGCGCCCACAATGGATTGAATTTTCTTAGCGGAAGCGTCTTAACATAGACTACTATAGCAACTCACAAGTTAACCGTGGCCACTTAGGCCACTCATCGCAATAATAACGCAATATTATGTCTTTCGCAACATGACCAACGATAATACATACATATGTGATCGTTGACAAGAACATTTAAAATTTTTGTTGCGGTCTCGCGTAGAATTAATACGGTCATGGCCAATGACCCTTCAGGGTCACTAATCCTGGCGACTCCCATAAACCGTCATATACGACCACATTTTAATCGTGACACCGCTGACAATCCTGTTATATTTCATTCGTGTCCAACACCAAGCAAAAGTCACAGTAATACAAGATAACCATACGTTTGTGTTATATTTTGTTTACCAAAGAAATGCGTTCTGTTGACTCGCTATTTGTGTCCTGCGATATCTGCTCCAACAATCACAAGTTGAAAATAATTGGGAAAAAAACAATTCTCAATTCTGAACGAGGATTGAGTTGTCAGTAATGGGCTCCTGGCACAGTAGTTTCGCTTTAGCGATGCAACCGAGAATAGCATAGTCGATCGTATAACTTATCATTAGAAATCACGACTTGCTTGTCTATTATTTAGAATTTAGACAGTTTAAGCAACTGATATGACAAAATTTTTGTCGTTGAGGAAGCTCAAGGAATCGATATAGCCGTTGAAGTTTTTTTTTTAATATTTTGTTTTATTCATATGATAAAAATAATTGAATATTATGCTCGTGTGTAGAGCCATAGCTTTGTGTTTCGCGGCTCATTGAGCTTGCCAACGCAAACTAATGAAATCGCGCCCTTGAACAATTACTGTGGTTTGCTTTTACAGTGCCGTTGTAGTTTGACAATTTGTGGCGATGGCGCATCGTCAGTATTATATACCCCAAACTTATCAGCCGCCGTGAATGAAAAAATGTTTCTTTAGTAATTGTTAAAAATGAAGTGACTTTCGTTTTAACAGTGCTGTCGGTGGAAAGCGGGTTTCCGATTCTTTAATAATAGCTCCGCAGAAAAATCTGCCGGGACCCCATTGCTGCAGTTTTACGAGGCCTGCAGTGATGTCATATCCTTTCGTTTGTTTTAGAGAGACACTATCAACGGATGAGCAAGCTTGTACAGCAGACTCAGTTCATCGACTACACTTGGCAGTGTATGAGGCTGGGGGAGCAACCTGCCCGCAATGATGTATAGCAGAGGCTGTGCTATTGACAGTCACGGTCTCATATTCTTATTTTCACCTTTTCATACTTTTGTACGAAATGTTGTATATCATACAATACATGTAATTAATAGCTTCGAATTTGGTGTCTGACTTGTTGGAGCGTCTGTGTTATCCACCCTCAACCATTTTAGTATCATTCAAGCTTGAATATTGCACAGTCGTCGACATACAGTTACGCGAATCATGCAGCTTATATAAAAGTGAATTTGAGGTCCTAAATAAAAGGGCGGAGCCTATTTTTTATATAAACTACAATGGAGAAATTTTGTAGAGCCTACTAAAAATTTATCTGAAGAAACTGTCATGACTTTTGAGTTTTCAGTGATTACAAAATATTCGAGAAAACCTCTAAAGCTACAAAAGCATACAAATTTTAAGTTTCTATCGGCAGCCTAAGAAAAGATAATCAGATCGAAGCGTCAATTTTTTATAAAACTTTGCATTTTGGGTGAAGAAGACTTCTATAAGTTGAAATAATTTTGTTGAAAATTTCACAAGCAACAAATTCTCCATTAAAACATCATACCAAAGATCTTATTTGCTAGTAACAGTGTGGTAGATTGTGGTGGAGGTTGCTAGTAAACAGGCCGTTTACTATCCACCCTTACGAAACAATGCGCTAGACTTTAGCCTACAGCGTTCGGTGAACTGCTGCATAGGTGAAAAGTCATACTGTGGCATAGTGTGCAGAGCCGGTATTGACCCCTTACCGACCCAGGATAGCTATACTGGGCTGGCACAAGATGGCCGACATAGCAGAGGAACCTCAAAACCATCTAAGAACTCATTCAAGGCCAGGAACCGGAACTACCCGTCCTCGGATTACCGACTTAACAGACCGTATTCTAACTATAGCCTGGGAGCCCTGTAGGACCTCTGATTGGACTAGGGAGATCAGACTCCGCCCTTAGCCACATGGCGCCTTTATTATTTAACCTATTTGCATTACATGATTGGATCACTATTTATATACTTGATTGCATTGGCTAAATCACTTCCTGTACTGTTTGTCTTATATGATTTATGCTAATGATTTCCTGTGAGTCTTCCTATAAAAGGAGAGACTTTTCATAAACTCTTTGCATTCATTCTCATGTCTAGCCACAAACACCCTAGAGGAATAATTACCCTCAGGACTACCATAGAGAATATAGCCATTATACAAGCACTACGCTGTATTGTCTGTGTGAGCCATGGGCTCTTGCTATACCGGCTAATTCGGTTGCCTGATACACAGTTGTCACTGTCGAGCAGCACAGTGTCCACTCTGGACATAGGTACAATACTTGAGAATAGTGGATGTCCGTGGTAACCAGACCGGAATCCATTACAACAGGAAATAATTTTTCAAAATAATAGGACAGCCAAACACCCATTATTCATATTGTTCATGCTCAAAATGGCAAAGTAGCTAATTTTCTGTATTAGCCGCCAAAAGTTATATAATTGGCAATTGGGTGTGTTAAATAGGCTCTTCAGCACATATTTTTGTAAAAGAGTGCAAGATATGACAGGTGTTTGTATGGTAAAACAATGTTTTTTTCATAACACAACAATTTTTAATGGTGAGTTATATGATTGGCAGTAATTGTTAGGACCTCCTTTCCTTGGTAACCACTTCCGTTTGCGTAACTGTATGTAGACGACTATGGAATATTGGACTAGCTTTCATGTAAAACATTGTAAGCAATTCTTTGGTTGATGTGTAGTTTGTGAAAGTGAGGAAAGGGTCAGTTCTGTTCGCTACTGGTTCTTGCTCTACATTGACAGACATCCTGTTTTCCAACTGTCGTCTCCCTTTCGCTCATCCCCTTTTGACACGATGAATTATTAATATGGCCGACTGTGAACACTCGGCATTATTCTGTTTGAGCTTGGATTAGCGCTCTTCTTTAGGCAACATCCTTAGAAATACTTAAACTTGAGTGTCTGTTTCTTTCAACATGTTTGTTTTATGCAGATTAGGCCTCAGTCTATATTCTGACTGCTAGACTAGGTTCTACGCTATCTCATCTAACATTTTGGCAGTCTGGCAAGCAAAAGCAGTTCCCTGAGCTGAAAAGCATTTCATTTACTCACATTTTTTGACACAAAGTTGGAATGCATTCGATGGATGTCAAAGGCATGCTGGGTAGAACCTTGTAGAGTTCATTATCATGCATATAGAATGGTAGACAGGAGCCAATTCCGTCAACTCTGCAGACCACAGGCTAGGTTTTAGACTACATAAATCATTCATTGTGGCAAATTATGTTACAATGTTTACAGTTCTATTCAAAGTCGGTCTCTCTTCATATCGAGCATGTGATATTACTGGACATGGCAAACCTTTCACACATTAGCCTTAGGACCACCCAATGCACCAGTACATATATAATCAGCTGGTCACACGTGCTATGCCAACTATTACAATGTAGTGAATGCTATTATATTGGCTGTATTAGTGAACCTCGCGTTATTGATAAGTGAATTGTAGTGCCGTTAGTTTGTCATGGACCGCTTCGTACAATTCTCTAATCTCTTTCTACACTTTCTCACTTTTTACGCCATCATATCGCAGGTTAGTTTTTGTGTCTACTTTACCTCAGTAGGATTTTCTTGCTGATTGTGTAACGTAAAAACAGGTTGTTTTTGTAGCCCATTAGTAAATGCATGCAGTGCTGTACTGTAGATTTTAGTATAGATGTAGGTCATGGCTGCTTTCATCAGCTTTTTGGTATCATCATCAGTTTGGTTAACTTTTGTTACATTGTATGGATTTTTGTAGTGTCGCAGCTACCAAATATTTTGATGAAAATCGTAGATAAGGTTGACGAAAGTCCAAAGCATTTGTAAGATGTTACCAAATTTTTACATTTTTCTACTCAGTTGACCTAAAATACCTAGTATGTTACATTCAGCAACTTACAACATGATAGCACAAGAAAGAACCCAAATTTTGGCTGCTTCGCCCGCCGTGTTTTTGTATGAAGAAAGAAATGGGACTGACATGAGTGAGGGAAGTTTCAGGAAATTTTAGTGGCTCGAATGAGTTAATGTAGTAAGCAGCTCTCGGCTATGCCGCGTTATTTTTTGTGAATAAACACTTCATACATTGATTTCCTCTTTGTGATAATTGCAAGAGCTTTTACATTTATTGATAAAATTTATTGCCTTATGAATGGTGCATTGTTTGCACAAAATGATCAGCTGTATAAAATATTTTCCCAGGCTGTCAGCTCAGCCAATTTACTTCTTTTGTACAGGGTAATAACTAGGCCTTTAATAGGTAACTGCGCAGGCGTTTCCTTGTAAAAATTATTGCTCAGCACAAAACAATCCTTGTTGCAGCTGAGATGATGTACGCTATCTGTCACTCATTGTTTTTGCCTTTCCAAATCACAATATGCTTTCTTATCTAAACGTAATGAGAGAAAATTATCTCAAAGTTATTCAATTTTGGTAGCGTTTGCCCGCCCAGGTGTCCACTGGGACGGGCTTACACCAACCAATCCAGTAAGTTTATTTACGCGGTCGAATGCAATGAGAGCTATGAGTCCTACCTACGTAGAAGTAGTTCGACTTCACCAGCTTAGACCTAGCATCAGATAAACTGTGATATTTCCAGACGCGCTGATCTATCAGTACAACACGCGATGTTTTATGTATATTTACTTATTGGGTATTTTATTTTATCGCTGGCGATGGATGCGCGATTGCAGAAGCCAATTAACGCGTCTATATTAAACGTGTGGATTGGTGCAGAGCTTTTGTACATAGAGCATTGCGTGCCTTTAAACTGGATTATGACCATTTTATAGCTTCTCTCACTACTTCAGTGTCAGTGAGCTAAACATCTGAAGATGATCAGCAGGAGTTGGTCAATTTTATATTTGATTAATAGCTGAGCTTGAGATTACCAGGTAGTAAAATAAATGATTAATAATAACAGGAGAGTGAACCATCATGAGTAAAGTTTCTGTATACACCACATTTCACGGTATTTTATTTAAAAGCTTTGATCCATACTCAGGTATGATTACCATAGTTTGAGGTATGATTACCATAGTTTGAGGTATGATTACCATAGTTTGAGGTATGATTACCATAGTTTGAGGTATGATTACCATAGTTTGAGGTATGATTATCATAGTTTGAGGTATGATTACCATAGTTTGAGGTATGATTACCATAGTTTGAGGTATGATTACCATAGTTTGAGGTATGATTACCATAGTTTGAGGTATGATTACCATAGTTTGAGGTATGATTACCATAGTTTGAGGTATGATTACCATAGTTTGAGGTATGATTATCATAGTTTGAGGTATGATTACCATAGTTTGAGGTATGATTACCATAGTTTGAGGTATGATTACCATAGTTTGAGGTATGATTACCATAGTTTGAGGTATGATTACCATAGTTTGAGGTATGATTACCATAGTTTGAGGTATGATTACCATAGTTTGAGGTATGATTACCATAGTTTGAGGTATGATTACCATAGTTTGAGGTATGATGACCATAGTTTGAGGTATGAACACCATGTTTACTGCAACAGGTCTAGACAGGTCAATTCACATTTTTCAAGCGATTGGTTCATGTAAACTTTCTCAAACACATCTGATGTTTTTGTGTGGCTCATCTGCAGGTGTCAGCTGCCATTCGGACATACAATTCAGAGGAACAACAGGCAGCCATAGAAAGTGCTGCCATTGAATGTTTCAAAAGAATGTTTGAATCAGAAGTAAGCACTGCAACAGCACCAAGTGAGCGCAACTCTTTTCTCTACTAGCAACTTTGAATAATTTACAGTTCCAAAAATTGACTTGTTGTAAAAACTGCAGGCGTTTTGTAGACAAATGTCAATTGTTTTTGTTATGCTGTTTTTTTCGTGTGAACTTTCCATAGCTTGAGATGACAAATGTCATATAGTTGAAGTTTTGTTGCCTTGCAGGTGGACAAGCGTGTCCTATAGATTTTGATGGATTAGCCTGCTGGTCATCTACTAAGGCTGGAAAAAATGCTACTATCTCATGTCCTCACTATATTCACCTCTTTGACTCAAGAGGTAAGAAAGTTGCTTGGTCATCGTCAGATATGTCACTGCGAAGTCAATAACTGGGTGGGTTTTTGTGAACAACGTTTGAGCTCTTGCAACATTTCCTGGTCATCTTAACAAGGCTTTGTATTTTTTGTTTTCACAAACACTTCATGTAAGGGTTTTCACTCGTACCGTTTTTATTCACACCAACATCGTATGTTCAGGCTGATGAGATAAAAAGATACCAGTGTTTAAATAATGATAATCTAAAGTTTTTGACAGCGTTTTCTCTGTAGAGATCCAGTGCATTCAGTTGCCAGTTTTGTCAGCGTTTTTTCGTTAGAACAACCACCAAAAAGTTGCTCGGCCATTTTATGGTTTTTTACATCAAAGAATCTATTTTGAAACTGATGTCACCAACTACACATTGAACGTTCAATCAACTTACAACAATGGTGGCAGTATTTGTGGTTCTTTGAATACATTGAAAATGTAACTCGAGTTCGAATGAATCTGATAAAAAGAAATTTCGCTTTTTGTATAATTTTGTATATATTTCTATTTTTGTACAAAAAGTTGGTCCACAAAAAAGGTAACCAAAAAAGTATGAAAGCCGTGAACTAGTTTTCAACATTTATACAGCTGCTAATACGAGTAAATAATATTTACAGAACAGATGCTGTAATTCAGAACAGGTGCTTTCTGGCAGCGTGCTTCGAGAAAGCAGTCAACTTGCTACATTTCCTGATGAACAAAAATCACTTGTACGTCATCACAAAAGAGTTTGCAGTTTTTTCAATACGGTGATGCTGAGCAATCTTTTCTCGGAGTATTTCTTCTAAATTATATTTGCAAAAGCTCAATGAAATAGTTTTATGTGTAATATCTGTTTGATCTAATCTCATATTCTCGGGTATTTGATTTGCATCTAGAAATATTGGTTGGTTTACACGATAGAGGGCTCAACACACCTGAAGCGTCTGAAACAAAATTTGTCTACAAGATTCGTTGAACAGATGCTGTTTTAGAAACTCAATACAAAAGTCGTCAAACATCGCTGTGATTGGTCCGTGATTATAGCAACAATAATGTTTATTTTTTGACATTTTTCTTGGCAGCAGTTTTATTTGGGTGAAGCTACTGATGTAGCAGGTGAAGTCGGCTGTAATTGCGTAATAACTACCTCTACTAAAGGCTAGAGCTCGAGGTAGCTAGAGCCTAAACTGATTTAATTCTCATGTCTTTCCTTCCCAACGTGTTAGTCTGTTAGATCTCAAATACTGATGCCATTAGTGATAACGGGAATGCAACTCCAAATATCAGACAAGTTTGCTTCTCTGTTGTTAGAGGCAGCCACCCGTCACTGCACAGACGCCGGCCACTGGGCACAAAACGCAAAGAATTCTACAACGGCTGATTACTTCCGCTGTTATGAAAAATCCAGAAACATCTCAAATCTTGGCGAGATCTACGCCGGAAACTTTTTATATACAAACAGCTCAGAAGTAAGTTTGCAGTTTTTTTGGTATATATTCAGTGGCATTGTTTAGTAGTATAGTACTGCTCTATGTATGCATAGCTAGTAGATTTAGTCCATTTAACGGGTACCCCGGTAAAGATTTATTGTTTGCATTTTTTGTGAAATCCGCCATAAAAGATGGCTGCCAAGCCATTAGCGTTACAATAAAGCAGGGTTTTGATGACTTATATATTATCTGCGGCCGTAGTACTCTATATGCAAGAGTCAGCCATTAAATTACAGCAAAGTAAAATAATTAGCACTGAAGGAAGTAGTAATAACACAGAACGCGTGTAGTAATATAAATGCCTTTCTATTGTTAGTATTTTGTTTTTGTAAGTTTGTGTTAAATGTTTTTTACAAAGAAATTAAAACCTAAATTTAAATATGAAAATTCGCAAGTAAATATAAAACAACTCTGAATGAAATAATTGCATGCAATCGTTTCAGGCTTCAGGTGGTTTAACAGCTGTCAGGTGTTGTGTGTGATGACAATTACTATTATTGGGATTTGTTAGTTTCACACAACATAAGCAAATGCTCCACCCGTGTTGTGGCATCAACTTTACACCTCCATGTCTATGCTTTTAGGTATACAGCTCCATGTTGTGGCATCAACTTTACACCTCCATGTCTATGCTTTTAGGTATACAGCTCCATGTTGTGGCATCAACTTTTCACCTCCATGTCTATGCCTTTAGGTGCACAGCTCCATGTTGTGGCATCAACTTTACTCCTCCATGTCTATGCTTTTAGGTGCACAGCTCCATGTTGTGGCATCAACTTTACACCTCCATGTCTATGCTTTTAGGTGCACAGCTCCATGTTGTGGCATCAACTTTACACATCCATGTCTATGCTTTTGGGTGCACAGCTCCATGTTGTGGCATCAACTTTACACCTCCATGTCTATGCTTTTAGGTGCACAGCTCCATGTTGTGGCATCAACTTTACTCCTCCATGTCTATGCTTTTAGGTGCACAGCTCCATGTTGTGGCATCAACTTTACACCTCCATGTCTATGCTTTTAGGTGCACAGCTCCATGTTGTGGCATCAACTTTACACATCCATGTCTATGCTTTTGGGTGCACAGCTCCATGTTGTGGCATCAACTTTACACCTCCATGTCTATGCTTTTGGGTGCACAGCTCCATGTTGTGGCATCAACTTTACACCTCCATGTCTATGCCTTTAGGTGCACAGCTCCATGTTGTGGCATCAACTTTACACCTCCATGTCTATGCTTTTAGGTGCACAATGCCCAGTATCTGTCCTACCTGATGGGTATCTATACTGCAGGCAATGCTATATCCATCACAGCACTAATTTTAGCCCTGGCCTTGTTTGCCTACTTTAAGTAAGTAAGAGTTTTAACATAACTTTGGAGTTATCTCCTTAACTCAAGACAACTCCTTGATCTAATTGAATGTTAAACTGGACAAAACCGTTGCAGTGTCCATCTTTTCTCACAGGAAGTTGCTTCGATGCGCAAGAAATGTGATCCATGCCAACATGTTTCTGTCGTTTATTTTGAGGGGAATATTTACTCTCATCCAATTTTTCGTTATTTCACCGCACGAGAACAACCTTGACACTTCATATACGATAGACAACCGGACTGGTAACCTCGTCACCAATAGCTTGCAGCCTGTGAGTTTTGTTGTACAAACCAATATAAATGTTGTGTACAATCAGTTAGTAGAGTCATCCATAGAGTTTTATGTGTACATAATGTGGTACGTTTTTATTGCAGAGTTGGGAATGCAAGCTTGGTACGAGTCTATGGATGTATACTAGACTCACTAACTATACATGGATATTCATAGAGGCCTTCTATCTACATTTACTTATTTTTGTACTTACTTTTAATGACAAACAGTATAAGTTTAGAATCATAGCCGCTGGATGGGGTACGTACCGCAACATTAATGGACCTTGTTCGTACGTTTGTCAACAATTTACTCTCATCTAGTACTTCAAAACTGTCTACAAGTCCCAAATGGACTTCTTCTATTCATTGCTTGTCATTGCAATGAGAATACGATTTGTTTTTGTGCTCTATAATACGATTGGTTGTAGGGGCTCCACTTGCATTCCTGTTACCATGGGTGATAACCAAGCTAAGTGCAGACAACTACAAGTGAGTTGTTTGACAACGAAGTGGTAGAGTGTGAAAGTCAGTGGTATTACCTGCACTAGTATTGTGTCTATTATCTACTGTTTGTGTGTTTCAGATGTTGGTTGGGTTTTGAAAACTATAACCTACGTTGGATTTTGGACGCTCCCGTACTGTTGATAGTACTGGTAAGTTTGTTGCATATTTTTTGTAGTTAGTTTTGCTGGAGATCTTTTATTTATGACTCATTAGTTACGTGTAGCATTGACACTTCTTGTACACAGTCCAAAATATTGCTTGTAATTAAATTTCTTTTCAGGTCAACTTCGGTTTTTTCATTAGTTTTGTCAAGCTGCTGGCCCGTAAACTCAACACATCCCAAGCTAACGGGTGTAACCAAAAAACCGGCAGGTGAGTCATTTCTTTTAAAACATGGTTTTGTTATCCCTAGTCTAGCAGTTACAATTTGTGCAGTGAACTTTTTAATTGTAAGAGAAGCACTTGGTACGTCTTGTCAACATTTTACAGGAGGCTGGCCAAGTCAACATTTGTGATAATACCTTTATTTGGTGTGCATTACCTCCTCTTTATCTATGCTGACTTTCACCCAAATGCTTACGCAAATGTTACACTCATGTGGACAGCGATGTTTGCTGACGCAATCTTCACATCATTCCAGGTAAGTGCAAGATCTCCCGACTTGACACCCTCTGACGGCTATGTTGACTATCTGATGTCTGTTAGACCAGTGAACTAGGCTATGTCGACTATCTGATGTCTGTTAGACCAATGAACTAGGCTATGTTGACGATCTGATGTCTGTCAGACCAGTGAACTAGGCTATGCATTCTTAAGGTTTCTGCACCCAAACGCAACCAGTCAATATTCTTGCAGGGCTTGGTGGTAGCAGTACTATTTTGTTTCCTCAACTCTGAGGTAAAAACTGAAGTGCAGAAAATCTGGGTTCGTCTTGAGATACAAAGAAAGATATTCAGCATAAAACGAGCCCAACGCCGATCTGTTACCTCGGATACAGCGGTGACCTACACTTCTCGTAGACATTCCGGCAGTAATGGACTTCTAAATATCAGCATGACGAGCGACAGCCGCGCGGCATCATTGCGTAGAGGAGTGCCTGTGCCAGCAGCTATTGATGAGGAACATAGCAAACTGATCTCAGAGAAAAGTACTAGTGATGTGAATCAAAATGGTGTAGTTGAGTCATTCATGGATTGACTGAGAGAAACAAGTTCAGGTTGTCTTCTCCTGCCTAATAAAATTAGCTTACTTGTTTTGTAACGGGCTCAAAAGATAGCCTGGTTTATTGTTCAACGCAGTCGTTTGTCTAAATAATGAATCGAAACTCATTGAAATTTTTTGTCATTTCGCAAACTTTATTCGAACAAATAATTTTTGATACTGTCTCTCCAAAACATCCTAGATTAACAATGTATCGTTTTTGTGACCAGTACCTGTGATAGCACGCAATAGCAAATATATCGATATGTATATTTCTATATTATTCATGTTGTACTCAATGGAGGAGAGGAAGCAGATTGATGTCTGATAAATGAAACCGAGGAGTGAAGAAAGAAGATTTTATTACAAAATATACAGGGGAGATAACAACTACAAGTCAACAGACAAACACAATCAGCACTGATAAGTATTAAAAATGAAAATAAAACATCATTTACACATTTGTATATCAAATGCAAAAGGGTGCTTTTAAATACAGCAGATAACTCATAAGAACATGAGAGCTCCAATTATTACATAGCCTGAGGTTCCAGGCATTTAGCCTCAAATCTATTTGTTTGCACACAACAAAATTTACACGTCACACTATTCTACATACAATGCCACAAAACAGACATGCCATCACAATTTTGCTTGAAGAGGGTAAGTATAACATAACATAATATATTAATATAATATATTAATATAATATATTAATATAATATATAAATAGATGGCTGAGGTTGGTAAGAGGGAGAAAGAGGTTTAGGGTGAGAGATTTTTTTAAGAGATTTCACCAACAAATTTGTGCTCATTTAGGCTACGAAAACATTGTCCCTGCGTATATTAAAGATGCTTCACAGTTCTTGGCAATGGGCCAGCTGGCAAAGAAGAAAAGGCAGGGACTTTAGCTGTGAGTTCCATCCTTAGAGTACATTGACGGAGAAGGGACTGCCAGGGATGTTCTGCTCCCCGTATCTAATGATGAGTGCATAGCGCCCCTTGTGCCTTACTGTGTATGATACATTGTAGGCATGTTTTTTGTTGTGTTTGACAACCATCTCATCCACTGGGGGTGCGCCGTGTGGACCCACCATACCACAGAATAATATGTTCTGGCCTGCCAACATCAACGATAAACACTGAACTTTTGCAATCTTTTAAAATTAGGCTCAAAGTAAAACAATACTTCATAACAAGGCAAGAAATTATGTTTTTTGATCGAACCCTAGCAGTTGCGATAAATATTATTAGTGTTAATAAAGGATAATGGTCATTGTTTACTTGCTGTTCATTATTTACGCAGAGATTGACCAATTTTGTGCATTATTAGATCTAAAAACACAAAAAATCCCAACCGTGAGTTGGCGGAGCCTGTAAAATGTGGCTTCAAATGATCGTAAAGGAGTTTTGTATCTCGGTGTTTAGTAAAGTTGATAGCAGTTCCAGCGAGGCAGTCTGAAGAGACAATGAGCAAAGTTACTGACTGCAGACACCTACCTGCTTGTGATGTGTCCACTGTGAACTGGGCTGCTCTACCCATGAAAGCTTTATTCAATCCGACGCCCTTAGATGTCACTTTGGAGGCATCAGAGTTAAACTTGAGCTGAGCTGCCAGGTCATCCTCCTTCTTCTGTTTGGTTTCTACTACACAGTGAGCATGCTCCTTCTTCCCAGTACTCTTTCCAGAACCTTTTTGAAAAGGCAACACAAGCATTAGTTTATTAACTGCAGCTTTCAACAAAACTTATATAGTAATAAATCACATAGATACTAGTAGTGAGACAGGAGAACTGCTCCTATCTTACTACTGATAATGCAAGCTGAAGTTTAAACAGCAGTTGAAAGATATCTGCTCTTTCTTGGGATTGCAAAAGTTTGCTGTCTGACCTCTAACTCAGTCTGACCTCTGACCCAGTCTGACTCAATTTAACCTCTGGCTCAACCATAAAACTGCATGTACATGTAGCAATCGCCAAGCAATTAGCTTAGTTGATTGCTGTTTTTTGCAGTTTCTGAGAAATCACCACGTAATTGCTAGCATTTTATTTGAGGTTATTGCTAAGTTTTTATCCGGATCAAAAATTCGCTAACCAATTTCTTGATCAACCAATCACAACTCGCAAATGGCATACCACCGCTTCCAATATCGCCCTGATCTATCTATGATCATCAAATCATTTGTAGGCTATAGTTTGCAACAGCAAGTTTGACTGGAATTGCTGAAGAATGGACAGGAGTAAAAAGTTGCGCAATTTTGGGGAGGATTTTCCCTATCGCTTAGGAAAATTGCTAGCACTGATCTATATGTACATGAGATATAAAATCTCAAGAGCTGTGACTCTTGCATACCAACCGTACCTGTAATGTGAGCTTTGAATGGACTTCCTGCGATGTGGTAGTTGCCACCATACTTGAGAGCAATAAAGTAGTTTCCAGGAGCAGAAGGCTTGTAAGAAAACCTGTAACCCTCGGGTACCTGAAACAGATTTATTGCATTACAGAAAGCTTATTCCAACAGAAACCACAGAAAAGTGTCTAATGGATTTAATAAATGAGCGGGATATCTGGGTAAAGGCTAACCTCTTGGGCGGCAATAATAGCCTTAGAGGGGCCATCTATAGTCACGGACAAGGTGGACGCAGCTCCTGTATTTCTGGTGTTCACTATGAAGCTATTGTCTTCTCCTGCATGTAGACAAAATAATGTTATACAAAATACTAACTGTTTTTGATAAGTTCCCACTAGTACCAATATTATTCATCAAAGTTTGTTCATCTTTGAGCCAAATCTTTGGTAAGAGGTCTTTTCACAGAAATTCATAAAAATCAGGTCAAGAATAAATTCCGCAACTTCAAGCCTGAAAAGTAACATGATGACTGTCGGATACACGAAAAGCAGGAGCGACAACTCCACACATTGCAATAAACTGTAGATGTTCCAGAAGGTAATGTTATGAAACCTTTAATGCCAAACATTACATAATATAGCCATGCGGTTCAGGGGTGGATAAACTGACCAGTTCTGCCAGTAACTAGACCCTCTCCATTAGCTAGCACAAGACCAGGGTCAGGATCTCCTGTACCCACAATCACCCTAAAGGGACTACTCTTGATGTGGTATTGGTTGAGTAGAAGATGTACGTAGTGCACTCCGTTCTCTCGAGGTATAAACCTCACAGCGTAGTGACCTACCAAATACAAATAAAGTCTGTCACTTCACTCTAACACCTTTGATCCACATGCTGACTGCTGCCATAACCGGCCTACCATTGGTGTCATCTAGAGATTGAATAAGGGCTTCATCTTCAGCACCAGAGGGAGCTACCACCTTAGCACTCAGGTTTCCAGTAGCACCGTTGAATACACAAGTGAAGGCACTGGGTTTACCAACCTGCAAAAGCACGAAACCAGACAAAAGTTAGCATCACTTCTGTGTCAAGTATTGAACAATTGTACATTGCAGTAGGCACTTGCCTCAAGTCCTTTCTGTTTGAGGGATTGAATGGTAACCTTTCTGGCTCCACCACTGGAGGGGTGGACAGGCACTCTGAAAGGGGAGTCAGGGATGTGCTCATCGTTGAATTTGACGCTGACTACGTACTCCCCTGACAAGTACAAACAAGTGTGCTACCTCCACTCTATGCAGCAGGTGCAAGCAGTCACAACTACCAACAGCACATACCTGGTTCATCACAGGTAAAATGAGCTACGGAGGAACCTTTGGCTCTGTCATCAAACTTAATGACCGCTTTAGATGGACCTTCTATGGCAATAGTAAGGGAACCACTGCCCGCTTCATGAGTGTAAATGTTGAATTCATTGGGGTGTCCAGCTTCCGCCCTCTCCAAACCTATAATATAAAACTTATGTAAGGATGAGAACTAGTGAGCTTAGCAAACTTACGCAGACAGTGCAGACACAAAACTGAAGAAGATGGTAGAAGAGAATTCCGAGTTAAAACATTTTCTTATTCTTTGATGGCGTTTATAAGAAACTTGAGACATTTCGATTTGTTCTAAAGCGTTAGGACATTTGGTTTATGTTGTTAAAGTTTTTACAATTTCTTTTAGGAAAATATAAATTTATTATCAGTGAGATACCAAAAATAAGGTTATTAAAAAGGTAACCCATATTACTCTTCAAACTAGTAAGAAATGTTTCTTGAAACTTTGCAAAAAAAAGCCTATATATTGTAAAAAGTATAGCTTGTCATTTCACCCAATACAGCTGCAGAAAAAGCTGTCTACCAGAAATAAAGCAAATACTTCTAACAATAAAATTTTTTTGTTGAAAACTAACAAAACCTGTGCAAAACAACAGCTATACACTTCTCTAAGCTTATCATGTAACTCAAAGAAAATATGCTTCCATTGAGGAGACAATTTCTTATCAAAGTTTCTCAATAAGGTATTTAAATGGTAGCAATATTTTCAATTAAGTTTTAAATAAACATCTACTGTTAAAGAATGCGTTACCATAGAGGAATAGCTAAAGGAAGAACGACAACTATTCTTTCACTTGAACCAGTTTGATAATTAAATCATTATTTGTTATTAAATAATATAAAACAATGATAAGAGGACTTTAGTTGCACAATCGAATTAAATTACCAAACTTGGCAGCAAGGAAAGAAATAGCTGCCCCTTTTTTATATTATGTTAACTAAAGCAAGTGAAACACCCACAACCGTTTTAAAAAAAATGATAGGTGCTTACCGTGAAAAGAATCGGGTCAACTCAATCAATGTTGGCAATAGGCCAATACAATCCAATGACATCATCGGCCGCAACAAACAACAGTCAAACAATTTCAATTGAGGTCCAATCAGATTGTACCAAATGCATTCATTCACCAATCACATCATGTGGATGACAATTAACAGCGGGTGAAATAGAAATCTCAGTTTATCAACTCAAAGTATTCTTATACTAATATCTTATAAAAGAGAAAATGTCCTTGGGAAAGGTATCAGAACATTCTAGAAAAAAGCAAGACCTAACAACTAAATAACCTAATAAATAACCACAACATACACACAACAACACAAGTTACATAGCTCAGTACAATCTACCATCTAACATTGAGTTATAATTAAGAGTTATCCCCTCTACTGAGTATTTCATCGTTAGCCTTTACTGTTCAAATTGTCTCCCATAACTCCGCCTACGATTGCTTAGCACTAGGGCTATACCACAAAGATCCCTGGGAATAATAATTGCCACTCGTAGTTCAATGTTTTAAAGTAAATGTTTGTACTGACAGCGAGTTTGTATCAATTATCAGACGACCTTGGCAGCCATTGGCAGCGATAATACAAGATCAAAATCGAAAGATTTGTAAGCAGTGAGTGTCAAGTCTATAAAGTTACTATAGCCAAAGCTCTAGTAGCATTGCTCTCTGCTTGACGCCTTCACTCCCACCCCCTAACCTACTGAAAGAGTTGGCAAGCACTAGGGCTAAGCTACTTAGAAATGGTAGGGGATATAATGCCTGTATCTAACTTCATTAACTTGAACATTACCGGCTCCATTGGCGTGCACTTTGTGAGACCCCACATCAACAATAGGTCCAACAGTGAATTGAAATGGACTACCCGGGATGTGCAATCCCTTGTGCTTAACACAAATTGTGTGAACGCCCATTTCCTTTGGGATAAACTTAACCGTGTAGTGATCATCGGATTGATCTACGATATCACAGAGGTCGGTGACCCCTGACGGAGATGTTACGGAGGCGACCATGTCCATTGGATCTGAACCTACAAAAGAGATAAAACATCTTGCGGTTAGGGCAGGTAACTGGGGACTTGTTAGCTCAAACAGGTGGGTAGAGTTGGTAGCTACAAGTGAAGGACAGACTCACTCACCTGGTACTTTGAGCACTAGCTCACAAACACTGCCAACATGAGTAGTCTCAACAACTTTGATAGCTCGAGTGGTGATCGATTCTTCTTTAGAGCTAGCCACACCACCGATCTTGCAGTTGAATGGACTACCTGAAATTGATAACAATCAGCAACTATAGAAATGTGTTTAGGCTTCAGCAAGACATCTTTACAAGAATGACAGTATTGTAAAAAATAGATGCCATCAGCGAGTACAAGCCAAGTGTTAGATGTAAATAACACCCTAGTAGCATATAATAGGTAGCTAAATATAGAAAAGTACACAATGTCAGAAATTCCACATATTTTCAGCTTCAAAACAACCTATAAACATCCGGCAACTTGAGCCCTCGTAGACAAACCTAACTAAGTGTTCATCTGGCCTACATATGACCCAGGCTTCCCTCCGCCTTCTCACAGTTTACCAACAATCCATTGTAACTAGCCAGGCTTTATCAATTATCGTCAATTATGGATTGTGATTGGCTGAGCAAGGCATTATTTGAATTTATCCTTACACAACGCAATAGTGCAAGATCTATGCGCATCTATAGCCAGATATGCAGGCAATACAAGTAATTGCAGGCAACTATGTGCAAGTGTAAGCAATCACTAATTACTCTACACAGTTTCTGAAATCAAAAGCATCCAAACGGCCTTCGACTGAGATGTTCAAGAAGATAGCTGGCAAGCTGATGAGCCACATCTCATAGTAATAATTTTTGCATGCCCCATCTCATTATATAAGTCAGTATAGTAACTATATAACTGGTCATTTGTCAGGACTCTAGGCAGACAACTCCTAATAAATTTGAAACAGTGAATGACTATTCTTAGTAGCTATACACCGTCGAACACTGCTCATAGAGCAGCCAAATAAGCAGAAGTGAGAAACCCCCAATTTGTGCTCACAGAACTTTATTGAAACAAAAAGATCTCTATACCGGAGGGTAAATAATAACTATTTATGAATCGTCAGAAAACGATATCCTAAGTGCGTGTGATCCACACAGATTTAGGGCTTTGTTATATCAAGGTTTCATTTATTCAGGGCTGTGTAAAATATAATTATTCAAACGAAAAATACAAACATCAATAATGGTCGGTACTACTTCATTCCTTTGATGCAGCTTTTTTGTACGACACACGAACAGCAGAAAGTCTCTCTCTCAACATTGGACAAAAATAAAAGTTAGAGTGAACGATGTTTTCCTGCCATTTCTGAATACGTTATCATTCTTATACATATTATTTTATACCCGGTGTACATTTTTGTAGTACGATTATTTACGCAAGTGTTATTGCATCTCCCCATCCAGCTATATTACACATCTGCTTGCACTGTTTGACTGGGAGAGATAGCCTGAAATCTACTATATTTACAAGGGGGGTAGTTAGACGTACCTGGCACGTGTTCATCAGCAAACTTGATGGCAATGACATAGGTTCCTGGTTGTGTTGGTTTATAACTAACAGCGCAGGTTCCATCTGGTTTATCTTTGCAATCTATGTCTGCCTTGCTGGGGCCCTCTATAGACAGGCTCAAACCTCCGTAACCTAGCAACACACAACATCAATCAGCACCTTGTACAACCAAACAAATAATAATAATAATAAAATTGTACCAAAGCACATTTATTGTAATAACAAATACTATTAAAAAGTTGATGAAATAGTGTTAGACCTTGGAGCCCATTTGTAACTGATATTTACACTTGCAGGCAATCAATATTATTTTTGTAATTAATTTCTCAGGAAGTTTGCATACCATCTGACAAACACAAATGAACCCGATCTGATAAATATGATTGCCAGTCGCAAAAACAATTAAAAATTCACGAAAACAATCTTTGTTCTCAAATCTATCGAAACACAAATATATGCAGTCACAGACAATCCAAACAGAACTATATAGCAATAAATTGTCAAATGTAATGAAATGTATGTATCCATTAATCAATACTTTTTTAGGAAAGATGAATTCTGGGACGGCACTGAGTTCGCTGAACCGCTGTTGCTAATAAAAGCTAATTTTATTGTAAGCTATTCCAACTAATTAGGGCTATAGCGGTGAGGGTGGGGATACGTAGTTTATTGGCTATATTACATATAGCTTGTGTTCTAACAATTTGTTAGACTGTAGTTTATGTAACCAAAGGTTGCAGTATCTCCACAAAATACTGCTGTATATTAAAGGTATCATAAATACATGCCATGGAGTTTGTACAATATTAAATAACTATAGAAATATATTTTATAGCTTAGCGCATAAGAGCTATACTTTGCACACTTCAGGCTCTTGATATTCTAATCCTCCAAGCAAACAGCCGACAGCTCTGGAGGGCTCTGGGAACAAATATTGGGCTGGCAAATCATCAAAAGACTAAAGTACGTATCAAATATGACCATGACGACATTTGTGATCTCGTGTGCAAATCTTCGTTTGATCCAATAATGTGGTTTAAAACTTCAAGGATTTTTTAAAGGAAAATTAAGCGTTTAGGAGACGAATAGAGCTTTTATGAAACATCACTTGAGACAAAATCGCAGATTAAATTCAACGCGTGTGTTAATAGTCTTGTTAATTCTGTTAAATACCGTCGTAAGCAAGGAATGGAGACTACGCGGGGCCATATTTCCTAAATACACAAACTTCTAAACAATGTTTTTTAATTTCCCTTCGCAGCGAAACTATGTTACATCACCGGTAGCAATGGCGCAAACGGCAATGATAATGCATATTTCCTTTGATGAGAGCACCGGCAAACCATTGTGACATCATTGCAATAACTCGCACCACTTTATTGCCAAATTGCCGGAACAATAAAACATGCAATTAATAGCAGCACAATTTATTGCTTTTTTATTCCTGTAAGCAAAAAATATAGTAATTTGTGCAGTGATTTTCGGAAAACAATGCAGTCACGCCCACCACTGATAGATTGTATTCTATCCCACAAAAAATCATACAAAAAAAACAATAATTTTATGTCGCTGGTTTGGGCTTTTATTTTACGGAGCAACAAAATTGAGGGATAGTTTTAAAAACCTGTTACAAAACGAAGGTTCTAGAAGAAATAGCTCAAACCACCAAGATAACCTTAAAACTCACTGTTCTCCTCGAATAACCAAGAGGTTCCACCTTTGGACACGGGCCCACTTCCTGGGGCCCTTTCAAACGAAACAGATTGTTGCGCCACGGCAGGCATTTTGTAAGAGAAAATTTCTTTATTCAACTATCAACCTGCTCCGGCGATATATCTGATAGCAAAGTTAAATGTCAGTTAGGTTGAAGCTACTGTACACAAATCAGCTATCGAGCGTTCGCTCGCGCCTGATTGGCTGTTACGTTTAAAAACTCGTCTGCTAGTGCGAAGAGGAGAACAGATGCTCTCGATTACGTTTACTTAATAACAACTGCAAACAGCTCACTTTGTAAGCTCTCTACCTACTGCAGACCGCCGCAGCAAATCACAACAAATCTGCTCATTGCACTATCTCTAATGCCTACCATATTGTCTACGTGTTAATAGGAACAGAGCACATGAAAACCTGCAAGGAATCAGCCACGTACGGCTGCCTTCTCTCAGATTAATCAAAAATTTGAGTAAACAACACTCTCTTTCTCTAGTAGCCAATACCACTGAAAGTTGCATATCACTTTTTTAGCTGCGTTACCTCGTAACTTGATCCAAAAACTTGGAGTTGTCGTGACTTAGCAAAACATAAACTTTATTGCACTCCTTTTTGCTATTTAAATAGAGTTTTAGTTTTTCTTACTAACCATTGTATGATTAATCAAATAGTAATTACAATAGGTAATAATTTAAATTATTTTAAAAGAATCGCGTTTAAAAATGTCTTCATATAAATTTAAAACAAAATTAAAATATTTTTTTAAAAGATAAATATCTAAATTCAAAAACAATACTCTACATTTTAAATTAGTAATATATTATTTAAAAGAAAATCAACATGGTTAAGAAAAACTTACACTAGATGTGTCATAGCAATACCAAAGAACGTAGGCTATACATAACTAGCTAGAATAAAAAAGTGTGTTAAACAAAAAGTTTTGTACATACATGTGTAAGAAGTCATCGTAAGCTGAAACGTTGATCTCACTAGCAGAACACGATGCAGAATGAAGCAACAAAATGGTTCACAGCGGTAATCACACCTCAGTGCATTAACCATTAATGATCTCGTATGATCTCGGTTTACAACTGCAGGCATATCATATGCCATAGCTTTACTCCTAACCCACTTTCACTACCATTTTACAACCAAATAGTATGACCAAATGCAGAATTTTATATGACCAGTTAGCTTTGTTGTAGCAACTGTGGAGCAACTCGTGGGAATTCCTGACATTTGATTTATTAGGTGGTTAGTGTGTGCTTTATGTGATTTTTGGTCTGGTGATAAAAAATGTTATTATACACGCTGTTCTACAAAAATTTTTGGCCCAAAAACTTGATTAAAGACTTTTAATAATTTCTAGAAGGGAAACTCAGACAACTAGATAATTCATACAACGAACGTTGGTTAAATAGATGAAACTTAGTCCGGAGGCACATCAAGGTCTAACTCAAACAAAACAGACTACAACATTAAATACAGATCGAGTGGCTAGTTCAGAATGTTTAGGCCTACATTAGCTAACAAAGCTATCATAACGCCAGCGAGCCATTTTGCGCAGGAAAAGAATTAATGAATCAGATGATATAAAGTTCAACTAATGAGCAAAGGCCAACAAAGAATCGCGAGTAATTATATAAGCGGTGATGAAGGATTTACAATATTGCTGACAGATATGCTGCCATTGGCAGGTACGAGGCAGCACGCACTGGTAAACATAGAAGCAACCTACACAACTGTTAGGTTCAACTCTGTAGTAATTAAAACAAGCCAGCACTAATAATCTTATTACTAATCATAAAACTAAGGAAATGTTTTGTTAGCAGTTTGTTCACTGCGCAGTTAATTGATCGGCAGCAGTTGATAGTCAGCAATAACTACCGCTATTGCCATCCGTCTGTACAGATATGGTCATTCGTTTCAGAGAGTAACAAAACTTTTTTTCATAGATTAATTCCTTGCCAATATTAATCTTGCCAATATTAATCTTGCCGATATTAATCTTGCCGATATTAATCTTGCCGATATTAATCTTGCCAATATTAATCTTAGGCAATTAAACCTTCTGTAAGAATAATTTTAACATAAAAATTTGAATATAGAAAAACTATTGAAGTAAAAAACTTGTTGGCAAGGCGGTGTTATCCACTTGTTTATAGAACATGACAAATCCTTCTACGCGTGTTCTTACACCCAAGCTTATACCATGTACTGTTTAACACACCTAGCACTACACCGGCTATCAATAGCCCGAATTCCTACAGATTACACTTTTCCAACAGACGTCTAATAAAGCATTGATCAAACTCTGAACCCAAGGCTATGATGTAATCAAACATAATTCGATTACATATGTAGCTTGGCAACTACAAGTACAACACACAGACATGTAAATGGAAAACAGCTGGACTACTTAGCAATAATTAGTTAGCACATGTAATATCACTGTACAACACTTACCGATTTTATTCTTACCTCTGAAATTTTACCTGCGTGCAAGCAAACTAAACTCATGCTCAGCTAATAAGGCAAAAAACAAACCGACCCAAACCACGCGTTAACATGATAAGCCCAATAATTTGTTATATATTAAATGGAAATGAGAATTTACAGCCAACAAAATAAAATATTATTCATGTTATTTGGGAGTGTGACCAGTGACATCCTCTGCCAGGCCTGGAGTTGTTTACTCAGTAGTGAGAAGACAAATCCCAACAGTTTGATGGAGCAATTAGTTGGTTGAGGGAATAAAGCACTATTGGGTAGCAGAACCAAGCATACAGACACATAAAGTGATAATTGGCTCACAGTTGCTGATTGGCCTTCAATGATGATTAACCTTTCATCAAATTTTATGCATAAAATATCGGACTAATGGAGATAATAGCAGCACCATGAGCTATATGCTTACAGGGGAGACAACTTTACATGCATAACCTGTCAGCTTTCACGCATTGCATGCGCATATCAGCCAGAGAAACAACAGCAATTGCTTCTGATTCTCAAAATATAAAACTTTTTTCCTGATAAAATTTTTCTAGCTACCAGCTAGCTGTTATTAAAATAATGAATCTCGACCCATGCAATCGATGGAGGAATTTCTCTAGACTCATAAGAACTGCACAATTTATCACAGTTTGTAAGTGATTTTTCTTGGTCTAAAGAGTGATACAAAAAGAAAATGAAGTGAACGGCCTACCTGCATCACGGGTGTCTACCACAAAGTGGTTGATGATGTTGGTTTGACCTCTATACAAGCCTTCACCGTATACTCTTACTTTACTGGCGTCTCCCACCTCATTTCTTGTTACGTCGATCTTGAATGGAGAGCCTGGTATGTGTTGCCTGTCCTTGTATACATTGACTAGATGTGTGCCAGTCTCGTGTGGAGTGAATGATATTCCTGCAGTAATGGAAGAGGTGAGACAACTGATATTGAGGGGAGACAACTGATATGAGGGGAGACGACTGGAATAGGCTCAAGCTTTCAGTGAGCAGCATTTCATTGGACTCATTTTGGAAATGTGAAAAGACTATAACCCTGAACAGCAAAGAAACGGATGATTTTATCGAAATCCAATGCTATTACATGACCCAACATCATCTCCTCTTCATTTATAGTATCTTTGAGGAGATTTTTGTAATATTTTTCTACAAAAATAGAAGACAACTCCTAAAATCTGAAGCTAACAGTACCAAGATGTCCGTTGGGTAGTTTCTTGAGTATGCATGGTTCAGCTCTACCAGAGGGTGTGGTGATGTCAGCGGTAAGTGTGCTGATGTCATACTCCTTAACAGAGAGAGAAAACTCGCTGGCAGTGCCCATAGAGAACTGTGACCTCTCCTGTATCTCTCCTACACAACACATAGTTAGACATGTAGAGGTCTTTGCACTCAGTCTCACAAAGTCCATGCATATAGTCTGATATAGCTAATAAATTATACTTGAATTTTTCTTTAATTAGCTAACAGCATTCAGAGGTACACTCAACACGAAAAGCTAGGAGGCAGCATGCAAAGACATAAATCAAGGTGGTCTCACATGCTGCATTCATATCTTACTGTCAGTGTATATTACGAAAGACTACATTTATCCCTTACCATCAATGTGCAATATGAAAAGCTACGATTATACCTCACCATCAATGTATACTATAAGACGCTACAACTATACCTTACCATCAATGTGTACTCTACGAGGCTACAACTATACCTTACCATCAATGTGTACTATAAGACGCTACAACTATACCTTACCATCAACGCGTACTCTACGAGGCTACGTAGATTATACCTTACCATCAATGTGTACTCTACGAGGCTACAATTATACCTTACCATCAATGTGTACTCTACGAGGCTACAACTATACCTTACCATCAATGTGTACTATTAGACGCTACAACTATACCTTACCATCAACGCGTACTCTACGAGGCTACAACTATACCTTACCATTAATGTGTACTCTACGAGGCTACAACTATACCTTACCATCAATGTAGACCCTGTAGGGACTGCCCACTACGTGCTGCCCATCAAATTTGATGCTAACTTCATAGCTGCCCTCCACTTCAGCTACATAGAACACTCTGCATAGACCTCTTTTATTGTCATCGCAATGAATGTCCACCTTACTTGGGCCGTCTATGGCCAAACTTAACCCTCCTGTCAATACACACACATTTAACAAGCATGCGCATGCAATAGTTAGTAGCCACTCCACGTCTACGGGCATGACAAGTCACCCCAAAGTTGAGCTATCAGCTGCCATGCTGTTGGCTAAGAGCCAATTCTGACCTGGCCTAGGTTGTACTTTCACCAAATATGGTGAACCAGGGATGTGCTGGCCATTGACCTTGACAGAGGCACGGTACTCCCCGGCGACCCTTGGTACAAAGGTCACCGTACATGTGCCGTCGTGGTTGTCTTGGCAACTGATTTCAGTTTTAGAGGGGCCCTCAACGGCCAGGCTAAGACCACCTAAATTACACCACGGCGCGTCAAATGTATCACACGACCACCTAGATTATACCACGTCAAATGTATCGATGGGGTCCCGGATAAGTAGTTTCACTTTAGTGATGCAACCAGAAGTACCTTACTCAATAGTTGAACTTATCATTAAAAATCACGACTTACTTGACTATATTATCCTGATTTGAGAAAAATTTGAGCCATTAATATGACAAAAATGAAGTTGTTGAGAAAGCTCAAGGGATCAATAAAGCCTTTGGAAGTTTTCTCTTGAAAAATTTTTGGTTTCTTCAATTAAAAAAAATTATTTAAATATCATGCTCAAGGGTAGAATCAAAGTTTCGTATTTCGGGTTTGATTGAGCTTGCCAACGTAAGCTAATGAAGGTGCGCCCTTGAAAGATTACTGTGGTTTGCTTCCACAGTGGCGATGTACTGCTACGATTTATGCTAACGGCACATAGTAAATATCATACGCCCCATACCTGTCTACTGCCCTAAAAGAAAAAAATTTTGATTATCTTATTAAAACGAGTTTATTTTTGTTTTAATGGTACGGTTCGTGGCAAGCAGTCTTCTGGTATCTCCATTACTAGCGCCACCTATGAAACTGCTGATACCCCATTAGTACAGAGTTTACAGAACTGGGTCACCTACTAGAAGAAATGTCACAATATTCGTACCTGCTCCGGCATTCTTAGTATCAATTGTGAAGGAGCACGGTTCACCGGCCACTCCATAACTTAGCCCAGGTCCATATGCAGCTACAACTCCACTGTCTACTGCATCTACATAGAACTGATAGGGGCTGCCTGCAATAAAGAGCAAAGGCTACAGTCATACAGTCTCCCGGCATGGCAAGTAAGGTAACTAAAGCTAAAGGGAATCTAGACAAGTTTATTGCTTCTACAGAAAGTACAACACAAGAATATATATTTTTAATTTGGTGAGTTATCCTCACCTGAAATGTTTTTTCAACGTTGCTCAACTATTATACAAAAATCTGTTCGTGAAATATTTTAATTCTTCGGTTAATGTAAAAAAATCATTCACAAAACAATTGAAATCATTTCTCTGAAATCCGTGACTCCTTGAATTAAACTGATATAATCAAGAAACAAACAATACAATAAAATTTTTCTCTTTCAGTGAAAAAGTGAAATGTTAAACATATCATAAAAGACAAATTACTGGGTATAGAAGACAGGTAAACAAGGAAACAAACATGAAAGACAACAAATCTCACAAAGCTGATCTGTAGAATTTGTACGCGGGGAATTTTGGCAGCAGCTAAAAGCTAAAAAGAACAAGCAGGGTCAACACTATTGGCAGCGATTTAAATGAAATATTAAGCTACTGTAAAAGCCAGAAATAAAGCCAGCTACGATCCGTAACCATAATGTTTTGTCCAGCATAGGATAGTTAGCAATCAAATAGGAGTGAAGAGCTTGTATTTCTGGTTTTACAATACCTTTAAACCAAAGCCTCGAGTGGTACGTGCCCACCACGTGGTATGTAATTGCAGTCCCTGTCAACCAGCAAAGCACTACGCCAATTAGATGTGTGGAATTTATACAATTTAAAAAGTCCAAAAAAATTTCGGTTTAGAATTTAGATTAAACTTGAGCCAATTAAATCAACGATAGCTGATAATACGCTAAAATTCGGGGGGCTGGCTACGATAAAAAAAATTGATAAAAACGTTTTAGCAAGGAATTAGTTGACAATGTGGATGCGATTCAACTGTCAATCATCCACAATTCTGTCAATCATCCACAATTCTGTCAATCATCCACAATTTTATCAATCATCCACAATTCTGTCAATCATCCAAAATTCTGTCAATCATCCACAATTCTGTCAATCATCCACAATTCTGTCAATCATCCACAATTCTGTCAATCATCCACAATTCTGTCAATCATCCACAATTCTGTCAATCATCCACAATTCTGTCAATCATCCACAATGCATTTGTCACCGAAGTGTCAACAGATTGGAAAAAAAATTACCAAGTACAGGCGAAGAAGAAACCACATTTTTACTAAAAAACATCAACATAGAATTTGGATCCATTAAATTTTTGAGTAGCAAATCATTCCAATGCAAAATAGAATGGTTTGGCAGGGAATTGTCTAGCGCGTAACCACAGCATGGGATATCACAGCTCGTACCTTCAATAGGTTTGTTATTGTATGCCACATGGAGGTTGTGCAAGCCTGTCTCTGTAGGCTGGTACTTTATGGTAACACTTCCATCACCATTGTCAACAATATCAGGTAGATGAGTCCTGCCAGAGGGGGTTATTATCCTTGCTACAAGGCAAAGAGGAGACAACTACACATTTCCAACTGACCTCACACAAAAAAATAATCTTGTAATAAAAAAATTATTAGAATCACGAACTGCAGAAAAGCAAACCTGATGTTTGTGTGAATACTGGGCCAGTTGGGATGACAAAGTCAACAGGGTGAAACATGTTAGATGGTGCGGCAGCTTGAGATGTCTTGTACGAGTCGACTCTGTCAATGGCCACATAGTCAGCCTAGAGATGAGAGTGAAGTATATTACATCAAGTAGTCCAGCTCTGACACAGGCTAACTTAATCTAGATTAATCGCCGTCAACTCACAGACATTATAGATTCCAGATCAATTTTAATGCAAACAGCCAGCAGACCTAAACCTCATTAATCTTTTTGCTGTTAGCTTTGCAAATTATGTAAAATTGTAATAACCAGAGTTTTAGATTAGACAATATTTGACATATAAATTCTTCAGAATTAGGGAAGGCGAGCTATTTCCTGTAAGGTTAAAGCCAAAAGCAGAGCTATTACTGACTACCCAGAGAAGCTTCGTGGTCAAAGTTTAGAATAGAATAAATTTTCGACGAATCATCTGCACTATCCACCACCTGCTTGTACAGCTATTCAACAGAAATATTACAAAAAAAGTTTTAGAGCTCCACAGCTATTTGTATTAGACCCAAATACTAGCGAATGAACTGGGATGGTTAGCTAGCTTTGAGCAGAGGTTAATTGGAGTTATCCTACCGTGTATGTACAACGATGGAACCAAGGAGACATAACTCCCGGCTAAAACACATTAACAAACAGGTCAAGTAATGACGGCTGCTCAAACACCACTTCTACAGGCTAAGACGCCAACAAGAGACTCATAAATGTTCACTGCAATCGGTGTGAAACATTGAACAGCGGCAAGCAAAGAGGAAGTGACATCAGGAGCTATAGCCAAAGCATCACGGAGAGTTCAAAGCCGAAGGGAAAGCACTGACACATACATAGCTAGCCACAGTTCCTCTTTCCTGAGCGTTTACTCAGAGGTATAATGGCCGATGAAAACAATAAAAAACCGAGCAATAATGAAGCGCATATCTAGAGGGCACATCTTGAAGCCATGTCTAAAGAGAGACGACTACAAACAGTGAAAGCAAAAGACAGATCTAGCCGTAGACACCTAGCCATAGACATAGAGAGATAGATACATGTGCATAGCGAGAGCGGCGAGTAGCAGCGACAGCATGTATTACATGAGGTTGTGGTGATGTCATGTTGTTGCTGACGGTGTACGTTCTGTGTGTTTCTGTTACAACAGTTCGCCTCTGGCTGTCGATCTGAATGGTAAATGTGTACACATTGCACAAAGATGGCTATACCGGATGGCACAACCCAACAAAAAACAAGATGGCGTTTGTGTTGAGTATTAAAAAGGTTGTTCACCACTTTTCAAATAAGGATGGCTAAAGACAAACAGCTACAAAAATACCAGGAAATACAAGACATTAGAAGAAAGAGTTAGCCAATAAAAATGCAGAAAGTGTTGACACAAGAATTTTTATATAGAAAAGATAGAATTAAATAATTAGAAAACAGCCATGCTTGCAATGGATAAAATCAAATAGCCCTTGTTAAAGCACCACAAGTAGACCAACAGCATAGCCAACAACAATAGACACTTTTAATGAATAAGAAAAACCTCATTAGTAGACTGAGAACGTGCAAAGAAAATGATAGAGAGCCGACCCAATCACAAGCAAAGAGCCAGAGCTAATACCTCAGAAGAAACAGTTGGAGTTGTCTGCTGGTTGTATGAGGAGGAGATAGAAGTGTCTATCTGAGCTTGTAGCTGGTCTCTATCTAGCGCCTGTTACAGTGTGTATACATGTACATGCATCTGCGCACTTTATATGGTGTCTATTAGTAACATTGAGTGCTAGTTGGTACCGACTAGATGCTTTGTATTAGATCTTAGACAACTACACTAAATGGAGTCACTTACCTCGACTATAAACTGCCCTCCAGGGATTTCTACACCTCCAAACTTGAGGTTGACATTGTAGTTGCCTGGATGTCTGGGTGTGTAATACACTGATACTGTACCATCTTTGTTATCTTCAATATCTATGTCTGTGGGTTGGCCAGATGGAGAACCTATGCGTGCAGTCACGTTTCCAGGGCCAGCCAATGATTTATCAACATTTATAACACATTCATCTCCGACTACCACTCTTCGCTTGGCATCTAAAAGACAGTAGTAGTACAGTCAGACCTACTAGTATACGCGTCAGTGTAATGTTTTACAGAATGTGACAATGTTGACTCACCATTCACATGGCAAGCAGCAGCATTGCCTGAAGGTCTTGTGTGCACATGGAAAGGAGAACCAGGTACTGGTTTTCCTCCGTATTTGACCTTAGCCTGATAAACTCCACATTCCTCGGGGGTGTATGCTACCGTTACAGTAGCGTCTCTATTGTCTGTGATATTAGGCCTGAGGAAGGTGCCATCGGGAGCCTAAAATCATTTGCACATCATCTTACATATGGCACAATGCCAGTTCACCTGCGCCACATGTCATATGGCACAATGCCAGTTCACCTGCACCACATGTCATATGGCACAATACCAGTTCACCTGTACCACATGTCATATGGCACAATGCCAGTTCTCCTGCACCACATGTCATATGGCACAATACCAGTTCACCTGTACCACATGTCACAATGCCGGTTCACCTGCACCACATGGCATATGCCACAAAGTCTACTTAGATGCATTATATATATATCACATCTCAGCTGATAACCCATCTGAATTGGATATGACATAGCAATGCACTCACCTGCACTGCAATGTCAAGGTCTGCATCTCCAGCTTCTGTGGTGTCTACTAAAAATGATGTAGGTAAGCTAGCAGGTATACCATTCTCCACACCAGGGCCAGAGACCACCACTTTAGAGGGGTCAAACACAGGAAGTATCTTCTGCCTGACAGGACTGCTTGGTATGTGCTGTCCGGCGTACTTGACATCAATGTTGCACACGCCCTCCTCTGCAGGGTAGTATGTACTCTGGTACACTCCAGGCTGCACAGGATGAGTCTCTGCGGGGCGCTTGTGACCCCTCCCATCATCGTAGGTCACCTGAGAAATGCCAGATTAATGTAAGATAACCAAGAGAGACAGCCATAAGTGAGGGCTATAAATGTTAAGGTTTCAATCTCAGGCTATTTACAAATGCTAACACAACAAAGCCTGTAGTCCTGTATTATGTTGAACTCCCACCTCCAGAGGGCCTTGTCCAGCTTGAGTACAATCTACAGTAAAGGTAGCAGGTAGAGTGGCTCTAACACCTTCAGGATTCAGTCCCGGCCCGTACATTCTGCATTTACTTGGATCCAAGGCATCTTCAATAGGAACTTTGAATGGCGAGCCTAAAAAACAAAAATCATTTAAAAAAGAACACAACTGATATACTTTTTTATTTTCTTGTTGTAATATACAGATAATAATTTTAAAATTTGGGTAAATTTTTTTTCATTGGGATTTTGGGTGGATTGGCAAACAACCAAATTGAAAAAATAATTGCTTCTCATTTCACATTCTCTGACAGCTAGCATACTGGGCTATTCTCTGATAGCTAGCATACTGTGCTATTCTCTGACAGCGAGTAGCAGACTGCGAGCAAACAAGATGATACACTCAATATTGCTGCCAATGATGCCGTACCTGGTATATTTTTGTCAGCGAACTTGACAGAGATGTCATAGTCACCAGCTTTAGTAGGAAGGTATTCGACTGCGCAAGTTCCGTCATGGTTATCTTTACAAGTGACCACTGCCTTGCTCGGACCTGAAGTCAAATTTCATAGATAAAAACTCTACTTCACACTCTGTTATTGCAAGTTTTTATCATTTACCGACAGAACGTTTTAGCTGTAACTATTGCGATACCTTCAACAGCCAATGACAAGCTTCCTTGTCCGGCTCCCTTTGTCTCAATAGTGAATGTTTGGGGCTGGTTAGTAATGCCCTTCTCTAGACCAGGTCCATAGGCTTTTACTCTGCTGGGATCATTTCCAGGGGAGACATTAACTCCGAAAGGACTCCTTGGTATAGGCAGGCTCTCATAGGTTACATCAATCTTGTGAGGACCTACAATATTGAATACACTTGGAGTTACGATACCACATCGCTCAATACTTGATTCAATCAACTGACATGGGGAGATGATTACTCAAAGTGATAAAATTGTTGCACTTTCTCACAAAAAAATAGGTTTTATTACTTAAAAAAATATTTTTCAAACTTTCCAAAAAAGAAACTATTTTTTCCTTAACAGTGAATGCCTGAAAACTCTTTCGGCAATTTTCAGATGTCAAATAAACACCAGCTTCCAACCGAATGTTTGATATGAATGGTTATAACATTGAAATTAAAACCATATAAAACTGTTGACCACAAACATGTACCTTTCTCGAAAGGAGCGTATGAGACATGATATGTGCCATCCCCATTGGGTGTAACCAAGGTATCATTCTTAGTACCAGAGGGATTGGTGATGATTGCTCTCACTTTACCAGCACATGTTGGTGTCACTGACCTGGCATCAACTGTGAAATCGGTGGTGGAATCCAAAAACACTCCTGAAACATGAAAAAATTTGCCAACAAATGCCAAGAGTGGAGTCTCCTTGGCTATGGTTTGTTACACAGTAAGTATCTGGTGGTGTTTCAATTGCCAAAATATGCCCCACAGACATATCCAGAATGAGCACGCAATAGGTAGTTGTCAGCAAAGGACAAAAGCTAGCCAAAACATGAAAGGGTAATTGTGAAAAACAGGAAAGCTTCAAAATCAAATATGATATGTATGTAAAGCAAGCACAAACCAATATAAAGTAGGAAAGGATTGTTAGAATGGAAGACAACGAAAGAAGAAAACCTGGTTAACCAGACATGTAATGACGCATGCTACATATTGACAAGACCTTCAATGCCACAAACAATAACGCAATGCTGAAGCGCATTTGGGTTTGGAGCGACATGAAAACGAGCATGCAGCAGACAGAAGGTCAGTTAGTAGCACTTTCAGCGAGCCATTCCATAGAGCGAGGGTCCTACCGTTAGGTTGCAGTCCAGGGCCGTAAGCTGTAACACCGCTCACATCTATGATCACTCCTGGTTGGATCTTAGCTACGTAAGGGGAGCCAGGGATTGGCTCGTTGCAGTAGGAGATGCTAATGTTATAATCTCCAGCCTCTGTTGGGTAGTATGTCACCTGACATGTCCCGTCTCCAAGGTCTCGGGCCTCCATTTTAGCTTCTATTGGACCTTCAATTGTGAGACCCAAAGCCCCAGGACCAGCCTCTGTTGTATCGATGGTGAACTCTGCTGGTTTGGTAGTGATTCCTCGGTAGAGCCCTTCGCCGTAAGCCCTGACTTTGGCAGCATTTGGTTGTGGTGCCTGCACTTGGGCCTTCTGGGTAGGCATAACTTGAGGGGCCTCAATAGGCCTCTCCTCTACCGGCTTGTAGGCGGCCGTCTTAAATGGACTGCCAGGAATTTCCACTCCTCCAAAGGAGACACAGACATCGTGTGGACCTTCCTCTCTGGGAATGAAGGTGACATTGTGACCTTCTGGATTCTCTTCCACCATTGGTAACACTGTCCGTCCAGCAGGAGATTTGACATTCACTGTGACGGGTGCCTTTCCAGCACCGTGATTCTGTACTTGGAACTCAGTAGGACTGTTAATGGGTATTTCTGGTTAGAAATGAGAGGATGACATGTTAGGTGACTGACACAGAGGGGCAGGTGCTTGCACTTGGCACTGCAAACTGCTTACTGTTGCTTGCAAGCTGAAAACCTATATAGAATCATTTTGAAACTTGGGGTAGATCTAAAGAAAGGCTGGAAGGTACACTGCAATCGGTTTCAACTCTGTCAATAGCTTCAATATCAAAGCAACGGCCGCTGAAGAGCTAGAATAACCCTACATGGTAAAGTATGTATAGGAATAAGGACACACAACTCCAGTCACACTACAAAATCCTTGAAAGCTGCATAAATTTTTATACATCCTACAACTAATCCTTGCATTATGAATGAATGGGCAGGCATGCTTGCTGACTTACGGGGTTCCAGGCCGCTGACTTTTATTTTGCTAACATCGATGTTGGGCTCTACGTTGATCTTGTAAGGGCTGGTAGGAATTTCCTGCTCAGCAAACAAGATGTTGGCTGTGTACCAGCCGACAGACTTGGGCTCATATTCAATTCTGCAAAAAGTCAATAATAGTTGATGAAGTCGATAAACCATAATACTGACTCCTGGGGGACAATTTAAAGCATTCAAAAAAATAACAAAGACAAAACTCTATGAGCAGGAGAAACAAACCTAAATAGCCCCTCTCCATTGTCAGCAGCTTGCACAGGGACGTCTAAGCCCCTCTCATCACACAATGAAATAGCCACATCTCCAGGCCCAGCTTCAGCACAGTCGACAAAGAAGTGAGTCGGTTGAAAGGTTTTCACTGGCCCGTCAATCCCTGGCCCATAGACCTTGACATTCTCTGGTTTACTCGGCTCATCCACATACACCTGATAAAGCAAGCAATCTGTACAGTATAGGCTATTCAACTACAGAGTAGACATATTATGTACCACAGGCTATATTTACCCGATAAGGGCTCTTGGGTATGTTCACTCCGCCGTACGATATAATAATCGTATGCTTGACTGGTTTCTTTGGTAAGTACTGACAGCTGTATGTACCATCTCTGTTGTCTCTCACTTGTATATCTACTATATCTCCTATACAACAGTGTATTATATGCTGTCATGTATTACATAACATTATTATATAACCATCTACAATGTTTGTATACTAACCATCTGAATCCTGACAATGAACTTTGAGGGGAGCCAAGCCTGCAGCCCGAGCATCTACAGTAAACTGAGCCCATTTGTTTTGGACTACTCCATGCTTCTCCAAACCGGGACCAAAGGCTACAACCTATAATGATAATCACAACTACTGTCAATGCCTTGTGTTAAGAGTCATGGACCAACCCAAAGTTCATTGGCCTCTCTGAAGAGGGCAATGCCTATAGGTCATTGGTCATGATCTTTGGGTGAAAAAAGATCATTGGACTCTCTGAAGAGATCAATGCCTTAGTTAAAGAGTCAGGGACCGATCCATAGGTCTTTGGTCTCTCTGAAGAGATCAATGCCTTATTTACAGAGTCATGGACCAACGCAGAGGTCGTTGGCCTCTCTGAAGAGATCAATACTCTGGTAGAAAGCTGAAGCTGACCCACCTGTGCAGGGTTGAAGTCCCTGGTAGCAGGTTGTATCTGAGCCATAAAAGGAGACTTAGGGATATCCTCATTGTTACACAATACATGCACTGCATACTCTCCGGCTACCGTGGGCAGATAACTCACATCTGCTGAACCGTCTCCTTGGTCTGCGCAATCTATCTTAGCCTGAGACGGACCTACCAATCATCAGTCAGACTAGTTATATTAAACAGTTGAATTGATGGATTTAAACAAATAAAAGCCCAAGTCAAAAAGTTTGTTAGTCATTGAAGAGCAAATAAAATGTTTGGATTTCTGTAGCTTCTATAAAAATGTTGACTAGTGCTTTGGACTGAGATGTGATGAAATGTGAAGATCAGACCTTCGATGGCAAACCCTAGAGCTCCGGTATCTCCATTGGTCTCCACCACAAAGTCAGCGGGTTTGTTGGCAATGCCCCCCTCCAAACCTGGGCCATAGGCTCTTATGTTGCTCTCCTTGTGAGGTCCAACATTCACCTACACAACACAAAAGTTAATCTGATTGCCGTAATTTGTTTTGGGAAGAGCAAAAAATCTTGCTGACATTCGAACAAATCTATTTTCACCAAAGTTGGAATACGTTTTAAATTTTTACTCAAACAGATAATCCGGCCAGTCGGTAACAAACAAGTACAGCTTGTCTCGCACAGAAGGGGAGTTATCCTACCTTGAAAGGGCTCTTCTGTATGTGACCTCCACCATATAGCAAGTTGACCGTGTATATACCGGGCTGTTTGGGTACATAAGCTGTCTCATATGTGTTGGCATCGACGGGTTTAAATGACAGCGGCTCTTCTCTTCCTATTATTTCATAGTAAAATAAATAATATTATTTGTGAGTCGATCAGCTTGCCCTCAAATAAATTATCAGGTGCCACAAAAACTATAACACTGGCTACATACACAGCTCTGAAATCTGTATTATATGTGGAAAACATTAGCCTTAGTACCATAAGTATATTATATTAGGGAAAGCATTTAAGGTGCTCAGCAAACCTATCTAACAAAAACCGCGCTCACCACACAGGCTAAAACCAATAAAAATACCAATATGTGTGTAAATAACATTCGTAAGCGAAAGAGCAAATATGATTAGGCCAACAAATCACCTAATTACCAGAAGTTAACACCTCGCATACCAAATATGTCTTTTGTAGTGAATAAACATGAAATAATGAATCAGTAAACAGCTTCAAAGTAGAATTAGCTGAGAAATGGGAAGATAAAGTGAGTGGGAGTTGTGTCACCATGGAAAAACAACTCCAAGTGCAAGCAGCAGTAATAAATTGACTGTATCTTACCATCATTTCCTGGGGTTTCTAGAATACAGTAACTTAATACAATGACAATTGCACAAAACGAAAGTATACAGAGAATAAGAAAACAAACAAAAGCCGTGTATGAGAGGTTACATGCAATAACAAAATAATCCTTTATTTACTTCATTCTCTGATATTTGAACAAACCATTTTAGATTAAGTTGTAGATGAAATATAACAGGATTGCCAGCTGCGGCCGCTAAATATAACTTGTATTACAATTGCACCGAAATCGTTTGTGGGAGTCGCCATCTCTGTATAAATTTTTCAATCACGAAAACAATGATGAGTTGTCTTCCTATTAGGAAAAACAGCCGTGCCAAAAAATTGCATCATGAAAAATAATGCGACGCGTTGTAAAACATAAACAAAAATTATTTTGAATGAAAGATGATTATTGTTATCTAGAAGAACAAAATACTATGTATAATAACAATAATACATTTATTATTAGTAGTAGTTGTAGTGGTAATAATAACAATTAATAAATAATTATCATTTGGCAATCCTGTTATATTTCATCCCTGGATTAAGTACATACAAACTTAGACCAAGCTCCATACAAAGCACTTACGTGGTCCGACCAAGGTTCCAGTTACCTCTCCTTCTCCTGCTCCTTCTGTATGAACTTTTATATCAGCCAAATCTCCAACTCTTACTCCTCGTGGTTGAATACCGCGTCCCGTAGCGTAGCATTTCTTTGGTTCCACAGCTAAAACATTGAAATGTGATACATTAAAAAACCCTGCAGCCATTTACACTCAAAAGAAAAAAGACAGTACCAAGCGAAGACAACTTACGAGCAGCTACATTCACAGGGTAAGGGCTGGCTGGTATTTCCTTGCTAGCGAAAAATATATGTATAGTGTATCTGCCGACTTGTCTGGGTAAGTACTCCACATAGTAAGTGGTCTCAGTGGACCTGGCTATCTTAGGCTTGGTTGTGTCCTTCTGTCCACTCGGGTCTATTATGATTATCTCTACATTTCCTGTACCGGCTCCTACAACCATATAAGTTTGAACAATAATGAGCTCACAATTAAAATCTAAAACAAACAGTATGGAAGTTCATTATCCTTTCATTACACGTAGTATGTTTCTGTGAAGCAAAATGTTGTAACAAGCAAATAAAAATTCCTCTACAATGAATGAACACACACAGAGCAGTTTCTCGGCACAAATTAATTAGTCTGGTGGGCAGGCTAGAAGCAGTTCCAACCAGATACGCATATGTTTGTGAGCAATTAGCAACGCCTGTGCAGTTAACTTTGTATTGCTTCATCCTCTTACATAATACAATAAATAGTGCACAATTCTCTCATTCCCCACCACCGCTGACGCTGACTAGCCCCTGATTTGCAAAACATGCTGGATTAATCTAGAACATCATTTCCTGCAGTGAAAAAAATCCTTTACATTGTACACCTACTAACAGAAAACTGTACAGTGTTAGGACAACAACCTTCTGTGTAGACCTCAAAGTATGTTTTCTTGTCCGCTTGAAGCCCGTAAGGTTCCAGACCAGGTCCAGCTGCTGTTACTTTGGTCGGGTCACCCGGGGCCCCTTCCACCATCACTTTAAATGGAGACTTGGGTATCTGCTGACCAGCAAACTGTATCATCACCTGCAACAACATTGAAAATTTGTCATGTTATTTTTATATTCTACAGCCATACATGATAGTCATGTTGTGTAACATATTTTTGGTACCCAAAATGTCATCATCATTTTTTCAACCGCAATAAACAATTTATTTAATAACTTTCTGAGTATGCAGTTTACACTTTTCAGTTCACAAGGTTTAATGAGCTTTATTTGATGCAAATCAAATAAAAATAGGAGTTGTGTTCCCTCTCTAACTAGAACGGATGGTCCATACTACTTACTGTGTATTCTCCTTCCATGGTCGGTACATACTGACAGGCATAGGTGAGGTTTTTATCGTTGGTTGGCACCACATCACACTACAACATAACACAATATTTTTACAGACTCACAAAGGAAGTAATCATCACCGGACACGTATGACACTATGGTATTCAGAGTAGACTTTTTGCAAAAGACCTGCACCAACAATATATACATAGGCAATATCTAAAGCTTAAAATAATTTAGAAAACTAACTGACAACATGTTTGGTTTTTTTGAGTGATTTTATTGGAAATAACTTCCAGCACCAAAGATAATTGCTATCTGTAATTTTTAGTGGTTGTGAATTTTATTCAACATAAAAATGTATTAATCAAACAAAGACTTAAGCAACAGCGACATCATCAGCAGCAACAGCGACAGCAGCAGCGTACACATTACCTCTTCAGTCTGATTGTAAGGGTTATAGATAAGGACTGCCACAGGTCCGGTGCCAGCCATAAATGTCTCTACATAAAACTGTGCAAGGCTGCCCACAAACACTCCTCTACTGAGCAAGCCTGTATGTGAACAACAACAAACATGCATACGAGCAACACACAGTCATGCATCGTTTAGTAAAGTGTATTAGTGTAATTTGGAGTTGTGGCCCTTTATCAATAAAGTACATGCATTTGACCTTGCAGTTAGTAGGATTTGGTGCGTTAGCTAGTGAAAAACAAAACTTTAATATTGAGTGGTTGAGAAGCATGCTGAGAATGTAACAGTGATTACAAGTGGCCAACATATTCAAGAACTAATTTCCTCAATCTTAAAATAATTAAAACTGATTTGAATATTTTATTGAAGTCAAAAATAATAATAAAAAAGGTAAAAAAACAAGATCTGCTGCAGTTACTAGAATTTCTGTAAAGCCTGAAATCAAAATTAAATACAAATTTCGATCATCAAAAATCTTCTATAATATTTTAATCAGCAAACTTTTTCTGATTAAAAAAACATCACTTTGTTAATTTTATTTAATTATTTTAAAATGCGAACTTTATCATTTTTAAATTAATGAAGATTCACCACAAACAAAACACCAATAGAACTGAAGCAAATTTCTTTGCAGTACTTTTTTCTAGAGGCTAGTTGATGTTACTAACTAAATTTTGGGTACGTGCCAGAACGGCCCAAAAAAGCTCACAACTGCTGAACAAAAATGACATAAAACAGCTCAGCTGTCAATGGTCCCTCCCAAACATTCCCCAATTAGCCCCTCCCACACATTCACCAGTTAGCCCCTCCCACACATTCACCAGTTAGTATTGCACTAGCAATGATATCCACATGCAGCAAGAAAACAAACTGACACAGCAAACGTCAGCCACTTACTCTCTCTGGCTGACCGCGTGGGTTCTTCACCAGAACCAGCGGTTCACCCTTGCCAGCAGCGAATGTCTCAATTTTAAAGTTGGCTGGTCGATCGACGCAGTTACCACGAGGTTCAAGGCCTGCCAATCACAGTTTTGTTGCGTCATTGATGGAACTGAATCAACTTTCAGATTAAAAACTTGAAAAACAACCAAAAGCATTGTTTTTTACTCTAGCTTTTTGAATTGCTAAAAGATAATGGCAGGAAATAAACTTTATGGTTAAAAACAAAATTGTTTCCTACAAACAAATCAACCAATCGTTAAATGATTAATCTTGATTAACTTATCGCTGTCAAGCCTTCAATCATACTAACAACCTAAAAAAGCAATTCTCAACGAACTGAATCCACGCAGTACTAACTATCTGTATAAATAAATATAGAAGCAGTGAATTAATACCTTGAAAAAAGTTAATTTTTGGGACATTGTCGCAAACGACATACCTGGCCCGTAGGCTCTAACTCTAGCGGCATTGGTTCTTGGTCTAATTGGAGCATTTGCATTGAGTTTGGCATTAGGAAACTGAGATAGGTATGTCATCATCGACTGCTCATCGACCTTTGGATTTGTCATCTCTTCTGGTTTTATGAGCTGTAAGGGAAATGAGGTATATACTTAAAGCACCTGTATAGCCTGTCAAATAGACTTAACAGGTTGAGCAGTGTCAGTTATGAATAACAGAATACAAAAATCTGGGACACTAAATGCAAGTGTGGGTGGTCATGCCAGCTCTGTAGGCAGTTTAACATGGCAAATACTGACACTCGGATGCCTCTACCAATTCTAATTGACCACCCAAGATCAACTATAATTCTATACCTGAGGCACATCCAGCCATTTCTCTGCCAGGTCCATGGCTTCTGTAGCGTTTCTCTTTCCCTGATGAGGGTCCCATTCTTGCCAATCCGGGCACAGGCCTGGCAATGAGGAGACATTACTTCACAGAAAATGTGCTGCCACAAATGCTGCTAGTAGGCAATTAGCTAACACAATTCACATAGCGGAAGGCTATTTGATCTATAAAAGTGAGTCCATAATCAATCATCATCTGATAGACCACTGAGCTTAAAAAATTTCAGCAATTCTTATGCCTAAATTGCTACCAAGAAAAGCAAACTACGTAACAACCGCAACAGAAAACTAGAAAACTATTTCTAATTCAGGTTTTGTGCTAAATGAGATAGTTGTAATGAGTTGATTTATAAAATCTTCATGAATAGCATATTTAGAGTGATGTAGGCGAATTCTTACCTGGTCCTACAGCATCTACCAGAGCACCGATGGCCTTGCCGTCATTCCAGTCGGTGGTAAAGTTACGTACAGGAAGCTCTGGTATCTTATTCTGTACCCAGATGAGCAGACGTTGCTTGGGAGTAGGTCCCTCTCTTGTACCGTAGTCTCCCTCATCGTCCCACAGGGGCATAGATATGGAGTAGTGAAGGATGAGGGTCCATATGAGTCCCAGTATAAGTTTGATCCTGCTGTCTATGATGTCTGTGCTGTCTGCAAGAGCGGAGTCGACTTCATTAATTATTTACAGTATAGAAAAAATATTTTTGTCACATCGCTTTAACAAAATTGAAAGCTAAAATAATAAACGCTTTTTTTATTGCTTTTCAAAAAACCAGCACATTGGGAACTGCGCTCCAAAGAGTACATACGCCAGAAGTTTCTATGAGCAAAGAATAAAATCTCTGCAGTTGTTTATTTAAAAGAAGATAACTCCAGTTGTACGTTACAATTATCTCTTTTAGAAAAAACAACTCATTCAAAACACTTCTTACGCCCATATTTGTAACATATAGCTGTTTCTGGTAAAAGTCTTAAAAAGTTAGTAATGACGTCTAAGGGAGTAAAAGTTTAAATTTTTTCTAAGACAAAAGTTCTGGCGTCGGCATTTTGAGATAAATGTTTTAACTCTAGTTTGAATATTTTATCGAATTGGTTCATCTACAAACATTGCTAGTTTTTTTTTAACGAAACTTAATCAACAATATACATATGTACATATTTAATAGCACAACAATGATTTGCTCACCATTTCCAGGATCGAATGGCTATTGAGAAAGACCGTTGAAGCCTCCATTATCAAAAATTAGACCTTTGCTTGGTACAATATCACATTTCTGATGTACACAATTTTCTGATTCAAAAAGTATAGTCAGAAAAAGATCAATGCTTATAAAAAAAATTTAAATCTAAATAAACCTTGTATCGAAGTCATAGTAGACTTTCAACGCATTCTACTAATAATAAAGTTAGACAGGTATGCACTGGGGTAATTAGTGTACTTACTAAGTAATATGAACCACTCACTACATCCCTACGAGATACAGGCATGGGCAACAGAAATTATATAAATATTTATTATATCTCACTTATCCAAGAATTCATTGTATTTCACAACAAGCAGTATCTTATCTCTACACGTGGGGGTAACAGTGTCTAATCTCTACACACGGGGGTAACAGTGTCTAATCTGCTACACACGGGGGTAACAGTGTCTAATCTCTACACACGGGGGTAACAGTGTCTAATCTCTACACATGGGGGCAACAGTGTCTAATCTGCTACACACGGGGGTAACAGTGTCTAATCTCTGCACACGGGGGTAACAGTGTCTAATCTCTGCACACGGGGGGTAACAGTGTCTAATCTCTACACACGGGGGTAACAGTGTCTAATCTCTACACACGGGGGTAACAGTGTCTAATCTCTACACACGGGGGTAACAGTGTCTAATCTCTACACACGGGGGTAACAGTGTCTAATCTCTACACACGGGGGTAACAGTGTCTAATCTCTACACACGGGGGTAACAGTGTCTAATCTCTACACACGGGGGTAACAGTGTCTAATCTCTACACATGGGGTAACAGTGTCTAATCTCTACACACGGGGGTAACAGTGTCTAATCTGCTACGACAGCGATAGGTAAAATAATGAGATGAAATAAACATTAGAGGCAGCAAGGTCACCCCCAAATACGTAGAGCCACTTTTAGTTGGCATGCATTGACTAGCTGTATTACTAGCAGTTGTCTCGCCATACCTATGTTGACTATCTTGATTCCCTCTTCGTCTTCAAGAAATCGAAGTACATTTGTGACATTCTCCAGTTTCTGTGACCGAAAGTTGGGACGCCTGTTGACACGCTTGAATTTTCGTCCCGATAACATCTCCACTAACGATATGAGACGGAGGCCGTCTGATAAATCATATTCAATGTCAGAGACAGTCTGAAAGAATAAGTAGATGGTAGATGATTCAGATTCAAATTTTATTTTACAGGCTAAACTATAAGCTTATTAGAAAAAATTTTCAATAGCTTAATTAATGGAAAAAATTCAATTTCCTAGTTTCATCCAAAGATTTTGCTCATTGTCATCCCAGCCAACAACTTTGTGCATGTACACGGACACGATTGTTAACCTCGATAAAGTTGGAGCTGCAAGTCAATAAAACCGTGTGTTAAAATTGAAAAGCAAACACTAAATAATTCTGCCATTCAAAATTGTAAATGTGTAAATTCTTGAAGTGACCATTCGAAGTATGCTTTCTACACAACCCAAGGCCACACGGTGTAACACCTGTCAATACAACTCATGGCCAAATAGAGTGACATGTATCAACGTAATCCATGGCTGCACAGTTTGACACCTGCCAAAGTAATTCATGACCACAGAGTGTGACACCTGCCAGTACAACTCATAGGCACACAGTGTGACACCTGTCAACACCAGATGGCTTAACAGACACTTAGAAGGGCAGGAAAAATCTGGCAGGGGTCCAAAAGAGCATCCAGCTGACCTTTTGAGCAGGTTTCAGGTGCTCGTTGCACCACCTGGTGAATGTGTTCTTCTGGATGAGCTTCCACTGGGCATCTTCTGCCAACTCACGCTCGGCCGCTAACTCTTCCTCATCCGAGTACCACTCCTCCCCGTCATAGTCATCGTCCATATACATCCTGTCTTTTTTGTCTCCTGCCACGGGCCACCGACTTCTGCAATAGCACAAACATATCTAGCAAAATTGTTTGGAGTTATCTACCGTAGTTATGGTTGACAGGCAAATACTTTCCTCACTACCTTCTATTAGCTGTTCATTTACTTAAATTTTTACATAAAACATAAATATCAACAAAATTAACCAGTGATGAGTGCAGAATACCGAAGTATTGCTTAGCTGGTTTGCATGTATCAATACTGCTTGGTTCCTTGCAAGGGCTTGAATTGTAAAACACAGACAAAATTTGCTAGCAGGTGCCCACAGGTGCTTGTTGAGAGACATACTTTTCTTCTAGATAGATGCTGGCACTACTACTAGTGGAATAAGTAAGTGAATATGAGTAGGTTTTTTAGAAACTTCTAAAGTAACTTATTATCGAGCGATAATTTACTAACCTGAGGTTCGCATGTCGATACGGCATCCTTCATATTACAGTGACAGAAACTTCATACACACAATTACTTAACTGTTACTATCTTTGATCGAAACACTAGACTACACTTTCATGCCGATCAGCTGGCAAAGAAGCGTGACCGTAAACAAAAAAGGGTGTCACCAACAATGCCCCCCTCCCCCCTCGACACTCTCACTCTTTTATACAACTATCTGATCTGTTTCACTGTTTCATACAGTCAGCAATCTACTGTTAACTCAATATTTTGAAAAGTAAATGTAGTTAAATGTATTTTTCAATTTCAAACAGGAATAACCCCTTGCTTAAAGCACAACTGTTGGATCCGCCTCTACAAGCAGGAAGACGCATTTTCTAAGATTTACATAAGTTATCACACTTTCATTGTGTTCGGCAAGACAGCGGAATATCATTTAGTGATGAGACCATGAGTGGTGAGTCAAATAGAGGATGTTATCATAATTAATTATCCTGCGCGTGGAGTCGCTCATTACCTGCATACCTGCACATTATTAACTAATTTAACATTCATGGCCCGAGCTTGAGGTTTTCTTCACATAATCGACATCATTTTAGAGAAGACGTTACCTACCTACTGCTGTCTGTGCGTACTCGTTGACTGATATAGCAAAGGACACCTGCCTTGAGTGTCAGTATAACAACTCTTTTAACCTTTATTTATCTGGTTTGGACCAAAAAGGCATCCATGGACTTGACTATATTTTTATGTCATCAGAAGTGAAGTTACTCGGGCAAGAACAATAATCTACCTCAATATTTGTAATTGTAGAGTTTCCTGTTAAAGTGCAGAAGGCTGCAGCCCACCACTCTGTCATTTTTTATGTTATTTTAAGGAAGCAACCTCTTTGTTACGTGACATCAGCACTGAGGGACATCAGCACTGAGGGAAATCAACGTAATCAGTGATTTATTAAACACAAGTAACACACAGATATACACAGACACATGAGGGTATGATCTCTGATGCATCTTAGCAATGCTTGCTGCATGCATCAGTTTATTGAACTGGCTTTTAGTCCGGCCATTCTTCTATACTGAGATTGGTGTTACTGCACGGAGCTAGTAGATAACTCTACGGCTATGGCTAACTCTACAGCTAGTGGCTAACTCTATGGCTAGCTGTTAACTCTATGGCTAGTTGTTAACTTATGGCTAGTTGATAACTCTATAACAAGCAACCTTAGCTAATGACACAGTCCAGAGTGTGGATATTGCAATGAGTGAATTGTAACAAGAGAACATTTGCCAAATTACAAATTGCATCTAACAGAAGCTGTGACCAATGAGAAGAAACCCGGTATTGAAGGTTGCTAATAGACATGTATATATGTGTAAATGCATGCATGTGCAGGCATATATGTATGCACATGTATGTCTGCACATGTATGTATGCAAATGCATGTATGCATCAAACATACATCATTTCATAAGAGAGACCAATAGTAACATACTGCCTAGTGTTGTTCACACAAACCCACTATGACTGTGTTCCCATGGGCAAGTAACACCGAATCAAAAAATTTGTAGAGGTTGTCTTCTTTTGGTTGAACTAACAGTCTCGTGAGTCCATATTCTAATTTATACAGTGACAAAATTAATAAGCAAGAATGAAGAATCTGGTTTACTATAAAACGGTTTTTTAAACCAAATTGAAAATTTTATTTCGATCAGGCTACTGGGGGTGTTACCCAGATTAGCCTCATTGAAGATTCGGTGTAATTAGCCTTATGGTAACATAGTGTATTTGTAATGCCGGAGTTATTTCCCCTTTTCACAATCTCACAGCAATCATTCAACACATTTCACACTATACCGCGTAGGCGGCTGTGAACTGTGCCTTCGTAAAGTAGCAGGTAAATGTTACTACTTAATTTATTACATCAGCAGCGATGGAAGAATTCATGAGTTGCTTTTAGCCTTCAAACATACAACGGTTTAAACTACTGAAATCTTTTTTCATATTGATAAATATCATTAACTGTTGGATGTGGTACAACTGCCACATAAACAGCCATATCCACGCCTACAGTCACAACGAGCACATCTACACCTGTCTTTAGTTCACGCTGACAAAATTTATCGAAATTCTAACCAAAATTGCATAAAATCAATAGAGAATGATTTGGAATGCCATGAGCTAGCTATGCTGTATGGATATTGTAGCCATGGTAATGAAATAACAGCTATAACAACATAGTGTACTACATACTTACAAAATTTATGGTGTACAGCTGCGCTAGCTAGTAAGATTCCTAAACTCTACTTGTACAATACATGAGTGACAGTAGGTATACAGTGACTGCTGAGGCAGTAGATAGCAGTGCATAGCAATCAACAGCTAACATTACAATATAACAACTTGAGACCTTTATGTCTATTCAATACAGAATAGACATACTGGTGAATAACCTAATGTCCCATTGTCACTCTCTACATCTATGGTGACATTAATAGTTAAATTATAGCACAAACATAGACTTACCTTATAAAACAATATAAGTTATATATCCACAGGGTAATCCAGAGAGAGCTGCGGAGAACAGAGCTAGTGAAAGGCAAAGCTAGTTGAAGTTATTAGCTGTATATAGCTCTAGAATGTAGCTGTTATTGCTCTACTGCTATATTACTCTTGCATTATGGGATATTGCGGTATTGAGAAACAGCGATTTCAACGTTAATCACTGCCACTATAGGCCATGCGTTGCTACTTAACGGTGCTCAGCAGCAAAATTAATTAGCCAATTGTCTTCCAAATACGGGCAGCAGGTGAAATAAGATATAGTCTTCTGTTTTTATTTACCATCAACGAGCCTGAAGATTTAAACTCGTGCATGGGCGGGCAGGAATAGTTTCAGTGAGAGTTTAATGAGCTTAGGCTATAGATGATGTTCTGTAAGACATCATAAGTTAATTATGACCTTTGAACTGCTGATCATTACTACAATACTCAAGTTTATGGGCCACGGCGTAGAGCAACATCTTGCGTGTACATTAATTAGTCAGTCAAGTCCATCTTACAACTGAAATGTTTCAGACAAGTTGTCCATGGGGCTGTAAGCCCTGCAGTAGCGACCCCACCGACAAACTCTCTTAAAAAATCATTTATTTAAACTTGAATGGAACAACAGGAAAGATTTTCTATGAAGAGCTTAGAGACATACAGGTTTCTTCCAAGTATCGTGGTAATTGAGATGCATATATATAGCGTAGCGATGTTCGCGTTAAATTTAGAGTTATGTTTTCATCGAAACTAGAAAGTAGATAACTCCGATGTGAATAACTAGTGGTAGTTTTCTATAAAGCTTTTCACAACTAAATACTTTGTACCTCCGAGGAGATGCTGAAAAACAGCAAAAAAATTCTGGTAAATTTGGAAATATGGACTGGATCGCCTAGGGACTGTTTACGAATGCAATGCTTCTCTTTTTTCATAAGTTTCGCTAACAGTTCTCAAGCATTGAATTGTCCCCTCACAAGGTAACGTTTACAGCACCACGTGTAAAGGATTTAGACAGCGACCATAAGAGCAAGGTACAACCGTTGGAGAAACTGAAGCACAATCAAATGGTTTTTGTACGAAACAGCAAATTTGCAACAACTTGGTTTTGTTCTTAGTATTACCAATTAAAAACAAATATTCTTATACAAATACGTAGAACTTTTGAGCTAACAGCTTTGCAACTTGGTATCCACAGATAAAAGGGAAGGTGCAATACAGCCATAGAATAGAAGTGTACAGTGCAATAACTACCTGTTTTGTGTTCGAGCTACCTAGGCTGCTACTACTTATTACTAACCTGAGCTCAGCTGTGATCTCCTGTAGCCTTGGATCATCTCCGTTGAGTAAAGTGTTGCCAGCCGCTGAGCTGGCCTCCATGCTGCCACAGACTGCAAGCTATCCGTTGGGTTCTACCATTATGGTGGTATAGAGACGACAGCTACTTGTACAATTTGTAGTAAGACCAGTAATACTACAGCACCTAACCACTTCACAACATATATGTATTCTCAGTCAACAATGTCTTTGGTAAAAAGATATATTTGTGTTGGAATTAATAGCAATGCTAGTTGTTTGTTTTTACTGGAAGCACAAAGTGCTGTATGTTGACTGGCTGGTATCCTCTTACAGCAGGAATGATGTTCTGAATGGGTAAATCCTATATAAGTGTATGGCAGAGTATGTATGAGCAGCATGCTTATCTAACGATGCCTCTTCAAGTCAGCCCTCTCTACCTGCACTGCGTTGTACTCGGGTGAACGGATAGACTGAGAGCATGCGAGTGAGACAGAGACAACTGGTACTGTGGGACAGAGGCTAGACGACAGCATAGGTTTATTTACCTGACAAAACTCTACACACCACAAAATCAGCTATCAATAACAATGCGTGACGTTAAATTATTGCATTAATAAGTCAGACGATTGACTGACTCACTTGTATTTCACTGCCAACAATTATATACACTCCGATACACAACTCATTGACAAAACGGTTACCAGTAGGTCAAGGCCACTTTACGCCTTTAATCGGTTACCAGTAGGTCAAGGCCACTTATGCCTGTCATCGGCTATTATTATTTCTATCTGAGCATTATATTTCTTCCTTCAGTTCATCACCAGCCGCGTTATACCATAAACAGTCCAGTATTGACAAGCAAAAACATGTTAAAGATGTCGAATGAATGTGCCTACCAGCATACAACATGAAATTACATTCGGAAAGTGGGCGAGTTTTTTCTCAAATCCACTTGCGAGTTATATATAAAAGTATATATAATCGTAGTAAATACTTTATATTACACTGTTGCAGGATTAGCAAACCTCACGGATAAAAGAGTGCAACGAGGGAGAGACTGCAGGTATGAGACAGCCAAACAGAACATGCATGATAAAATTTTATGTTATTCAATTAATAGACTAACATCTAGTACCATCACTCCACGCTAGCAAACGTGCGTTAAATGAATAAACGCAAGCAGTAACTACAGTTCATACATAATACATTCAATATCTGGATGGAATACAAAAATACATGAGTAGCTTTGTTTATTATATAAAATGGAAGCGGTGTCAATATTACTTTAGGAATTGTCTGCCCACTTATTATAAAGAGATAAAATCGGCTCAACAGAAATAAAATTGGAGGAGAAATGTATTTGTTGGACGCAATAAAAAAGGAATCAAAATAAATAACTCTCACCATCCTGCCTATGTAAGCGTAAACTGTGATCGATTCCTATTGGCTGACCTACTTCTAGATCGCTGTGACCTATGTCCTGTATTGACCCAATTGTTTAGTTCAGCCTTCAACACTTTCTTGTCGAATGTATCACGTTGGCGCGGAGGAGTGCGGGTGGAGGTGGTTTTAGTGGGTTTCACCTGGACAGAGTGGAACAGTGTCTAGTTTACAGATGTGTGATGTACAGTGTCTAGTTTACAGATGTGATGTACAGTGTCTAGTTTACAGATGTGTGATGTACAGTGTCTAGTCTACAGGTGTGTGATGTACAGTGTCTAGTCTACAGGTGTGTGATATACAGTGTCTAGTCTACAGGTGTGTGATGTACAGTGTCTAGTCTACAGGTGTGCGATGTACAGTGTCTAGTCTACAGGTGTGTGATGTACAGTGTCTAGTCTACAGGTGTGTGATGTACAGTGTCTAGTCTACAGGTGTGTGATGTACAGTGTCTAGTCTACAGGTGTGTGATGTACAGTGTCTAGTCTACAGGTGTGTGATGTACAGTGTCTAGTCTACAGGTGTGTGATGTACAGTGTCTAAACTACAGGTGTGCGATGTACAGTGTCTAGTCTACAGGTGTGTGATATACAGTGTCTAGTCTACAGGTGTGCGATGTACAGTGTCTAGTCTACAGGTGTGTGATGTACAGTGTCTAGTCTACAGGTGTGTGATGTACAGTGTCTAGTCTACAGGTGTGTGATGTACAGTGTCTAGTCTACAGGTGTGTGATGTACAGTGTCTAGTCTACAGGTGTGTGATGTACAGTGTCTAAACTACAGGTGTGCGATGTACAGTGTCTAGTCTACAGGTGTGTGATATACAGTGTCTAGTCTACAGGTGTGCGATGTACAGTGTCTAGTCTACAGGTGTGTGATGTACAGTGTCTAGTCTACAGGTGTGTGATGTACAGTGTCTAGTCTACAGGTGTGTGATATACAGTGTCTAGTTTACAGATGTGTGATGTACAGTGTCTAGTCTACAGGTGTGTGATGTACAGTGTCTAGTCTACAGGTGTGTGATATACAGTGTCTAGTCTACAGGTGTGTGATGTACAGTGTCTAGTCTACAGGTGTGTGATATACAGTGTCTAGTCTACAGATGTGTGATATACAGTGTCTAGTCTACAGGTGTGTGGATATACAGTGTCTAGTCTACAGGTGTGTGATGTACAGTGTCTAGTCTACAGGTGTGTGATATACAGTGTCTAGTCTACAGGTGTGTGATGTACAGTGTCTAGTCTACAGGTGTGTGGATATACAGTGTCTAGTCTACAGGTGTGTGGATATACAGTGTCTAGTCTACAGATGTGTGATATACAGTGTCTAGTCTACAGGTGTGTGATGTATGTTGTATACAGAGAACTGTATATGAAATGGTGACACACTGCAGTATATTATAAGCTCTGATAGATACTGCTCAGATAATTATGACGGAAAGGTATCAAATAAATCTTTGGTAAAAAGTTGCCAAAAGAGCCAGTAGTTGCCTTTCCTAACAAAGACAACACCAATCTTACGGTGTTAATTTCTTAAGACAAAAAATTGCTGCGGTATTCAAGTAACAATCTAGCAGAAGGACAGGCTGCCTGTTTGGTTTGAAATCACAACGTTAGTTTCTAAATAAATTATGTTTTAAGTTGAAACATTTCACGATTTTAGACTCCATCCATTATTCAAATAAAGACTATATTACATTTTTTCAAACCGTAAACATCTAAAACATTCCTTTGTTTGCAATAAAGATGTCGAGAAACTTTATCCTTTTTGTGAGTTGATTCATAAAATTTCCACGTGTAGCACTGATTTTTTATTTGCATTTTCTTTTTAGTTTTGACACATGATCGAGCAGTAAAACAAAAATTGCTGTAACGGCAAATAAAATTATAAACTTGGCTAGAAGCAGATACTGGTCTAGAATACTAAATGCTTTGGTATGCAGTTCACCTCTAACTGAAAACAATCAACAAAATCTCCCGTAGACGAGTACATATCAAGGTAGACGAGTACATATCAAGGTAGACGAGTACATATCAAGGTAGACGAGTACACATCAAGGTAGACGAGTACACACCAAGGTAGACGAGTACATATGAAGGTAGACGAGTACATATCAAGGTAGACGAGTACACATCAAGGTAGACGAGTACACATCAAGGTAGACGAGTACATATGAAGGTAAAAGGCAGATTGAAACATACAACAACTGGTACTGAATGAAACTTATCTAGCAAACACTAACAGGTGAAGACTAGCTATGTAAAGGAATCCTTACCTGCTCAGCAGGTCTTCGGAGGCTGTCAGAGCGAGTCCTAGAGGAGGACCTGGCAGACTGTTTCTTCTTAATGTTCTCTGATGAACTCTTCAGAATCCTGAGGCAATACAGACAGGAGCTAGTGGTGAAACACATTAGTATGGGACAATAGAATACACCCCCTTACCACAATAAATAAATACAAGCACAGCTGAGGCTAAGTAGACTCAGCTCCCATTACAGTTCCATGTCACCTACCGACGATTAGCTCTTTCCTGTTTACGTTCTCGTTCCTTTTTCTCACTCTCCAGACGAGCTGCTCTTAGCTGCTGAGTTTGTCTGTCTGTCCTCTTTAGCTTGTCCGTCAGCTACACACAAGTCAATGCAATCATTACAACATAGACATCTAAGGTAGCAATGCAGCTACAACTGAAGTTGTCTCTACACACACAGCTATTTAACAGAGATCAGCTAACCTTTCTCCTTCTCTCTTCTAGGGCAGCCCTCATCTCCCTCACCCTCTCCTCCACCAGCTGTTGGTCCTCATGCTTAAGTCTTACCTTCTCCCTCCTACACACCAACATACCACAATGTACGACTGTCTGCAGCAAGAGAGAGACATCTCAGAGTTGTCTACTCTGTACTAACAAAACTACCAAGTACAAACCTGCGTTCTACATCAGCCAATCGCTGCTCTCTCTTTCTTTTATAGTCATCACTATGTCCATTGGATACGCCGTTAGCAACTGGGTCAAGGTCATCAAGCTCATCAGTATATCTGCAGTTATACGTAGTTGTTTTACCGCATATAAATTGAGCAATTCCAAGTCACTAGGTGTGGCTGTATGCCATACAACGGTGGACCAAGTCACTAGGTGTGGCTGTATGCCATACAACGGTGAACCAAGTCATTAGGTGTGGCTGTATGCCATACAACGGTAGGCCAAGTCACTAGGTGTGGCTGTATGCCATACAACGGTGGGCCAAGTCACTAGGTGTGGCTGTATGCCATACAACGGTGGGCCAAGTCACTAGGTGTGGCTGTATGCCATACAACGGTGAACCAAGTCATTAGGTGTGGCTGTATGCCATACAACGGTAGGCCAAGTCACTAGGTGTGGCTGTATGCCATACAACGGTGGGCCAAGTCACTAGGTGTGGCTGTATGCCATGCAACGGTGGGCCAAGTCACTAGGCGTGGCTGTATGCCATCCAACGGGGGGCCAAGTCACTAGGTGTGGTTGTATCCAACGGGGGGGGGGGGGGGGGGGGGGCCAAGTCACTATTCATGGCTGTATGCCATCCAACGGTGGGCTGAACCTCTAAAACTAAACTGTTATTTTATTTTAAATATTATCAATTTGCAATCTTACTCGGTAGGTATCACAAAGCACATCAAACTAGTATAACCCCTCCAGACATAGTAAGCACATACACCTGAGATATATGTACCCACACAGTGATAGACTAACAACTAAAACCTACCGGGGAGAAGCACCTAGGGACCTCAGTCTATCCTCTGTATCCTCTAACGCTGCCTCTACTTCGGCAAACTCCTCAGACTGACGAGGGGATAGAGAGCTCATCAGCGTGTGCTGTCGCACCTGCAGCATACAGAGAGCAAGTCATGGCAGGAAACCAGGTAGTTTGTGAAAAATAGAGCAGCACTAGATTTTTAACATAACGATCAAAGACATGGAGAAACACACACAGACATGGAGAGACACACACAGACATGAAAAGACACACACAGACATGGTGAGACATACAGACATGGAGAGACACACAGACATGGAGAGACACACAGACATGGAGAGACACACACAGACATGGAGAGACACACAGACATGGAGAGACACACACAGACATGGAGAGAGACACACAGACATAGAGAGACACACACAGACATGGAGAGACACACACAGACATGGAGAGACACACAGACATGGAGAGACACACAGACATGGAGAGACACACAGACATGGAGAGACACACAGACATGGAGAGATACAACGTACCACTTCCTCAGTGAGGTAAGTCTCATCTCTCCTAAGGGAATCCCTCAACCTGTCATATTCTCCCTTCTCTTGGTATCCATTGGTCAACTTAGCCTCTTGTCTAGCCAGAGGTGAGGTAGGAGCTTGAGTGGGGCGTGGATACGCTCGCTCCCTACTAGAGTGTGCACTGCGATCTGAACTAAGGCTTCTACTCAGCACTTCTTCAATGTGTTTGTAAGAGTTGTACTGCGAGGGTAAAAAAAATGAAAAAAAATTAACCTTACGTTTTTCCAGGAAGTGCAACTTAAACTGAATAATGAGAAATGTCTCCTTGTAACAAAGATTTCAATAATTTGATTTCAACAGAACCTAATACATTATACTGTCAAATATATCAAAGTGTCACACAGGAGTTGTCTTCTTTGACAAAGGAGGACAACTCCATATTAGTTTGCAGCTAGGTAACTTATTGCAGAGTTAAACATTAAACTATTTTAAAACATCAATTAATTTATTGTTTCACTGTGGTTTGTAGTATTTAAATGTAGAGTTGTAGGCAAAAAATACAGTAATGGCAGATAATCTAGAAATAATTTCAGACCATTAGGAGATTACGATAAAATAGCCCAAACTCTCAATATTTTTGAAAATATTAGAAAAGCTGCACATGAAAAAACTCAGAAACTTCTTATTAAACAGCGTTATGCACTATTTATTAGTAGCAACTATGGAATGTTAGACACGTGGTGAGCTAAAACTCACTTCGTCCTGAGTGTTATTATTCTGTCTTCTACCGTCTTCACGATTCCATTTCTGTACATTCTTAGACAAAGCTTCGTGGAAGGCCCTTCGCACTCTCTCTGACTGCAGCCGCGACTTCCGAGAGAGAACTCGGGCTGTCTCCAGCTCTTCAACTGTAAAAAAAAAACTTAATTAGAATCAAGGGGATTTATAACATGAAATAGATTTTCTTAATACGTACGCAATTGATGGAATACCTGCTTGCAGTCTCGCTAGCTCCACCCTCCTTTCTCTCTGAGTTTTATCTGCAAGTGTTTCTCCTTCGTACCACTGAGAGTGTAATGGTAGCCTGTCACTGCGTGTGACAGGAGGTGACAGGTGAGTCGTGTCCCTGTCATGCAGTGACAAGTGTCTAACAGGTGCTTTTCTATCTATATAGTGTCTCCATCTACTAGAAGAAAGCTCTTGATCCAGGGCTGCCACCTGTACATCCCAACAAAATAATATAGTACTGAACTCCCCTTTGTTGATGTAAGACAAATACTCAAATGGCTTGTGAGATGAAACTTCAGCGCCTCAATTTTTTATTTGAAAAGAGGCAGCTCTAAGTAGAAGACAAATCCAAAAACAGATGCAACTGGTCAAGGAGGAGAGTCATAAATCATCACATCAAGTTTCCAACACGCTAGTTAGAAGTTACAACAAACCTCTGTGTTGAACTTGGAGTCGTCTATCCTCATATCTGTGAGGTCTTGTCTGAGGGCATTCACCTGCTGTCTGTACTCTCTCTCCTCCTGTCTCAGGTCCTCCTCAATCTCACGCTGTCGCCTGTCCAGGGCCCGAGAGAGAATATCCTCAGTTCTCTCTGACGCAGCAGTGCCCTACACCAGTACAATGTGTAATGAATGCTTTTTAAACTCTGATATCCAAAATTATATAAGAACAGCAGAAGCGGGCAGTGAGAGCTGGGTTTAGTCACACAGCTAGGCAACCATAATAATTAGTGTCAAAGGGGGAGTCTAGCAATGCCCCTCAACCGACGCTTGAAGTGCTCTAGAACTCAAACTAACCAAGGAATCTCACCCTGTTTCTCTGTCTGTAAGCACTGGTGTACTCTTCATCAGATGTATAGCCTCGCTGGTGCCTACCAGCTCTGTGGTGGAGGGGACGTTGCCTAGAGCCCCCAATCGGTTGAGTGAGATCGGTGAGACTTAAGCTACGGCTAGCGTTCAGATCACCAGGAGTATCATATCTGGCAGCACTAGAATATAATAACAGAAGTGCAAGAGAGAAGACAACTATCCATAATAGTGGAACGCCGCAAAACAAGAGAGGGAGACAACTATCCATAATAACAGAGTGCCGCAAGAAGGAGACAACTACCGACAATAAAAAGATCATACATGCGCACGGGGCAAATTACAAATTGTTGGCTTTGAGTGTGACCACGGCACTAACACAAGTGTTTGGTTATGTTCTTATAAAAGGACTGAAAAGAGCACAACTCCAATAAGAAATAAGGTGATTGAGGACAACTCTGTTTCTAATGCGTTGTTAACAACAAAAGAGCTTATGATATAATGACTTGTTTGTTAGTCACTATCTAATGTACACTCAATCTTTCAGTATAGAAAAGGGAGACAACTCACAGGCCTCTAAGAGTTGATGTTTCTTTCTCCAAGTTGGAATAAGCACTGGTTGTACGCCTGAAGCAACAGGATAACACAGTGCAGGTTGGGAAGTGTCAACCATTCAAACATAATGTGTACATGCAGGGATTAATTATTGTAAATTGACGTGCGCTGTAACTACAAGGTGGGAGGAGCAAGGGATAGCTGGCCCCACCTACTTCTATGATACCAAGGTAGAGTTCACTAAGTTGGAATAACAAAGTTCAAACAATTTATATGTAACAAATGAAGAGAAACTATGAACCACACAGTGAGCTGAAGGGAGGTGCGTACCTGTGATGTACTGGCGCTGTATCAACAGTGTATTCATCTCTAGGGCTATCAGCTGGGTATATATCACTGATAGTACTGAATGACCGGTCCTCTACTCTAGGTCTACAGGCTATGGTGCCCTCATAAGGGGTGGATGTCCTATTTAGGCCTGTAGCCACCCCATCTGTAGTGTAGGACCTGCGGTGATGGCTGTAGGCACTCTTGTAGGAGTCACCTAGAGTAAACAACAAACAAACCATAAATGCATCAGATAACAACCTTCACCTCTGATTAAACGGAAAATGAATTTGTCAACATCTCGGAAAGTATTGTGATATATGATACAATAATTGAACATGGGAAACAAGTTTGATTAAATTAATAAAAATTCATCGTCATAGTTAATTGTGATATTTTTCGAAACGAAAAATACCACTTTGCTGTGCAACTTGAGGCAGCCTGCTCAAATTAGTCTGATTTCTACCAAAAATTAATCTCCCCAACAAGTTTCATCTCACCGAATTGAATTTTTTAGCATTTTCTAATTTAGTGATTGAACATTTAAAAAACGGAAACCAAAAGTATGGATTTACAATAATAACGAATCAGTGTCTACACAGCAATAAACAGGGTGTGCTATCTGTGCTCATCATGGGGAGATAACTATGTATGGCAGTAAATCGTTGGTGAAGTGGTGGATGGGGCATTGATAGGCAAGCATAGCTGCAGTATAGTGGAAAGAAGTAAAGTATGCTCATTTCATATTTTAGATGGAAATTCTCTGCAGGAGATCATCACAACAAACTCTCACAAAGTACACCAAGGTAATAATAGTAGCAAATATTCATTAGCTCGCTCTCATTATTCCTTTAACAACCAAATAAACCCTGCCGTTATGTAATAGTTAGTACATTGCTCTGAGAGCTTCTACCACCTGCAGTGTTAGTAAATGGCGGTCGCTATTATTTATCATTAAAGCCGTTTAGAACTGTTTGTGAAGAATGACTTCCACAATAGAAACTCAATCCAAACATTCAGTGTGAGCGCGTTTGTTTTGTTGGATACTGTATATACAATACAATAGAGATGCATAATAGAGCTACTTGTGCACCAATAACAGGAGTAAGTACAGAATGATAGTAAACGCTAGTTTCTGTACACAATACTGTAGTATAAAAACAGAGAACTTGCAGGGTTAGACTACTACTAGTTAGCGCACTAGATAAAAGGCATGTATACATATCGTACTTTTGTGTAGAGGGAGAGACGAAGTTAGCCCGCTGTTTCTAACAGAGTCAAACTCTGCACCCAGTTTCTCTCTCATAAACCTGCTCTTGTATCCGCTGCCAGCGGGTGGTCTGTCAGCAACACCATCACTGAGGGCATGTGTGCCTCTTGAGGCTACAAGTCAAATATAACAAGTAATGAACCAAATGTTTAGAGCAGATTTGGCAGCAGCTGAACGAACGCGCAAGCACTGAAATGTTACAGGCATTTGAGGAAACACTTTTAGCAATCAAAACATAACAAGGCGTTGTGGGCACCTGGTTTAGAAACATGTTTGCTCAAATGACGCTCTGAGTAAGGCGGGTGGGTACGCCATGTCTCACCATTAGCCTCAGTTCTTGACAAGTCTGCAACAAAAGCATTTACAACTGCAAAAATATAACGCTACAACACCTCTCCTAAAGACAGCGGATGTTATTGCCCCAAATGTCATTCATAGAGTTGTCCTAGAAAGTGACAAGTCTATGGATACGAGCACACAACACACAGGGGACTGCAGGGCTGGTATGCTAGCCCACCAAGGTATTATATCAATAACAATATAATAGTCACGCAGAGACTGTCTACCATTGATTACCGCTCTAAAGTAGCAGCTTCTATTGATATAACAGTTGAAATTCAACAAGCAGCGTACCAAAGCCACTAAATTAAACATTAAGTGTAACCGCTCAATATAATATACCATAGACACCGGTAACACTGCACATATCATTTCATATGGCATTTGATACAGTAGGGAAAACAGTGTAAATATATTCTAAATAAAATTCAATGCATTGCAAAATATAAAAGAGGAAAGTAGCGGAGAAGAACAGGTCAAGATTTTATGTAAACAAAACTCAAAAATTATTTATTCCAGATTGAAGTATAGCAATTGTGGAAGAGAACTTCATACAAAATACTGAAAGCAGCGCAAAATTAGTTTATTCTATAAAACAAGAATTCAAGCACCAATAAAGAACAAAAAGTACCTCGTTTAAAAAATAATTATTTTTTCTATCAAGAAACTATTTCAGGCGTGAATAAATACTTATTATGTTGGAATATAGCAGAGTAGAAGGCACATAGGAGATGTGGTGGATAAGAAAGATGTATACAATGTAACAATAATGGATAATACAAGATATACATACACACAATTTATCAGATAGACTTCATACATTCAAAAGAATATAATGCCACATACATACATACATACATACATAGTACATAATACTGTTATGACCCCTGGTTGACTTCTTAGAACATTCCTAGTAGACATACAACAATGTACATTCATGCTTGCACGAATTTAGGATGTAAAATCTCAGTTTTGACTGCATGAAAAGGAGCTCGTTCGGTTGTTGGGTTGTAACACTTGTACACAAAAGGCCATTTCACTAGCTCACTAAAGCCGTGACTACAAACACCTACGTTTTGTCGGTATGCAGTTATAACGCGTTTTTTTATTCTGCAAGCGACGTTTTTTTACAAAACGATGCTCAATTTCGTAGACCAACATGTTGCTCTACGAAATTGAGCAAATTTTTTTTGCCTGATGCTCCGGTGATTGGACAATTATTATTAAATAACCACTTTCGATTTGATAAAATATAAGGACGTTAATAAACGTTAATTATTTATTATGGCTGATAAGATTATTTATCTAGTATTATAAACAAATATAATAATTAATTAATTATTATAATTTATATTTATAATAGTTATTATGACTATTTATAATAATTATATCCTCTTTGCCTCACTGGACAATCCGTAGCATTGTGGTTATCAAACATCTGCGTGTGTAGCCACCAGAGCGACGCTACAAAACGTGTTTCTCGTCATATTTCCTACAAAACGTAGGTGTGTAGCCGAGGCTTAAATGACACACACTGATACGTAGGACGTGCTGTTGCACCACTACATTTTTTAAGCACTTCAAAAAACTACCTTATGAAATATTTCAGTGTTTCACCAGCTAATTGCCCTTTATTTATTGCACAAATAATATGCTGGGATTGCACGGCTCAAAAACTTTAAAAAAAACTTGACAAGTGTTGCAGACTCATAAAATAAAAGAATTTGCATTATTTTTGCTAGACCACAAAAGCGTAGGTAGGCATAATCCCTTTAGTGAATGGCCACAGGACTTGTAAACTTGGGCATAAATAAAATAGGAATAAACGTAGTTTAAAAGTAGCACAGCTGGCAGCACCGACAGCTTTGTACTGAGAGGTGCACTTGAACAGGCAATTACGATGACAGCGAGCAAACAAGAATGATATATTGTCGGAGGGAGACACGGTCAATTTGCCGTCAAGGAGACGGAAAGCATAACGCTGGATTAGGCTTGTTTACCCCTCACCTCTTCGCCTCGCCAAACAATAGCTTGTTATTTGATATGAAAATTAACTGAAAGAGAAGTATGTCAATAGACACTGAAGCAATACAAGTCTCTGCTAATTGAATGTTTAATTTGAGAGGCTTTTGTTTGGTCAAAATGTTGAGGCACAACAATCCTTAAGGACCGCATTAACTCATTGCTTTTGAGTACGCATAAATCTATGGTTCCATAGAACTATGAACACTCTCAGATACATGCATCCATAGACTTAAAACACTTCTAAATCCCCACATCCACAGAAACTGCATGTGGACTCCTGGAACAACACCAATACTTTTCTTTTTATTTTCATCCACATAAATAAATATAAACTTACTGGAATGTAAAGAAGTATAGCCATTGGTGAGAGCTGATTGGCTGCTTCTAACACCATTGGTGAGATCTGATTGGCTACTTCTCACACCATTAGCGAGGTCTGATTGATCGTGCTTAACACGATTAGCCACGATTCCATCCACAGAAGCACCATTTATAGAACCATGGCGCCTACTACTGCTAACAGTTGTCTCCCTTGCTAACATATAGCGGTCAGCGGTCACTGCCTCTCCCCTGTCATATACTGGCAGCACTTCCTCTGATGACGTGAATATGTTGTCTCTGATCATCTTGTCCCTGTAGTCCCTGCACTCCCTCAACTTCTCTGTAAGTCAACACTTGTATTACCACTTCATGATCAGTATAAACAATCATTTTTTATTAGCGCAAACAATGAATAGTAGAACTAGCAACTCACGTTGTCTCTCCTTCTCATATCCATCATACTCGGCGTAGGCATCCTGAAATGTCAGTCCACGCTGCCTCATTTCATCCTGGAAGTCCGACAGCGGTTTGTAGATGAGTTGGAGGGGCTGAATATCAACAGTAGAGGTGATGGTTTAAATGTTATAACGCATTAAATAATATTATTATTATCATCAGCGGATAAGGAATGCCTTTGTAACAATTTTACTCTTATGAAGAATAAGTTGAAAGCTTGTATCTCTCACACATTATACACACTCGATGTTTTGGGCCTATAACCAGGGCATAGTTGTACCAGTGAGCATAATACGAATGTCCAAACAGCAAAACAAAGCGTAGCTCCAAAATTTTTGTGTAAATAAATGATTACTTGTTGTCAAAGATCTAATGACTAAATGTGCTGACGAAAACTGAAATTCTACATCAAAATTTACCAATATTTTGTATCAAAATTTTGCAGAGCCCAAACTGTGCATAGTACCTACAATGATACGTTATTATTTATTGATTATTACTAAGTTCTGCAGATAAATCGTTTCATTGTCCGCAGTCATCCTTGATCATGTCTTAAAAAAAATAATGCTAGGACAAGAGCTACATTAAAGCATCCCAGCATTGAACAATTTTTTGTTGAATTTTTGAATATTCAATTAAGCAGCAGATTGATGTATTGAATAACCCGCTCGGCCTACTCAGTGCTGATCTACATGCCTGAAAAATACTCCTCTTCCAGAAATGCTCACCAATTTTTACACCGCTTAAAATTGACGCCATCTTCGGATCGGAAGTATATTTATTTCTTCCTCGTACATTATTTATTTGGCCAATCAGAACCCGCTATTTATTATTATTATTTTATTTATTATTATTCTACCTACATACTACTGTCCATTCTTGTATGAAAACCATTTATCATTCCCTTACTCATCAAAACAAGCGCAATTTTTTCTATCCCATTGATGGAAAGAGTATTAGATGATCCTTGTGATTACATTGGACTACCTTACAAATCCCCAATCGTCTCTTGTTGCCAATAAACAAGCGTTGATTTTGTTCATGATGCGTGTGCACTAATTGCGTCCATATTGAGAAAAACCACTAATTGCGATTTTATGCGTGCAAATTCAAGCCAGATGAAAAACGGCGCGTAATAGTAAAGCCCAACATTAAATCTTAGAATCAATTTTTGATGGGGTGTCGTCGTAAGGATTCTTTATTCCTGTTGCAATGGCCTTCAGTAGACCTAAGACTAAATTAATTGCCTAATCAGATTTCATTTTAAACGCAGACGATGTAACTTCATTTATAAAAAATTGCTATTATTTATTATATATATTTATTATTATAACCAAGCGCACAATCCGAAGATGACGTACACGGTAATCAATGTAAGTTATAGTAAGCTAAATTTCAGCTGATGTGACGAGCATTTGAGGCCAATGGCCTTTTGGCAAACTTGTAAATCAAAACTGAGTAGGCCTAGAGGGTCATTTAATACATCAATCTGCTGCTTAAGACTTTAATATTCAGAAACTCAACAAAAAAGTGGTCAGTGCTGGCATGCTTTAAAATACAAACACTTCGCAGTATTTTTAAATCGAACGTAGATTACATCGCAGTAATATGGAGAACATGTCTATTTTTTATGGCCCCTTAACCAACCTTGACATTGAGCATATCACAAGCTTCTAGAGATCGTGGGCTGGTGAGCACATATTTGCTTCCAACAAACTCGTCCTCTTCAAAATTGTAGAGATTGAGTTCAGGTAAAGCCTTTAATTGGCTAACATCGGCCTTCATTTTGTCAGCAAGAGCACCTTCAGTCAATGGCACAAGTGTAAAAGTTTTTTCCAAATACACAAGCAAATCAACATATATCTGCCAAAAATTGAGTATATTTAAGCTTTACATCTGATATCCGTTCAAACATAACTTTATGGACCAGGTGCCAGGAGATAACTCTATCACTAGCCAGCAAACAAACTTCTTTATGCAACAAGTTAATCTCTTGAAAATCAAAAAAATAACAGCAATGATTATGGGTTCGACGGGAAACATTACAGTGAACAAACCAGTTAACAGACATTAACAAAACATGTCTTTTCGTTTCAAGCACAATGCACCGTATAAAACAAGATGAACTTTGATAGCATAACTACAGTGAGGTTTTGGACACACCTATGCAGGTGTGCGTTCACTTGTGTGAGTAGGTAAGGCTAGGTATTGATTGTAAAATGCTACAAAAGTTACTCTTTTTTTTGGTTAGGTTTAGATCAGATCATCCGTAAAAAAAACAGTGGACGAGTGTCAGTGTGATACTGATTGCTGGAATTCTATTTGCATAGTGAAGGGGCATGGAGAAGGCAACTTTTTGTGAACTTTTACAACTAAAATCGGCTAACACATTAAAAATTGCGTAATCAAGTATTATTGAATACTATCAGAGGCGGATTCAGAAAAACAAAAAGGGGGAGCCAACCGGGCTCCCCCCTTTGTGCTCTTTGGCACCCCCTCCAAAACCATAATAAATGATGTGGTGTGTTTTCAATATGGTTTCTAGAATAGTATGTATTATTCTTTATTCAACATCATCAACCATTGGTAATTGTGAAACATACACCCTCAGACACACATACACGCATGTATGTTTCATTCAAAGTGGGCGAGCATGTATGTTGCATTGAAAGGGGTTGTTTGAACAGTGAATAATAAATAATAATAATTTTTTTAAAAAGTGTAATAATTAATAATAATTTAGTTTTAGTATCTATGTAGTAGTATCATAGCAGCAGCAGTAAGCAGTGGTAGTAGCAGAAGGAGTAGTAAGTAGTAATAATAAAGTAAGTAATAATAATAAGTTAGTTGTTACTTAGAAAAAGAATTGATTACTTTTAGTAGTGTTGTGCACATATATATATATTCATTCATTCACCAATAACATGAAGGATAATAATAATAATAATTAATGAATTCAATGATTTACTAATAAATTAGTAGTAAAAATAATAATAGTGCATTACTACAATGCATTGTTGCTATTGCATTGGAGAGAGAGACAAGAAAATAATAGATTAGACAAAAATACACATTATTAAATTATTATAATAATTATTTATTTATTTAATAGTGTTTCTATCTAACAATTAATTATTAACACAAAAAAAACAAATGATAATTATTACTTTGGAGGTGCAATGAGAAAATCTAGAATGCTTGTTGCTGCCTCGAGCTTCTCCATGGCCATACTTTGGTTGAGCAAATTCTACAAGGTGCTTTATGATGGCAATTATCAATGGCCACTTCACTAATGGATGCGCAATCGAGAGCCGTTGCTATGGGACAAAAAAATGGCGCCAAGCTTAGCAAATTTCTTCACTTATTCTTCTGGAGGGGGCCGCCATGGCTCCCCCCCTGAATCCGCCACTGCATACTATCATAATTTTATTCATAATAATTGCACAGGCGGCTCCAAACTATTGGCCTGGCGGCGGTGGGGGAGGATAGTTGGAGTATATAAGAAGAATGAGTGAAAGGTGAGACACTCCAAATGCCGAGAAAATGGGGTGTCTTGTGTTTAATCCAGCATTTACTCTTTCCCAAATATTTCTGTGCGTTGATATTGACTGTTCATCAGTTTGTTGTACTTAATAAACTGTTTGAAATGATGTATATGTTCAACTTGTAACTCAAACTCTTTGGTCAAAACAATGCAAAAGATATCCAGACACGTCCTTCCATAAGGCAAAAAGAGGTTTCTCCAAAATGAGCGATAATGGAACTGTTAAAAACGGAAATCAGAATCTGTTTGGCCCATTTCCATTCCCTTTTTTTTTAAAGGTAAACCTCAGTTATTCGGGTGATGTAATGTTAAACTCCATAGAATTATATCACCATTTGTATTGCAATTTGCTCTCTACAGCGAGTATTTCTACTGATATTTATTCAGCTGGTAGTGTGCCTCAAGGAGGGACGTTCCTGACCACGTTTATTCAGGCTTTTGAAAATAATTTGGTTTTTCATATCACCGGTAGGTGAGCAAATAGACTCTCATGTTGTTGCTGATAGCATTTGATTCATCTGTGAGACCTTCTGGCAACTTTCTATTATTTCATAATCCACGAGTCTGGTTAAAACTGAGTAAAAAAATCAACTAAAAGTGGTGAATTTTTTACATCTTTTACCTTTTGGAGTGTCTTTCCTTCTCTCATTCATCTCTATACACTCAAATTCACACACCCACCACCAGGCCAGTAGATTGGAGCCTCCTGTGAATAATTACTGAATAACAACAAATTAAGTAATAGTAGTAATCATCAATCAATAATAACTAATACCATGACGATCAATTTCTATTATTATTATTATTATATAATTCTATTATTACAAAATAATAATAAAAACGAAAATTGACTTTTTCTTCACAGGGAACAACGAGCAAAAATAATAAAAACCATTAATAATAATAATGATGATTATTATACATAAATAAATTAATAATAACCTACATACATACATACATACATACATACAACAACAACATTACTAAATAACAATTATTATTATTATTCTAATTACTATCATCACAGACAGCTGTTAGTTGTTGATGTATAGCAGTTTCATTTGCATGTTGTTTAATAACCTATTAAACAACATGCAAATGAAACTGCTATACATCAACAACTAACAGCTGTCTGTGATTACTATAACAACAACAATAAAAGTAAGCTATAACAAATAATATTAATTATAAAATGAATAATAATATAAAACTTTAATCAGAAAATTAAATAACAACAAAACAACAATAATAATAATAGTAGTAGTTATAAATTATTTAACAACAATGATAATGGACAATCAATCATCAATCAATATCATAGTAATAATAATAACATTCATTAGACTAATTAGACTAATTAGATTATTATTATTAATTATTATTAATTATTTATCTATCAAATATAATAATAAATAATATGATTATTATTTGCTTTTATTATTATAATTATTATTATTAAATAATAATAATGTAATCATTACAGTTAGTTACAGTAATTTAATAACAATATATTATATTGTTTTATTATTAATAAAAATGATTATAATAATAATCATAACGATTATTATAAAATAAATAATAATTATAATAATTAATAGTAATCATAATAAATAATAATTATTATTATAATAATAACTATTTATCATAATAATTATTATAACCGTTATTATTATAATAATAATAATAATAATTAATTAATAATAATAATAATAATAACGCCTAAGCTAAGAAGTTCTTGAAGAAGAAGCTGCTGCTAAGAAAAAAATTAATAACATCATTGCTAATAATATTATTAATTGTTGTCTGGCTCAAGCACTGGTGCACAGCAGCAAAACCAAGCAAATGAACAACAGCATTCATACATTTCTGCATAATAATGATTTATTATTAATGTTTGTAGTAGCATCTCTACCAATAGTAGTACATGCTGACAATTAAAATTTGCACCTTTCTTTGAACGCCTGTGTACATGACTTGGAAACCGGCTGTGATTGGCGGAGCTGCTAAGCATTGGACCATTCACAGCAACAGAATATTGTAGTTCTATGAATAATTATGGTATTTACAAAGCTTCTGTTCAATCCATGATTTACTTCAATTAAGTAATAGGGGGTTATAGGTCTATGGTTGAAGCAACTTGCTTCTTTGATAGAAACTGCAACTAAGCCTAGAGCGGTTTAAGCAGTTTTATGAAATTCATAGCGTTTGATTTGGCTATAAATTATTCGACGGTCGACAGTTACGATTCAATTGGGGAAAAATTAAGTCCAGGAATTGTTGAGGTTTTAACTCGGACTATTGTCTCGTGTTGAAAACATGGCTGCAACTTTTAAGAAAGGAAAAAGGCAAAAAGGAAAAACTGTTCAACTGACCGATTTCCTCAGTGGGAATTCATCTACCACATCAGATGGAAAGGCAGTGGTTACTTTAAGCTCATGGGCGGATGAAGTCGAAGATAACGAAGACAGTTTCCCTGTCCAAACAGAGCAAGTGGCACTACCCAGAGCTCCGCGAGCTGCTAGACAAGAAGTTGATCTTAGCCAATTGCCAGACCGGCCTCCGTATACATTATATGTCGGCAATCTTTCATATGATGCTGATGAAGAAGGTTTGACTGAATTTTTCAGTCAAATGAAATTGAATGTTCAAAGCACTAGGCTTGTGAGAGAGAATGGTCGAATGAAAGGATATGGATATGTTGAGTTTGCTGACAAACAATCATTAGTCGGTGCTTTCAAAGCAGACGGTGAAATGCTGTATTCACGAAAATTAAAGATTGATCTAGCAACACAATCAGGTAATCGAGATAGGGATGGCGGTTTTGGAGGTGACCGAGGTGGTGAGCGAAGTCAAATTACTGGAGAAGGCGATGCTGATGATGATTGGCGAATGAGCGCTGCTAGTACTCCATCCTCATATAATACCTCATCTTCTTACGGTACATATTCAATTGTTTCTTTGACCAATCTTCATCCGCTTTGTTGTTTAAATTTGTTCCTTGAAAAAAATGTGCATGTATGTATTGGAACTAGCATTGCACGTAATAATAATAAAAGTAAAGGAAGGTTACGGTAGAATGATTAGTTGTGATGAATAAATGTAGAATAAATGACGATTTTTGCTCTAATTTGGGTAAAGAAGAATTATTTGTGGTTAGTCCCAGAAAATTTTGATATTCATCCCCAGCGACATAGCAGCAATATAATTTTAATATTTGGTCCTAGCTAGCCTTTTAGTCACTGTTCATATTTGACTGCAGTCATTCCAATATTAAAAACTCTTGTATCACCTTTTGCGAAGCCTATGAAATATTTCATGGAAGCTTTGAATTTTGCAGGTAGGAACAGGGATGATAGAGATGACTTCAGAAGGAATCGTGATGACAGGGATGGTGGATACAGTCAACCTAGAGATAGACATGCAGGCCCTAGTGAAGCAGATACAGCAAATACTTGGAGTCGTGCCCCCGCCAGGTAGGCTGGAGATTCCCTTTGGTTTAGCTTGCTTCACGAGGTTTGTCTCTTAGCTGTGCGTAAGTAAAATCTAGGACCCTACCTACATAATTTATTACCTCTTACTGAGTCAGAGTAAAGCAATACTATGAATTATATTACTAGCTCGGATGTAGATAAACGTTCCATCAATCACCAGTGTCACTACTTCCTGTAACCATCGCTTTATCAGCTGATATATCCGTTAAGTTACTCCAGTGTCAGCGTTGGTCATCGTAGGTGGACCAACTTCAGTTGCTATTGTGGCATGAACAAAGGAACCCTAGTTAGGCCTGAAAGCTTGTTGTGTAACCATTTAGTTGGGATGAGTTACCTTTGTGTGGAAAACTTCTCCCATTTCTTGTGGCACCCAGTAATGTGCTGGAGCCTTCCTTGAGTAGAAAATGTATACATTTGCTGCAACAGGAAAATACTTCTACGGTTATTGCTTGTGGATTTAATCTTCAAATTGAGGGGGAAAAAATAATTGATGTAACAAAAATTGTTGATGGCTTATCTAGCATAATTCTAAAGGAGGCTCAAAACAGAAAAGTTGATATATATTGTACCAATTTTACTGCGATGTCGACTGTTAATTGAAGATTTTTTCTTTCGATCTTTGTAGAATTCGCTAGACAAACAGAAGCATCATCTTTGGGGTTATTGATCAATATTGTTTTATTTTGGAAAGTTAGCGGACAGTTTTTGGCTGAGTCTGTTATATTTGAGAATATCAGTTGCAGCACGTCTTTTAGCGCACTTAAACATTCTGAAAATTTTTGTTCAATCACGGGTTGGGTGATATTTATTATTTCTCGGCAACAAACTTGAGATGCCATGAATGAGAGAAAATTTGCTAGAGATCTGTTGAGGATATTAGGCATTTTCGGATCGAGAACGTTCATGCCAAAATGGGCGAAATTTTCGTTTTTCGGCGAGTACAAAACCTGTTTTTTGGAACTCTATGCTGAACGGTGGTTTTACCGTTCAGGGGATCGTCCACCCTATGACGTTCTTGATCCGAATGCGTAGAGTTCTCCTATAATAAATATTTTTACAAATAATGAGCCCTTTCACCTTAGTTACAATAACAAGACAAGAGTGATGAGGCCTCAAGGTTCATTTCTAACAATAATAATAAAATAAATAATAAGAAGTCTTGAAGCATCATTGTTGATGTTGAAATTATTTTTGGACATATTTACTGAGGATGGTGAATTGAAATAAAATTGTAATAAATAATTATAATATAACAAAAATGTGTGATAATCATTATTAATATTACTGTTATTCAAATGATATCATCATTAATATTATTATAAGTTCTTAGTTTTTTTAATTATTTTATTATACTTCAGTTAGTAAAAAAAACAATTATTCAAATAGCCAAACATCATCAACTGATAATGAGCATTGGTAAAAATGAAAAATAGTAATTAGTAAAACACATAAGTAGCTGGTAATAATTATCAAAATTATTATTTACTTTTTTTATAATATATAACCGAAAAGCTGTCACCTCAGCAGGATGCGTCTTTTACTATTCACTGCGACACTAGAAAAAAAGAAGAAGATAACTCCGATGAAGTGAACTTTTGATTTTGAACGTTCATGCATAGAAATTATGCCAGGAACGAACGTCAAAATTGCATTCGGAAGCGCTTTCCCGTGCCAATTTTTTCAAGGCATGGACGTTCTTGATCCGAAAATGCCTATTATGTACAGTGGACTATGTAGATGTACACTAGCAGTTAGAATATCAAAGGGTTTGAGAATCGCATAAATTGAATCTTGAATGATTGACAATCGCTTGAAGTAACAGATTAACATGATAATTGATGGGTTGCTGAGTCGAGTGTTGAAATTTTTTTTCAACAACTCTGACTTGTACTCACTGAAACCCCTGGTATACATAGCGGTTCATTGGTGAACTTAGATATTTATAAACTCTGTTCATAAGTTGATTGTTACTCTACAGGAGCAGCGGATATGAGGAGCCTGGCGGAGGTTATCGTCAGCAAAGGTCGCAATATGATGAAAGAGACGGTGGTTACTCTCGGAGTGGATACAGTGACAGGAGGTCTGATTACGGCCCACCGAGAGACTACAATAGGGACCACGACCGAGGAAGGTATAACAGTTACGAGTCTCACAGGGGTAGAGACTACAGTCCACCTCGCAATTCGTACAGAAACGATGGCTATGGCCCATCTCGGTCGACTCATCACTACGATGGTTACAATAGAAATAGAAGGTAGTGCACCAATGCTCACTGGTCACTGTTCATCTTTTCTGTTCTCACCGGCTGTATGCATGAGATTGCTGCCTCTCGTCTCCGGCAGCATACATGCTTACATTTCATCAATGAGATGTAAGCGTGTATAAGGTCGATAGTTCAACATTTAAAAATGACTATCAAAACAAATTTGGCATTTACTATCAATTAGTTTTCAAACTACTGGGGTAGTTTTGTCTGTACTTGTTCTGGGATGATGGCAAGACGAAAGTGACAGTTTTAGAAGAACCTCAATTACTGCAATCATAAATGCTGCGTTTTTTAGCTGTTTATCATGAGAGGATAAATCTGTATTTAACTGATTATTTCATGACATCAGATTTCTTAGATTTCAGTCCATAGACCGTCGGTTTAATTGTGGGATCATTTTTACATAGGGTGAGGAATGGGTTGTGGTATAGAGCGGTATACTCATTCTGTTTGTGATAGTCAGTTTTATATGTCGAACTAGCATTGCTTGTGATTTGGTCCTCTATCTAGTGGCGACTTCACCTCTGTGAGCTTTACGCTTGCATAACAACATGGCCTTCAGTTATTCATTGATTGGTCGGATGGTTGTGTGATTCAATTTGATTGGTCGGATGATTGTGTGATTCAATTTGATTGGTCGGATGGTTGTGTGATTCAATTTGATTGGTCGGATGGTTGTGTGATTCAATTTGATTGGTCGGATGGTTGTGTGATTCAATTTGATTGGTCGGATGATTGTGTGATTCAATTTGATTGGTCGGATGGTTGTGTGATTCAATTTGATTGGTTGGATGGTTGTGTGATTCAATTTGATTGGTCGGATGGTTGTGTGATTCAATTTGATTGGTCGGATGGTTGTGTGATTCAATTTGATTGGTCGGATGGTAGTGTGATTCAATTTGATTGGTCGGATGGTTGTGTGATTCAATTTGATTGGTCGGATGGTTGTGTGATTCAATTTGATGTGCTGGCTTGTTATAATTACTATTTCTGCTGCCAATACAAAAACACTTGGCTCATTCTCGCTATCTTCTACCAGGGTTTAGTCTAGTTTTACTGCATATGTCGGCTCCCACAAACTGTCATATCTAGTTTTTTTTTATCTATTTATGTTTGTCTGTTATATCTACTCCTCTCCTTTCTACTAGGCATGATGATAGGAGCTCAGGCTATGATAGACAGCACAGCTCTGAGGTCCCCAAAGAGCGACCTCGGCTTAACCTTGCACCCAGAACTAAACCTGCGGAGACAGCCAAGTCTACCGAGACTAGCTCCAGTCCTGCTGCTGGTGTCTTTGGTTGGTCAATGCATGCGTATAATATAGCTGCTTGTTGCCTTAATGTCTCTCCAGGTCTGGTATTGCTAATTTGAGGTTTTATCATTGAATGGCGTGTTTTAGGGAACGCCAAGCCTGTGGACACAGCGGCTAAGGAGAGGGAAATTGAAGAGAGGTTGAGACGTCAACATGAGTCACGTCCCGACCCGCGAGATAGCAGAGACTCTAGGGACTCAGGCTCTTCCTTCGGTGCTAGAGATATCAGAACTAACGTGGAGCGAAGGGTGAGCATTACAGGCTAGTTGGCTGTGTGCCAAGTGCAGCTTATTCCATTTAGTGGCTACTTGTAAAAGCTTAAATATTCTTGTTTTTTTAGTTGAATGGACTTACTTTTGCAAAAAAACACAGAAATTTGGTCTAGTGAAATGTAAATCTGATTACTTTGGTGATTTGAATCTCTAACATTATATTTGTGCTCCTCCCCTTTCTATGTTAGGATGGCACGGTTGTACTTGCATGTGTTGATGTTGCTGATGGCACAAGTTGTTAGTTATTATTGTTCCTGATTAGACTATTTAGTCTGCTATCTGTTAGGTTAAAGTTATGAAACAGACTAATCAGCTTATTGTACTTGCGTAGGTGTACAACGCTTCAGACGACAAGGAGTATCATGGGGAGGAGGATCGCAGCAAACAAAATGGTCAATCAGAGGCGCACCATGAGCCTGTAAAGAAGCCGTCGGCTGCCAGTATATTTGGTGGCGCCAAGCCAGTGGACACAGCGACAAGGGAGAGGGAGATTGAGGAGAGGCTACGCAAGGAGAGAGATATGGAACCAAGTCATAAAGGTTTGTGCAGCCATAACCTGAGTACCTGTTGCTCAGAACTTTGCTTACTCTTTGATTGTTTCGCTACTTTTGGTAGTTGTCTTCTTGTTGATAGAGCACTACTCCTAAAAAGCGATTGAATTCACATTGAATCATTGCGTTGTAGACTCTGCTCCCGCTGACAGAAGATTTGACCATAGAGATCAACACTACGACAGCAGGGACAGACACCCTGACAGCAGGGACTGGCACTCCGACAGCAGGGACAGGTACTCCGACAGCAGAGACAGGCACCCTGACAGCAGGGACAGGCACCCTGACAGCAGGGACAGGCACCCTGACAGCAGGGACAGGCATCCTGACAGCAGAGATCGTCGCTACGACAGCCGAGATCAACGCAGCGAGGCTCCACGAGTCAACGCTTGGAACAGGGGCCCTCCATCACATTCAGGTGGCCATTATAAATGATGACTCTTGCATTCATGCAGAGGTCTGTTCATTCTCAGTAGAATTGTTAGAGTACGGTGTCCAATTAGTTGTAGACAAGTACAAAACACACAATCCTTATGCCGTTTAACATTGTCCCTAAGCACATGCTCTGTATTTCTGGTGTCATTTGCGCACAATAGGCGTTCTCGATGTGCTCTACAACGTCGACATGTAATCTACAACGTTGACATGTAATCTACAACGTTGACATGTAATCTACAACGTTGACATGTAATCTACAACGTTGACATGTAATCTACAACGTTGACATTAATCTGCAACAGCCGATTTTAGCCACCGGATTATCGGGCAATTGTTTCCATGTACATCAATGCTCATTTTGGCGTTTTCAACGCGTTTAACACGAACATATAATGATGAATGCAAATAGAAATCAATGCTGTGAATTTCTAAAGAGTTGTCCCAATAAATCAACCCGTTTGTTTTCGGCATTACGTATTCACGATAAACAACTATTTATTTTTATTGTGGAAATAAAATATTTGTAATGGTAAGCTGATAATAAGATAGAAGACAATCACAAAAGATTTCTTGATAAACTGCAACTAAAGAATAATAATAAGTATAAATTCTGGAATTATTGCCATGCAGAACTAGCTAAAGTAGTAAACTAATAAATCACACTCTAATATATTACTTGGTTGATTATACTTTTATAATGGCTTACTAAGTTCGAATTTGAAAGCTTGCACAGTGCTACCACACCAATTGAAAGCCTGCACAGTGCTACCACACCAATTGAAAGCCTGCACAGTGCTACCACACCAATTGAACTAACTGAGTTTTGGACATTTGATAGATAAATAATCAGTGAGCAAAAATAATTGTTTTGTAGGCAGGAAACAGTACTTGTGGTGTGCTTTCTAGTGCTTGACCTCAACTCAAGATATAAATGACTTACAAAGAGAACACAACTTAGAATTTTTCTAGGATTGTACATAATAGGCGTTTTCGGTGTCTCAATGCGTTGATTTGAGAAATTTTGATCAACTCGGTTATCCTTCAAACAATAACTTACAGGAGTAGGCGAGTGCGTACATTTTTACCCATTTTTACTGGAGTTGTCGTCTTTTATTCTATGTCAATAGTTATAATTGGAGCCCAGCAATAATAACTTTGTTAGCCTAAAACATCGAGTTAAAAAGTAGCTCTTCATTGCGAGATTTTTTTCACTTTACACAACTACATCATCTGCTATTTATGTAAAGGTTATTAAAACTCAGCAAATCACCAAGTACAAATTGTATTATTGACAATAATGATGGTAAGAATAATGACAATATTAAAAATAATAATGACAGTGATAAATAATAATGACAGCAACAAACAGTAAAATAAATAAATAATAATGGTGTGCTGATCCATTATTATAAAATAAAATATTATATCAGATGAAGGTAATAATGGAATGAATGAAAATTATAATTGGCAATAATGGCAGCATTAATAATAATGACAATATTAAAAATCATAATCTAAGAAATTAATAATAGGTAATAATACATCCATTAAATACAAGAAAAAATCATAACATTTGGTAGCGCGTTGTTATTGTTATTATTGTAATGCCGCAAAAGGGTCGTGCCGTAATTAGTGAGAAGACGACTCCTGTAATTAAAAAGCGCGTTGACTTTTATAGGTGTTCGCTGGCCAACGTGCACCATAAACTCGTTGACAAACGCAAAAATGAGCGTTGATGCGCGTTTAAAAAAACTGGCTACAAAGGGGCTGATAATCCATCTACAAAAAACTGCCGTTGAGGATTGCATGTAAACGTTGAGCACACCGAAAATGCCCAATGTATTCAATCGTTTGTTTGAAAAAGTTGATCGATCGAAGGTGACAAGCGTTAATCAAAAATTGTTATTTCAACGCGTTGAGACCTCAGAAACGCCTAATGGCTAATGATAAAGTAATGTGAAAATCTGCTTCTCACGAGTTTGATGAGTACAGCAGTACTTAAACTGCTCGTATTAGACACATTGACTGGTAGAAACAATGTATACTAAACACTGATATTATTCAGCACAGTAAGTGAATGATTCCTGCGTTAGACGCTGGGTAATAGATAGTCATTCAAAGTATTACCCTACAGGATGAAATTATTAACGGAAGTTAATTTCGCGAGTTGTCTTCTCTCTGATATTATTTTCACGAATCAGAAATCATCGCTGTAGGAGAAGACAACTCCACATATTTTTTTTATAAATCTATCAAAAAATCGGGTAAAAATGGCATTAATTTTCAATGGAAATAATATTTCGCGAATTTAGAACTCGCATAAACGCGAAATTAACTTCCAACGAATATTTTCATCCTGTAGGGTATATTGCTATGAAAAAGTAATAATAATTAGGTTTTATATTATAACTATTAGCAAAATCATGCTTTGACTATCTATTACCCAGTATCTGACAGAGGAATCATTCATTTACTATGCTGAGTACTATCAGTGACTAGTATACATTGTTTCTGCGCAGTCAATGGAGCTAAAACGAGCAGTTTAAATGCTGCTATAATTCTAAAACAATGAGAGGAGCAGATTTTCCCGCTTTGTTATCATTAGTGAAACCGGAAATACAGGACATGCGCGTAGAGACCATGTTTGAAAGCCTTCTGTATACGGTTTCTTAGCTGAGACAAGGTACAGCTTGTGGTTCGTCCAGCCGGTTTATAGGCATTTAAATAACTGAGTTGTCTTCTTTTTCAAGAGGAGGCAACTCATTTTTGTGATAGTTTTTCGCAAGTAGAATTCTCATTCAACTTCGATGGGTAAAAATCTCCAAACCTGATAGTGAGATATAACTGAGTTCATAAAATGACCAACTAACTATTTGCATCAGCTGCAGAAAATTATCTGCATCTGTCAATTCCGACACTATGATTAGATTTTGTGTGTAAACTGTTGGCAGCAGGTGTGGTAGTGTGCCGAAGGACAGCTCACCCTCTGGTCGTTTGTATGTGTATTAGCTGGCTCTGTTATAGAACTTGTTGTCTGGTGGGGTTTGGATACACAGGTTTATCTACATCATGTAATAGCAAGGTCCTTATTGAAATTCCTGCGCACTTGCTCACATTTAGCTGACCCAACTATTTTAACTTTGGTGAAATTTCCAAATCATCGAGTGTTGCTGCCTGGTTAGCCTGTAGTTTTTAAATTCATGCGTTTGTAGAAGGGGCCCAGCGTAAGGAGCGCAAGGAGAGACCAATACCTCAGTCTATAGATGAAATGCCCCAGTACAAGGAGGCTGAGGGTCGGGACTTCTCTGACAGGAACAAGTACGCTGGCTTGTTAGATGACGAGGATTAATTGTAATGTCTGCATCCATTTTATACACGTGCAGTTATTGGCTGCTCGGGACTGTTACAAGCTGTTATAGCAGCAGTAGAGGATGCTCTCACTGCTCTTTTAATCTATGCGTTATGTATGCTGGCAATTGAGTATAAATTATTGTACTTGTAATGAATATTCATTTACTCTTTGTTATATACAATGCCTGTCCAATAAAGACATGTAATATTACATCTTCTCTTGTGTGCTGTATTGCTGGGGGAACCCGGTGTTGTGAGGACAGTAATACTATAGTTCACAGTTTGGTTTGTCAAAACTCTGAAAGTGCAAGATATAAAGAACTTCAGGTGCTAGTATTGTCTTACCCGTCGGTAGCAGATGACTAACTAGTAGATGCTGGCAGTGGCTGCGTGCAGCATTGGAGTTTGTCCACATCTCTATTGCTGATGAGACATGGTACCATTGCTTGTGTTGTTGGCAGCGTTCAGCTAGATATATTTATCTCTATAACAAAAGAGGAGACAATTCTAATTTAAAAATGGGTTCTTTCACCTGTGCTGTATATCCTTGAATTTTTCGTCAGTGTATTTCAGTACGTAGGGTTTCCCATATATTTGTGGGGCCAAAGGCTGTTTTTGATATTTTCATCGCCTTCCATGTTCGGTGATTATTTAGTAGCGGACAACTCCCCTGTTTTGACAGCTACAAATATATGCTGCAGATTTAGCGCAAATCGAAGTTACTTCTCAGCAAAGCATGAAAACTTGTGCTCAATTTCGAAATAGGGAGAGATTTTTACAAGGATTATATTATTGTAACAAAGTAACATAATTTTATGCATAAATAGAACATAAATAAAACAAAGTTTTATAGAAACAAAATGGCTGAAGACTAGAAGGAGAGAGTCAATTGAGGCACTGTACAAAACTTGAGAAAATAAATTTGATACCATAATTTGAGTAAAAAAATCATAACAAAATTGTATATTACAGTATAATCGCGAGAAAGTTTGACTGTTCCAAATTGGCAGAAAGCCAAACAAATTTGAGTGGCATTTTTCATCAATGGCAGAACGCAATCCAAGCTGTACAGAAATAAGAGTTGTGTGCACAATGCTGTCAGATGTAATGCTTAGTTTTATAACAGATATACAGTTATCAGCAGCTCTGTATGTGGCGCAGTCGTTATCAGTATCGTGTGGAGTGCCAGGAGAGAACTTAGTGTCAGGTGCTCAATAATCAATAATTTACAGACAAAATGAGTGGCTGAGTCGCTAGAATGCAGATATCTTTGTTGTGGATTTCAACGAAGTTATTGTCGAAGGGTGAGTGATGTTGGTTCTGCTAGAACAAGTACAATGTACAACTCTATTGTCTTAGCCTTAGAGTGGCAGTATGTCATACAATACGGAATGTATCAGTCACAGCCACAAAGCCGACATGAGGAGAAACGCAGGCTAAACCCCATCATTTGACTTTTGATTGACTAGTTTCCTGTCTCGAGTGATGCTGTCATTTCATCCCTGACTACAAGTCGCGCAGCAGGCGCTGCGGTAGTATGATCTCATGCAGTAGTACCTGTACTTGCGTAGTGAAGGACACCATGACTTTGTGTCCACACACGAGTTAGTAGTAGTACTAGTTAGTACTGTTGTTGTAGAAGTAGTTACACTGTCTTTTGTAGACTGTGCTACAGATGTACTGAGGGTGGGGCAGGCTTGTAGGTGACATCTTTGTAGCTCTGACGGTTTATCGCGTTGATCACAGCCGGCGATAACTTTGCCGTCGTCTGTCATACAAGACACAGCTCGTCTTCTCTCACTCTCGCCACAAGTTGATGAGCACTGCAAAACAAAAGCATTCCATCATAAAATTTATTGTCTCAAGACTTGTGAAATGTTGCTACTTCAACCCCTCAAATGTCTTTTTAAATTTAACCGTTATACACATTTAACATCTCACCTGTGACCAAGCCCCAGCTTTCCATTCCGGGCAAGTAGCTAAAAGCTGGCAGTTCTGGAGTAATAATACATTTGGTCGCCTGATGTGCTCACACATCTGGCTGTCAACTACCGAGTTTGAATCACTTCCTGTCTCGCGAGTGACGCAGACAACTTCTCTGCTCTGAGTGCCAGTTCCACAGCTGGCTGAGCACTGCAATAACAACAGGGTATGATTATATGCAGCAAAGTGGACTTGCATTGCATTACAATCATATTTTAACGCATTTGATTTGATGTGGACTTACATCACTCCAGGGTCTGATATACCAGTCCACAGCGCATTGCTTGTTTGAGCACGTCTGGTATACAATAGGTTTAGTGTTGGGGTCACAGTACCCGTCCCCGAGTACTGAACTATGCCGGGACGTTGAGGTACAGTAGGCTGCTCTCCTTTGTATTCCCTTTCCACAAGTCGTTGAGCACTGCAGCAAACAGACATCATTTAGACAATAATTCGGATTTAATCATACAAAATATATTTTTATAATTTTAATTATAATTTATTTCACTTCTGCAGAGACAAAAGATTTACCTGAGACCATTTGCCAACTGTCCAGGTAGGTTTACACTCCTGTAGGTTACAACGTTTGGCTTTAGGTGGTCGCTTTCCGTTGCAGTATTTGTTTTTAACCCTTCTGTCATCTCCAATATCGAACCTCTGCATGCAGTAAATGTCTCTTCGCTGTTTGCCAATGCCACAATCTCGGGAACATTTGCTCCAGCCCTGAGGAACCCACCTGCACACAATAGACATCAAATTGTTAAATAGAATATTGTTTGAATACTGATGAAGCCAATGCACCAGTGAGTCTAAGCACATATGAGATATATTCCACTGACCTCGGCGGACAGGCCTCCACGTTACATTTGAACCTGCCGACGGTGGGCTTCTCTCCAATGTTGCATTGGTCGTCCTTGACAAGTTCTCCTTTGCTAGACAAACATTTGGCTGAGATCTGTTTATATCCGCCACCGCATTGTTCACTACAGGAAGTGGATGTTACGTCCCATGAGTAGTGCACCACAGAAGGATCTATTGGCACCACGTATTCGTACTGTACACCAGGGTTTGCTCCAACAGCCAACATCTAAAATTAATGTATTTCAGGTATAAACTATACAGTCACAGTTGAGATTAATGGCTGTATGGATCAGGAGGTGGTCAGTGGACAGGAGGACAGTGGTTCAAGTCTCTCTTGGGCACTCATTTTTATAAAAAAAAATTTTGTAAATCTTTTCAGCAAGATACAAATATACTCTATAATAGGTACGATATGATACTAGTCAAAATGAGCAATTTCTCACCTGGATTTCGAGTGTCTCATTTGTAGTTCCAGTGCTGTATACTGTCTCCAGCCCACTGTATAATCTGTTATACACAAACTTTGCTCCTGCAAACTCAAATGTGCCGGGCCAATCCATCGACCAATCACCATTGAGGTAATATTTCTCTTTTGATTTGATGGCAATAAAACTAGACGAGGACCGCAACTCCTTCAACTGTATGTTCATGGCTCCAGGAGGTATCTCAAGGAATGTTGTATAATCTGCAAGTATAAGAAATTGTGCACTTGTGACCAGTTTCAATGAAATGAACCATTATGTAATGCACTTATACTTAAAATCATTGCTACTCACTTTGAGGCACAACGTCTCCAGCAAAGAGCCCTCGTTTGGTCTCGCAGGTGGTACCATTACCATTGCACACTCCGCACTTGTCTCTTTTGGCATCCGACCAAATCTTTCCATCGCAACCCACGGGCTACGAAACAAAATTTCTTTCATAAGCAGCTGTTGCACAACTACATGACATAACCTATATTTGGAGTTGTCCTCCTTTTATCCCTCAAGTAGAACTAACCTGGCATTTGCCGTTAATGCAGATGTCATCACCATCGTAGTCACAGCGGGTTCCATCAATGACCTTGTCATTCATTTGAAAGAAGAAGTTATACCTGGCGGCTCTGCAGAACAGCTTACACCTGTCCATCGCTGTAGCAACGGCAAGAAACACATCAACGGCGAGTTCTCAGGTAAGAACAAAAATTGTATAAACTAAACCGATAGCCAATAACGCACCTGATAGGTATCTGTTGTCAACTGGAGACCACTTGAAATATCGCCCTTTGAATGGTTCATCATCGTACCTTTTGCATTGCATCGCCCTGAAAGCCTTCTCGTTATCGTCACACTCGTCAGTGTTACATCTATCGAACTCTTTACTCTCTCCCTCACAGTATTTCCCTCCGTACCTGGGGCTATGTTACACAACTATCGCTATTAGTCATTCAATTTCAGCCATTTTAATCACAGAAATAGAAAAGTGGTTTAGAAGACAACGGATATGCTAGATAAAGTGGTTTAGAAGACAACGGATATGCTAGATATAACAAACCTGGGGTTGGTGCAGTAGCGTAACCGACTTTTCACTCCTCCTCCACAGGTTCTGGTGCACTTGGTCCATTCCGTCCAATCATCCCATTCACCATCAATGGGTTCTGGAGTCTCCTTATTCACTGGAATACACTGTCCTTCTCTACACCACTGTAACAACAAACCCCTTTTCTATACACCACTGTAACAATAAACCCCTTTTCTATACACTACTGTAACAATAAACCCCTTTTCTATACACCACTGTAACAATAAACCCCTTTTCTATACACCACTGTAACAACAAACCCCTTTTCTATACACCACTGTAACAACAAACCCCTTTTCTATACACCACTGTTACAACAAACCCCTTTTCTATACACCATTGTAACACTAAACCCCTTTTCTATACACCACTGTAACAACAAACCCCTTTTCTATACACCACTGTAACAACAAACCCCTTTTCTATACACCACTGTTACAACAAACCCCTTTTCTATACACCATTGTAACACTAAACCCCTTTTCTATACACCACTGTAACAACAAACCCCTTTTCTATACACCACTGTTACAATACACCCCTTTTCTATGCACCACTGTTACAGTAATAAACACCCCTTCTTTATACATCACTGGTAATCACGAAGCACAAATACCACCCAAGTGAAAGACTCAGGACCAGAAATGTAAGCCAAGCCTACCTTATTCTCATCACAAGGAGTACCTTCAGCAGCTGGCAGGAACTTAGTCTCACACCTCATGCCACCCACAAAGCACCACAAGTATCTGCAGATGTCTACACCCTGTAAGTACATTATCTGTGTTACCCATCATTTTTATATCTTTACACTACTAACACTAGAGTACTTAAACTTACAAATTCTATGACTGAACAAAATTTAGCATTTGAAATTCAGCGCTCAGCCTACTTAAACTGGATGGTCATTTTTAATGAAAAGATGATAACCATTCAAAATAAAATCATTTCCAGTCAAATATTATTATTACACAATAAACAAAGTGAAGTCATAACTCACATTTGGTAGCTCAAACTCGCAGACAGATGCCTGGTTACCATAGAGATGTTTGCACTGCTGGTCTCCACTGTAGACTTGCCCTGGCAGCTCAGAGATGGACATGTTGTACATTTCCGACTTGACAGGGGCGTCTTGTAGCAGACAGTTGGCCTGTGGACTGCTGCAAGTACAGAATGTGCCCAGTGAATACATGCCAGCTTACAAGATGGCCGCTTTTTCCACCGACAGTCAACCAAATATTATAAACAAACGAAGACCTTTTTTAAAGTCGTACAACCTTTATATCTTTTTTTATTTTTAAACATAAAAGACTACCAAACGCCAAGGAGTTTCAATGTTGTTACAAGGTCAAACACGCTGAGATATTCAATGCAGTTTAAACCAGCACACACGGTAATCTCGCACCAATCGCACCGGTACGGCAGAAGGAATGAGTGTAAATAATTCACAAATAATTCCCCTGCACTGGAAACGAATAAGCCAACCATTACGTACATTCGTCAAGCGAGGATGTATAAAAGGTTAAATATTGCTGGTGCATCGCTGGAAACAAACAACAAAAAACAACTCGGCGATTGCTTTGACTAACTTAATTATCTGGTAGGTTGAATTGATAAAAGAGAGAGTATAGCTAATAAAACTGCATACGTTCTCAGCGGGAGAACTAGATAAATTGTATCAGCTGCCATGGACACTAACTCATCCCAAAAGTGAAATAAATTTTATGGCGGCAACATGCCATCTCCTGCTACACTTACATATATCTTACACTGTAGAAAGCTACGAGACGAGAAAACATTCCCAATACACACTAGTCTGTAACTAGGGCTAATTAATTGTACACAATGCTACCTACAGGCAAGAAGGCTGTCCTGACATTTACAATAATTCAATATAGTTAAAAAGATATGAAATACTTAGTGAAAGAGTATGATGTATGTATATGTACCAGAGTTTAGTACAAAACTGAGCCACATGGGCTAATGACGTAAACTAGTAGCGGCATGAAAGAACAGGTGCTTCATTGTAGTTGCATCCAGGTATCTCACTCATCTAACATGATGTTACTGCTATACCTATAGGTTTCCTTTGTATAAAATGGCTTGCTGCGTCACAAATCGAAAGAAATAGCAAAATTTGTCATTTAATTTCTATACTTTTGAGCGAAATGTTTTTAACCTTTGATCAGCAACTTCCAAAGATCCCCCACGAAAGCCTCAAGAGTGTTTAACCAAAAATGAAAACATTTCACTTACTCTAAGAAATCATCCAACTGTTTTTGATTGCATTTGGACCAGAAGAAAGTGCCAGTGTTTGTGGTGAGGGACGGACCCATGATGCTCCCATCTTCAGTGCAGTTGTTTGGGGCTCCGTCATGTAACATTCCCAGGCTAAAACATTCCAGATTAATTTACATAAATCTCTACAAATAAGTATCTCCAGGTAATATAATTGATAAACAAATTGTATGGCGTATGATATCATTGAAACAACGTGATATGTATATTACATGGCAGCCCAAGTGCCTAATAAACAAATTGAGAATGAATGCCTCATGCATAAACAAACAGTGAGAGAATCGTTGTACAATTGGAAGGCAGGCTATGGGAATGGGAAGGCAATGCAACCACGTGTTTAACTGATACATGTGATTGTAAGTGATTACAGCAAGAATTCAATACTCTAGCACCATAATCAATCATTTCAATCACCTCATCAATAATGTAATTAAACGTTTAGGTAATTGATAGTAATTGGCCAAAATAAGCGTGAGAAATCATTTAAAGTCAGCTGATTACATAAAACGAAGAGTTCATCAAGAGTAGCGGGGACGGGTATATGATACCCTGCAGTAATGTACTCGAAAACTCGACCGGATGATAAAAGATGTGCACAGGTTTCATGAGAGTTTGAGCATCTCCACTTAATTAAACTGAGTGATGGGAAACAAACAAGAGAAAGCTTTCTATTTATATCGCATTGTAAACTGTAGATTAGCTCGCCAAACAGAGATTTGCACTATAAACTGTGAATGGGTTCTACTTGCTGAATATCGTTTGCGTCTGCACTGAACGCGAGCAAAAATACTTTTCTTAGAAAGAATTACAGCCATTTTGTAATAAAAATAATAATAAAAACTAACAATAATTTGAACGACAATAATATTTATAAATAATAAGAATTATGAATAATAATAAATAATGGCTATAACCAACATACTTGTGGCCAATTTCATGAGCTATAGTAAAGGCAACCCCGAGTCCTCGATCTTCGTTGATAGTGCAGCTTCTGGTAGAAGTACACATCCCTCTGATTGGTGCATAACCTGCAGAATAAGATAAAAGTTGTCCATATAAAAAAAAAACATAACACAAGTAGTACATAAACGCTTGATCATTTTTTCCAACAAATGACTCAAATCAAAAAAGTAAAATCAGTGGATGAAGGGTAAGGCAGAAGCGCTGTACCGATAGTGTCGCAGGGGGAATCCTTGTCCACGCAGATGTCCACTCCAGTCATCAGTATGGCATGGTCGTGGTGAATTTCATCTTTCAACGAAGCCTGCCACTGACAGAAGTTGTTCAATGTCTCGTCTGCACGATGTCCAATATCAAAACCGGACTATAACAAGATGGAAATAACAATGCCGTCAACCAGCTAGAGTAAAACATGCAAAAATCAGAAAAAGTATCCAGACTTCAAAAATATGAATTGTGCAATAATGTGAAGGCTTACATCATCTCCTTTGAGAAACATTAGACCGGCCAGGACAATGTTTATATCTACCGCAAGACTCTTGTCTTTGAACAAGCTCGACACCTAAAATTCAAATTTTATGATGAAAATTTTATTTTTAAGTGGAGCATTTTGAGTTAAAAGAAAATTCAACAACATATAGTCCTATAATGTAAGCATCTAGAATGTTAATTAAAATGACTCTAAAAAAACTATTTCTCTCTCTTAGTTTTTAAGGTTGCAGGTACTGGTTTAGCACTCAACGAAACAAAACTGAACAATTAGACAAATTTAACAATTCATACCATTACAAATGTAAATCTATTAAATTCAATGATATGCCTAATAATCTATGAGCTAAATAGCTGCAATGGTCCCCCACGTTTGCCTATTCTTTTGTTGTAAACGTCAAAAACCTTTGTTCTACATTTCCGCTCTATTCACGGCATGTTTATACTCAGTGATTTTGACAATAATGGGCCAAGTGTTTGCACCACCAAGTTTTTGCGCTGTTCATTGACATAAAGAACAGCAGCGTGCATTCATTCACAAATCTGTCGTATCAGGGACGACTAAGAACTAAAGTGGCAAGCCATACAATATCAGACAAACACAAATAAATTTGTGCTTTGAAGTAGAGTTATTAGTGGAAACACAAACAGCGGTAAATGAACGACACTTTTGTCTTGAATTATTAGTTAGAAAAATATGGCAGTCGATTCAGAAGTGGCTGCCATAAAGGTCTTTGAAAGAGGCAAGATATATCAAACACCTGAAGCAGTATTTCTGCAAAAATAATTTTTTTTGGTGAAGAGACAAGAGAGAAAACCACATAACACGTGTATTTTAAATTTTGTTACAAATGCAAAGCAAACCAACAGCACTGTAGCTTTTTAATCCTAAATTTGTTGATGTCAAAAACGGTGCAAAATCTGTTGACACTAATAGATAAAATTGATGAGATATTTTGTCTGCATTCAATACAATTTGACTAAAGGAATCATTAGAGAAAAATGTTTAGAATTTATATCGACAGATGGCATTAGCGATCGGTAAAAATTTTAACATGCTCAATACATTAGCTAGTGAGGCCAAAAGTGTGTTTTTAATTTAAAAGCGTGCTGAATGCACCGAGCAGTCCAATGCCTCAAGCTGTTCACTATTTGGCGCCCGACTTTTTCCTCTCGTCAAACAAACTAAATTGCGATTAGTGACAGGTTTAAAGTCAGCGCAAACGGCTGACTCTATAAATAAATATGTTTCATTAAGTTGTGCACAAGTTAAAACGATTATTTAGTCAATGAACTTGTCAGTAATCAAAGCGGATTGTCAAGGACAAAAGCGTGGCGATACAAGTTTAACACAAAGTGTCCCAACACAGGAATGTGGGGAAAGAAACAAATAATTATAGGACAAGCTGGACACAATGATATGTTTACTCGTTAGCGGGAGAAGTCCGAGACAGACTGAGACAAAAGACTTGAAGAGAAACGAGTTAATCGACTGCTAAAACCTCTAATACAATTGACTACTCAGTCAGACAAGTCTAGTTGTGGCAATTGCTCTACTACTCAAACCACGTCTCACCATATTCATCACTGTGAGAATGTATGTAGTTGCCTCCTCCGTTCCATACTTCTTCACCATGGTGCTGTCAGCCACCACCAGTATCTCTATGTTACGTTTCTGTGCTATCCTGGTTGGTGAGAAAGAAGACCTCTTCACTCGAGCCAACTGCTCAGCAACACCTGCTCCTGGAGACAAAATGAAAAGTTGACAAATTGAATTAGGAGATTGCATTTTACCAACGATTATTCACAGCTAACAATCGTTCCATACCATCAGAATCCAAATTGCGAACTTCTTCAGGAGCTTTTGTCATGTACAGTTGCCATTCGTGTCTGTGAAGCTCTTCCTTGCTGGTTGGTTCCAGCAGAAACTCGCCATCAATGCTGCTGAGAATGCTCGCCTATACAATATACAATAGGCACCTAATGCACACTGAGATACACGACAATACGTAAAAAGTGATGCTCCAAAAATAAATAACAATGCAACACGTTACTATTCTATACTTTAGTGCTACTACACACATCTTGGTAGGAGGAAAATTAACGTCTATATATAGTTAGGTAGTTAATGGATCTTTATATAAAAAAGAGCAAATTGGACTCACCACTCCAGTGCACAAGTTCATGCCCACGCGTGACTTATCATCTCCTACGATGTTGCCAGAGAAGAGACAATTCATATCCTGTGTAGGCAGCCGACTGGCCACTGCTTTAGAGAACAAGTGATGGTTGCGCCTCAGCCGTATCCTGTACACGATGCCATGCTCGGACTCCATGTTGAAATACAACTTCCTGTTAAGCAGCTTGTCTGACTGTTTTGATTTCCATGGTAACAATGGTTTCCGCAGAGGCCCGCCTCGTTTGGATACTGGATAGAAACGCACCAGGCCATCCTCTGCATCAGAGAAAATCATTTATAAAAAGTAATAAATAATTACTAGTCAATTATCTTTAAACAAAAAAAATGTACCCAAACAAATGGACCAAAATCTTTTTTTAGCGAGTGCAGCTATGAAAATAATGAAAAGATGGTCAAAAGAAATGATCCATAGGCAGAGAATGAATTAATTAGAATTCCAAGTGCAAAAGAAAGCAAATTCATCTTCTCTCTCCGAAGAATAATTGCTTTAAACAAAATCAGGCTGCAGTTCAGCAGAAGAGAAAGAGGAGGCCAAAGATTTCCTTTGCTTCAACTAAAGCAATGTATTGCACATAAACAGATGACACTGAAATCTCACACTTAATTACAACAACAAAAGAAAGACAAAACAATACAATATTGATGAATAAATTAGATTAACTTTTCCGAGATCATAATAGATTAATTAAAGTTGTCCACCCCATCAGATAGATAAACCATTACGCTGATTGAAGCTTTCAGCTAATGCGACCAGCCGAGCAGTAGCTTTTCAACGTCGAGATTCGCGGGACAAAAGATAATAATTAAACACATTTCTACTCCATTGCATGTAACTAGGCCCTCAAAAAACATGCATCTTGTTTTTCAAATAAGCAATGGGTGAATGATCTTCGATATTTGATTGTGCCAAATCCATTGACAAACATGGTGATTGTTCTCGGCGCTTCATTCACAAACGACTCTGTTACATGGATTAATGAAAGAATTAGTTGGAGCAGCTACAAAGAAAACAAAGCACACTTCCGACGTAATACATTATTTCTTTATCTCAGGTATCAACTATTCTTTCAAAAAAATATCTCAATTTTTCATCCAACTAAAGAATTAGCCAAATTTCGCACTGCGAATGTTGGCACGAACAAAGTGGCGTAGAAAATTGAAGCCGAACATCTGCTAAGAACAGGGAAACAAACACCCACGTGTTTGTAATCTATCCGGTGAGGAAGAAGTGAAAGAAAGCCTCAAGTACTTAAATACCCCGAGGTTAAACCTAGTTTTTTTATGTAAGATAATTGGTGTATTAATATTTCTATTGCATTGATCGATATGAGAGAATTCCCCTAGCAGCAATTATCGCTACAGTTCAACATCATTCGCTGCAAGGCCGCATCCGTCTCAAGTATCTCAGTCCGTGTCAACACCTTGACACCTAAAAAACCGCATGGCCCAAAGCACTTGCCACTTACACAAATACTACTCAAACAAATCTAATTTTCGGGAGCAAATTTTGAAGTGAAAAGATAATGAATGAGGTCAACGACATAAAAACTTGCAGCTCTATTGTAATCAATAGAATATAACGCCTGCAAAAGGTCATTGGAGAAGATGAACGAAGAGTTCTTTGACACCTCGCAGCCCTCCAGCACCATTAACACATTTCTCGATTTGTTGGTTATAAAACCAAGCCAAACGCTGTCAGCGTCAATTCCCCGGACTTCATCAACTATGTGAGAAACAGCTGATATTCCCGGCGAGCTGCCGCGATGAATACTTATTGTAGCAAGAAATTTGATGCTAAGGTCAGTTCTCATGAGAGCATAAACACTGTTATCACTCAGATCTCACCGATTTTTAACGTGGGATCTACAAATGTGCGATTGTTTGCCAGCCTACAAGCTAGGATCAAATGCACATAGCAATTACAGTTCCAAGGCTATTTTTTGTAGCTAAAGGCACTGTTGGACAATAGCCAAAAATTTGCACCATAAAAAATTTTGAAAATAAGAACAAACATTTACGTATAAACCCACCAAAACACTATAAAAAAAATGTTGCTGATTAAACTGACGTGATAGGCCACATACCTGGAAGTATAAGGGTAGATCTGAGATTGTCTGGTAACATAGGTAGCACATCTGTATAGGCAAGAACCAACTACAAACAGGAAACAGTAATATGACACAAATCTGAACTGTTGGAACATTTACCTAACCGTCAATAAAACCTTTTCCACTGGCGTGTAATAATGGGCGTGTCTATAAAAGAGGCTGTAAATGTGCCATGTTTGTAGCCCGTGATCTCGTCATACAAAGATAAAAATTGGAACCACCAGACAACCTTTCGTATGACTTTCAAAACAACAAGCGTGAATCATAAAAATAATAACAAAGCAATAATCACAACCCGCACACCATAAACCGTGATATCCGGAAAGAAGACGCAATAAAAGTTTTAGTTAGCGGCTGACGCGAGATAATAAACCTACCACAAAACCGATAAATATAGCTATCAAGTAGTTTTAAGATTCGACAAAAATAAAAGAGTATTCGCAAGGGAAACGCTGCCTGGGAAGAATTAGCTATTTATAGATTTCTGTTAATTATGAACTTTCGGCAGCAAAACAATTATGAATACGAGTATGCAGGCCCATTCCATGTTGATTGGCAGCGTGTTTGTAGTTAATTGTTAAACAAAGATGCTTTTATTTGTGTAAGATAAGTGAAAGAGATGCCTGCAGCTGTAGATTATGGAGAAAAATGTTATATGCAATTATTGTAGACATAATCAAATGATATGTAATAGCGAGAGATTCGCGTAAATACAACTCATAGCGGCATCGGGTATTTGCAAAAATTATTGAGCTATGGCATGAGGAGTTTCAACTAAAAAGTCAGTCATCTCTAACAAAAGATTTTGTTTTGTATAACAATATTGTTATGCCGTCATTGTCGTACATTCAAGTGTTTTGTAGCATTCACAGATGAAAGCTAGCAGAAAGGAAAAGATATAATCTTGCGTGAAACTATTATTTTGCTTTTCGGTAGAAAAAATAAACAGAATTACGTACCTGAATGGTAGAGAGAAGTGATAGAGCGCTCAGTGCACAAGCCATAGTTGTATATAATTCTATCCGATATATGCTGTACACTTTAATGCGTGCGCTACAAACGTGTACCACTCTTCAATGTAAACTGCAACACTGCAGCGAGTATAGCCAGTTCTAGTTAAAACAATCAACCAATCAGAAATAAGTAGACTATCATAATAGCGTCTTATTGGCTAATAGTGATGCAGACTTTTTATCAATGAATACAAAGATAAGCTTCCTGGCCCAGCTGTGAATTGGGCTCAGACAGTTCCGAGTACCCAATTGTTTTCTTCTTGTCTAAAATAGAACGCATAGGCAGCGGGCTGACACCAGTGTTATTAAGATAAGGCCGCAGTAATATATATAGACAAAAAGCACTCATCGCGCATCCACTGAAATCTTAGCTGCTGTAAAACAAAAGATTTACATTTCAATTTGATTGAATAAAGGACAATTTGAGAAGGGTTGTCAGCGTTGCACTCGTTCCCAGAGATTGAAAGTGATGAGAGAGAAAGGAGCGACACCTGAGCCTTGAGCACCTCAAGAGAAACAAACAAATTCTTGATTCACAACAATTCAATGAAACCTACTGGAAGAGAATGATGGACAACAGTAATAAAAGTAAAATGAAACTCGTGCGACTCTTTGGATATTTGCATTAAAAGGAGAGTTTCTGTCGAGATGAACATAAAATATACTAACATTTTTTAAGTCACTTGTGCCAGCAATAATACTATTATATAATTCAACATTTCTTTGTGAAACAAATATTTTCTGATTTTTCGAAAACTTGTATTGACCCCAAAAAGGCCTTTTTAGAATTTTTATAGACACTTTCCTCATCTGGTTCTAATATTGAACAAATCACTTCAAAACTAGAAATAATCACATTTCTGCAAAACTTACTCGATTTGAAAAATTATTTCTTCCATCAGGTATTTTAAGAAATTGTCACTTTTTGCGGAATAACAACTGCAGGTATAATATGGCAGTTGAGACTGAGGAGATGCAGGCAGGTACCTGCATGCTTGTGTCATCAGGGATATGTGTGTCTAGGTGCAGTATTACATAACCCTTAGTCTAGTCATAGCCGCAGCTGTGCCACTCTCTTTCATCCCAGCGATCAACATCTTGCAACATTAACGCTGGTTTTTATCAATGAAAGTACAAAATATTCATTACACGCATTGTTGAAAGATTTTGTGCAGTTTATCAGCCAATAAAATTGCACTTTGCTCATTCTCTGTAAATTTTTGAGATCCTATCAACGTGTCATGGAATAAAATCAGTCGACGAAATGGAGACGAGATAAAATAATGAAACTAGAGTGCTGATCTATCTATTACCGAACGTAGTCTAAAAAATTGTAAAATTAATCTTGATGACGCAGGCAGACCTCATGAATGTTAAAAATTTTCTTCCTCTTTTTTAAACAAAGCAGAAAACATTGAAACCACCTCACAAAAACAGCACAAAGGACTGCAAACATGTATCAATATATGTAGGTCACAGAACAGATAAAATAGTGACGCTACCAAAACTTTAATAAATAAAAAACTATCTGCTAGCAAAAAGAAAGTAAAAACAGCACTCAGTTTATAATCCAGTGACATACGAGGACACTCAAAGTGTCAATAAATTACGCAAAGGAAACTACAAAATACACACGTCAGATATTTGTAATAATTAATCAAATAAGCCGTTGAAAAACACAAATTTAAAATGTGCTGAAGTGAGTGCATGTGAGTTTGACGTAAATTCTCAGAGCATAAAGTGGACCGATAGCCGTACTTGAGATAAGTGAGTGAATTCTATTATGTACCTCAACAACATTTCCCTCCATGTTACATAACAGATCAGAGCTGATAGCCAATGACGTGTCACCTTTGACAAAACAGTTATCTATCCAACAAGTATTTACTAGTCTTTCTATGATAGACATGAACTGTACACTAACTGTAACGTGAGACAACTCCCGGTGGTTATATAAGTATGTTTATTATCCATAGCGATTGCAGTTTCATAACAAGTATTTCTTCATTAGCTTTCTTACAATTTTGATGCAATAAAGCAAAATGGAGAAAGCTAGTGATAGCAGAACTAATTTGAGAAAAATAATGACACAAATTTAGGGAGACAATTGCTGATTATTATCACAATGTTATCTGGGTGGACGTCAACAAACCATTTGTTACAATGCAAGATAACATTAGCTGTATTGTTACATAACAGTTATAATAATTCATTTATTGTTATATAACAATTGAAATATTACATAAGACATAATAAAAGACTCACTGTCTACAGAAGTATTCTACTAGGGGTGTGACTGCACTAGTTGTGGACTCGGTCAAATAAAGGTGGAATTGTCATCTTAAAAAAGGAGACAACTCCTCACAAAACAATCAGGATTCATGGCAGTTGCTAGCCGACAGGCTGGATTTGACAGGAAAAAATATGAAAAGCCTATTTATATACCATGTTTTTTTTGAATCAATCTAAAAATTTCCCATTTTTTTATGGTAAATGCAAGTTATTTCACGTCATCAAAAAGTTGAGTGAGCTTTTCTGTATTGTATACAGTCAAAGCTAGAGAAATGATATTGAAAAGATAAGTACAATATTGATATGGCATACAAACCGCAGACACCACGTAGCACTGCCACACTTCCATAGTAACTGAGGCTATATCATTAAACTTTATCACCATTTATCACCAGACGCTGTCATCAATTACAGAGTCTTGTAATATTTTTGATATTGTCAGCTTGTCTTCAATCAATGTTGCACTTAATGGAAAATAATTAAATCAAGATTCTTGTCAAGTTGCGCAAAAAAAGGAAAAATCTGTGGTCTAGCTGCCCTCTCCGGTAACGCTAACTTTACAAACAAAAAATTGGAGATATCAATATTCAAATTTATAACAATTAAAATTTGAAACACGTCCAAACGATTCATTTGAAAATGAAAATAATTATGCTCATTTACAAATTTATATTGTAAATAATGAGACATGAGACAACAGCCACAAAGTCCTCATTTCATAGACGGACACTATTTGTAATGAAACTCAACTCCCTCTCTATGCAAACAGGACAATTTTTCACCGGATGCCTTTGACAATTGTTGAAGCCACGCTTATTTTAACTAGAGGTACTTGTAATCTCCACCAGCTGCGAGTGACCCAAACTGTAACATACATCACAATGCACAGCACAAACTATACTACTAAAAATTATAAACTAGATACGGTTTAAAACAGCTGCTATGTTAACCGATATTTTACTAACGGGTACTCACCACAGTGTTATGAGATAAGAGATCTGTAGGCTCTATCTAGGTAATCGCTCTCCTTTAGGATTATCATTTGATCTGACATACAGTTCAGCTCGCACTTGGAGAGAGCTGAAACTCGGTACTTACAGAATAGGTCCAGCGATGCATCCAGTAACGTTGTATACATATTTATTGGGTTATTTACTGAGTGAGGGCTGCTTACAAGTCAACAATCAACATGATACAAGCAGCGATGGAAACCATAGATGGAACATCTATAATGGAAGTGCTTTCCCGTTAGAAGTTGTCATCTCTCAAAAAAAGAAAACACAACCCTAGTAGTAGCTTACTTCTAAGAAACTTTGTTGAAAATCAGTATTTTTCAATAGCTTCTCACCAATCAAAATTGTCATTTCAATTTATAGAAGGAAATCCTCACAGTTCGTAGTCTAAAATGTCAGGAATAGATTTTTTCATTCACAAATTTTAATATTCTCACAAACACATTTCAAGTGAAGTAACACGATTTTTTAATTCATGGGTTTTTTTAATAATAATCTAAAAAAATTGATTATTGAAAAACTTTTGTTGAAATAATATATATACATGTGATATTAATCACTTACATTTCAATTCAGTCAATTTTGTTATGAAAATATTGCCCGACTTTACGCAAACTACAATGGAGGGATCTCAGAATGGAGCCCGTATCTTGCCCTGGTTCACATATCACTAGAGACTGCAGTTATGACTATAGTCTATGAATAGGTCATAAGTGACCAGTAGTACAAATGCATTACTATTTGTAATACCTGCCATCAGTAACCACAAAAATCTGCAACCAAACACAAGAGCCTTTCCCCATGCCAGGTACAAGTAGGATTCGATAATCTGACCACATAGAAAGCCTCAGTACCTTCAGACATGCAGGGCACATAATTCTCATTTATTACTAACTGTTATATATAAACACTAACCAGTGACCCTAGATAAACAATAAAAATAATAGCTCTCACAACAAAAATCAATAACTAAAATAGTCTGTACACAGAAAAGAAGCAGGGTAAGCAGCAGTATATCCACAACAACCCAAAGAGCTACAAAAGCAGCTATACAATAGACATCCAGTCTAATATGGTATACAATAGACATCCAGTCTAATATGGATTACAATGAGCCATTCAAATAACCTACAAAATAATAGGAGCTAGTGTACAGTGTTATAGAACAGGCAGTCATATTCCTGCCAAGTTACCATGTCTAGTTGGTACCTCCTGAATCAAAGGATCAAGGTCACCACCTTCACCTATTGGTTAAGGTGAAGGTCTTCAGCCACCATCTTTGCCGTAATGAGATGCATCTGTGGACGGTTGGCCTTGAAGGTGTTGATAGCCTTCTGCCTGACAGACTCTAACTTGTACATGTCCCTGGAGTGTAGTGAGGGACAGTGAATGTGTGATAGCAACAGTGAACTGTGGAATCTCAACACACAACAACCACTGAGGAGAAAGGACTAGGGGAGGGAGGTGAGGGGACTAGACGAGAGAGGACTAGGGGAGGGAAGAGAGTGGACTAGGGGAGGGAGGAGAGGGGACTAGGGGAGGGAGGAGAGAGGACTAGGGGAGGGAGGAGAGAGAAATAGGGGAGGGAAGAGAGGGGACTAGGGGAGGGAGGAGAGAGAACTAGGGGAGGAAGGACGAGGGGAGGGAAGAGAGAGGACTAGGGGAGGGAGGAAAGGGGACTAGGGGAGGGAGGAGAGGGGACTAGGGGAGGGAGGAGAGGGGACTAGGGGAGGGAGGAGAGGGGACTAGGGGAGGGAAGAGAGAGGACTAGGGGAGGGAGGAGAGGGGACTAGGGGAGGGAGGGGAAAGGACTAGGGGAGGGAGGAGAGAGGACTAGGGGAGGGAGGAGAGAGAACTAGGGGAAGGATGAGAGTGGACTAGGGGAGAGAGAACTAGGGGAGGGAGGAGAGGGGACTAGGGGAGGGAGGAGAGAGAACTAGGGGAAGGATGAGAGAGAACTAGGGGAGGGAGGAGAGGGGACTAGGTGAGGGAGGAGAGAGGACTAGGGGAGGGAGGAGAGGGGACTAGGTGAGGGAGGAGAGGGGACTAGGTGAGGGAGGAGAGAGGACTAGGGGAGGGAGGAGAGAGGACTAGGGGAGGGAGGGGAGGGGACTAGGTGAGGGAGGGGAGGGGACTAGGTGAGGGAGGAGAGAGGACTAGGGGAGGGAGGAGAGGGGACTAGGTGAGGGAGGAGAGGGGACTAGGGGAGGGATGAGAGTGGACTAGGGGAGAGAGGAGAGAGGACTAGGGGAGGGAGGAGAGAGGACTAGGGGAGGGAGGGGAGAGGACTAGGGGAGGGAGGAGAGTGGACTAGGGGAGGGAGGGGAGAGAGAACTAGGTGAGGGATGAGAGAGGACTAGGGGAGGGAGGGGAAAGGACTAGGGGAGGGAGGAGAGAGGACTAGGGGAGGGAGGAGAGAGAACTAGGGGAAGGATGAGAGTGGACTAGGGGAGAGAGAACTAGGGGAGGGAGGAGAGGGGACTAGGGGAGGGAGGAGAGGGGACTAGGTGAGGGAGGAGAGAGGACTAGGGGAGGGGGGAGAGGGGACTAGGTGAGGGAGGAGAGAGGACTAGGGGAGGGAGGAGAGGGGACTAGGTGAGGGAGGAGAGGGGACTAGGGGAGGGATGAGAGTGGACTAGGGGAGGGAGGAGAGAGGACTAGGGGAGGGAGGGGAGAGGACTAGGGGAGGGAGGAGAGTGGACTAGGGGAGGGAGGGTAGAGAGAACTAGGTGAGGGATGAGAGAGGACTAGGGGAAGGAGGAGAGAGGACTAGGGGAGGGAGGAGAGAGAACTAGGGGAGGGATGAGAGTGGACTAGGGGAGGGAGGGGAAAGGGCTAGGGGACTAGAGGAGAGAGGACTAGGGGAGGAAGGAGAGAGGACTAGGGGAGGGAGGAGAGAGGACTAGGGGAGGGATGAGAGGGGATTAGGGGAGGGAGGGGAAAGGACTAGGGGACTAGAGGAGAGAGGACTAGGGGAGGGATGAGAGGGGATTAGGGGAGGGAGGGGGAAAGGACTAGGGGACTAGAGGAGAGAGGACTAGGGGAGGGAGGAGAGAGGACTAGGGGACTAGAGGACTAGGGGAGGGAGGAGAGAGGACTAGGGGACTAGAGGACTAGGGGAGGGAGGAGAGGGGGGAGAGGACTAGGGGAGGGAAGAGAGAAAACTAGGGGAGGGGAGACTAGGGGAGGGAGAAGAGAGGACTAGGGGACAGAGGACAGGAGGGGGGAAGAAAAGGAGAGAAAGAACAAGGTATACACCAGAGCTGCAAGTACATCCACATACAAGTGCAGACAAATACCAAAAGTACAAAACTACATACTTGTAAAGTGGCCTGACAAACTTCATCCTACCAACGTCTGTCACAAACTTCAGCGTGGCATCGAGCTGATTGTCAGTACCCGCTCTAAGGCACAGTTGTAACCATCTACAACAACACCAGCTCTGTACAACAGTACTAGCTACTACCAGGTTTAATAGGATATAATGTGGTCAGACAGCAGTAAACCCACTTGCATTTGATCTCAGCATTGTTATTGTCAGGTAACTTATAGAGAGCACCCATCTGTAGTACTCTGTCTGCAGGCATAGGGTCCTACAACACGCACAATGCTTGTCTCTCTCACAGCTATATGATTGGGCAGATTACCTACAGAGTGGATAACTTCAACTTGCACACACATCATAGAGCACACAACTCCTTTTAAATACCTCTGGCCATAGCACTGCACTGGCCAACCACAGAAGAGATCACCAGACACAAGTTACCTTGATGACCAGGGTAGAGAGAAATGCAACTTTTTGATTCGTGGAAAACTTATCAAAGGCAGCGCTGTCTTGTGGTAAACTGGTACCGGAGAGCCATTGGCTGGAGAGTGCCTCGCAAGCAGCATAAAGTGTTTGGTCGTACCTGACATAGAGTGTACATAGACATATAGTACACATAGACATGTAGTACACATGGACATATAGTATACATAGACATATAGCATACATAGACATGTAGTATACATAGACATGTTTATACTACACATAGACATATAATATACATAGACATAGAGTATACATAGACATATAGCATACATAGACATACAGTATACATAGACATATAGTACACATAGACATGTAGTATACATAGACATGTAGTATACATAGACATGTAGTATACATAGACATATAGCATACATAGACATGTAGTATACATAGACATATAGCATACATAGACATACAGTATACATACATATAGTACACATAGACATGTAGTATACATAGACATGTAGTATACATAGACATGTAGTACACATAGACATAGAGTACACATAGACATATAATATACATAGACATATAGTACACATAGACATGTAGTACACATAGACATATAGTACACATAGACATACAGTACACATAGACATATAGTACGCATAGACATATAGTGCACATAGACATATAGTACACATAGACTTACACAGGTTTAGTAGCAGGCATGCCAGGGGAGTACAACCAATTCTGCCAGTCTATCTTGTTTAGTATATCATGCTAGAATCATATAGTCCAGGCAATGCACTCATGTATACAATAGTATGAGTATGACAATCAATCAACTGTTGGTTATAGCCTGTGTACCCTCGTGTACATCTACCGATTGTGCTTACCAGTTGAGGATTTTCCGACTTTCGTTTTCGGTTAAATGTGCTGAAACAATCGGTACGATTTTATTTGAGGCTATCGGTAGGTTTTAATCAGGATCAAAAAATGGGTAGGCAATTCCTTATTTGACGAATCATATCACTTCTCGCAGTGTCACATTTTCGAATAAAAAATTCTTTTGAGCGCAAGTATATACACAAGAAGGGTCGTTAATGAATGCTCCTTCTTCGTCGTAGCAATGCATTCTATGGCTAACAATGACATCGCATACAGCGATTTTACCCGGAGTTGCAGTAAAATGACAAGTAGAGCGAAAAATAGGGGAAACACGATGTTGTCATTCCTGATAGGTAGGCAATCAGTAGGTGTACACGAGGCATTAATGAGCGGGACTGGTGCCAAGTACTAAAAAGAGGCAAGAAGGGAAGACAAACCTGGGTGTTGAAGTACGAGTAGAGAAAGTCTTTCCACTCATCGGTAGTGATAGAGAGGCCTTTGTACTTGGTGAGGTACGCCTTCAGCCAGCCCTCAAACACCACTACAGTACACACGTACAACAGCTACACATACGTACAGTTATATCTCGAACACTTCTGAAGTCACACACTGGTCAACCAACTATTTCATAGATCAAAACGTTAACCAAAAAAGTACAAAAAGTGGGGGGCGGGGGCTAGTGACACACCTGCGCCCCCTATCTGAGACTCTATATAGAAAAGCAGCGCTGCTCCCTTGTCATAAGGCACTCTACAGAAGGCATCGTCGGGATGACTTCCTGTCAAATCTGGTACCAAATGGGTGAAGCCGTGAGTTGGTCCAAAGTCCATTACCTGTGATTAAAGACTATTTCACTGACCCCACCCCTACACACTGGTGGAGAGGGGGCTATCTATGACATATAGAGGGGGGCTCACCTGGTCCCCCTAGAGCAGTTTCTAGAGTATAGAGCAGAGCTGAGCCTCTCTCATATGGCACAGAAGAAAATGCCTCGTCTGGATGTACACCACCGAGGTCTATGACCAGCTGAGTCAATGGATTGTTCACACCAAAGTCTTCTACCACCTGAGCACACAGCATACTCAAAGCACTACTAGTGTGTAATACTGGCACGTAATACTGGTATGTAATACTGGCGTGTAATACTGCCGTGTAACGCTAGCGTGTTATACTAGCATGTAATACTGGCGTGTAATACTGGCATGTAATACTAGTATGTAATACTGGCATGTAATACTAGCACGTAATACTGGCATGTAATACCAGTGTGTAATAATAGCGTGTAATACTAGCGTATAACACCAACATGTAATGCAAGCATGTAATACAAACATGTAATACAAGCATGTAATACTAGCATGCAACAGAACACACAACATACAAGTGCACCCTCTAGTTCACTTACGGCCTCATGCAGGGCAGTCCAACCACCAATCATACCAAACTGTCTGTGCTCCTCGCCGTACATTCTACCAATTATCTTCCTCTCCACAAACACCGTGTGTCCTTCATTCAACCAGAAGTGCTCCCAGTTCTTGTTGGTTACTAGATTACCGGTCCAGCTGTGGGAGATCTCGTGGGCAATGACACTGGTGGCCGACCTGTCACCAGCCTACAAGTGCCCTTAATTGTAACCAACGACAACCAACCAACAAACATACGTACTACGTACATACAATCACATAAGACAAACCAGCAATGTGGGAGTGACAAAGGTCAAGCAAGGGTTCTCCATCCCACCAAAGGGAAAGCTGGGGGGTAGCACCAGTAGGTCGTACACGCCCCATATGTACGGACCACACAGGTCCTCAGCCGTCTTCAGCATCTTGTCAGTCTACGAGATACCAGCAGCAAATTATAAAGTAATAACAGCAAATGTGGCATTGCTCCAACTCTCTCTAAAATACTCTTTTTCTTCACAGCAAACGTTGGCTTTTGAAAATGCCACTCATTTTGTCTGTTACTTTATTACAGAGAGAAACTTTTGCAAAGGTGCTCAACCAATTATACAGATTTACTGGGACACTGTGTCTTAAAACTTGGGCAAACGCCGTAGAGTGAGGTGCTTTAGACTGAGATAATGCCAAGTCATGATCATGATGGATGGGCAAATATTTCTAGTCGGCGAGTAAAAATTATAATTTTTTCAGGCTGTGGCTCCGCAAAAAATTTTGTATGAATGTGAAATCAAGAAATAGATTAGGAGTTATCTTTTCAGGATTTATGCATCACGAATAAAAGCAGAGTCGTTTTATGGCAATCAATAATTCCGTTACGGACTCAGCAACAAAAGCAACGAACCATTATAATGCAAGGCTATCAACAGGTTTAAATCTATATAATTTATGAGGTCGATTATCTGTGAGCCATTGCACCAATACATATTAGAGATGCCAACAATTAGTGTAAGAGAAGACAACTCCATAAATTCATTTTTCCGCACAACTACATATTTGGCTTGATCGGCATTAACAAACACTGCGCCCATCTTCGAGAATGTTTAAAAATGTCAACTTAGCCGAGAGCGCCTAATGTCACCGTTGCAATTCAGCAGGAAGAAAAATTTACGAACTTGTTATGGAAGTAAAAAACAAACCTCTGCAAACTCATACGCTGCTTTGTCTATCATCTCTGGCTCGGTCCACACTTTTGACCTCTCACCGATATCTCTAAAGCAGCAGGATATGATGTACAAAACATACAGAGAGAATAAAAAGAGAGCACAACTCCGAGCTATGCACTAACCTCGACACCAGATCACCCACAGCAATGGCTATCAGATAGCTAGGTATCGGAATCTTCTGGTGAAACTCGTACGTTATTTTGTCGTCATTTGCAACATTCTTTCCTTGAGGTACAGCGCTCATCAGCACAGTCAGTGCCTTTTCTACTGTTACCTAAAATATAGTACAGCCAATACCTGCAATTTAGTACACCATATGCTGTATTTACAGCCATCTACAAATCTAATACAGTCAACACCTAAAACACAAGTACCTACAAGTACTGTTGAATTCATTTACAAGTACAAGTAGTACAGTCAAAGCCTGCATGCTGTCATATGACACCACAATAAAGCCACACCCACCTTGGCCCTGTAAGGACACAATAAAGCCACACCCACCTTGGCCCTGTAAGGACACAATAAAGCCACACCCACCTTGGCCCTGTAAGGACACAATAAAGCCACACCCACCTTGGCCCTGTAAGGACACAATAAAGCCACACCCACCTTGGCCCTGTAAGGACACAATAAAGCCACACCCACCTTGGCCCTGTAAGGATGCTTAACAGAAGGAGTGTCCTGGCACGGCAGCACCGTTCTAGCCATGATTGATTGGAACTGACTGAACATGTACGGCTGTCTCTTTCCAGCCGTCTGCTCCTTCTCTAGCCATTGCAAACCTGAAGCTGTCGGCGAATTCTCAAAGTCAATGCAGATTTCAAACCTGCGAGAAAAGCATTTGTGCAGAGATAAAACATACATATCATTGTTTGAATGAATGCAAAACAAAATATTTCGCCCCGAAATCTCTCGCAGGACTCCATTCAATAGGCCCTCGCAAACCAGAACAGTGTTCTTCAATACGATTGTGGCTCCAGCTTGGTTTTTAATGTAACAAACAGAAGCATCGACTTTTTGACCAACTTGATCAAGTATCAGAACAAAAAATGACAAACCCTTCTCTAAATGCCAACTACAAAACATCGACAGTTGTTAGTTGTATAGTTTCATATAACAATTTTTCAATAACTTGAAGAAAAAAATTTTCTCTACATTATTGAAAACATTATTATATACATGAAATTATTGACCCAACAGCTGTCTGTGCTAAAAAATCGCAATTACTGGAATAGATTTATACTTTTGTGGCTCTAAAAAGTTTGCACTGATCTTGTTTTATTTGAATAGAATCAATTATAAGCTATGATTACCATGAAAACAAACTATTTTTATCAGAATTGTATTTCCCAAAGGAAAACAGTCCATTGAAAATTTGGAGTTGTCCCCTTTTGGGAAAATAGCTGCATATATTTTGGTTTTATTTATTTGGTACAAGTGAAGGTGACTTCTTGCAGCTGTACTCTATCATAATATCCCTGCGATGCCCATTAAGGGAGCCACCAAAGTGTATGAAATAACTTTTCCACACACAATTACAGATAACATAAATGGCATATGACTGATCAATAGCAGATGTAATAAAAAGGGTGTCGTCTGTGACATGAAACGTATCAACAATCTGTCTCCTACATACCTATGAGATACTTTTATAGACTAGTTGCACCTGTGTAAGTGTCAGACCTCTGACCTGTATAGATTACCTTGAGAGAGCACAGATATCAGTACACATCTGATTAGGTTTATTTGAGAGAGGGTATGTTAGCATTAGCAATGATACATGTTCTAGTGGTTGACTACTATAAAAATCTGATGTCAAGGAATTTCAGAGCAAACAGAGCTGTATCAGTGTTCAATGTGAAACTGACCAATTCTATGGGAGATAACTCCATGTACAGAGTACAACAAAACGTAAAAAGTCGAAGAAATGGGTGGCATGAAAGAAACAGTGTCTTCAACAACTAAAGAGTTTTTTGAGACTACAAGATCAACAACCTCAAAGACCATCTAAGTGTCTCCTTGTAATGGGAGATTTCGCTACATTTCTTCATTTGCCAAAAACTTCACATTCTGACTCACTCCACTGTTTTCCAAAATTAAGGGCATTCAAACTTACTCGGCATCAAAAGATGGTAGAAGTACAATCTGCAGCTTGGAACCAAAGTTGGGGACGGGATCAAAAAGAGTAAACTGCAGATCTTGGGACGTTTGCTTGCAGTAAACTTTAGATACTGTTATCTTGTCTGTATCTAAAAGCTAGAAAGGGCAGAGGTTGTTACAGATTATGGAGCCTAGAATATTATTTTTCTAAACTCCATTTGAAATCTCACCATTGCATGAAATTATGTGATGTTCCCTGGTACTCAATTTTGTGTGAAGTGCAATGCATTGCAGAAGATGATGCAGTATTTTGAAATTAACAGTAATCCTACATGGTTTTTTCTCCAGTGTAACAAAACAAATGTTTCTCGACGATAGTTTTGAAATAATTATTTAATGGAAACTGTAATTTCAAAGCATAATTTTATAACAGAAATGCAATCTGCAATACAGCCCATTGAAAATTTAAACTCCAACTTCCCATTAGAGTAAAGACGGTTTGGTTGCAGTTAACATTTGGTTAAAACCAAGCACACTAGCTCTTTTTTTGCTACACTTTGCGAAAGGCAAAACAAAAAATTGTAAAGTATGCCATACAGACCAGCATGTCTGCACCAGGGGTCGCCCTCTTGCACATGTAACTTCCAGTGCCATGTACAACTTTCCTTCCAAAGTCTATCTCAACGTCCAAATTCAAATCAGTAACAAGACACTCTTCAGGTCTAGAAAAAGAGTTTGGGTCTCCAGGGCTGAGTCTGCCGGCAGAAGCATCACTATCAGACATCTCCTAGAGAAATTGACAAGAGCAAAATTCCATTATAAATAAGGAAAATAAAAAATATTTTCGAATGTCATGCGTATTATACAATAAACAAAATGTCGGCAATATGACTGGAATAATTGCAAAAGACCAATGATATACATGAGAAACAGGAGAGGTCCGAGGACAGAACCTGGCAAACACCTGATGTAATTGACTTTGGGTCTGAATTTACATTTTGAATAGACACAAACTGCTGCTTGCCTAGAAGAAGGAGAAAGCTTTCTATTCAATTAACATAGCTATCAAGCCCAATACTTCTCATCTTCAACAAAAGTTTCTATGGTTCACAGGTTTCTGAAAAAACCAATCGACGATCTTGCCGCTGTCTTGAAGGAATAAAATATTACGACTGGTTGTGTACACCAATTGAGGCTCATAAAAATGACTTCTAAGAGAAAACCGCACTGATTGTGTGCAAATAAGTCAATTTCACCAAATATAGAATGTAGGTGTGGAGATATTATGTGGGCCAGCATGATATGCAAGTCATGGAAACTAAATGATAACTATTTGGGGTATGCCGACAACCTTTTAGTTTTAAAAAAATTGATTTGGCTCTAGCTGTTTTCCACATTAATAATGGAAGAGTTGATGTTGCTATTGATGGGTGTAAAAAATGTTCGATAGTGCTTTGTAACTTATAGGGGCAAAATTTTTAACATACATGATCCTGGTAATGTTATCTGGGCGACAAGCCTTGTTATTGTCAATGTTCAGTCAGAAGTAGTTTTTCAAACCTCTTGGTGGTTGTTGTGTATTAATTAATTACTATAAATAATAATAATAATAATAATAATAATAATAATAACAGTGAGCAGTTCAACTTCATGGAGCATTACTCTGACTGCTGTGGAACTAATAATAATTAATTAATAAATTATTATTATAATAATCATAATAATGATTTATGTAATACTACTTATTAGGAGGTAGTCATACCACAGTGAGTCATGTAAGATTGGTAAAAAACTGGCATTGTAATAAATAAAATTATTAAAAAAAATTTACAATAGAATATTATATATAATATATATATATTATATGTATTATTATTATATATTATTATTACTGTAATTGTTTTTTAATTATTTTTATTATTACAACGCTAGTCGAAGTTTGTTGACAATCATACATGGCTCACTGCTGTGAGTAGTACTACTTATTATTATTACAACAACAACTACTGTTGTTATTCTGTTCGATCTATCTATTATTACTACTACAACAAATCAGTAAACTACTTGTTATCAAATCAATCATCAATCAATGAATTAATTGATATTTATTACATTATTATTATTATTATCATTAATTAATAAATCATCATCATCATAACTATTATTATTATTATTGCTCACTATTATCTATCTTTTTTAATAATAACATTAATTAATAATTATACTAATTAATATATAATAATAATAACAACAGAAAGAAGTAGATAATAGATATATTTTTATTATATATTATAATAATATATAAATATTATTAATTATTAAATAATAATAATAATAATATAATTATTATTTATTTATAATTAATAATAATAATTATTGTTGTTGATGAAATTGGTAAAACAACTACATTATAACTTAGACGAGGAACAAAAATGGATGAACAAAAAATTTATGATGACTGATTCACGTTCTGCATGAGTAATCTTACTTGCAATTAAAATTTTGCTGTTGCAGTCGCTGAAACAAAACTTCCTTTATCTCGTAAGTAGTTTTCAAAAATTCCCACATAGAGAAAGAACAGGAAGTTGCTCACAACTCAGTCTCTAACAACAAAGACACATAGCCTGTAAAACTGATCCATCGTTGAAGTAGGCGCCGACTATTGAATGTGTATAACAGCGCCCAGCGTTGGTCAAAACAAGTAGGCTAACATCTCATCGCGGGTTGTCTGAAATTAATGGGCGGTGGGTTCATTCAAGATAAAAAAAATCAACCCAAAAAAAACAGCCGTATTCTCTCTTCCCATTGGCGTTTTGGTGTTTGTATATATGTGACTAGCAGAGATAGTTCACAGTTACAAGTAAGTTTGATTCTTTTCACAGTACAGGAATTGCTGAAAAAGATTGAGATTAGCTAGCCACTACTACTATGACTGACTTGACTACTATTAATAATTATTATTATTATAACCTTATTATTCATTCAATATTCTATTGTTGTACATCAATCAATGACTTACCAGCCGATGTCAACTGTAGAGTCAGCTTATATGCTGATAACACCTTACTATACCAAGAAGTCAATAATGACGATGAAATGGTAGCCTTCCAAGAGAACATTAGTTCCGTAAAAAGAAGGTGGTCACAACGATGGAAAATAATGCCTTTTAATTCTACTAAGTGTCATGACATGTGCTTTGGACCCAAATCCTAAACCTCAGTTACATTACAAGCTTGGCTCCTCGCAAATTTCATGGGTGGAGTGCACCAAATATTTAGGCGTCATCCTCAGACTTGCCAACCTAAAGTGAGGGGTCAAGAGTGAGACTTGGAAAAAGGGAAAAAAAACGCGTGAAATCCAGCCAAATGGGGAAAATGTGTTACTGAGCGGTTTTTTGATAAAATGCTGGAAAATAAAATATTGTATCATGCTAGCTGCAGAAACATCAAGTAATGCAATGAACAAAGGGGTATGGTGAATGAATAGCATGAGATGGTGGACCGAGAGCAGGGGATGGTTGATAGATGGAGAGCAGGAGGTGGTTGGTAGATAGAGAGCAGGAGATGGTGGATGCAGAGCAAGAGAGGGTAGATGCAGAGCAGGAGATGGTAGATGGAGAGCAGATGATTATGGATTGAGAGCAGGAGGAGGTAGATAGAATATAGGATACAGTGGATGGAGAGCAGCATATAGTGAATGGAGATTATATTATGATGGATGCAATGCAGGAGATGGTAGATGGAGAGCAGATGATTACGGATTGAGAGCAGGAGGAGGTAGATAGGTAGAGAGCAAGGAGATCGGGGATGGAGAGCAGGAGGTAGTTGGAAAGCAGGATATGGTGGATGGAGGGCAGGGTATAGTGGATGGAGAGTTGGATAAGGTAAATTGAAAGCAGGAGATGATGAATGCAAAGCAGGATTTGATGCAAATAGAGCAAGAGATGGAAGATGGAGAGCAGGAGGAGGTAACTGGAAAGAGGAGCATGATGGTTGTACAGCAGGGCATAGTGGATGAAGAGTATGATATGGTGGATGCAGAGCAGGAGATGATAGGTGGAGAGCAGGAGATGATAGGTGGAGAGCAGGAGATGATATGTGGATAGCAAGGAGATCGGGGACGGAGATAGATGGAAAGTAGGATATGGTGGACAAAGAGCAGGAGATGATGAATGCAGAACAGGATATGGTGTATGTAGAGCAAAAAATGGTGGATGGAGGGCAGGAGGAGGTAGGTAGAGAACAGAGCATGGTGGATGTAAAGCAGAATATAATGGATGGAGAGTATGATATGGTGGATGCAGAGCAGGAGATGATAGATGGGGAATACGGAGATCGAGATGGAGAGCAGGAATAGTGGGTAGAGAAAGGGAGATGATGGATGCAGAGCAGCAGATGATAGATGAAGAGCAAGGAGAGATCGGGAGAGATAGCAGGGGATCGGGAATGGAGAGCAGGAGGGAGATGGAGACCAGGACTGGTGAATGGTGAGCAGGATATAGTGGATGGAGAGAAGGATATAGTGGATGGAGAGCAGGATATAGTGGATGGAGAGCAGGATATAGTGGATGGAGAGTAGGATATGGTGGATGGAGTCAGGAGATGATGAATGGAGAGCAGGATATGGAGTATGTAGAGCAAGATATGGTGAATGGAGAGCAGGAGATGATGGAGAGAGAGCAAGATGATGGTAGATGGAGAGCGAGGAGATTGAAGATGTAGAGCAGGATGTAATAGATAGAGAGTAGTATATGGTATATATAGAGCAGGAAATAGTGGATGGAGAGCAGAAGATGGTAGATGTAGAGCAGGGGAAGGTGGATAGAAAGTAAGAATTGATGAATCGAGAGCAAGAGGTGGTAGATGAAGAGCAGGGGACTGTGGATGGTGAGCAGGGTATGGTGGATGGCCAGTAGATGGTAGATGAGCAGAAAATTGTGGATAGAGAGCAGGAGATGGTAGACAGGGTTGGAAAAAACCAAACAAACCATTTATTTCTGGTTTATACCGATTTTTATGGATAAAACCGCATTTTTATTGTGAAAATGGTGCACTCAATGCAGTCAATAAAAAGAGTTTATGACTTACTGAATGGTTAAAGGAACGGCTTTCGATATGTAGCATTCAGCTTGTTAAAAAAAATGTTTAATGTTTATCTCCAAATAAGACAACTGCATGTACAACATGGCATCGATATCTAAATAAATGACTAATTGTATAATAGAACCACATAGAATAGAAAACATATACACTCACTCAAACTTCAACAACTAAATGGCATTACCGTAGTAAGACACAAGATCATTGGTATTTTTTTTAGTATTAAGCAATGGAGAGGCAATAAATAAAATTGTCCTTTTGAGCACAAGTCGATTTCATAGTTTAGAGTGTACTATCCCAAACATGAAGCTATATCAATTATATATTTGGCGCATATTTTTTCAATAAACATCTTTCATTTCTCTGCTATCGTAACTAGCTGAAAAATTTGATTTATCATTTTAGATTTTTAGAATAACCAAGAGAATGAGGCATGGCATGAGTGAATGCTGTGAAGCAGATAAACAGCCAGCTTAGCTGCAAAAGAATGGAATTATTTGATGAACTAATGAAAAAATCATAAAAACCAAAACTTCAGAAATTTGACTAGTTTAAACTGAGCCAAACCTGATAGATAGACAGTAGCAGAGGGTAGATGAAGGGCAGTGGATTGTGGATGGAGAGTAGGAGGGTGAATGAAAAGCAGGTGGAGGTATATCAAGACCAGCAGGGGGCCAGGATATGGTGAATGGAGAGCAAGATATAGTGAATGTGGAGTATGATGAATGCAGAGCAGGAGATGAAGGATGGAGACCAGGAGAGGATGGGTGGAAAGTGGGATATGGTGGAGGCCGAGAGGGAGTTGATGGATGGGGAGAAAGGAGATGGGGATAGAGCGCAGAAAATGGTAGATGGAGAGTAGGAGGTAGACAAAATGCGGGGTATAATGGATGGAGAAGAGGATATGGTTGATGATCAGCAGGAGATGGTGAATGGAGAAGGTCATAAGGTGGATGGAGGACAGAAGCTTGTGGATAACTATTCTCACGAAAAAATACAGATAACACCAACCTTGAAAGTAAAATAACAATAATTCTTTTGATAATAACTATTCTATGGTGGCTCAGAACGTTTTGTCTTTTGTTTTAAAAAGTCTGAACGCTTTCGAAACCGTTTGAACGAATTTGAAATAGTCTAAACTTTTGCAAAAACTTCTGAACGCTTTGTGAAACATTTGTGAGCTTTGAAAATCCGAGCCGATTTGCTGGTTCGCTCTATTGATCATAGATCTACAGTCCATTTATGATGGATAATGTTTCTCATAAGCACGGAACAGTTGAATTTTCTTTAAATAAATAGATGTTTTTTATTTATTAAATATTATTTGCTTTAAATTATTTTAAATAATAAATACAACCTAATTATAAATGTAAAAATTAATTTAGAGATTATATTCTACAAAATTTTTATACAGTTAATTAACTTGCTCTATGTCTTTTGATCGACGTCTATGTTGATAAAGTTATATAGAGGCTATAAATAAAATGACGACCGCTTTTGGTTCGAAAGCCATGTGCTTTGCCAATTTTTCCAACTATTTCCAAATGGTTTCGACCATTTTAAAACAGTTCAGACTATTTCAAAATAGTTTATATGGTTTGTAAATAGTTCATACTCTTTCTAAAGCGTCCATACGGTTTCTAATTTTCTATATCATCTGAATCATTTCTAAGCCGTCTGAATTATTTGGAAGACAAATATACGGTTTGCAGAATTTACGATTTTTAGACAGGAAATACAGTTTTATAGCATGAATCCCTCAACTGCTGAGGCTGGCGATTAATTTATTATAACCAACAAGCCCGTTTTCAAACATAGTTTCTTGGGCTATTTTACTACAATTACCCAATTATGTTAAACGTAAAAGACGCTTTGCAAACCGTCTGGATTATTTCAAATCCGTTCATACGCTTTGAAAACAAAACCGTCTAACGTTATGAGCCATCATACTATTCTCATGAAAATTAAATTTGCTAAAAATTATCATAACACACAATATACCATTGAAATAACGATTAACTCCTCATTTTGATATATAAACGCAACAAAAATACTTGTTAACTGCTACCATTGATAAGAAAACAAAAAAATGTTAAAAAATGTTGGACTTGATAACAAAAGAGCAACAACAAATAACAATAATAATATGTAGGTAATATATTTATCAACATTTTTAATAACCTTTTGTTTATTAATAATAATCATAATTAATTAATTGATAGTAATAAAATTATTATCACTAACTAACATCTACTTATTATTATCAATTATTATTAATGATACAGCAGTAATAAATAATAATAATAATAATAATAATAGCAAAAATAGTAGTAATCAATTAATGATGATAATAATACTTGATATTATTTAAATAATAGATATTATTATTATATTATTTCTAATTTATTTATTATTATTGTTATTATTATTGTATGAAAATAATAATAAGTAGTAGGTAGTAATTAATAAATGAATGGAACTAACATAACATGACAGCTTTAATAATAAAATGAATTGACATCAACAATAACACAGCAATGGAGTGCATCAATCTGTTTTGACTGGCTCTTTCTAAGAATGTTACAGAAGTATTGAAATAATCAATGTGTTTATTATTAGTTGGGTCTTTGCTTCTGCTGCTTCTTGATATGGGGGATCGTTTTTTTAGACTGTGGATCCTAGTAACCTGAATTGATAGTGTGGGTAATATAGCATTTCCCCTCACAACACAGTATAAAAGTGGTCAATTAACAGCTGTTATAATTATCTCTTTTTTATTTTTCTAATCTGAATCCTTTAGTGCTTTATTATTATTGTATGATATCAGCATCATCTTCTATGTCAATGTTTACTTTGACTAGTTAGTCGTTGGAAGCAAAATAAACACACTATAACTGCTATAAGAAACTGAAATATAAGATAGGGAAATAATATCAATACAAACAGTTTTAGTATAATTATTATAATATTCAATTATTGTTATTAATAATAATAAAAACACAAAAAAAATTTTTCCCCCACAACAGGGGAAATGCGTGAGACGTGCGTGAGAGAGTGAGAAACAGGGAAATGCGTGATTCTCACGCCCAATGCGTGAGAGTTGGCAAGTCTGGTCATCCTTGAACACAATCATCTACATTTCGACCAACACATAGCCTTGAAAACTGAGAAAGCTAGTAAAATCTTGGGGGCAATCAAATATACACTCGGTACTGCCCCCAAAAACAGCCGACTTCTTGCATACACCAGTCTATGTAGACCCATTTTAGAATATGCCGATACAGTGTGAGACCCTACCAACAAGGCTATCATAAACTTAATCGAAGGCGTTCAGAGTAGAGCTGTTAGATTTGTGAGTGGTCTGAAAGGTCGCAACAGTGTCAGTGAAGCCAGAGAACAGTTAGGTCTCCCGACGTTAACGAGGCGCAGGCAAAACCATAATGTAGCGTTGCTTACCAAAATCCTCCGAGACGAGAAACGACACAGTGTACTCTCATCCAGTTATGATGAAATAATCAATAACAGATCTAAAACAACGCTAGTCACACGAGCTGCTAGCCATGGAGAGCTCACTTCCATATATGCAACCTCCAGTATGCTTCGCAACGATTCCGCCATGATTCGAAACTGACGTTTCGAAAATGAACTGTTCGAAACTCTTAAACCTGAACCCCCCTACCCCAAATCCCCATCCCCAAAGAGTTTCAAAGTGTCCATTTTCGAAACGTCAGTTTCGAATGGTCCGTACCCCCTTCGCAACAGCTTTTTACCTAGAACTATACGTGACATGAGAGTGCTACCAGAAACCGTGTAACCGTTAGACAGCTACATGCTGTAATCATGTAATAACACTGTAGCACACTGTTTTCCTCCTGAGGCACTCCCCTTGCACCTAGTGATTTAGAGTGTCCTATTGTCACAAAGGTAATACAGAGCTAATTAATAAATAATTTAGTAGACTACTAGTAGTAGTAGTAGTAGTAGTGAATTATTATTAAGTATGATAATAATTATTAATAATAATAATAAGTAATGATTAAAACCAAAAGAGCAATGATCTGATGGGTGGTGGTGGAAATAATACCAGCGACAAACAACAAAGGAGAAAGTAATAATTACGACAACAATGAAAATTATTATAAGCATTAGATGATGATGATGATAGTAGTAGATTATTATTATGAATGATGATGATTATTATTATTATTATTTGTATTATAATAATATTTTTATTATAAGCATTATAATGATGATGTTAAATAACAATGATTATGATGTAATTAATAGATTATTAGATAATAATAGAGGATGATTATTATGATGTGAGTAGTGAGAGCTACTGTAGTAGTAGCTCTTACCTACCTCAGAGTTACCACATTAGAGGTAGAACTTCTTGGCAATTTTTAAAAAATCTATATTGAAGCCTCCAGTTTTTGGGGACCGGTTTTAGGGAAAATATAATTATTACTTGTGTTACAGCATACCGCTGTTTCGTCTCTCCTTATCTCACAAATTGTTCATGGCAAAAAGCTGTTGTGATATATTCCTGTCATGGTTGCTGCTACAGAGTTTGGCTCTCCTCTAGTTTCTGCTATTGTGGTCATTGTGGTGTGCTCCCTGTCTTTCATTATTTGATCATATGCCTCTGAAAGAGCATGGTGTTGTTCTTCGTCTTGGAGAATTCTTCTTAATAGGCACAGCACAGGTGATGACTTCTCTTCCTGTCTTCTACTAAACTCCGTTCGTTTTTCACTTCTATTATACTGTCAGTGCGACTGTTCTCTTGTCTTCTCATAACCTATTATATTGTCAGTGTGACTGTTCTCTTCTTATCTTCTTATAACCTATGATACTGTCAGTACGACTGTTTAAGTTTCTTTTAAAGCTGATGGCATTATTTTGTATTTTTTCCATTTTTTTGTGATGGGCCACAGACCACATTTGCATCTTCCATTATGGGTTTGCATGTTTTTGAACGCTATACATCAAGCGTGTAGTGCTCCTAGTATCTCCTTGGTCTTAGTGCACTTCCCATTTTTGTGTTGGTCATACTTTCGATATGATTGTGTGGTTACTCCAAGATACTTAAAATTGTCTGTCCTTTTAGTTAGCTTGTTGATAACAATAAACAATCAATGGCAATAAATCACAATAATGATAAATTATAATAATAATGATTATTGTTAGTTAATTAAATGTTGTAGGTGACTGTTATTTTTTTGTTGAAACACTAAAATTTGGTGTATAATTGACAGATAATATTTTTTCAAAGATGGTTCATATGATTATTTTGATGAAAGCTGACTGTTGAAAAATAATTGGCATGTTTTTGTCACTAGATTCAGACTGTTAAATGCTTTGTAATGTGTTTTTATGAAATTTCTATATTGATAATTAGTCAGTCGGACTTCATCCATTAACGACTGAATAATTATTATAGTTAGTAATAATTTTATTAATTACTTTCTAATAATCTGAATAATTGATTAACCTATTATTTGTTTTAGTTGTAGGGTGATGAATGGCTTGTGGTAGATGTACAGCGCAGGTGCGTTATCCCTTCTTATACTACTCGCATGTTTGATAACTCGTCTACAATGCTTTGTTTCATGTATTTGATAGGAAACTTCAGCTGTTTTCTGTGTTCGATGTTAGGCCGTATAATTGTATGTCGGTGACTCATATATATATCTGTAACCTGAATTCTCATATATATCTGTAACGTGAATTCTCATATATATCTGTAACCTGAATTTTCATATATATCTGTAACCTGAATTCTCATATATATCTGTAACCTGAATTCTCATATATATCTGTAACCTGAATTCTCACATATATCTGTAACCTGAATTCTCATATATATCTGTAACCTGAATTCTCATATATATCTGTAACCTGAATTCACACATATATCTGTAACCTGAATTCACATATATATCTGTAACCTGAATTCACATATATATCTGTAACCTGAATTCTCATATATATCTGTAACCTGAATTCACACATATATCTGTAACCTGAATTCACATATATATCTGTAACCTGAATTCACATATATATCTGTAACCTGAATTCACATATATATCTGTAACCTGAATTCACATATATATCTGTAACCTGAATTCACATATATATCTCTAACCTGAATTCTCATATATATCTGTAACCTGAATTCTCATATATATCTTTAACCTGAATTCACTCTAATATCATATTAATGTTTTACATTTTGAGTGGTCCTGAAATTTATATCTCCATAGTAACCAACTTAAAATCAACTTTGCAGTTAACGCGCTGATGGTTAGTTCTCTGTCATTTCTGTTAGATCTCCTTATCACATGGCTATATTCTTTCTGCAGGTTGTCTTTCTCATAGATTGCGGTATCGATGAGCATTTGGGGCAGCAGAGAGTGCCTGACCTTTACAAGTTGGCCTGTCTAAGATTTCTCTCCTCGTTTGAGTATAACGCAGCTTATAAGCATCTTAGGTGGTCCTACAGATTCTACAGCCTCGATAGGGTGCATCCGCTTATTCGCACACCTTCAACGTGGAAAGAGTTTTCTATTGAAACTTTTAAAGAATTCCGAGCAGCTCTTGGTGAGCCAATGGTCACTCCCATATTTCTTGCGGTACAACAAACGTAGATGACGTTGAAATTTTTTCGTTTTTAATTTTTTTTGTAGATCAATATGTGTTATCCAAACCTGTTTCACCAGACGACAGCGCACCCAAAGAAGTGACTACACATACACCAACAAGCAAAGTCACTCTTGCTTCCAAGTACGCCAATGTACTCTGTGCTGTCATTGAAGACTTCCAGGTAAATCAGCTGACAAAGTAGACAGTATAGTTTTTGTTTTAATATCTTGCCAGCAATGGTGGACACGATTGAGTCACTAAAAGACTACAGGAACACATTCAAGCATCATAATTCGAAATTTCAGAACACAATTATTTCTGTGTACCCTACAGGATGAAATTATTAACGGAAGTTAATTTCACGAGTTGTCTTCTCTCTGATGATTTAACGGATATTATTTTTCGTGAATCGAGAAATCTTCGCGGTAGGAGAAGACAACTTCACATGTTTTTTTTTTTATAAATTTATCGAAAAATTGGGTAAAAATACAAAATAATGTATAGAAGGCATTAATTTTTAATGGAAATAATATTTCGCAAATTTAGAACTCGCACAAATGCGAAATTAACTTCCAACGAATATTTTCATCCTGTAGGATATAATAGAAAAAAAAACATATTAGTACTAGGCTTCATTTTTTTTCCATTTCCAGTGGGAAATCCCGGACATTTCATCACCAGTAAAATCTGCCAGATCCACTCGCACTACTTCACCATCGATTGAGAATTATGTCTTCAACCTTCACCTTTGTCCTCTCAGCTCAGAGTCACTGACGACATTCACAGGAGTGGATTGTAGGAGGGCCTCTCAACTCCTCAGGGCTTTCATGTCCCCCACTGCTAAACAGAAATGGTTGGAGAAACGAATGAGATTGTACTGGGTGGATACAGCAGCCCCTGCTGCTGGCTTGGTAGGATTATGTGTAGTGTGCTTGCGGGTGCTTTTGGATATCGTACGCGTAGGCGTTAAATAATGAGCGCATTCGGATACCAAATTGTTGCTAAGGAAAAACATGGCTGCAATAGTAATTTTGGAGTCAAAGACACTAAGTGACAAGGGAAACAGATATGATCGATTAGAATCGAATATTAATTGGCTCGGTGCGTGAACCAGCACGATCGAACGCATATTTTAATGAGCATAAACATTTTAACTTCACTCTCCTGGCTTTAAATCACGCTGATACATCATGTCGTGTATCATTAATATAACACAAGGTAATAAATTCCTCTACACAAAAGGCTAAACTGGGCTCGCTTTTGCTATAGCGTTACCATAGGCGTTGTGAAAACTCACTCCATCCATGGTTTAAACAGGTAATGCACATTAGTTGATGAGGCCTCAATGGCTGTCAACGAACACCCCACTAAGTTGTGTATCTGAAAGTACTCTTACTTACTAGCTATCCCCACTGATGTAAACTAGCAGACTCGTTTGACACTGTGCCAAAATCTCCACTCCAACTAATGCAGACAAAAGTTTTTTTTACAAACTCAGGTTTCATTTGGCGCCATCCTCTGGTGAGACCCTCCAATGGCTGCTGTGGCACACCTCTATAGCATAGAAGTGTACATAATATTTAAAAAAAATTACAGTATACATATCTTATTTGTTCACTCATCATTTCAGATAGTGCAATTTTTCTTACGCGGCCAGTTTGAACACTTTATTGTTTTGTGATTACTTGATTGATGATGTTTAATTGATAGGATGGCACAGGAAGGGATGTTTGTATGAAGGCCTTGAGAGAGCTCAATGGATCTGTACTGTCTCTCTATCAGATTACACATCATGGGACGTCCACCAATTCTGTGAGTTTGATATTGTATACTAGATGTTGTAGTTACTGTATACTACATGTTGTAGTTACTGTATACTACATGTTGTAGTTATTGTATACTACATGTTGTAGTTATTGTATACTACATGTTGTAGTTATTGTATACTACATGTTGTAGTTATTGTATACTACATGTTGTAGTTATTGTATACTACATGTTGTAGTTATTGTATACTACATGTTGTAGTTATTGTATACTACATGTTGTAGTTATTGTATATTACATGTTGTAGTTACTGTATACATACTACATGTTGTAGTTACTGTATACTACATGTTGTAGTTATTGTATACTACATGTTGTAGTTATTGTATACTACATGTTGTAGTTATTGTATACTACATGTTGTAGTTATTGTATACATACTACATGTTGTAGTTATTGTATACTACATGTTGTAGTTATTGTATACTACATGTTGTAGTTATTGTATACTACATGTTGTAGTTATTGTATACTACATGTTGTAGTTACTGTATACTACATGTTGTAGTTATTGTATACTACATGTTGTAGTTATTGTATACTACATGTTGTAGTTATTGTATACTACATGTTGTAGTTATTGTATACTACATGTTGTAGTTATTGTATACTACATGTTGTAGTTATTGTATACTACATGTTGTAGTTATTGTATACTACATGTTGTAGTTATTGTATACTACATGTTGTAGTTACTGTGTGCTATATATTGTAGTTACTGTGTGCTATATATTGTAGTTACTGTGTACTATATATTGTAGTTACTGTGTACTATATGTTGTAGTTATTGTATGCTACATGTTGTAGTTACTGTATACTATACATTGTAGTTACTGTGTACTATACATTGTGGTTACTGTGTATGTACTATATATTGTAGTTACTGTGTGCTGTAACTGACACGGACAAGTATCGAGAAGCACCTGCCACTCCTGTCAGCGTTATGTTAGCTAAATTGCTGCAGCCCCAGGAACGTAGAAAGAAATGTTTATCTAAACCCCTGAACATCTGTCGGGCAGACAACAGCTGCTTGCTACAGCTTACACTCATCACTCATGGCAGGTCTGTCTCTGTTTGCCTATTACATAATATATGTAATACTTACCTAACACCTTGGCGTGTGATACAAACCTACTACCTACCAGCTAGATCTCAGAGTTTCAATGGAATAGTTGTTTGCATTATGTTTTGATTGTTAGTTATCCAGTTGTACTCCCTGGATTACAGAAAAATAAAGGAATTTTGTTGGAGTTATCTCCTATTTCTGATGCTATTGGATATTGAAACTTTATTACAGCCAGCCATAAGCTCTTCATTATTTTATTTATTTGTGTCATCATCTCGAGGGCTCTACTATTTATTTTAAATTAATGTTTAATGATGTTTATTCACCCATAAGTTTGATATTTATTGTAATTACTATGAATTGCGTATTTTACTCGACAAACATTACATAATTATAATGATCAAATCAACAACAAGTCAAGGTATATTGATATCGATAGTAGCAGCAATAGTACTAGTTAATTGCTTTGAATGTTGGAAAGTGCAGCAAAACTCACAAATAGTCACACCACATGTTTGATCCCTCGGTGATGGTCACCATCTATTATTTCACATTCACACAATACACGACAAGCATTAGAGAGGTATGGTTGTATAACAGCTACTAAGCGCCCTAAATCTAAACTATTTATTCTAGGGTACTTTGAGGATATGGAAGCAGGTCACTGTAATTTGTATGCCTAATGCGAAACGAAATTAATGCTTGCCCACAATTTTTATGCATAGAATAATATTAATTTTTGTTCAAATGTGGAATTGATTCCACAGGCTATGATTTCTCAACAACAACATACGAGCTGCTGTAATTGTCTTGGTACAAGACAATAGTTACGCAAATCATGATTTCTAACAATGAATTATAAGTTAGTTTATAGTACTTCCAGTCACATCACTTGAGGGAGATAACTCCTAGCAGTTCCCTATTGACTCACTCTAATACTAACTATATTCTACTTACAGTCAGCTACCAGTGGAGTACTTGTATATAACAGCAATGGTACCTGCACAATCTATCAGACTACACTACCTCAACCAGCTCATCACCCACCTGTGTACTTCTGTAGAGGGAGGTAACTCCACCTTCGCTCACTTTCTTGTAGAGATGTGGAGAGATAACACTGTAATGGTACGTTTGTACTCTTTAGACATAGATTGCTTTGTTTGTGTTGGATAATGCCTTTATCCCAATTGTTTGTTGTAGCTGTTCTACCCCGTTCAATTATTCATCACATTTAATTATATAGTACAGGTCTTGAGACGTGTTTTTCATTATTCCCATTAGTTTACTTCTGTAGTTGTTGGAGCCGATATCGCATGGTATTGACGCAATTAACGAGTCAATTCAACGCATTTCATTTATAAATAACAGATATTGATAATAGCTGCGTGTACCTGTACTTGAGTGCCTTGTGTTTGATTTTAGAAGTTGTCCTCTCACCACTAGTAATGAACCAAATGAAAATATATAATGATGAAAAATAATAAATGCAATCAGTTAATACAACTCGTTATATTGACCTAGTTATTGACCTAGTTTTTATTGTTATTATCGGTTGCTTATTTCAATTTAAATATTTATTTCTTTTAAATAATAATTAAGATTTGCACTTTGATGTTTCATTTATTGTCTAGTTTCAAATCTTCTAGTGAAATATTGAAGGCTAAACAAAATTTTAAATACAAGAACAAACAAATATTGAAACAAAATAAAATTGACATACAAAAATTTTTTCAATGGCTACAAGTTTCTTAAAAAGCTGTAATCTGCACGCGGATGGGCTAGCTGTTCGGAAAGTCGAACAGCGTTTCATCAATAAATGATAAAGTAATATTTGCCACCGAATGTAGAATCGTCAATTTGTATGTAGTTCATGTGTATGATCCGAGTTTAGGCTCCGCCCACTCGCATCATGGTATTATAGTGTTTAGCAGCTCTAAAAGGAAACTATAATTGCTGATTGGTTAGAGATGTGACGCTAAGTAGATATGAGTAGGTACGCGAGGTCACATGTTCTTGTCGTGGTTGAAGGTGCTTGTGTGTAAGTTAGATGGTAGCCTGTACTGTCTCAAACCACTGACTCTCTCTACTGCCACTTTAACTCGGGTCAAGGACACATGCTCTTTTTTGGTTGAGGAGCTAGTAAAACGAGACAACACGCGATGTGGTAGTGCAGTGACAGGTGAGTGACATTGTTGGTATTTTTACTAGCTGGATTGGAATTGATTTAGCTGTATGAATTTACTTTTTGGTTTGTTAAATCACTTCATAAGTTTTTCTTTTTATTTTCCTCCAGCATCTACAGGTTTTCAACTTTGTCCATTCTTAAATTTAAATTTATGTCAGATTACGTGGCATTATTGCCATAGCAATGGTTTTTTCTTCTGCCATTGATAAAAGTTACTTTACTAGCAAAGCAGTCAAACTTATTGTTACTAACGTAGCAGTACAGGTTTGAATGGGGTCCCGGCAGAGTAGTTTCGCTTTAGCGATGCAACCGGAAATAGCATGGTCGATCGTATAACTTATCATTAGAAATCACGACTTGCTTGACTATTATTTAGATTTTAGACAGTTTAAGCCATTGATATAACAAAATTTATGCAGTTTAGGAAGCTCAAGGAATCAATATAGCCTTTGAATTATTTTCTTTTTTAATATTTTGTTTCATTCATTTGTTAAAAATTAACTAAATATTATGCTCGTGTGTAGAGCTATAGCTTTGTATTTCGCGGCTCATTGAGCTTGCCAACATAAATTAACGCCGTTGTTATGAGCCAGGTCCTGGCAGAATATTTTGGTGATCTGTCGAGCACGGGCCAAAAACATTCCGTGGCCGTGTTCACTTGCTATAGGACTGTCTTAATTTCAAATCATTGGCCGCCATTGCATTAGTTGGAATCATCATCAAGTGTGATTATGAAAGCCTCATCCATCTTGTTTGAAGGAATTGCTAAAAAAAAACAAAAATGTACGGACAACTGAACGCAAGAAGGAGGTGATTGACAGGTTATAATTATTATTAGTATCGTAATAATAACGGTTGGAACAACGAACAACAAGAACAATTATAATAATTATTATAATAATAACAATAATAATAATAATTAATGGCATATAGTTATAATTTTATTATCTTTTAATTTCAACTGTTGCGGTTGTTGTTATTGAATTAATTAATATTATTGATATATCTTATTATTTTATCTATTATTTTTATTTTTTAATAATAATAAATTATAAGATGACTTATGTTAGCGGCGCATCGTCAGTTCTATACACCTCCAAACCCATCAGCTGCCGTGAATAGAAAAAAAGTCCCTTCAGTATCGGATAAAATGAAGCGACTTTCGTTTTAACAGTGCTATCGATGGAAAGCATGCTTCCGGTTCTTTTGATAATAGCTCCGCAGAAAAATCTGCCGGGACCCCATTGTTGTGCGTTTGGGAGTTGTCCAAACATCAACAGAAGGAGGCAACTCCGAAACATGATATAAATATCTAAGTTCACAAAACCCATTGGGTGTAGTTGCAAAAACAAGTTGAAGTTAACTGATTGATCAAAAGGGAAGTAAGAATTAGTTGCTTACGGAGACTTTAATGTCTTTACCCGCTGGGTGACTGTATGTGTGTATGATAGTATGTATCATACAGGAATTGTGGGAACTTTAAACTTCACAGCCACTGAAACAGAATACACTGGTGCTAGTTTATGGTCTACTGCTGTGTTTTACACAGGCCCTGCATACACTGGAGCCCTAATAGATCCAACAGCTCAGCCTAATAACCCACCAGTGGGCATATCAACAGAGCGGAGGGACGTCACCTCCCACTATGAGATGCTGAGGGAGAGCTACAGAGCTAAGAAACTAGGAAGTAAACTGAAGAGCCCTGCTAAAAGTACTCTAAAGAGGGCGAACTCTCAGTCTAACATTGCTAGTTAGTTGATTTCTTTTGTCTTTGGTAGAAATATGGGATTGTCAGAAATTAAGATCAAGGATATCAAAGATAACGCTTGTAAAAATTGATGTAAGATTATAAATTTCGCGAAATCTGTGTTTTTGGTTCACTAACCCACAGGCTAACACTCACTGGTATCACTACTTTATTGTATGACACCCACAATAACGCGAAGGGAAAAGCGAGGTTGCAAAATTGGGTTTATGAAAATGGTTCTGCAAAAAACCGTTGCTTTCCATTTTTGTCCAAAATCCAATTTGTAGCTACTTTGTTGTTTTTTACACATTTGCTGTTTGTAATCTGCAATGCAAAGTATTTAAGAGTAAAAGAATACAATTTTTATTATTTTTTATTGCTTTTCTAATAATTGCGAGTTATCAGTTGAAGTTTTTTGCCGAAAGCTCCCAAAGTTGAAAGCAAAAATATTTTTCAAAAAGTCATCTTCTAACTTTCCTCATGGTCACATGATACTTTTTGCTCAGATGCGGTGAAGGAGCAGCGATGTAAGTTGACTAGAGGCAGCAAGTGTGTGGTGGCTGTTGCTGAGAAGAAGAGAAGCTCACTGGAGCAGCCCTTGAGGTCGGCAGCAAAGCCAGCTGACGCTGACAAGACACAACTGCCAGCTAAAAAGAAAATTGTACTCACCACCATCTCGTCCCTAGGTAGGTTTATTCCTTCCCGTTTGTCTTTACTGGATGGTACAAGGCTTTAGTTGGGGTCTGCATGGAAATATTTGTACTCTGCGGGGGTGTGACATACCTCCGCTTGTTCTACAGCCCTGAGTACAAAGGAGGAGCTGGTGACATATGCTATAAAGAGCTATGATGAAGCGTGTAGAGGCAAGGATTCACTCTATCTGACAGCTCAGAAGGTGGTCAACACCGCCAGAGTGTTTTATAAAATGGAGCTCAACCCACAGGTACAGCTCGCTAGTTCGTAAAAACTATACCAAAGATTATATGACTCCGGTCGTGGTTAGTGATTTTGGAGTTGTGTCCCCCTGGTTCTGGTTGGCTAATATATGGCACTACAAACTACACAGGAGTGTATGCTGTATCCCTTCAAACTTTGAACACTGTGCAGTCTTGTATTTGTGCCAATAGAAGATTAAAGTGACTTTATAGGCAAGCCTGCACCATGCAACCTTGATCAATATGTAAGTGTGACCTTTGACCTATAAGTATTGCCATCATGCAATCAGTTGGTATGTGAGATCACTCTCTACAGCTACACCTACACGGAGCTGTTATTGTTGTGTCTACAGACTGTGGTGGTTGTAGGTGGCTGTAGAGGAATTACTCATGTCTCATGTGATCAAAGGGGTCGCTGCCATCAGAAAGTCTTGTGCTGCCGATACGGACAGGAAGTGTAGGGAGTGCCAGATGTCTTCATTGCTTCTTCTTGAGCTAGAGGCACTGAAGAGAGAACTCTCTATAGAGGTCAGTGTGTCTGCGAGTAGTTGTGTCCCCTCTCATAGGGTGCATTCAATGTGTATTGATATGTAATGTGACGGTGGTGAGCAAGCTATACATAGCTCGTCGTTTTGTATGCAACAGAGTGAAGTAACGCCAGACATCAGCTGCCTTGTATCTCACCTGGAGGAGTATCTTACCTGTATGAGTCTGGGGAGACCTCATCTCTTGAACGAGTTCCTTAATACCCAGCTTATCCCAAGGTTCATAGAGTTATTTACTCTATACTAGAGTGCATAAAGTTATCTTGTTCATTTTAAGGTGCATAGAGTTGCCTTTCTGAAGGTACAAAGAATGAACAATTATTCGCTGATGTGGTTGTTTCAGTTATCAGCTGACCTTAGCCCCAGTTCTAGCTGCACTTCTCACGGACTTTGGGCAGGATATGCCTGCCACTCTAAAAAGGCTGATGGCTGCAGAGATGGAACAGAAGCAACCCTCACTCAGCAGTGTCAATTCCAGAAGGTCAAGTCTTCCTTCACCTGCCATGATTCCTTCCTTCAATTCACTTTTCTCTGAGGTTACAGGAAATAGCCTCATGTCCACGTCCATGGCTTGGTGAGACTACTTATGACTCTTTATTTTCTCATGATTGCTTAAATCTTAGCATAAATATCTGTATACATTGAGGAGAGGTCTTCTAGTGCCCCATTTGTTCTTCTTCAAGAATAATATGCTCAAAATCGCTAATATAATTTCTTATTTGGAGTTATCTACTTTATTGTGTGGTTTCTTAGAGAGAAAACAACTCCCACAATTACACGTTGCATCTTTGCTGTAGCCGTAGCCTACAGGTACGCAGTATGTCTGACAAGGGAAGGAGAAGTATAGCTGTGCCCAGTGAGCTGCTAAAGAATAGGAGACGAGACAATAGACTATCATCTAAAGGGGTGGCTTCTAGAACTCGATCTAAAACCCCCAACAAAGGTACAAACTGCTCACAAGTTGGTGTAAATCTGACAGTTGACCTCAAAGCCAATGTTTACCTTCTAGAAACAAGAGCTATTTGTGACCAGCTCAGTTACATAATAAGTAAATAGAATTATGGTTCATTAGTACCTGCACACACAATACCTGAACACAAAATACCTACGCACACAATACATTCTCTGTTGAGGCCTGCCAACAGGTGTGTGTGCTTTTGATTGGATGGCTCTCTGGTGATGTCACTTCACCACATGATGCGAGTTCGTACCCCTTTTTTTGTTGTTACGACAACCGCTCTTTTTTGTCCTTTTACTTTCGTTAGTTTGAGTGCAAGAAACCAAACGGGCTGAGTCACTCAAGTGGTCAGGCGAGATGGTTGTGAAATCTGTTTTTTGCTTTTTTTCCTTTGAAAAACAGTTTTTTTGTATATAAATTCGGTATGTTTGATGAACCCCTGAACTTACCAGCTTTTTTTTTATCTTCAAATAATTCACCAATTTAGATGATTGATTGGAAGGTCTCCGCCCTTGAGGTGTGACCAGGTTTTTGATGAAATGTCTTAACCTTTTCTATCTGTGTGCTCTATTACCCGTGCCATTGCCTGCCTTCTATATCGAGATCTAATTAATTAGCCTTGTGATGATATAATAGACATAGAGGAAAGGTTTTTATGCAAATTATAATGGCATTTCGTTGATTACCATAATTGTGTTCATAGTTGAGTGACTCACATACATAACTCCACTAACACTGTTTCACAATGTCAGTGGGTTGTTCTTGAAATGCAGGCCAATTTGTTGTTTCTTCAGGTGATGAGCCATTGCTCACAGAGTTTCCAGCCGGATTTCTCTCCAAACTCAAAGAAAGCCCCCATGGACAGACTCTCTCTGGTAAGGCGTAGACAAGACAGCCCATTAGTTGTGGCATCTCACACCTCATAAATTGAAGGTGTCAGGTGTAATCACCTATTATACCTCCTTCACCATTGCTCATCAACCACTTGTTTATCTGTGACCTTCACCTTCAACTCTTTCGTTTCCATCAGTACCGTGTATTTAAAAATATACGCTCTGGTCTCCAGTTTCTTCGTAGATGAGAAGAAACGTACCATTTTATCACTATTCGTTGCAATTACCTACTTCATTAGTTTATGTAGTCACCGAGGCATTGTGGGTAGAGCAAGTGGCAGCTAATGGCGACACTTATTGGTCACGGTCAGCCGTTCTGAATATTAAAGAATCATTTGAGACTGGGGGGGGGGGGGGGGAATAGACTGGAAAATTGCTATAGCTTTTAGTTTCTTATTCAAGCGTGCTGCACGCTCGAGTTGCATTCTGTGCTCTGTTGTACATCTCAAGTGTAATACGAATATATAATAGCGGCAGTGGGTTGGCAAGTCTCCGTTTGTGTTTTACACTCGCAGAATTTTGATTTGGCGATCATAAATTATTTGCTACAAGAATTTAGGTTTTACTCGGATTGATCATTTATTTGTCAGATTGGCTGATTTTATTCACATTATCTTGTCATGTAAGAATGTGTTTACAACGTAAACTGTAGTTATACACGTGTTACTGTGTACTGCAATGCACTTTGTACCAGCTAGCTTGTCTCCGCTACTACCAGATGGATTACTGCTAGCTAACATGGCCCTTCCTGCCGGCATTTCCTCTGTTTTGTTCCAAAATGTTGTTTGTTTCAGCTGTCAGACGATCACCCCGGCTAGCAAGTCTGAGTCAGCAAGTTGTACCCGCTGCCACCAAAGTCAAAAGGGATCTATTTTCATCTCCGACTACTTCTGCCCGCAGGATGACAACCCGGAGTCCTCGTAGACAAAAAACTAAAAGAAATCGTTCCCGAGCAGGTAGGGTGTGCATGAAGTGCCGGTGTTACCATGTAACATCGGTCCATGATAAATGTTTGGTGAGACAGCCATGCTGACCACCCACAGTGATGTTGACCACCCACAGTCATATTGACCACCCACAATCATATTGACCACCCACAGACATGTTGACCACACCCAGTCATGTTGACCACACCCAGTCATGTTGACCACACCCAGTCATATTGACCACCCACAGTCATGTTGACCACCCACAACCATGCTGACCACCCACAGTCATGTTGACCACCCACAGTCATGTTGACCACACCCAGACATGTTGACCACACCCAGTCATGTTGACCAGTCGACGAGGCAAGCTTGTGCCTACACAACTCATTAGCTGGGCCATGCATGGCTGGGCTCTCTGCTAGATCTTACAAATGGTCTGGTGGCTAAAACTGTGGTCTGGCAATGGCTAGATTATTCATATTTTGGGTGCGTTGCCTAATAAATTATATGAATTGTCTGCTGGCGGATGGAGCCACCTCTGCCCACCATAACCAGGAGTGGGGCCACAGACACCCAGACACCACAACCACTTTCATTCCGCTGCTTTGTGCCCAACTCGCCTGCAGCAACTGATATCACTATTTGAGCTGGATTAGTGAGGATTACCTTATTGATCCAACTAATCTGTCCATTGCTACTGCTGGCTAAACACCTATTGTGTAAGAGAGTGCATAATCTGACAATGAGATACAACCACCTCTCTAACCTCAAGGCATTACTATTAGCCAAATTGAATGCAACTTTTGAATTTTTTTGAAAACCTTGTTATAAACCACAGTAGTGGTGTCATCTAACTGTAGCTTGTGTTCTATGCTGTCATAGAGTCTGAAAGAAAGGTGCTGGTCGCTGACACTCCACTACATAAACAAAGCTACAGTACTGCAGGACCCCGGATAATGTCTCCTTCACACACAGAAGTAGTGGAAGAAACTCCAGCAAAGGCACCCGCTGTTGGCAGCGAAGAATCCAGATCTAAAGCAGGTGATTTTTGACAATGGGATGTGGTGAATGCTAGTGAGGTGAAGGGGGAGAGATTGTGATCATGTGATATTTATCTGCGAACCAGCTGGCGACCAGCGAGTGATGTGGGCATATTAAGCGCACCAACCAAAAATTATTTTTGCTTGTTACAGTTATCTTTCACTATTTCTCTTTTATGTCTTTTGCTGCTGTAATATTTTTTAATAAAAAAAAACAAAAGTGCCGGATGGCGTCAAGGGTTGGCTGGGTTTGAACCCAGTAGAAGATATCTAACAGGAGATAAAAGTCATCGAAGTAACCCTTTGACTAGGCCAGCACCTAGCTTGCTATTGCCGCTAATGTTAGTGTGGTGCTTGTAATTGTGTGATATGTATATGCGCTCCTATTGGATGAGAATCATCGCCTATCTCGTTATGGATTGTTGTTAACGTTCGCTAGTATAGATAGGTTGTTAATTCATTGAATGGGCTAGTTGCTAGCTAGTCGAAGGGTTACTTCCAGTCAATGTTCCATCGTTGGAGGGACTGGGTACGATTCCCAGAGTGCCCTTGACGCAATCTAGCACTTTTTTCTCTGAATAGCTTGAGTAAAACACAGACTCAAGTTTGCTCTGATTGCTTACCGTGTAAAAGACGTTTGTGATTTTTTCGGATGAAGTAAAGTTGGAAATATTGGCCCTCAGCAATCTACAGTTATCTCCTCCGTACCTCAGTACTGTCATACTCACATTTACCTGCTGTACTTCAGCTGCCTACAGCTCGCACAGGCGGCTCTTGCGCAGGAAGTCATTCTACGACATGGAGAGAGTCAAGTCCAGAAATGTTGAAAAGTTTAAAAAGCTGGAGAACAGAATGAAATGCAGTGTTAGTGCCAAATGTAGCCCTAGAAGAGTGGCTAAACTTATACTAAAGCAAGCATTGTCTCAGCCTACAGAAAGGGTTTGTACATTTGAATCGGATGGAGTATCAGCTTTGAGTTGTAGCTAACCTAAATTTTGCAAAATTAATCGACAAACTAAACATTTCAGGTGGCTACACGGCCAACTCCCCTACAAGAGAGTGACACTTCACCAGTAAAGAGACTGCCCCGCATTCATCGCAAGTCTGCAGGTAACTGTAGCACTGGAGCCGAAGAGAACACCGAGCCCAAGGTTCTCAGTAAAAAGAAACTCTTTGCTTCACCTCAATCCTCTACCCCAACTAGCAAGTCACTCAGGCCAGGTTCACAGTCTGTTGCACCTAAAACGTCAGAGAAGTTAGTCAGTTCAACACAAGATACAAAAATGTTAAAAGATCACAACACGTCCGTCGCTGACGCTGATGTTATGACTTCTACTGCTACTAAAGTTGCACTGGCTGAACCTGGGAGCCCTTCCGGTACGGTGCACGTATGTTCTCCTACTGGTGCTGCCAAAATTGGCTCGAGAAAGAGGTTATTGTCAGATGAACATGTAAGTTTTCTCGTTGTAATGGCCTCCAAAGTGACAGGTGTGAGAGAAAATTACCTTTACTATTTATATGAAAGGTTTTTCACTAGTTCGTCAAACACGAAACTAATCAAAACAATCATATGAGAATGAGGTTTGGTATGCTGCGCGCCAAATCAGCTCTCTGTCATCTCTTTTTCAGCCTCAGATCACAAAAACTCCCATAAAAAATCAAACAATCAGTTGTATGTGTGGCAGACTAACTCCACAGGGTACTCGCAGATCTCCCCGGAGTTGTCTCTCCTCTCAACGTAAAGTCTGCCAGTTTACCAGCTCAAGTCCTTCAGATCTGCACAGCCAGGTCTGTCCAATACGCTAATTATCCAGTTCTTGTCATTTCAACAATAATTTGAGGACCCAAGACTATGTTCACTCATGTTTTTTATGATTGGTAATACAATATTTGAGGTTGTTACAATGAGTAGCCACCATAAAGCTACTAACAATAGAGCAAACACCCAGCCGCTCCATAACACAAGTTATACTGTTGTGTAATTCACTTTTGTATGATTGATGAGATTCTCATTTGTTGACCCCGTAGAAAATGACTTTATATTTGGTTGTTTGACTGAAGGTATGTTGTGGACATCCTGTATACAGTACAATTGGTTCTCCTTCCCCAAAGAGGCTTAATTTCCTGTCTAGAAAACGAGGAACGGATCCCCTGATGCAAGGCACTACCGGTGAGTGTTTTGTTGGTTGGTGCGGTGACCAAAGCTGAATGTTTGGTGAAGTGAGAGAGTTAATCTCGTACGCTGAGGGTTAATGTATCACTTGCTTGCAACTTCGCCATTCAAACCTTTCTAATGCATGCATATTTTAAATTATGTTTTATGAATATAAACACACTCATTAGCCAGTGGGTCGGGTGGGCATGGCCCCACCCTCCTGCCATGCACATGGGTTGGGGCATTGCAGTTCAAACTTGATTTATGGTTTATTGAAATTAGCTAATTGTTATGTTAATTCCTTGAATAGAAATATGTGGGAGATATGTGTGTGTGTGTGGAACAGAGGTGGACATGAAGGTTGGGTCCAGAGGCGGATGTAGAGAGTGATAGAGTGATCTGATATGACCAATTTCTTTGCAGATGTGAAGACAAGTAGTTCACCTGGTGACCTACAAAAGCTGTATGACATAAATTCTCTTTCTACAACAGAGATTGACTGTAGAGCTAAAACTCTTCCTTCTTTCCCATCTCCTGCACCTCCTGCAGCTCCTGCATCGGGCTCATCAGGGGCGGTGCAGAGGGCCACCCCACAACACCGTAAACTGCACAAATCTCACATCTCACCAAAATATTCCCCACTGTCTGCAGGCGACCTACAAAGTTTGCTACGATCTCCATTTGTCAACTTGGACAACGAGACATCAAAACCACCACAGGACTGAGCCTGCGCCACAGTAATTTATTGTGATTACTAACTGATTTATATGACTCGCTATAACAACACCTTCAAATAATTTATATAATATATGTGATGCAATTCATACCGGTCTATAAATAGTAAGGGAGTTGTCCCCTCTCTCACATGCATTTGATTTATACTTCCGTGTACTGATCGCTTGTAGACATGTTTTGTATTTTGTGTAATTTGTTCCATTTGTCATAACACTTTGCTTAGCCCTCTACTTGGATGTTCTATACCAAATATATATTTATTTCGGCTCTCTAAGCAGCTGTTTTGCTTCATGGTATTGCAGGTAGCAACCCACTAATAATAAATCCTTAGCTACTAGCGCATGTAGGTTTGTTTCATTTCATCATGTTACTATGAAAAGTAGCATTATAAAGGATGCTGGACTCACGATTGCAGGAGCTAGTCAATGCCGGAGGCCGAGATGGATTGACACATGGTATAATTATCAAGCATTTTTGAAGGTTTTTAGGTTCTTCAGACAACGATGCACTCATAGCCCACGGTCATCACAATAACATATATACAAACTTATTGCACCAATGATAGCCTTCATTTTCTCCCAACTTGTGGGGTTCATCTCCAGCACACCTGCATTGCTTCAGAATCCTGTTACCGATTATTACACAATATTCACCTCATATTTTCAATGAAAAAACCAAACCATCATGCAGTTTCTAGTGGAGAATGGTGACATAACTACGCACCGACAACTACTTCAGTAAAATGTGAAAACAATACAATGTTATCATAATCTGTACATTTTATTGTGGTGAGAATTAATTATGTTGAATATAAACAATATTAGCAATTGATAGATTATACTTTCTGTGTTTATGTACAGCGGAATGAAAGGGGAGACCTACCTAGCAGTATGTACCAGCCAAATAAAAATAAATTATCTTTTGTCACTTGGTGACTGAATGAAGTACAAGGATTTCTATACAAATGAAAAGCACTCAAGTAGCTTTGCTACCTCCCAAGATACAAGCTATAGAAGAAGGAAAAGGTGATGCCTAGGGCAAATACAATTATAACAAGTGTCTCCAGATATGTGCAGATTCCAAAAGCGAGTTGCTTTAGGAGCAGTGAATTAACCCACTCAAGACAATACACGTCTAAGCGTCTGGTACGATATATGCTGAAGTGGTTGTGCATTTGTGGTAAGGGTGCTTCCAGGTAGTATCAATAGCAGAGTATTCCTGTAGTTGTAACTGTCGTGTGGTGATGAGCTGTTAGTGAAATCTGATAGCACACATATCATCTGTGAGTGGCTGCTGTTTGCAATGAAGCTGCTACTGCAGTAACTTATACCACGGCCAGATTTATAAACACGAGTCAATCTCTTTAGCAAACACGCCAGTTCTATGGATGCATGCAATAGCTTGTTTCACGATCAAAACGGTCTGGACTTGAGATGATTGAGCAAAGGAAAAAGCTGGTGACCCCATCAGTGCCGAGGTCATGAGCATAAAGTTGTGCCTTTTAGTTTAGAAGTCCTTTGTAGGTCAACAAAATCCTCGTATGTTGGGGCGCATCGTAATTCGGCTTTACCAAATTTGATTTTACCCATAAATACAAATTTTCCACGGCCATGCTCCATTTTACAGTGACCGGGAGCGTAAACGTGTCCTGAATATTTTTTGTCAGCAGTATTTTTCTTGGTGAAGTAAGGCGTTGACTGCTGCTTTACCATATCTATTGTCACTGGAATTGTATTCATCGATGGTGAAGGGATAACAGTTTCCATGTGACCAATAGCGACTACAATACAAAATGAAATGATTATCAACTGAAGAGTTACTATCACTAGAAACACCAACCAAATGAGCCGTCAACAAGCCCTGTAGGGCCAGTCTCAACAATGAGCACCTGTAGAAACCTGTCTTATCTCATCACTTGAGCAATAGCCTAACAACTTTTAACTATCATGACATTTTGTATCAACACAATTATGATGTATACATTATATTCATTAAGTGAGCTTATACATAAATTACTCTGTATCACATTCAATTAATTCTCCTGCGATATACGCTCTAGATATATGTGCAGGATGGAAGACCATTCACCTAGACAATACTGTGACAAGCTAGATGTAAATTAACTTGGATGTCATACAAATTACTAGCAATTCCTGGGGGTAATTGGCCTTTTACAGACCGCAGTCCCAAAGATTCAATGACTAATCATCTTATAATATTAGAAGACATCAAACCATGGCACTAATTATATAACAATCTTTGGGAATATTTTCTAACAGACAAAATGTAACCAAAACAACCCGGCACCATCTGTCAAAATATTTTCAACAATTTGTATTAATCAACTTGAAAAATGATAAATAACCTTATTTCAAGTCTTCAGTATTACTATTTTTTTCAATTTTAATTATTTAATTTTTATACTAGATTCATATTTATTTTATATTTATATTTTTAATTATTTTTTCACGTTGCAATCAACTTTATTTATTATTTATTACCGCAAAACAATAATTTATTATTTAATACTACAAGGAAATGATAAATATTACAACTTTTTGTTGAGATGTTACTTTTTATCCAGAAAACTGTGAATACTTCTGGCGAGACGGATTAATAAACTTGGATGGCAATAATAACAAAACCGTCCGGTGAAGAGCTGTCACTTATAATCTGACAACTGATTATATCAGAAATGATTTCACTACTGTATGGCTGTGGTTAACAAAGATATAACCCTCCGCTAGTATGATGCAACTACACAAGAACACATTCATCATTTTCAGCTGTGAATTTTTGCAGTTGAAACTAGTAAATGATCACAAATATGAAAGTATCTTTGAAACCGACGAAGTACCAATTACTATCCAGACATGATCTACATTTTTTAATTTATGGCGCCCGTTATAGAAATAACATTCCAGTTTATATAGCTATTTCATTGGATTAAGCTTGTCGCTACTTAATTAGTAACGAATCCAGCCATAAACTTTATTTCTTATCGATGCCAAATGTACAAACTTTGGCAACTGTAGCCAGTAACTAGGCGTAAAGCATTCCTTACAGCATTTTTTTGATCATAAACATTTTTATGTTTGGCCTGATGTACAATCTTTGGCCACCTGTTGAACCATGCCAAAGGTGAATGTGGATAAGAGAGCACCTGTAAAAGGCTGTCAAACATTATAGAAAGTTAGCAAACTTTCACTTAATTGCTATTACGCTTGTCATTCTTTGTTTGCGGGGGTAGTCGTTATATACCAGATGTTAGTTGGACCTAAGAAGTTTCCCACAAGTTTTAACAGTCATTACACAATGCTTTATAGACCTTTACAAAAGGGTGATTAACTATTGTATTGTTTCAAGTCCACAGAGGCTGAATTCTGTATCATTAATTGTTATTGACACCTCTGAGCTTTCAAACAACTATTGTTTTTTGTTTCAACTAAAGATATTTAGCAATTCCCATCCAGATTTGCACTGAAATGGTCATACCTTGTTACCCAAGAGCTGTACGATAAAAATTGTCAACAAATTTGTGTGAGAGAGACGAGTTTGAGATTCGTTCAGCCGTGATTACATAAATTAGGTTGCAGGAGTTTATTCCATTCATCCAAATACCTGCTCTTCAACAAATTATGCGTTTTTAGTGCTCCACAGAGACTTCAAATAGAATTTATCATTTTGAAATCAGAGCGTTGGCACGAAGGCACACTTATCACCTGTGCCATTAACAAATTGGTTACCAACATAAAAGTTTACTCAAGCCCGTGTCACAGTTTGACAGAAGGTAGGGGAGATAGCTATATAATTCACCCCGCCCCTCTTCTAGATTAACAACTTCTCACTCGACTAACCACACTCTTATCACTAGAATCGGCTGATTGGCTTTCTTTTGAGCTGACTGATTTATGCTCTTAAAACCTTCACAAAAACTTTTGTTGTTGGCCAGTCAGTGTCAACAGATCAGTACAATGTGATTAGAGCTGAGTTTGCTCTTACTGGGACATCAAGTCTTTGTTTGATGAAGGTTTCTTTTAAATTCACCAAAACCCCTGAGGGCTAAGTTTCTAACTGTACATAACAAAAGAGAAATAGATGACCTTGTTATCATTATAGAATCTTGACATTACGATAGAGAGAACTGGCAGCGATGTTATTTTGTCTACGTCAGCGCTGTTGATAACACCATCAATATGTAGTCAGCCATGTTTGGCTGCCAATGTTATCCAGTCAAACAATACAGACCCGCTGAGTTGATTACGAATTAATATCGTTGGTTGTTATGACAGCTTGTACTTTAGTTCAGATATAAAACCTTTTAAAAACATCATTAGAAATCCACGGCTTTAAATAATAAAATGACTTTTTAAATAGTCTATAAGTTTGTGTAGAGATGGAGAGCCCAATTTGGCAAGGTTTCAAGAATATTTTATGCTGATGCAATCGCGGTTATGCGCTTGCTGCCACTGCATCTAAAACTATAAATATTAGCATTGCATTAATTCTTTGTGTTATGGCACGCCAAGCCTTCCATGCCAGAAGGTCTGCGCTTCATCTAGGCACTTCGCAATGCTTGCCAACAATATTATAATAAGGTTTCTCCCTTCTAATTATCAGAAGCCATATATTGGAGTTGTCTCAAGTTGTTAATAGAATAAGTATAAGAGCTTTGTTGGGCAATATTTGTCTTCTGATAAGAAAAAATCTCACCAACTCATGGAAAGAGCAAAAACTAGCCAGCCCTGGGATAGTATTGATAACTGTTTCACATAATTGTTTGTAGTTATCTACTACTGCAACTTCTGCGAGTAACAACAATAGCTGATTGTATTGTTTCAGAGAATTTAAGTGGATAAGACTGATAGATCGTTATTGTCGAACCACACCTACTCAAAAAATGGAGAGACAAATATAAAATATTCTTACCGAAGTCGCTGGTACAGTACTGTAACAGTAATTCCTCATCGGTGCAAGGACTGCAGGCTAAAACAAAACCAGAAATTAGGTTAATATTTTCAATTAGGATAAAACAAAGAGCAATGGTTGATGACATCACACCTAGCGATGAGTGATCTAAAGGGCAGCGGAGATCAGCTGAAAGCTTATTAGTCAAAATGAGATGAGTCATAGGTTAGTAATCTAGTAATGGTTATATCAAAAACTTGGCATTCGTTGAGATGGCATTACCAACACAATCTTTGATGTTTTAGAATAGATAGTCTTACAGGCGGCTGGTAAATTGAGCAAAAATGCTAAAAATATAAGCTGTCAATCTCAAAGAATTTAGACTCCATTTTGTTTATGAAATGTATACAGTGTAGATGATAGCGATATGTAAATCAAAACAACTCCTTGTTTACTTTAAAGTTCTCATAATTGTTTATACCCATAGAGTAACTATTTAGATAGCCTTTGTCTTCTACTCTACGACTAAACATCGACTAAACATCATGTTTTATTTACTAATACTAGTACAATAAGATGGCAAAAAGATACAGTATATATTTACACAGTAAGAGATTTTAGCTCTGGGGGTTAGATTTATTTCAACATTTTTCCGGTGCTTCATGATTAAACTAGCAATATTGTAGTTAACAATCATCACTGGGGACTAGTCTACACTTTCTCCCATCATTTCGCTGACTGTAACTTAAAAAATCGCATCTGTTCTCACAATTTAATGTGGGAAAAATTATTTTCAATTTGAAAATTGATAAATAATTAATATTGTAAAATATTTAACTTTAATGGAAAGTTCCAGAGCCTAGTTGATGCGATTGACCTAGCCGTGTGCCAAGAGCATAGAATTACTGCTGACTGACATGTGATTGATGTGGCTGACTTGAAAGAGAGAAATTTGTAGAACTGAGCCGTCAGTTGTTCTAGTTGAGTGATTTTTTCATCAACTTCAAAAACAAAAGAGCAGGTGACTGCACTTCAAAATGTTTTGAATGTTGTCCCATCTCGGATAACAACTTAACAAGGATTCAAATAAATCAAAGCCTTTTCACCGCAAGAATTATTCATACGAGACGCGGATCATATAGCCCTCACTTTCAGTTGAAACTTGACTAAAGCTAAGTTCAGAAGCTGAAATTGGCTCTTGAAAGGGCGATAAGCCTGACAGGGGGAATAGCCATTGCCTGTGATAAATGGCTAATTTCGACACAAGTTACCATACCAACAGTTCTGTAACAACATCGCCGGTATGACAGACATTAGACAAGGAGCGACTCACCAACGAAACCGTAATTTATGGAAATATTGCCGTTATGCTTGACACAGTAGTCGCCAGCAAGTAGCAATGTCTGCATATTCACTAGCAAAGTGCCTAATTATTGTGAATCTCCCGCCAGTATTTTTATTAAGAAAAAGTTGCTAACAGTAATGCATGGCAGCAGTAACAGCTGGCAAGCAATAAACAGTCTCGGCCAAAACTAACATTCTTTAACCGACGTCTGCTACAAATTAATGCAACTCGAGCCAATATAATTCTTTGCAGCTGACATTACACCAAATCCAATAAACAGTTTTATAGCCTTTGAACCAGACAGTTGACAGACCCGACCCACAATTACATATATAATGAGTTGATGACTTAGCAACACAGCTAGTAGAGCGAAGAGATACTCGTGCTGTACTAGCTAATATATGAAGATAAAGCTGACTTGATATTTTTACAGACGGCTGACTGACTAGGTCAATGCGTCAGCAACTAATCATATACTGGGAGATTAGCCAGGAAAGCTGTTTGTCTATTACATAAATATATATGTTAGTTCTAGGAGTTGTCCTAATAAATGGTATTCCTTTGTTTTGATACGCCTAATTTCTAATTACAACCAATCCAGGGTTGCTAGCAGAGGTGTACAAAGCCATCCATCATTGCCGATAATTACATTGTCAGTGCAACTTCCAGATATTATTATGCGAATGTAGTCAAGCTGGCCTCAGAATTCGGTTATTGGAAAAAATTAAAAAAAAAGATCTCAAAGCTAAAGCAAGTGAACGAAAGCCAAAATATTTTACACTGAGAAAAAAATCTATATTGACTCACCTTCATCGCCATATTTAGGATTTGTCTCCACATCGTAATCGATAATTATTTTCGCAGAGACGAATGCTCCAATATCTGGTTCGATAAATAATGAAGTACTTCCATGAGCGGGAAAACATATTGAATGTTTTTGTTGTTGTTTCTTCTTATTGGCCGTTTCCTGTATAGTTATAATTCGTTTGGGGCGGGACGACTCTTCCATCACGCTGATTAGAGCAGATGTATGTAGACCCTGAGCCTGAATACATAGCTTGTGTTCCTTCACTGGTCCATTTATATTGATCAAAAGTCCACCGTACGGCGAGTGCCACACTATCTGACCAGACGTACAAGAGAAATCTAAATTTTTTACTCCTTGTCCATTTGTTGATTCCTCCCTAAAACAAAGAGTAATTTGTGAGAATACAGGATATTACGAAGTCCATTTGCTTCTTTCCGCAAACAATGGAAATCTGTGGCCACAAAGTCAACCTCCAATAAAATGCAGAAACAACCAAACCGGCCACATGTTTATTGCCAATACTGGTGCCTCCAAACCGAAGGAATTCAAATATAAGAAAAAATTTAACGACTTTTATTGGCGTGTGGCTTAGTGGAGAGCTAAATTTAGCGATCCCTGACAGAATGAGCTGTAGAATATCCACAGTCTTTGATAAAGGTCACCGCAGAACCCATACTTCTGAAGTGCCATCGTAAAAACTTGTATCAGATTTCACAACAATTCTATGATGACAAAAACATAGAAACTAACGCAGTAATGAGTTGATTATAACATCAGGGGGGCAATTATATAGTTTAATAGCCACAGAGTTCATTAATTTTATAGTCGCGGGTTACCACAAGCCCTTACTCGTAACAATGTAATTTGAACTAGGGCTAAGTGTCAACTGTCATACAATACGGCTGAGTATAACATAGCTCCTATTGTGGTTGTATGAGATTTCTTTGTTACATAACAAAATTTGAACGCCACCAATTCCAAAATATAACATAAAAAAGACCGTGCCAATCGATCAAGAGATGCAATAGACAGTCAATGTATTTTACATGTAACGAGTATAGCAGCAAGAAAACCTCATAAAAATTTTAGACCATAGATTCCAGTAGTAGAATTCTTTTGAGTAAGTTACAAGTTCCTGAACTGCAAGAAATAAATGAGAATTGACAGACCTATTAGGTAAAACTAGTTTAGGTTACAACCTATGTGAGTCATTTTGGCAGGGAGCTTTGACCACCTACATAGATGCAGACAATATTACTCACCCTGGACCTGGATGGAGTGCAAATGACAACAATCTCACTTCAGCAAGAAAAAGGCTACTGCAGCCTTGGACCCTGATTATGCTTTTACTGTTACATTGCAATAGCAGTTTTATTTTCCCATTTTCGAATAGTAGATATCGTGAACACTACTTTATCACTGCTCTTTGTTTGAAGAAAACTTTCACCAGTACAATGTTTGGTTAGACTAGAACTTGATACGACTCAGAGGGAGACAGATAGACTACTGGATACATGGACGGGTTTATCTCCCTCACAATCCACCACTTGGGAAGACCTCAAGGGTTTACCTGTTAAACCTGTTAACAATATCGCGTTTATTGTTGTTTATTCTACGTGAACCGAACACTGGGTCAGATTTGAAGTGTATCTTCAATAGCTATTTATTTTTCTAGCACTAATCTAAGCTTTGCAAAGCAAATATTTGACAAGCACTTGTCGCAAGTGGGCTGAGAAAGGAAAGCACGCCGAGGTATTGCTATGCCAGGTGAACATGAACTCGATTTGCTTGCTCACAATGTTTGAGCAAGCCCGTGTCACTTATGGCTCGCGCATTCAACTGTTTAAACCGAGCTCTTCCTTCAACGTCATAAGTAAAAGAACGACACGTTTATACAAGAGACCAATTTGAACGTGCCACTGCACCAAAAGCCCTAATTAGCCCACTTCTGTGAAAATGCATTGGCTTGTCTTAGAATTAAGTTTTCACAAACTTGAGCTTTTCATCACACAAGATGTTAAGAGACGCTAGAAAAGACAAAACAGGCTGCATTTTTAGCCACTTGAGGTATTTTCTATGAATTGAGTGTAGTAGGTTAGCCTGAGGCTGCACAACGTAGGTCTATTCACAGTCAATGATGCAGAGCAAAAGTTTTGTAGATAAGCTGTTGACAACGTTTGACTAATTACGCAGTGCGGTGAGTCGGGCTCATGATCGAGATAGATAACGAAGAAATAAATATTCAAGCATGAAAGAAAGAGTTACGCATATCTGATAGCAACGTATCATTAATTTAAATATTACTGCCTCACTAATAACAGCAATAACTTAAAAATCTCTAGACAGGATGAAAACTATTACGGATGACACTAATAACTGGTGGCAAACAGATGAACAATGATTGTATATATTTAGACATAATCTCTATTATCTTTGACAAGGCTTATGCTAGATACAGGAAGAACCATCCGTTAAAAGCGGCTCATAAACTGAAGGTCTAACCGCAATCTACATATTATGTACTGTCGTGTGAGTCAGTCTAGGAGATGGTTCCTCCAAATATCGCAGTTCCTCATCAAAGAAGAAGCAAAATTAATGGTAGCGACAGCCAAGTGAAAAATGACACAACTCAGTCAAGTGTGCGTACTAGTAACTTGAACACAGAATCATCTTGTTTATGAAATATGTGCAGTTTAAAATTTCATTTACGTTACGGATGACAAGACAGGTTTAAAATAGCAGACCAGTTTTCTATGCAGAGACTGTAAAAGCATTTTATTTACATAATCGTAATGATGTAACATATAATAGCAATAATAAAGTAATATATATAATAATAATAAATATAAGTCACATTATTATCATTATTTAAACTTTCTTTCTTCTTATCAATGATCTTCAGTTTATTGAATAATATTCTTTTAACAAACAGTTAGTTGGGATAGCTGTGGTAGCATTATTATTATTTATTACTTACACAGATAAAATATCACATATATGTGTTTTGTGGTATTACTTACCGAAGGTCATAGTCGCATTCATAATCCAAACTGTGACATAACTGTATAAATAAGGTTATAAATAGTCCAAAATGCTGCTCTAACCGTCTGTACCACATCTCGTTTTGATGTGTTCTGTTTCGATAGATAGATAATCCTTCATACAACCAACCAATACATAACTACTGAAATGATTACTACTGTGATTAATATTATTATTAAATACTTCTTCTTTTGTTCGGTGGTCGAACAGGCGAAAAAAGTGTTTTACTGATGTTGGATGAATCTTCTTTCAAGTGTTGATGATAGGTAAATGGCGGTGACAAAAAGTTATCCGTTCGATCGCACTTGTATCCGTTTACTCCAGTAGTTTTACAGCCGTTAGCCTTCACCAGTTCTGACTACAAGTAGCTACAATAAATCTTTGAGTGTTCTTCACATCCACACAATCACTACACTATTATTTCATCTAGTGTGATTTGATATTGTTATCTTAACCCAAGCTCTTTTTTGTTTCTCGCGCGTGTACAACAGCGCCCATTCCAACAACCAAATACTGAGGCTGTAAGTGGGCGGAGTTTCAAAATAGTCATTTGAAGACAACGCGAACATGGAAGTGGCAATAAATCTGAAAAGGTTTTTGAGTGCTTCCATTTCCAGCTAGCTAGATTGACAGTTCGTGGGGCACGCCTTTTAGTTGAAATTGATGAGCTTGAACATTCTTTTTGCTTTGGCTCATAACGTGCAGCTATAAAACTTAGCATTACAGAAGTTTAACATAAACATTAAAATTTCTCAAAAAGACATGTAACTGCTTTTTGTTTTATAATTTATTGTGAAAATCAAGTCATTTTAAAAAAGATTCAAGATAAGATAAAGTCTGCGGTATATAAGCAGGAAATTCATAAAGAGTTTACCGCAACCTGAGTAAAAAACTACACAAAGTTGTTTTTTCAGGAAACAATGCAAGTTGGTGAAACCAGCCTATAACTTTCCCCACATTTTGAGTCATTAGAGTAAACATCTTCATGTCTGACAACAATTTTGATAAATGAAAACATTGTGCAAAGTAGGATACATTTTCTGTATGCTCGAGATACATAAATTTAAGAGTTGTTCACACGATAAAAAAGTGAAAATATAACTCCAAAGTGCAAGCTATTTACATCAAAAGGTTTACCAAATTAAATAGTTTATATTCAAGGAGTTTTTGATCAATTTTTAATCAATTTTAATTTTTAATCAATTTTTGATCTAATCAAACTCCTTGGTTTATTCAAGCAAAGTGCAAAAGATAAAATTATTGGACTACGAAAATTTACTTTGTTTTCAATAACTTGTGCAAGAAATCTGAGATTTGGGTAAAAATTTATATGTAAAAAAGCCTTAAAATTCAAATTATATGTGCGCACGTTACCCTAATTTATATGCCCATGCTACTTATTTTTTATGATAAATTGTTAAAGAATCGAGTGGAGAAGTCTGCGCAATAGCAGAGCAGAGTCAATCACTGCACAGAATTCAAGTCAGAATTGGTTGGCAGAATCACAGAATCTCCATCAACTGCCGCAGGAAGTTGCAGGGAAGATTAAAAAAAAAAACTGCAAATTAAAAAGCACCCAGAAATTTAATGTTGATATTTGATAAACTGATATTGCTTATAAAAAGAGATAATTAATAACGGTGAATTTAACTTCAAACTTGGAGTTGTTGCTACAATTTACAAGAAAGTACAACTCTTAGTTATAAAAACAAATAAGAACCCACGCTATTGAAAGTGCAACTATGTCAAGGTTTTAACATAAGCGGCGATAATTGGTTGCTTTTGTCCAATTGAAGATGTGCTTTCTGTTTACAAGCATATTTTTCAACATGATGAAGTTTTGAACAGAGTACACGGTCTTATAATATTTATTGTCTTGATTTTTTTTAAAAGGTTCTTAGTGAAGATGGTCAATATTCTGAACAAAAAATCTAAGAAAGATTTGCAGCAATGTAATTTTTTTATTTGCATAATTTTTTTTAAAATCTGAGTAAATTTACGTCAAGTTTATTGCTGAAATTTGAACAACAACAACATCATCATGAAAAAAATAAAATAATAATTAATAATAATAATTTATTTATTACTACTATTATTATTACTAAATTACTACTGTTATCATTTATTTGTCGTTGAAAACTTGTTAAACTTATTCTAGTAGTAGCGGTTGTTGTTGTAGCTGTTATTATTATCATTGATGATAAATAATAATAATAATTAATTATTATTATTTATAATAATAATAATAATAATAATAACGATGATGATAATAAGAATAACAACAGTTATTATCATACCTGTCATGTTGTTGGCTTGTGAAAAAAAGGGAAGTACTTCAGACCCACCACTGGTTCCAGTCACTGGTGGCTCCAATCTACTGGCCTGATGGGTGAGGATTTGAGTGTATTATTATTATGGAGATTTTCTCATAATAATATTATATATACTCTCTGTCTTTGACTATCTTCACCCAACAACATGCCAGTAGATTAGAACCACCTGTGGTTCCAGTGGCGGCAACTGGGTTTAAAGGAATAGATGGGGTGACTGTGTGTAGATGCAAAGTAAGATAATAAATCATTTATTAGTTTAGAAAGCCTATTACTGACTTGATGAATGCAACTTAAATATGGGATACAGTACAACGAATTACTGTGTCGAGCAAACTGAAGCTATGTAGTATAAGGATAGTACGAAAACAATGTGAACCCTTGCCACCACAAAGTCTAGTTTCTGCTCAACGGAAAAGTAAATGTAAAGTTTGTGAGAGGATATTCAAATTTCAGGAGTTTTCAGGGAGTTTAGCAGTTTTCAAGGAGTTCAGCAGTTTTCAGAAGTAGGGAAAATTGCTGCCTAAAAATCAGATGGGTCCCTGACCACAGGCAAACTGCAGAAAATTTGGTGGAATTTGGACCATTTTTCGGAATTTTATGTTGTGTTTTGTTGTTGGTGTTTGTTGTTGGTGTTCAAACACCAACAACAAAACACAACATAAAATTCCGAAAAATGGTCCAAATTTCACCAAATTTTCTGCAGTAGGCCTGTGTCCCTGACAAATCAGGGATTTCCACCATTCGGATTTTATCCGAATTGCCCGGATTTTGGGGGTGTCAAATTTCACGAGGATGGATTTGTCATATTGTTCTTTGTTACCCGGATTTACTAGTATAATTAATACCTCCTTTACTTTCATACAATTGCTACTATATATTTCATCTGTTCCAGTAATCTAGTCTCAACTATAACCCTAACAAAACAAATAAATAAATAATTAAAGTTGTTTCAATACAACAATAATGCTACAACTACTAGTGCCTTACTTTCACCACTAAATCGTGTAGATATCTAACACAATGCTCTCATCAAGTCATGAATGAGACAAAAGACATCGATGAAATCCGAATGAGTCAATATTTCTCCTTTCTTCACTTTTAGTAGGAGATCTCATGTCAGCAGATATTGGTTTTATACTACTTCTGCCCAATAGCCCGCTACAATGTTTATTGTGTTTGCTTTAGGAAACTTGGGTTATTGACGACTCACCACGTGGGTCTAGCTTGCATACAACACTATAAGGAACCATTTAAAAGCAGTTTAAAAAGAAGATGACTATAATTTGCGCAATGGTCTCAATTCACATATTGCAATGTATATGTAGATGGCTGAGGTTGATGATAAAGGGCTGATAAAAAAATGTAAAGAGGCCACAACAGCATATAACCAAAGCAGAAAAAAATAAGCAAATTATACACAGTTATTCATAAACATAGTATATGGTCAAAAATTTTAATCTTATCACACTTCATTCATTTTTCTGTGACTCCAAGCATTTCTCATACTTCATCTTTTGTTGTCTCCGTTTGCAATACATTCGTGTGGATTGATTGTCAAGTGTTTTATTAAGCTTTGGCGGTGGGGGGGGGGCAGGAGGCTTACAGTGCCCCCCCAAACCCTCCAGCTGATATTGCTCGGCGCTGCTCGCCTCAGTTCAAGCGCTTCGCGCCCTCAATGATGCCGCGTGAACTCAACTAAGATTTTTCAAACTTCAAGGTTGAGATCCCTGCAAATCAGGAGACATGACAGGTATGATGATAATAGTTACTATTATGAATTAATTACTTGAAAACATAGTAGTGATTGGTTGGAGGCAAAGAGTCGTATGAAGAATAGTATTTAAAAGTTCTAGTTTTTATTATTCATGCCTATGTCGACTCATAACGATAGACGCTTTTGATTTCAAAAGTGTATGAATGGTTCTAAAATAGTCTAGACGGTTTGCAAAGTGTCTTCTACGCTGAAAATAATTGGGTAATTGCTGTAGCCTAAGAAACGATATCTAAAAATGGGTTTGTTGATTATAATAAATAAGTCGTTGCCGTTAGCAGCGTGAGTTCATGCAATGAAACTGTAGTTCCTGTCAAACAATCGTAAATTTTGCAAGGCGTATAGTTATTTTGCAAGTAATCTAGATGGTTTAAAAATGATTCAGATGATGAACTATTTACAAATCGTATGAACTGTTTTGAAATAGCATAAACTGTTTTAGAATAGTCTAAACCAGAGGTGGGCAATGTGCGGCCCTTGGGCCAAAAGTGGCCCACTAACCTCTTACACAAATCTCAGTTTAGGAATGATTTTGAGTTTCGATCGTTTCGCAACAATTTTGCCATTTCAGTCTTTGAACTCAACATGCAAATTTCCAAGCATTCGGAATCCCCCTTCACAGTTGATTGTTAGCTCATTCAAAATACCACATGCATCAAGCAGTTAACGTATCTCCAGACGTTGAGAAATTAGCCAGAGAGGCGCAATATCAAGCATCTCACAGAATTGATCTTGAGTTGTAAATGGTTATTAAAATATCATACTTGTTATATTATTTTATTAGTTTTAGCACTAAGTGTTATGTTATTACACATTCTTTATGTGATCTGTAAAATAATAATAACATACAAAATTTGCAATGCAGCCTTTGTCGCAACCGCAATAGTTCATGTAACAACCACATTTTCAGATGATGACTTCATTGTGCGTGTGTGAGGCCCACTAATGGTTTGAAGGATGTTGATTTGGCTCACGAGGCAAAAAGTTTGATCTAAACTATTTTGAGATAGTTTTTGAATGATTTGCGAAGCACATGGGTTTCCAACCAGAAACGATTGCTCTCATTTTCTATATAGCCTCTATGCAAATTATCTAACATAGACGTAGATTAATAGATATAGCGCAAGTTAATCAACTGCATACGGTCGTTGAATCTCCAAAATTAATTTTTTAAAAACATGAATAGGTTTTATGGTAATATGAGAAAGTTATACAGACATTTTTTTTTTCAATAACATTTGAATATTCGGCGTTTAGTAGCAATAAGTATCAGCCGTATTGGACAAAGATCTATTATCAATAGAGCAGACCACCAAATCGGCTTAAATTTTCAAAGCAAAGAATTCGGACTTTTTCCAAAGATTTCAAACTATTTAAAAAACATGCAGATGTTTTAAAATACAAAACATTCTGAGCCACCATAGTTATCACTATCAAATAAACTTATTAATAATTGTTTCTAAACCTCACTACTGATATAGCAGTAATGATACGGTAGTTATTATTATTTTAAACTAATTATAGCAATAACTGCTACTTTTCATCATTCAATCTGCCATTTTTCATCGTTGAATCTTATTTGATCTATTAAAAGTCACTGAGTGGAGTGATATTGAATAAGCGATAAATAATACGCATATAAAAATACGCTACATATCTATTTTATATCACAAACCTGCAAATCTTATCTTCAATCTCAAAGATGCACTCAAAAATTGTTACCAATATCTTTCAACCACTGCCACTATTGCATACATACAAAATAGTGACTTGGTGCGCATCACAAATACTTAGTATTATCAGCAGATCAATGGAAAAGACTGAGATCTCTGATGAGAGTCTTTGGCAACTTTTTGAGACCTCAGCAAAGGATACTTCTTCTCAGTCTATTCTAGAAGTTACCCAGCGCGCCGCCAATGCCATCAGAGGAGGGTCTCCTCATACGAATAGTCCGAGGTGAGCTCTCCTCTTGTATTTGACAGTTTGGCAACAATATCGAGGATGTCTTGATTATTAACCATTTTGAGATTTGTTTACCAGAGCTGGTCTGCATCCCCAGCCAACTGAGGAAGTACAATCTCTAGTAGTTAAAGATGACGCAGCCGAAGAACTTGACTTCACGCCTCATGTACTTGACACTGTACTTGAGGAAAACAGCAAAGAATCATCAGGTTTACAAGATCCTAAGACCGAGGGTAATTTTTTATTTGTTACTTTTAATTAAACAAATGCTTAGAAATGATAAATTGTAATTACTTACTAGTAGCTGGTCTCTTGCATATTTGAACAAGATTGTAAGCTGCATTGCGTTATGGTGTGCCGTCATGGCACAATGCCATACAGCCCCTTAGCACAGCAAGATGAAAAAATAATTAATACTAAACTTTGTCTGATTTTTGTAGATGCTTTGGAGTCTGGCCTAAAGTCAGCACTGACTAATGTTGCTGACTCACCAGGAAGTTATCCCAACTCAGGTACCAAGATGGTCGAGCCTTTACTTAGCAATATTTAAAAAGTCAGAAAAAAACCAAAAATAATCTTTTTCCGAAATATTCAAAAGGTTTTCAATTTTTTTAAAGATCTTCAAATAAATGATCTTCAAATTGAATTAATTAAAGATTAATATAATTAAGATTAATCTATTAATTTTAATCTAATCTTAATTAAAATTAAAGATTGATTAATTAAGATTGATTTAAGATTAATAAATAATCTTTAAATAAATAATCTTCAAATGTAAAATCTTCAAAATTACCAAAGTCATTCAGAAAAATGCACAACATGACAAATTAACTGATAATTTGTCATGTTTTGCATTTTTCCTAACGACTTTAGTAATTCAGCCAATTATAATGTTTTAATACAGTGAAACCGAAGGCTAAAGCTATCAGAGAGAGTGCATCGCCACTAGTTGAAGTACTAGCAAGAGGGACAACTCCACCAGCCCTCAGCCGAGAACCTATTGTAGGTGTCTGTATGTGTGTATGCATAGTTGCCGTTGAAAACATTTACATCGGTGCAAATTTGTTGTAGCTGGAAGTTTCCTTTTTTGTTGACTAAAATTTAATTTTATTTTGTAGGTTGTGAAGCCAGTGCAATTTGATAGCCCTGTACCATCCCTTGATTCAATTGTTAACCGGCAAAATGGAACACAGGCTAACTATCCCAAGCCAACCAAACCGGTTCAGCGAGAAATAAAATTTCAACCAATCACTGACAATGTTACATCCAAGCCTGATCAGCTGACAGGGAGTATACCTGGAGGCTTCTATGTTACTGTAGAGAAGCACACGACAGACGTACTCACCAATGAACACGTCACTAGCACCCCGCATTCCTTGAAAGCATGTGAGAGTCTAGATGCTATTACATTTGTTTATCTAGAGGTGTGATGGAGTCGCTCTACTGTAGTAACTCTATTGTAGCTCAAGTTCTAGTGAGAGAGGCTAACAATCCCAGTTCAGGGGAGGGTGAAAGCAGTTCATCTTGCCAGAGCTCATTTGATATACCAAAGGTAAACCACATCTGCCTGCATCTATCCCAGTGTTATGTATGCTGTTGTGTCTTGCATTGACTGCTTACATGTGATAGCTGTACAATATTATATTGCATAGCCTGCGGAGCCAGTGAGCAATAGCAATGTGAGGGCGGCTGTACAGATACCCTCAATGAAACAAGGCAGGGGACCAAACACTTATCCTAACCCACAGCTGATGGCTGAAGATGTGCAAGTGAAACACTCTGACCTAAGTCAGCGTCAGCGTGCGCTCCAAAGTATCACAGCTAAACAGTATGTGTCACTCTTTTGTGTGAAGGATCCTTGCTATTCCATTTTGTCTTACATCGGTTACTGAAGTTTGACAACTTACAACTGCTCAGTGACTCTATAGTAACCATGGTAATAGCGTGTTAGTTACAAGACAAGTTACGGAATTCCCAATTGTTTATTGATCAAAGGAAGGAAAACTCCTGCAATGAATAATGTACCACTGTAGGGCTGATGGGCGTGTCCACAGAAGTAAATATTCTGTGCCAGTAACCAGGGTTACCAGTACACAAGATACACAAACAGGAAGTGACTCTAGCAGTAGTGCACTACCTCAGCAAAGTGCCAGCGCTGCACTTCTTAGTAACCAGAATATTACGGTGAGTAATCAGTTGCTTTATTGAGGCAAATTTTGTTTGATTTTGTGAAAAACCACCACAGGACACACTAATGGCAGCACAATTACCTTCAGTCGACAGCAAACTCTCCTTTGGTCGGTCTGATGGTTTGAAACATTATATTCACATATTCACAATTCTTGTGTATAATATATACAATATTATGTAGTATGTATACAATACCATCAATAGTGTATACAATTACAGCATGCACAATAACTGTGAAGTAACATTGCATTTAACAAATAAATACAGTGCAAAATGTTTTTTTCCTTTAGAAACTTTGCTACACCACAGAATCTGCATAATGAATATTAAAATTTAAAAAAAAAATAATAAATTATCTTATAGTTTGCACTTGATGTTGTGTGTAATATAATAAATAAAAACATAATAAATAATAATAATGTTGTTTCATGTTTTAATGGCTAAAAGTTATAACAGCAATAGTTATTAAAGAGTTTACACATTTGATGTTTCTCTGTACTTGTAGGTACACCATGAGCTGGTAGCCTCAGATTTTGTTAGCTCACTTCTAGAACGTCTAACTGGAAAGGACGGTACAAAGGCCCCCGCTAGGGAAGATAGTGCAGACCTGAGAGAGATTAAATCACTAGAGAACAAGCTGCAGTCAACGGAGCTGGAACTGAATGCTATAAAACAGCAGATGAGTCTGCAGCAGAGAGAGGATCAGGTCTGTCTGTGTGTCCTCTGCCATCAGCCAGAATCCAAAATAATAAATAAATGATAGATGGATATTTTACTACAAAGATGGGTTTAGGTGGTGTTTTTTTCCAAAAATTTCATCACGTAAAGTTTTTTCTGTTTTGGTTTTCTTATCATATTTAAAATTTTTTGTTCTTAACATATATAACTCTACCATATTCTAGAATGTTTTATTTTCAGAGTAAACTGCTCTCAGAGCTTGTGTACAGCCAGCGATCCCTACAGAACCAGCTTCTTAGCCTTAGATCTACCCCGCCAGCTACTGCAAGGCCAAGCGCTGGCCTTGAGGACATACTAAAGACCCCCGCACCCAGGTCAAGGCTACCAGCAGCTGCCCAACCTGAGGAATCTCCAGCAGGTGGGTTTCAAATGCAAACATATTCAGTTTTAGTGATATATCAATGCAACATTTGTCTGCACACAATACTGCATGTAGGTGGCTTCATGGAACAGGTTGTGAGGAGTTATCCCTCTCCAGTATCACCTCAAAAGGTGCCAGTTATACCAGACCAGCAAAGGTAAGACGTTTTTATATCATTTGTAATCTTATTTTTGTAATTTGACTAATTTATGGCTGGCAAACTTATTTGTGCAAAACTAGTTCATATGTCAGTGCAGTTTGGCTATTGTGGTGTAGTTTGTTCGTCTATGTTTAGCTATCACCTTCTTTTGCTTTTGGTTATCTCCAAGAGTTCAGCTGCACAAGCAGTACACAAATGTGCATTTTTTCATCACCGCGTTTGTATTGATGAATTCAACAGTTCTTGACACTGGGAAAAGTTGTTGAAGATTTTTTTACATGTGAAAGCGACTAAAATACTTGTGTTATTGACGTTGAGATAAATCAGATACATCGAGATTATTCACATGGGTCAAAATTAATGATAAGTGTTAATATTAATCATTGAGATTAACATTAAACATATATGCCAAAATTAATCGCATAGTTGAAGATTAATTGCACCACTCAAGATTAATTGCATTAGTTCAGATTAATCGCATTAATTTAGATTATTCACATTAGTTACGGTTTTCGCAAGTGAAAATTAAGTTATGATTTATCTAGTAGAACAAGATTAATAAGATTATTCGCATCGAGCAAAATTAAAAGTTAATCTCAACTTATTTAAGTTTTCAAATTTCACTAACAAAGAGTATACCTGAATATGCATTACAGAGGAGGTGGGCACTCTCCACCAACTAGGCTCTCCCCTGTCCCCATACTTAAGAATTCACCTAACAGATCCCCTGCCAACAGTGCCAAGAGGCGTACAGACGAGAGAAAGGTCAAGGTTGAAGAAGATAATAGCAAACAGATTCGTCAGCTTACTGGTAAGATGCTGTTATGCTGTCTTACACAGCGCTACGAGCTATGATGTTGACCCCCCTTACCCCTCTCTTGTGCAGAGAAAGTGCAGAGGCTGATGGATGAGCAACGAATGGACTCTCTAAATGTAGAGAGGGCTCTACAGAGAGAAGCACCCATAGACAGATTTCTTAGTGACATAAAGTTAGCAAGAGAGGGTGGTGGTGGTGGTGTTCCCTTTTTACATGTAAATAGAGATAAGAAAACGAAGGTATAGCATACTTTATAATAGCGCTAATAAATTTTGTCTCAACTGGTACATTTTACTGGAAATTGGTTTTTTTGAGGTTGCATTGCCATTTGATATACATAATATACGTCTTGTGAATATTTTCGATTTAAAATCATCCTAGTTGCCATTTTATCTGCTAGATAGGGAATTGAAACTTTAAAAACCCTAAAATAGAAAGTAGATATTTCTCGGACAAAAAAGTCAATTGCTAATTGTTGAATAAACCTGCTGATAGTATTTAAGGAGTTGTCTTCTTTTTTAAGTGAAATGCAAATTTGGCACTGGCTTTTTTACGTAAAACAACTATAGAAAACTTAATCGGAAACTTCCTTCCAACTCGTAGCACATGCACTCTCGTTGTTGTATACCTCATGGTTTAGAAAGCAAAATCTGCTTGGAACTTTTTCTTGTCATTGTTTTTGGTTGTTATTAAAATGGTCGTCTCCAACATCATTTATATGGTGAGAAGTAAAAATGTTGTACTTCTTCACTTTTTATGAAATAATAATTGTTGATTAACAGTAATTAATAAATAATTAATGATGTAAGTATTACAAATAAATCCCAGAATGCACTGTAGACTAGTGCGGGCAATCCCACTTGGCATTACAGGATACGGCATGTGATGAACTAGATGCCACATTCCTCCTACCAGAGGCGGAGACTCCATCTCTCACTGATCAGCTCAAAAAGAAATTAGACAAGCTGCGGCAGCGTCAGCAGCAATCGGAGGAGAACATGGCCACCGTGTTAGCCATGAGGGCCAGAGACACAGGCTATCTAAAAACCGACGACTTGTACGTATCAGCTGACATTTCTGTGTGGGTTTTTGTTAGACTTGGATCAACTTTGTTCAAGTACTTGACGAAAATTATGTTTACATGCATCAGCTCAGAATTGTTTTCTTTGCATACTAGTAATAAATCATGTACTTCTTAACAATAGTTTTGCGAACTATAATTAAAAAACATTACAATTATTTACTTACCTGACTCTGATATAATCCAATCAGTCATAAATAATCCAATAAAATAAGAAATAATCCAATAAGATATGAAATAATCCATTGAGTTTTGTAACGTGTGGTTTTTTCAAATCTAATGTGTAGCTGTTGCCAACAATGCGGTATTTGTGTTGGAATTCCTCAAAGCATTGTTAGATTGCAATGAGCTCTCTCAGCAAGGCTAGTTTGATGAGTTGTTTATTGAGTGCGGAGATCAAGTCACTTCATTCATTGCTGGCTTTCCTTTCATCTGCTGTTTGTGGTTGATGATCTACACTTTTACGATACACACACAAATGTGATGTGTTGTATAACTCTATATGTAAGTCTATGTATATTTTAGTGTCTGTGATGAAGACACGAGGCTACACAAGCTGGTAAGAGCTCATTTAGACCGGGCTGAAGCAGATGTGCAGGTAATTGTCGGTTTACTTTTCTATAAACTGTAGATGTTTGTGTTAGTGTAGGTTGTCAGTGTGAGTTGTCTCCTCACTAACCACCAGGTGTTGTACTTATCTATTCGTCTGCTCACAGAAACAGGTATCACAGATAGACTTCATTCCCAAACCTCTACAAGATCGCAATGTGACACCTGCACAACAGCCAGTGAAGTACCGCACTGCAGCTCAGAGACTGAGAGCTGTGCAGGCTAAGATAGACACCGGCATTGCTAGGAAACCCCTCAGAGTTGTAGACAAGGAGAACGTGAGTGAACTTGTGAACTAGCAATAGTAGTGTTACTAGTAGTAGTAGTGGTACTAGTAGTAATGGTACTAGTAGTAATGGTAGTAGTGGTGGGAGTGATAGCGATAGTGGTACTAGTGGTGACAGTAGCAATAACAATAGCGGTAGTAATGATAGTAGTAGTGGTAATAGTGGAAAAGCGATAGCAGTAAAAGTAGTAATGGTAATGTAGTCGGACTAGTAATGGTCATAGTGGTGGTGGACATAGTAGTGGTGGTGGACATAGTAGTGGTGGTGGACATAGTAGTGGGGGTAATAGTAGTAGTAGTTGTTGTGACAATAGTACGAATAAGAATAATTTTGTTTGTTCATTTCTTTTAGGAAATGGAGCCCGTAGATCTTACCAAAGATGACAACTATATGAGGAGGGTATATGGAAAAGCGTTGTATCATGCACAAAAACGAACTGTGGAAAAAGCTAAACCTGACTCTCCCACTCGTCCACTACCCTACAAGGTGGTCTCAGGTATGCCTTTCTGGCTTTTTCTTGTACTGTATAGTCTCACTATTATGTTGTATGTACTGCATAGTCTCACTATTGTGTTGTATGTACTGTATAGTCTCACTACTGTGTTGTATGTACTGTATAGTCTCACTATTATGTTGTATGTACTGCATAGTCTCACTATTGTGTTGTATGTACTGTATAGTCTCACTACTGTGTTGTATGTACTGTATAGTCTCACTATTGTGTTGTATGTACTGTATAGTCTCACTATTGTGTTGTATGTACTGTATAGTCTCAATATTGTGTTGTACATGCTGCATAGTCTCACTATTGTGTTGTATGTACTGTATAGTCTCTCTATTGTGTTGTATGTACTGTATAGTCTCACTGTTGTGTTGTATGTACTGTATAGTCTCACTATTGTGTTGTATGTACTGTATAGTCTCACTATTGTGTTGTATGTGCTGTATAGTCTCTCTATTGTGTTGTATATACTGTATAGTCTCATTATTGTGTTGTATGTACTGTATAGTCTCACTATTGTGTTGTATCTACTGTATAGTCTCACTATTGTGTTGTATGTACTGTATAGTCTCATTATTGTGTTGTATGTGCTGTATAGTCTCACTGTTGTGTTGTATGTACTGTATAGTCTCAGTATTATGCTGCAGAGAGAAGAGTTCGCTCAGAGAAAATTCAGGTTGGAAGGCAGACAAGGCAGTCGATCACTAAAGCTTCTCAGGTACAAAACCATGTCAAACCAGCTGCAGTAAAACCAGTGATGCCACCCACCAAGTCGCCCTTTGAGAGAAATGTCAAGTCCAAGCGTACAGTTGCCACAGGTAAATATTATGTCATAAGGTGAGGTGGTTAGACTGAAAGCACAGACGTTGAAGGGATGTATGCGATGAAATCTGTAGTATGCGTAATCTACTTCATAAGTGTACAAGATCATGTCTGTTTGGTTTATTCATGGCAACCATGTCAGCTGGAGTCATCCAGAGCTCATCATTTGATGTAGTCACTGATGATGTTGACTCTGAGAGACAACTCCCAACAAAGCACTGTATTATGGCATTTGGTTAAAAACACTCTCTAAGAAGCTATTATCAGAAAACAGCAGATGGAATAAGTCATGCATTAGCTAATCCAGAGGGGAAGCTTTTGCTTGCTCATCAGCACTCGTTAGTGTTTATCTGTTTGTTCCAGGAGTGTCTGAGCCTAGTCACTTCACTCCCACAACTATACTTGGGTCTGGTATGAGAGTACAGACTGAGGACCCTACAAAACTAGTTCTAGATGTGCTTCCTCTTCCTTCGGACTCTGTGGTTAGCCCTGGAAGTGAAGCTACAGAAAAGAGCCGATGCCACAAAGCACTAAAAGACCAGAAACAAAGAGGAAGTTCTAGAAAGCGTGCAGCCATAACAATAGATAAAGTAGAGACAACAAGCATTGCCTCGGTAAGTATACAGTAGTTACTGTTTTCTTTTACTCAGTGTTCCTACGTTGACTATTGTAACTGGTGCAAGGTCCTTGTAGACTGAAGGTAGCGCAAAGAACACCAACAATAACGCCAGGTCACCGTCAGGCTCTGGCAGCGGAAATAGTGACTCTGGCAGCAAAGAGCAACAGGAAGAGATAGACTCTGTGACCAGTGAATGGCAGGAGGTAAATGGAGTTGTTTTTGCATTTAGTCTGTGGTTTCTTTTGTTAGTTACTTCACATGGTAGTTTTTTGTGGTTTTTTGCTTCTTATCAGTGCAATTAACGTGACAGTCGGAGGGCTCATTTTACAGTTCCTGCATTCATTAGTTGCTAATGAGTTTCATAGGTTAATTTTTTAACCGTTTCCAAAATTTTCCTGAATGAGTGAGAAAGGTTTTCTTAAAACAATCTATATGTTGACTGAACAAGAATAATAATTTTTTTGTGTGAAAACTACATAAGTTTTGGAGGTTTGAACCTGCTGTTTGCCGCGCACTAATTGCACACGCTAACTACTCTGCCATGATTGCTCCAGTTAATCTATCCATGTCTGACCATGTCTGACCATGTCTGACCTAGAGCTACTGCTGTTTATCCATGTCTGATCTAGAGCTACTGCTGTCTATCCATGTCTGACCTAGAGCTACTGCTGTCTATCCATGTCTGACCTAGAGCTACTGCTGTCTATCCATGTCTGATCTAGAGCTATTGCTGTCTATCCATGTCTGACCTAGAGCTACTGCTGTCTATCCATGTCTGACCTAGAGCTACTGCTGTCTATCCGTGTCTGACCTAGAGCTATTGCTGTCTATCCATGTCTGACCCAGAGCTATTGCTGTCTGTCCATGTCTGATCTATTAGCCCTGTTTGTTCTGTAGAGTGGAGACTCCACCAGCCAACCTCCACTTATGATGACTGCTGACTCTCTCGACCTCTCTGCTGTCACTCCTGCTGTGGAAAGTCAAAGGTCAAATACTGCCAGGTCGGGCCAGACCCACTCCACACCTATAGAAGAGCAGGGCAGCAATAAGAAGCCAATGGCTGCTCAGAGTAAGGGCAGACAGCAGAAATCCCTGGCAGCACCCACTTCACAAGAGCCTCCAGTAAGCGATGAGACAGAAACAAACCATCTCAAGTGTGCTAGTTATACCATTCCTAATGTTGTGACTTCTGGTAGCTGTAGTAGTTTTCATTTTACATTTCAGCCAAGAGCTTGGGAGGAGTTTGAGAATGATGCTGAGGCTAGAGGCTCCGTACAGGAAGATAAGAGTCGGTCAGATGACATCATCACTCCACCGACGACCCTACCAGGCTATCAGTACCGTAAGGTATGTGTGTTGTAGAACTAATTGCACAGTTTGCTCTGCATGCACGGTACATTTTAGATTGTAACTGATTCATGTGATTACAGGAGGAGCAGGCTCCTGCAGCTCATGTTCTGCAGACGCCTGTCACTAGACATCGAGATCTGTACCACACTGGACAGAGACAACAGGAAGTAGGGGGAGCTAGTAGATATCCCAGGGAACAGTGGGAAGTGGACCCAGTGCAGGAGAAGCCTCTGTATGACCCCACAGAAATGGCCACTCGGGACTGGTTAGTGGATTTCTTTTAACAATTAAATATGTGTGGGAATGGGCGGGGGTCTCAGCGTGTGGTAAATGTTTGAATCTGTGTTTTAGGTTGGAGCAGAGGCTAATGGCTAAATGTATAGAGAGAATGATCAGGGAATATCCAGTAAGAAAGCCTGCAAGAGACCCTACCAGCAGGGAAGGCAAGGATGGCTCACCACCAGACTCAGTAGACAACACTCTAGTAGGTACGTTTATGGCCTACTTGTCTGGACTACTTGTGTGGCCTACTTGTGTGGACTACTTGTGTGGACTACTTGTGTGGACTACTTGTGTGGACTACTTGTGTGGACTACTTGTGTGGACTACTTGTGTGGACTACTTGTGTGGACTACTTGTGTGGACTACTTGTGTGGACTACTTGTGTGGACTACTTGTGTGGACTACTTGTGTGGACTACTTGTGTGGACTACTGGTGTGGACTACTTGTGTGGACTACTTGTGTGGACTACTTGTGTGGACTACTTGTGTGGACTACTTGTGTGGACTACTTGTGTGGACTACTTGTGTGGACTACTAGTGTGGACTACTTGTGTGGACTACTTGTGTGGACTACTTGTGTGGACTACTTGTGTGGCCTACTTGTGTGGACTACTTGTGTGGACTACTTGTGTGGACTACTTGTGTGGACTACTTGTGTGGACTACTTGTGTGGACTACTTGTGTGGACTACTTGTGTGGACTACTTGTGTGGACTACTTGTGTGGACTACTGGTGTGGACTACTTGTGTGGACTACTTGTGTGGACTACTTGTGTGGACTACTTGTGTGGACTACTTGTGTGGACTACTTGTGTGGACTACTTGTGTGGACTACTAGTGTGGACTACTTGTGTGGACTACTTGTGTGGACTACTTGTGTGGACTACTTGTGTGGACTACTTGTGTGGACTACTTGTGTGGACTACTGGTGTGGACTACTTGTGTGGACTACTTGTGTGGACTACTTGTGTGGACTACTTGTGTGGACTACTTGTGTGGCCTACTTGTGTGGACTACTTGTGTGGACTACTTGTGTGGACTACTAGTGTGGACTACTTGTGTGGACTACTTGTGTGGACTACTTGTGTGGACTACTTGTGTGGACTACTTGTGTGGACTACTTGTGTGGCCTACTTGTGTGGACTACTTGTGTGGACTACTTGTGTGGACTACTTGTGTGGACTACTTCGTACTATTCAACCAATCAAAACAAACCGCTGCCACCAATCTGTATTCTACTTGGAAACTACATTCAAATGTTCATTTCATACCTATCCTTGCAGCTGGGGCTATGGCGGAAGGGGGAGCAGCCCAGGTGTATGTGAATGCAGGTAAAACCATTGACACAGAGCAGGTGAAGCGTCTGATGAGGGAATGCCTCGCGGACAAGATTAGGACTATGTTGGGCACCAGGGAGACTCTAGAGAGGGTGCCCGGTGATGTCATGAGACCAGCCAGCCAATCAGCACCTGTTGTGGAGGGCATTGGCCAATCAGGAGTGGAAGATAAAACTGCAGCTACACATGATCATCCATTTGAACCTATAAAGGTGCGTTTTACCATTTACAACGTACTGCTGCTTACATACATTTATTGATCCTGGCTTGGACCAGCTCTCACCCTCTCATACTCTGCTACTCTGCAATGTTGTCTACTTCAGCCTGGCCAGAGAGTTACTACCCCTGAGCCATCTCCTCCATCCACTCCTGTAGAGGCTCCAGTAACAAAGAGAGTAGCTGTAACCCCTGAGCCCAGCCCTCCCTCCACTCCTGCTGAGATATTTAGTGACGTGGTCAGTAAACCCTTGGATGCCTCACTTAGGAGAAGCACAGAGAGAAGACTGGGTGTAGATGTAAGATCATCTGCGGGGCGTATGCCCTCCACCCCCTTTGACCTTCATAGTAAGTATGGTGCTCCACTACATCAATGCGCTGTTGTTTAGCATTCTAAGTGTATAGCGCTGCCTTCTCGATCCACAGGGCAGCCGAGTCAGCAGCTGGAGGAGGATGAGGTGAGGATAGAACAGGAAGTTGTCCCACCCACGCCCGCTTCTGCCGCCCCACCAGACACGACAGATGCTGGCGACATGGCTCGGAGCCAGGATGAAAAGCTGCATTTATCTCAGGTCTCCTTATGGGACACCCTCAGTGGTGCGCACACTCAAGGTACTAGGGCTATTTTGTACTTTATACTGTTATATATACTTAGTGTACAATTATATATACTTTTTGTATTGTTATATATATTTTGTGTACAGTTACATGCAGTTATTTTCTGTTAAGTAGACAGTGTAATAGACGAGCCTCCTCCATTTGAAATGAGGTATTCTATCGATACGCCTGAGCCAACTCCCCCACCCAGCCCTCCGCAAGCTGTCTCCGTACAGACCAGTCTAACTGAGCAGGTTCTAGAGGTCAAGGTAAGGTTATCTATATTGTTCTATTAACACTGCTATAGTATATAATATATATTGTAATATATCTCTGTTATATATATGTACACAATAACAACACTGTTATAGTATATAATATATATTGTAATATATCTCTGTTATATATATGTGCTGTAGTATATATATTGTATTATATGCTATTATGTTTAATATTTACAGTTGAGAGCCAGCGCTGCAGACAATGGAGCTCAGGCTTCTGAGAGTCGGTGAGTAAATAGTTTTTTTTTTCGAATTTTACATAAATCTTTCGTACATTTGTAATATATAGTGATGTCGTTTATTTGTGTCCACACGCCTTGTCTACAAGTCCGTTTTGAATATTGAATATCAGTATAAATTTTCCTCTCATTTCATAAATAAAGTTAATTTTAACATCACAGTCAGGTACACCCAATTTATAGAAGTTTTTGTAGCTGGCGTTCACTTCAAAGCCTGAGATCTATATGTTGTAGCCAGCAGACTCCAGTGCCTGCCACCCGCGGTAGCAGACCCCAAACCCCTCTACGTGTCTCATCTGCTCAGTCCGAGCTCATTCAAGTACAGCCTGTCCAATCAGCTCACAGGCCTGACACTCCTGTCCAATCGGAGGTAATTCATGTGGCTCCCAGCCAATCAGAGCCTGACTCTCCTGCTGGCTCCGCTTCCACAGTGACGGATACACAGATGAACACCGTCTCAGAAGGGGAGTGGATACTAAAGAGTGACGGACAGATAACTCCAATAGGTGAGATATGCTGCATCATTTGCGATAATTTGAAGTTGTTCTCTTTTAATGTCTCACGTTTAGTGTCTTTTGTAACGTAATCGCAGTAAGTTAGTCAACAATAAACAAACAAGATATATGATCATAAGCTAATGTTGAACGCTACAAATCAACCTTAGCTAGTACCACAGCTCACGGCCCATGCACACAGCCCGCACACACAGCCCTCACACGCAGCCCTCACACACAGCCCGCACACACAGCCCGCACACACAGCCCTCACACACAGCCCTCACATACAGCCCTCACACACAGCCCCACACACAGCCCACACACACAGCCCTCACACACAGCCCCACACACAGCCCACACACACAGCCCTCACACACAGCCCACACACACCGCCCTCACACACAGCCCACACCCAGCCCGCACATACAGCCCTCACACACAGCACGCACAATCAATTACACCAGCTCGTGTTTTAGGTGAAGCTACACTCGCTGACCTGAGTTTAGTGAGCAGTGAAGACGAGACACAACCGCTGCCTGGTGTTGTAATTAACAGAGAAGCAGAGGAGAGTCACAGCGAGGGAGAGATCATTGGGTATTTATAGCAGTGAATGTAGAGGTTGTTGTAACAAGTACGCCTGGTTTGTTTCCTGAAATAACAAGGTGTTTGTGGGGGTGTTGTAGCCCCACCCGCAGTGATCCTATGGTGGCATTGTTGGCTCGCGTCCAGGAAACTCCTAAAGCCTTAAAATCCTTTAAGTATGGGAAGCGTGAAGAAGGGGAGCACTTGGTGATCTCCCCTAGTCCCACGTAGGTGTTTTCTTGATAACCTGAGCTAGCTTTTTACTTGCAGCTCGTTTACTAGTAGTACTTTCTCATCAATCTGGAGTATTATATTGGTAATAGTTGGAGTTGTCTTACCAAAGACACAAAACAAGAAATGTGCTGTCTTGTTGAAATAACATGAACTGTTTAGTGGCAGTAGAGCCAGGAGTGAGGCAGAAGAAGATGACACACTACGTATGAGTGACCTCAACCAGAGTTCAAAGGTCAAGAAACAGCTGCTGCCATCAGATAACAACAAGAGCAGCTCTTCGTCGACTGGCCTCGCGTTTGCTGACTCCAAGGTTGGTTTGCTCCCAGCATTGTTTCAACTGCTTTAGAAAAGGTTGCTTCACATACATTATGAGAATCTTTGATTATCGCAGAGAAGTACGTACTTACCCGTATTGTGGACATATCTGGGTCGGTTGGTACTCAGTTTACAAAACAAAAGTATGCGGAAATAATAGTAAAACGTTTCCTTATCTTTTAATTAATAGCAATAATTCTGTGAAAAAGCTAAAAAAAGTGTACAATTAAAGGTGGGCATGTCATCGATTGACATGTAATTCGCTAGTCGGATTTGTCTTTTCTTTAGTCTCAAAGAGTGTTAAATAGTCTCAACCAAAATGCTGAAAATAAACATAAGTTAGTTGCTATTTGTTTTTTTGTTGTATTTCAAAATCATTATTTGTTTACAACCTATTTCTCATAATTTTTTTAGTCAAAAAATGTGTAATTCAGATTTGAAAATTATTGTTGTTATTGGTGACAACAACGACGCCAGAAAAAAAAATCTGACGTATTTTTCTTCACAAATAAATTCTAAAAATAGATAATTTAAATTCTTTGACAACATTTGATTTAAAGATAATATTTTTAACTGTAGTATTGCTTTAGTTTTGAGATAATGGCCATATAATTTATCACATGAATGCCAGTGTGTTCCTGATAGCAAACCTATCAATAATAAATTAAAATTCTGATTCAAGTAATACGCCTCAAAAAGATCTGAAAATAATTGCAAACCTAATTTTCTATGCTCTTGAAAGTCTGTGCACTATGACTATTGCTGGTATGCCCTCATTCTATCCAAACAAGCCAAATTTTTGCGAATCCACTTTATGACCTTATATAAAGTGTTGCGTATTGAGAAAAAAATTGCGTACAAGTCAGCCTTTCTTGCGCCTATACTATAGATGAAACTAAAGAGAGCACGACTCTGGAAAAATTTTTCATTTACGAAACACTGGAATTAAATAAATTAGGTTTGAATCAGCCCAAAATAGCTGACGTAGCACCTTTAAACTGAACTATACAACGCTTCATCAGCGATAATGTTTTTCAGAGGTTATATGCCATGAAAATTGTACAGCATTATTTGAAAATTGTTTTAATAGCTTTAAAGTTGACTTTTCTACTTTTTGCTCAGTCTGGCTGTCGTAGAGGAATCCATGATTGAATTTCTGTTCCTTTTTATCAGCAAGTCACCATGAGACCTCAGCAGCTGCAGCAAGCCATAACAAGTGCTACCGTAGGCAGATCTTCACCCAATCAGAGACAAACAGATCAGCCAATAAAACAACAAGGCTTCAGCCAACCAGCCTATAGTGTTAGCCCTAACAAAGCCACCAAAGGATCGCCCACTAAGAGGCCTATACCAGGCATGATACATTCTACGCTAGACAACAAGAGAAAGTCGAGGCCTACTTCCTCTCTCAGAACTACCGAGGATTTCTCTCAGCTTAGCAACAATGCCTCCGCCTCTTTCTCTAGTATGTGTAATGTTTCAATTGGTTGTTTCTTAGATGTAACATTTCTATTGGTTGTTTCTTAGGTGTAACATTTCTATTGGTTCTTTCTTAGGTGTAACATTTCTATTGGTTCTTTTTGCTTTTGTTAAGTGACTAAGTTTTATCCATTTTTGAGCAGTAGTAGTAGTAGCAGCAGCAGCAGTAGTAGCAGCAGCAGCAGCAGTAGTAGTAGTAGCAGTAGTAGTAGTAGTAGCAGTAGTAGTAGTAGCAGTAGTCAATAAGCTTTCATATTCAACTTTAGAAGTTTTTTCTATAACTTACAGAAACTCGGGACAGTGTGGACAGCCCTGATAGGATGCATACTGAGTCGCTTCTCAGGTCTGGAGGCTATCTGACCAGGACTCTAGGGGACACAACCAGTGAAATCTCTGAACAGAGGAGACCAGAAAGTGCTACTCTCGACACCAACCAACTTCTGGCTCGTACGATAGATTCACAGGTAACGGGGCCTGGCAGAGCTAACAAATATCTACTCTGCTGACCACCTGAAGAATCTATAAAATTAGGATTTGTCTGCCACTGCTAACATTCAGTATTCTCTGACCTCTTCAAGCATGCTTACCCTGTGCACAGCCATACTTGTTTTAGACTCTCAGTCTTGAATGTTTCTCCAAGCTGGCACATGCATGTGCTAAAACCATGGATAAAGTATAGCAGAATTGCCAGATACTCGATTCTAGTGTGTCTAAATTTAGCGATCTTTCAAGGACCGGATACTTATCACTTTTACAAATGGCTACTTTAAACTTGTGATAAATGTCATAGTAAAAGTCTGCCATTAAAGAGATCTAAAAATTAGGGCCAAAAAAGCGATTACCAACGATTACAGGTATATTATCGTTGACTGGTTTTTGTTGTTGTAAGAACCGGAAACTGTAGACATGAGCAGCCATGTTTGAGCCGCCATGAATAGTACGTAATGCCCGCGTGGAAAAAATTTCGAAAACTTACAAGAACACGATTGAATTACAAGATATGTCACACGTTTTCAGAGGCGGACAACTGCACAAAATGGTGTCAACGCGGCGGCTCCCACAAACGGCTTCACTTTAATCGAGGTCTGAGTTATATTGAACTGCCGTAGCTGGCAGTCCTGTTATACTTTATCCATGGATGAAACTGTGGCTACATACGGTGGCGTTTGTGTTGATCAGGTCGTTTAGTGTAGAGTCTATAGCCGCTCAGATTCAAATAAGACAAACAAGTTTGTACAGTGTTGGTGCAGTGAGCAATTCACTGTGCATAGCCTAAGCCTAAAACATACAGCGATCATATATAATGACAAACAAGTGATCCCAGTCTATCTTGTGCAGGGTCTATCTACCAGCACAAGCACTGCGATGTTAGACACTAACAAACTACTCGCGGACACATTAGAGCAGCAGGCGGATTTATACCAGCGACATCTCCGGCAGCAACGTACAACGACCTTGAGATCAGAGGTCATCAATGAGGACAGGGCAACCTCTAGCACTCCGTATAATGTTAATGAAAGCATAGACTCAGGTATGTGTATACACTGTGGCTGCAGGTGAGATTTCCCTTCCTGCTTGGTACCTTGTGAGTCTACCTGCAGACAGCTAATCTATTGCGTACTCATTGTTGCTATGGCTATAGCAGGGGATGTGCGATGTTTGTTTGGTTGTTTCAATTAGAAAAATGAAAAAAAAATAATTGGAAAACTTTTAGAAAGCAGCCATAAATTTGTAGATTTACATCACTGAGTTTCCCGTCAGGCAAATTTTAGAATACCAGATGCTTCTATGGTACAAAACTATCGATAATAGTTAACGACAGGTTGTATCTGGTGGTGAGCATGGGGGGAGATAACAGCCATTTTCTCTTTTTTTTATTCTGATTTGATAAGAAATATAGTTGTCAGCGTACATCAATGCTAAATGCCTGCCGGCTCCATTGAAGTCATGGAGATGGCACATGCTACACCTTCACCACTCCTCATGCTGTCACATCAGTGTGCGTTTACCATGTGAATGTTGTAGTGAGCTCTGGGGGTATACTGAGGTCCAGCAATGAGTACACCCGCACCCTCAGCGGGGCCCCCAACAAACCAAAACAATACCTGAGGTTCTCTGTACCCACTGGAGATGAGGACAGCTCTCAACCCAGTGATGACATGTCTGAGCTAGACTTCTAGTGTCACTGACCTTTGCCTGGTGTCACTGACCTTTGCCTGGTGTCACACGACCTTTGCCTGGTGTCACACGACCTGTACTTAGACTCACACGACTCTCTCTTAGTTTTACTACTTACAAAACTGATTTGAAATGAACCAATATTTTATATTTATTGAATTGTCAATTCTTTTTTTAATAAAATTATCCTTGAAGATTTTTTCTCACCTTTCTCACCCAGTCGGCTTTGTTCCTGTGTGGGTAGCCGTTTTGCAAGCAATTCTTTTTCAATAAAATGATCATTGAAGATTGACAGCTAAAAATCCAGCTTCATGTGATTGCAGCAATTCCAATTGATGTTAATGAGTGAAGTTTATGACTTGTTGATGCGATATACAATAGCTGAAGTGTTTGTTAGTATTAGATGGACTTTATACAACGTTTTCAATTCCTTCCATAAAATAAAAAATACATAATGCAACCAAGTAAGGAAATGTACAGTTTACATGCAGGATAAAACCTTATATATAAACATAGTATATACCAAAATGTAGTTTGTTAAATATTTAGTGAGCGCAAAAATAATCAGAATGACTAGTGAAATTCGGACATAAATGACATGAAGTATTGCAGGTATCTCACTTTCTACTCTATCTCCAGCAGTCGGTAGCTCTAGCGTACGACAACTAAAGTCCAGAGATGTCCTGTATATACATACTACCGCTGGGCTCTTCAAGCATCTACAACAAGTTGAAGATGAACTGCCGGAGAAACCGTTGCTGCATAATAACCGTTACCACTGACAAATTTTTTTTTTTAAACAAAAATAGCCGAACAGGAAGTTTATTCTTTTACCTTTATTCAACTGGAAGAATAGCAGCTGGCAGTTGCTATATTCTGGTACCATGAGGGTGGCACCAAACACCTCCAAACTTGTCTTAGGGTCATTGGTTATACCACAGTCTTTCAGTTTAGATACAATCTTACCTGTAATATTAGATATGTCAACAGCACACTTGTTTGTATGTACCTGCCACTGAATGCCAGAATTCCACAGTACACTGTACTTATAAAATGTATTGATCACACTATACTGTTATTTTTATATGATGTAAAGGTACAAATTACTGGGGGTAAAACTGTTTATTTTGTGGAAAAAAATGGCCGCTCCGTTTAATTGGAGACATACTAACCGAGGTGTACTATGGGTGTCCTAGCGTGACCTCAGCAAATGGGAGTTGTGACACTTCTCATAACGGACAACGTCATGTCTACAGAATCCCACTTCTAGGGGAGTAAGTGTATGCAAGCTGAGGTAGCTGGATGATAGATAGACCTTATCCATTTCACAAGTCACCCGCAGTACGACAGCGCTGGTATTTTACTATTTTGTGGCAGCTACTAGTACGCATAGTAATAATTACATCCTATGAGAAGACAACTTCAATATTTATTGCAGCCAGATATGTTATAGTCATTAACTGAGCTGTATGAACTGAGCTACATGAACTGAGCTATATTTGCGAACATGAGACAGTAAGATAGCATTTCATAAGAAAAGCTGAATTTTTGAGTCAGAAGTAAAAGTTTTTGGAAAGAAAAGATGATAGATGACACCAGTGTGTTTCATATGAAACCAAGAATGTCTGGCTGGTTATGCAATCTACCAACCAATTAGAGCCTGTCTCTGGCTGGTCATGCAATCTACCAACCAATTAGAGCTCGTCTCTGGCTGGTCATGCAATCTACCAACCAATTAGAGCTCGTCTCTGGCTGGTCATGCAATCTACCAACCAATTAGAGCCCGTCTCTGGCTGGTCATGCAATCTACCAACAAATTAGAGCTCGTCTCTGGCTGGTCATGCAATCTACCAACCAATTAGAGCTCGTCTCTGGCTGGTCATGCAATCTACCAACCAATTACAGCCCGTCTCTGCTCTTCACACAAGGCACCGGCAGCACAGCTGATAAATGCAAGGAAGTAAATTTCTGCTAGGATGTAGTGCAAGAATTTTAGGTAGTGAGCAAACAAAGAAGTGAGATTGAGGGCTGAACAAGAATATATTCATCTACACGAACTTGAGTGTGTATCATAAACTGAATCAGGTTATTTGTGATTGTTACCCAAGTTTGTGACGAAAGTAGACACTATTATTGACTTCGCTGATAAAATAGCTACGACTTTGAATTCAATCTAACTAACTTGCGTTTGAATGCGTGTGCCTATGATGGACGAGTGCCCCAGTCTATGTTTATGGGAAGCACCCACATCAGGTGTTCCAGTTAGTAACTGAAGTGTTTGTGCTCTGTCGCAAGTGTTTTTGTCTGTACAGCTGGGTGGCCAGTTAGTTTGTAGGATAATAATACCGCAAGTGTTCATTCATTGGTGCAGTAGAGATAATCTCACCAAACCAAACATAAATAACTTCATGCATTCTTACACAGAACTCTTTCTACTAAATTGGCCATTGTGATAACAATTATATCAACTATAATTATCAAGAAAAGCACATAAAAATGCAAAACCAGAACACACCTAAAAAACACAGGAGCCTTCAAAAAGTTTTGTTTGCCGATATTTGGTTCCTACTCCTAACATACACGTCCAGTAATAAATATTATTTGAATGCATTGAATGCATAGTTTCTGTAATCTACGGCTACAATCTCTACCCGATCTGAGAGCATTTGTGACCCCAAATACTTTTACCATCCATCCCTCGTGCATTAGATATTTTCTGTTTCGGATTTTATAGTCTTTTGTCAACCTCAATAAACAATAAATGATAATAATTAACAAATTAATGAAACACCTTTTAGTTTGTAGCAAATTCCACAAATTTCCACAAATTATTATTTGTTATCAAGTGATTTTAAACAATAATAATCAATTTGTTTATTCTGGAAGCAAGCCCTAACTGATTATTATCAGTATGCTAGATTTTCCTTCTAATTAACTATTTTAGGTTGCAATCGAAACAGATAACATACCGAAAAGGTTATACAAAAATCAATAAAAAACATGAAATAAAACTAAATAAAGATTATTATTATTACTGTCAGCAGTTAATTTATCATTCGCCTTCGAGAATAACACTTCACTTTCAAAACAGTGTAGTGGCAGATCATTTGTTTGTTTCTGTGGAGCTTCAATAGCAAACCTAGAAGCGAATCACATAAGCTAGTGGCTGATCTGAGAAGCGACCTACACCCATGCCTGCCGTTAACCCAGCTACTTCTTTAAAAAGGCAGAGGGAGAGCTTCCACTAGCATGACTAAACAGGTATTACGGAGAGGACAGTCAAGCTAAGGACCACTTTATTTCATACCCATATTTGGCCAGGCAGAGCATGGTATGGGAAACCAAATACCTCAATCACAGCTAACCATGCTGGGAATTGAATCCCAGATCGTTGGGTGAAATGCTCACGCTCTTATCACTAGACCACAAGTGGTTCTTACTGTCAATCTGCTTACTTTAGAGTGATTAGTTTCCTATGGCAGCAGTAAGCACTGAGTAACTAACCTGTGGAGATATCCAGTACATAGATGGATCTGTTGTATGCAGCTAGTATGATATAATTTCTATAGAGTACCAGACCTTCAGGCATTGTGATATCAGAGAGAGTCCACATCACCTCTCCAGTAATCACATTCACTTTAAATACTTTAGAGTCACCGCAGTTACATACAACGATAGAAGTATCATCTACGGCACAAGTGGCAATTTGACTGCTGTTCATTAATAGACGACAGGAAATGCGACGTAGTAACTCCCCAGCGAGAGAATATATGACCAGTCTCTTGTTTCGTGGATCTGCTACAACTACCTGATCAGCTTGTACAGTCAACATATCGGAGGCATAAGCAGCGTAGTGGGGGTGACTCCAACTAGCAATGTGGCTGCCTGACAAATGATAGACTCCGATCACAAGGGGCCTGTCAGGGTTTAGTATATGGGACAGGATGTAGAACCTGTCCTGATATATTGCGATAGATTCTACTTTACCCGGGGTGGAGATAAAAGAGTTATGTAATTGACAGTTTTTGTCTATTTTAGTTACTGTTTTGTCGTACAACCCTACGTATGTATTCCCTTTATACCGATAGACTGAGAGAGGATACGCAGGTAGTTGGATAGACTTCAGCAGTGTCATTGATTGTGGCAACAACGGTAGAGTTGTCATTCCCTGCTCGCTGTCAATAACAATGTCACGAGAAATTGAAATCTCCAGTTCCATCACTCGACTCTCGTCTACACAAACAGTATACAGATCTACTAGTACAGCTACTTGCTACTAGGGACAATGTACTATACCAGACAGTATACAGATCTACTAGTACAGCTACTTACTACTAGGACAATGTACTATACCAGACTGTATACAGATCTACTAGTACAGCTACTTACTACTAGGACAATGTACTATACCAGACTGTATACAGATCTACTAGTACAGCTACTTACTACTAGGACAATGTACTATACCAGACTGTATACAGATCTACTAGTACAGCTACTTACTACTGGGGACAATGTACTATACCAGACAGTATACAGATCTACTAGTACAGCTACTTACTACTAGGGACAATGTACTATACCAGACAGTATACAGATCTACTAGTACAGCTACTTACTACTAGGACAATGTACTATACCAGACAGTATACAGATCTACTAGTACAGCTACTTACTACTAGGACAATGTACTATACCAGACAGTATACAGATCTACTAGTACAGCTACTTACTACTAGGGACAATGTACTACACAAACAGTATACAGATCTACTAGTACAGCTACTTACTACTAGGGACAATGTACTACACAAACAGTATACAGATCTACTAGTACAGCTACTTACTACTAGGGACAATGTACTATACCAGACAGTATACAGATCTACTAGTACAGCTACTTACTACTAGGGACAATGTACTATACCAGACAGTATACAGATCTACTAGTACAGCTACTTACTACTAGGGACAATGTACTATACCAGACAGTATACAGATCTACTAGTACAGCTACTTACTACTAGGGACAATGTACTATACTAGACAGTATACAGATCTACTAGTACAGCTACTTACTACTAGGACAATGTACTATACCAGACAGTATACAGATCTACTAGTACAGCTACTTACTACTAGGGACAATGTACTATACCAGACAGTATACAGATCTACTAGTACAGCTACTCACTACTAGGACAATGTGCTATACCAGACTGTATACAGATCTACTAGTACAACTACTTACTAATAGGGACAATGTACTACACCAGGCAGTATACAGATCTACTAGTACTGCTACTTACTACTAGGGACAATGTACTATACCAGACAGTATACAGATCTACTAGTACAGCTACTTACTACTAGGACAATGTACTATACCAGACAGTATACAGATCTACTAGTACAGCTGCTTACTACTAGGACAATGTGCTATACCAGACAGTATACAGATCTACTAGTACAGCTACTTACTACTAGTACAGCTACTTACTACTAGGACAATGTACTATACCAGACAGTATACAGATCTACTAGTACAGCTACTTACTACTAGGACAATGTACTATACCAGACAGTATACAGATCTACTAGTACAGCTACTTACTACTAGGACAATGTACTATACCAGACAGTATAATGTTTAATAAAACAATTACTTCCACTCACCTAATCTCTTTAGTTCCAGCTGATCTCTGAGTTCTAATTTAGGTATTTCTTCTTCAACAGACTTTTGTATTTCCTCCTTCAACTCCCTCATTCCTCTCACAACGTTCACCTGCATGACGATAATTTAACTGCAGCCCTCATTGGAGTTTATGATCTTTTGTGACAAAACCAAAAAACTTCTATAAGTTGCTCACCCAGCATGTCATTTCTTCATCTAAACAAAAAAAAAAAGATTATAAATTAAATAACAATTGGAACTAGACATCGGGATTGCTTTTCTACGAATATTACAAGTATAAAAAAACCCATGAATTTGTATGAAGAAATCAGACACTGAAACCATACAACCACCAAGACTTCCATGTTCATGATAGTACAATAGGAGCAGATGTGCGTACTTGAAAGCATCTAGTCATAAGCTACTCAACTCTCTATTACCAAATATCTATCTGAAATGACTTTATCAAAGAACAACAAAGTCCTGAAACTACTGAAGGAAAGTTTTAATGACAATCACAGTGGTAACATTCAGGGCTCTCTCCAGGACGCCCCTACCGCCCTTCTGCAGAGAGCCCTGGTAACATTCAGTGGCCCTCACGTTAACAGAATTCTTAGAAACCAATACTAAGAACTATCGAATACCTAGAAGTCATATGACATCCCCAAGTAATGCGCTACGCTGCTACGTGTGTATGAGGAATACAGCTTTAGATTGTGCTTATCGAAAAAAATTAGGCGCTTTAGTCAAAATGATGAGTCTCTAACCCATGGCATAACGGCAATAAGAATGAAACAAACTTGAACAATACTATGAAGGTCTATTTATTTACCCTGTGACTAGACTTCATTCTAGACTCTATCAGTTGTCTATAATTTCTGAGCTGAGTCCATCTCTTAAGAATGACGTCCTCCATGAACTCTGCCATATATATTGATGTCTTCTGTCTTTTCTCTACCACCTCATCTTCTAGTTTCTCATATTTAAACTTGAGTGAGCTGACCTACAAAATATTGCATGACTATAGACATTGTACCTACTATTATGTAACATTGCATAACTATAGACAGCGCACCTACTATTATGTAACATTGCACAACTATATACAGCGTACCTACTATTATGTAACAATGCATAACTATATACAGTATGCCTACTATTATGTAACATTGCATAACTATAGACAGCGTACCTACTATTATGTAACATTGCATAACTATAGACAGCGTACCTACTATTATGTAACATTGCATAACTATATACAGTATGCCTACTATTATGTAACATTGCATAACTATAGACAGTGTACCTACTATTATGTAACATTGCATAACTATAGACAGCGTACCTACTATTATGTAACATTGCATAACTATATACAGCGTACCTACTATTATGTAACATTGCATAACTATATACAGCGTACCTACTATTATGTAACATTGCATAACTATAGACAGCGTACCTACTATTATGTAACATTGCATAACTATAGACAGCGTACCTACTATTATGTAACATTGCATAACTATAGACAGTGTACCTACTATTATGTAACATTGCATAACTATATACAGTGTACCTACTATTATGTAACATTGCATAACTATATACAATGTACCTACTATTATGTAACATTGCATAACTATAGACAGCGTACCTACTATTATGTAACATTGCATAACTATAGACAGTGTACCTACTATTATGTAACATTGCATAACTATATACAGCGTACCTACTATTATGTAACATTGCATAACTATATACAGTGTACCTACTATTATGTAACATTGCATAACTATAGACAGCGTACCTACTATTATGTAACATTGCATAACTATAGACAGTGTACCTACTATTATGTAACATTGCATAACTATATACAGCGTACCTACTATTATGTAACATTGCATAACTATATACAGCGTACCTACTATTATGTAACATTGCATAACTATATACAGTGTACCTACTATTATGTAACATTGCATAACTATATACAGTGTACCTACTATTATGTAACATTGCATAACTATATACAGTGTACCTACTATTATGTAACATTGCATAACTATATACAGCGTACCTACTATTATGTAACATTGCACAACTATATACAGTGTACCTACTATTATGTAACATTGCACAACTATAGACAGTGTACCTACCATTATGTAACATTGCATAACTATATACAGTGTACCTACTATTATGTAACATTGCATAACTATATACAATGTACCTACTATTATGTAACATTGCATAACTATAGACAGTGTACCTACTATTATGTAACATTGCATAACTATAGACAGTGTACCTACTATTATGTAACATTGCACAACTATATACAGCGTACCTACTATTATGTAACATTGCATAACTATAGACAGCGTACCTACTATTATGTAACATTGCATAACTATAGACAGCGTACCTACTATTATGTAACATTGCATAACTATAGACAGCGTACCTACTATTATGTAACATTGCATAACTATATACAGCGTACCTACTATTATGTAACATTGCATAACTATAGACAGCGTACCTACTATTATGTAACATTGCATAACTATATACAGCGTACCTACTATTATGTAACATTGCATAACTATAGACAGTGCACCTACTATTATGTAACATTGCACAACTATAGACAGTGTACCTACTATTATGTAACATTGCACAACTATATACAGCGTACCTACTATTATGTAACATTGCATAACTATAGACAGCGTACCTACTATTATGTAACATTGCATAACTATATACAGCGTACCTACTATTATGTAACATTGCATAACTATAGACAGCGTACCTACTATTATGTAACATTGCATAACTATAGACAGCGTACCTACTATTATGTAACATTGCATAACTATAGACAGCGTACCTACTATTATGTAACATTGCATAACTATAGACAGCGTACCTACTATTATGTAACATTGCATAACTATATACAGTGTACCTACTATTATGTAACAGCTAAAACACACAAGAGCTGCTGCACATTTTAAAACTTTACTTAGATTTGGCTTGTGTTCAACTGGGAAGAAAAATTAAAATTGGGTCAAGATGGCTGGATGGTTTGGTAAAACATCTAAATATAGAAACTAAAAACATTTCAGAACTGAATGGTACTTAAAAAGATGATGTGCAACAAACTAAAAGATTGAAACGGTGGAAGCGATAAAATAGAAATTTCTAGAAACCCACCTGAGCATCTTTAGTTTGACGTACAAGTCGAACCATCTCTGATGTTTTGTTGTCATATTCAGCTCTGGCTTTAGATGTTTCTTTAAATAACTTCTCATAGACGTCTTCTCTAGACACCATATCAGTTCTGATATCTTTGTTTATCAAGTCAGCGACTAAGTCATCTAATGGCAGCACACTGTGGGTCTCTCCTGTACAATAAATATTACACCAGCGCTCCAAAATACTAAGTGTTGAGGTCACTTCCTGTCCCGAATGGATGTTATATATAACTTACCTTTAACACACAAATTGTTTAATTTAGGAAGACATTCTGTACAACCAAGTGTGAGACACAGTCTACATCCAACAGTGTACGGCTGGTCTTTGTGTACTGTACAGTTTGTATTTTGTTGCTTTGTAGCCTTAGCTCTGTGTTCCACCACACCCATCTTCACATGATTAATGGACACCTCATCATGTGACTTCAAGACATTAGAGAATATGCGTGATGAGAGATGAATGTCCAAATCAACTTGATGATTGTACACAAAAATCAAACAATCAAATTACCCATTCCACCATAGACCCACCTGCTGATGTCTGTCACAGAAGTTCTTACTGCAATCTGTACAGTATGTGACAGCAACTTCCTTACAGAATTTCTCGTGTACACAAACATCACACCATTTATTGTCTTCTCCAACCATATCATGTGATGGGAGTGTATCTGGTGACCCATTACAACTCAATCTAAAGTACACAGCTACACAATAATATAGGGTAGTTATAATAGACTGTGGGCAATGAAACACAAACTAACAAATAGGGAGGGACACCTACCCGCACCGCGGTACTGGACACACCAATACATTATTCTCCCCAAAGAACCCTCTCAGGCATTCAAGGCAGTGTACATGTGTGCAAGGGAGAACTTTAGGTGATGGTAAATCATCTTGTCTTAAACAGAAGCCACACTCAATGCTAGCTTGTGCCATTTCTCTACAAACAACATCGATTTAAGCAGATGGTAACGATAACATAAAAACAATATCGTGCATCACTTTCCCAACCATAGGAAGGTAGGCAGTGTAAATACAAGATGGTTTAAGAATCTGTGAAATAAAAATAACAATAAAAAAGTTTCAAGATCTACAATTAAGGGCTCATGCACTAAATTGAAATTTCATTTTGATTATTTATGAAACAAGCCACCTTATTTTAAAAAAGGTTCAAGTGGATGTCCCAAAGGAGAATCATAAGAATAAAAAGCAAAATAATCGAAAAATTTGAAAATTATCACGCACAAAAACATTTAATTCTAGGAAATAAACATATTGATGAAGCAGTATTAATGATGAAAAGGCAAGTGCAGCAAGGCAGTGTACGGGAATGGCAGAATGGACTTGGCACTTTCTAAGATAGGAACCTTCACGGCGTTCTCCAACAGCATTCTGGTACTTGTCAAGCGACCCCTGAGTTGTCTCTTCAGCTAGTTGTTTGAGCAGCCTATGCTGGCATACTCATGGAATATGATCAAGTGGTAGGTTTTCTTTGGGGGTCGGGTGCTATTTGCTACCTAATATCGTCAGCTGCTATCCCCGTAAACTTATTGATCACCTTTCTGCCGGCAGGCATATTGTCATAGAATTCAGTGAGAGAGTGTGAACAGATGCGCCAGGAGTTGCCTTTCCTTACCTACCAAGACGAGATGTATCTAGACGCCTAGCAACCAAGAGATAGCCTGCGTAACTACAGATGTTGGAGCCGACCTAGCCAAGCGTGATCCAGGACCTCCATTAGGAGTTGACTTATTTAATTAATATCGTTATTTGTGTACCACTGTAAGGCGATCGCTAATCCTATGAATTTTTATATGTTTATGACCCGACGCGTTTGGAAACAATTTATGCACGCTTATTTGTAGCAGTTAATTATATTTTGAATTAGCCGATCATATGTTAACATTTTAGCCAATTGTGTACTTAGATTTCAACTATATTGATTTACATTATTTGTCTGTAAATACTGGGGCAAATCGCCCAAAGCCTTCAGAGCTCTGGAGTAGTCGTGTAAGAGTAGAACTGTGTAACGTGGTGTAACTTTGTTTTCCTCGCAATCATTTACTGAAGTATATTGTAAGTCGTTTTCTAATGTACCAAGATTGTTATCAACGCTTCGAAGCATCTCTCACTGTTGTAAGTTTTGTATCTTGCAGAAGAATATATTTATTATTATCAACTGTAACAATCTCCTTTGCTGTACAACTTGTGAAGCAGTAGAAACCTTGTGAATTGCAATATTCTTGGAAGTAATCACATGCTACGATATTGTCCAAGTCTGCCTAACTCGATTGCCGGAGTAGATCGACCAAGTTAAGATTAGTAGAAGATTATCGATTGCTGAATTTATGCACATGCTGAGTCAGCTAAGGGTGCTTTCGGATACCCTACGCGTAGGGCTTAACGATGGGATTAAACGAGACCATTCGGAAACCCCGTCGTTGAGGGCAGAAAAAACATGGCGGCAATGGGCAATTTGGGCTCAACGATGGAAGTGACAAGCGCGGAAGTTAGCGTCGTTGACTGACCTTGACTCCACCTAACAAACAGTTTTAACGAGTCAACTTTTATCAATCACTTTTCCTCCCCGTTTCAAGTCGTGACAATGCATTATAATGTATATAAAAAATACATCTGACGATGAAATCATCGTAATTCTTTTTTCTTTGTAAAGAAACTAAAGTGGGCTCGCTCCAGCTATACAGTTTTCATAGACGTTGATGAAAATACGTATGTCTATGGTTTGAGCACAAACAACTTCCGTTAAACGACAGTCATCGTTGAGCCCTCAACGAGTGTTCAACGACTGCCCTATGCATAGGGTATCCGAAAGCACCCTTAATTGATTGGGGAAAGGATCTAATTATATCGTGTAACAGATCCCCGTATTGTTAGTGGAATTATCCCGTGTTGTGAGGGATCGACTAGTTAATTGATTAAGTGCCGGTTGTTGGCTGAGTTATACTATCTTTAATAAAAGCCGCAACACGGAGTTTAGTAGTGCCTGAGGCTACCGGTAATCTACCATTTACCATAGCCCTCATTAGGATAACAAAGCTTGAGTAGACAGTGGTCCGGTGAAGGTCGTATGCAAAGAAGTGCACACAAATCCTTTACAATATTACGCCCCGAGTAAAATAACAGCAGAGAAAGCCTTTGCTCATTCGGCGAGTTTACACTAGTTGTTTGTCACAAGCTCCCCAGTCAACTATGGATTTTTCCTTCAGAGCAGTATTTTTGAGCCACGAGATGGCATGATATTGTACATCTGTCTCAGGAACGGTAATCTCCACCTTCTTTAATACTTAAATCTTGCAGACCAATGCTCTTCCATACTGTTTAGTACACAATAGTCTTACATGACAAGGACTGACCGGTTGTAATTCATGAGGCATTTTTGATTTGGCAAGAGAGGCATGCTCAGTTGACATCCTTGTTTATCTGGGTGACAAAAAAGTCTCTGAGCAGGCTACTGCTCAAATTCTGTAGAGCACACAAGGTAATACGTAAAACAGCAGCGTTGTGCCATCTGCCGTCAGGCCATGTGGATGGTGCTCATGTAACAGTTGTTTCTATCACCCTTGTAACCAGTCAAAAATATTCTATGGCGAAATATTGGTGCTGTACCTTAACTCAACGAAGCAAGTGATGGCTTTCCCTTCCACTCTTCAGTGTAAGTAGTATTTATACTTACACGACCAATCCCCCGTCTGGTATACACATGACACAGGGTGGAATGGGTGCGACCAGCGGCTGCGCCCAGTAAACATGGCAGGTCTGTGGCCTATCATGCATTGGTAACCTGGTATCGTTTTTTTTTTACTCATATCAAGTCTCTTCTCAATGGTTAGAAGTGTATTTGTCTTTTCAAATGGTTCATCCTGGCTATTGGTAAGGGGGTAAATGCGTTATAAGCAAGTATCAACTCAAAAAGCTGTGCTTGTCTTGGACTAGCAGTGCATCTGGCTGCTTGGCATTCTCCTGGTGTCAGGCAGGAAAAGGTTGGGTTTGTTCTTTGTGTATTTTTATTGTCTGTTTGTAGCCAGTAGCTTTTTTTACTGGTGTTTGAGGCGACCTTGTTCCCTACTCGCTTGGCCAGCAGGCCTCTTGACACTCGTTACAGTGAGGTCTTGATTTTCAGCAACCAGAGCATCTGATCACTTGACTGCCTAGAGGTTGTCTCAGCAGGCTGGGTTGCTTTCAGCATGGGTACCTACTGGATTAGTTTGCTCATTGCTTTGGTCAGAATTCTAAATAGGTATCTCATCTCTTAAACTTGGCAAGTTGCCTCTTTTTTGTTTTGTGCTTTCCTCCATTTCCGTCTGTTGAGTTTTTGATCCAACAGCGTTACTTAGCTGAGTTTGGAGAAAACCAGCCAAGAGCAAGTCGTGTTTGTGTAACAAATATACTTATTACTTTTGGTGTACTGTAGTTATTGCTTGAGAACAATAGTACGAGAGAAAAAAGTGTGAGTGTAATTCTCTATTAATTTTTATTGCTTTGGTTTTTTTTTACCTTCCCTCACTAAACGACTGGAAAATGCCTAAAAATGTGTTTATTTGTGTGAAACAACCTTTGCCCTTAAGGCCTTAAGATTGTAGCCTCAAAATATACATACGCACACAAATAGAGGCATGAAAATATTACACATGCAGTAAAATAGAAATAAAAAGTTTGCCACTACTGTGGGTGTTTCTCGCTTCCCAAGGCAGTTGGTGGCATAATCTGAGGGGTGGACAATGACTGAGTGAGACATATCTGTTGGTAATGATCCACTTGGCTATAGCACCATCACTGTAGTGGAGACTTTGCTTTTAAAGGAAAGGGTGGGGGTGTTGGAGTTGAGAAATGCATTAGCCAATTTGTTTCTAAATCCGATGGCCTTTAAGTGTGAATGGTCGTGGCAACAAGAAGGTTTCGAAATGATTTCAAGACGAGCCCATTCCATTCCCCTAACCATTGCGCTATGTAGTAGTCATGTGCAGCTCCCACTAGCTTCCCTATAGCAGAGGGAATGCTTTAGTTCTTCTTTATATCTTTGTAGCTTGGTTAGCACTTTGCTGCAAGTCAGACTACAGCTGACTCTAAGAAAGTCCGTGATTGCCCAAATGGTACATCTCACCCACACCGTTATGCCCTGTTCACACGAGACTGATAACGAAACTATACGAAACTTTATTAGGTGATCGCTGAAGCACGACGAATAAAGTTTTGTCACGTCGGTCACACGAGAACTATAATTAGTTCGTTACGCCTAGCGATCACTAGTTTCATCCAATGACAGCGCGTTGTGTTTTATGCGCGGGCCTACTCATACTTTACTGCACGAAGCAAAAGCATGGAAATTAAATGCGGCAAGGTTTGGATTAGATTATTTTAATAAATAGCCAAGTTTGATCAGCCAGTACTATTCAAATTGTTAGATTATAATTTATTATCTTTCATTTATTTAAAACTCATTATGAATATAATAAAATAAAATAATTTTTTGAAAAAAAAAAAGTGCTTCTATGGAAACCATGTGTTTGTTGTGAATGACCCTGACATTGAGATCAGCCAATAACGGCACATAGAAAATAAACCAATTAATGAGCTTATCTGGCCCAATGGTCCAATCACCTGCAAGCATCGCAACCGACGATTTTCCCAAACCTAGCATTGCTTGATCACGGCGAAACTGAAATATTCGTTCGGTTTGCTGAGCAACGAATTCGCTGGGCTTGAAAAAATAGTTTCGTTTGCAGTTTCGTCAGAGATTCGCTCTCGTGTGACCAGGGCTTTAGGCTTTTCCTGCAAGCACTTGTCGCAAATGATGATGGTAACTGAAAGTTGCCACCCAATTGTATCAGCTACTTCTCAGAATTTTACTTTTCAGCTGGAAGCTAGGCGCCTGTAAATCTCAATGTGTAACAGAAATCTCATTATCAAGAGCGGTCAGATTAACGGCAGACTTTGTCAAAACAGATGTGATTAACCAGAATGCTCAGACCAGTTGGACAGATCATTTAAACTGTCGGACCTAGCGGATGACTCTACAAGTTGAACCTCATTATTGATGCGACTAGTCAGTCAAATGTCGGTCATGCTTGTGCAGGATTTTTGTGTAACAACTAATAGTCCTGTCTCAGGTAGCTTCTACCGGTGATATGGACAGCAATACTGGAAAAACTTATTAATCATAGGATTATGTGCCCATGACAGTTATTTGGAGTTGCCCTCTTTTTTATTCCATGTAAAGGCCCACCCACTGTAAAGGGGTGTGGCCTAGGGCATATAAGTTAACGCAAGCAATTTGCTATTCATTATGTTTTATGCTTGCATACAATACACATCTAATCGACTCTACCATTCATCTTGATTACTGTAGACCAGTTCACAAGTCTCTATAGCTAATAAAGTATAGATTGCACTGAGTTAAAGTAATCAAGCAACAAGATTTTATCAAGCAAATTAATAAGTTAACATATCAAGCATCAAGGAACAATAGAATCAGGGATTACATTCCAGTGTATGTACCAGGTTGCTCAAGACTTCTGGGTGGAAGCTTGATCTGTAGCAAAACTACTCTAGCGTTTTTGGCGTCTCTGACATAGAGCTCCAGCAGGGCATTACAATTCTGATTGGGCCTAGTCCCCAGTACAGTACTAGCGTAAGGCGAAATCCAGGTCATCCAGTACACCTAAACAGCTTCCGGCACTGGTAGCTGTTTGTCCAAGTGTGCACTTCGTCAGCAGCCCTCCGCTTTGTCATACAAGTTGAGTCAGTCTGCTACTCAGCATTACTGTCTGAAAATAATGTCTGCGCAGCAGTGTCTGACAAGATTGCCTGCCCAAGGGTCTGCTACTGCCGACCAGTCTAGCTGTCAGCTCTAGGTCTCACCAGTGCAAGTCGCATTTGTGTAACAAATATATTTATTACTTTTGGTGTACTGTAGTTATTGCTCGAGAATAATAGTACGAGAAAAAAAGTCTGTGTAATTCTTTATTACTTTTTATTGCTTCGTGTTTTTTTCTCGCCTTTCCCAATTACATGACTGGAAAAGGCCTAAAAACTTATTAGTGTGAAATAACCTTTGCCCTTAGGGCTTTAAGATTGTAGCCTCAAAATACACATAAGCACACAAATAGAGCCATAAAAATATTACACATGCAGAAAAATAGAAATAAAAAGTTGACCACATTGTCAAATTAATTTGCAGTGAGTAATAGTCAAACTTTTATAGCTAGCGTTTGGTAGTACTTTCTGTATAATATGCAGAGTTTTGAGTAGAAGAATGCGAGATTGTTGCTTTAATGCTCTCTTTTAGTTCTGCAACTCATGATTTTTCCTAATAACATTGTTTGGGTGGTTGGTTTAATTTACTATCAAAATAAGGCCCCACCCCAAATGTTGTTACTTGTCCGCAATATAAAATAATAATAAAGGCATGTGTACATATTGTACAGGAATTTGTGTCTGGGTGGTAGCCACCTGTACACCTTCCCGACGCGTTCTGCCTCTACCCTAAGTCAGCGCTCAATAATGTGCTATTATTGTTAGAGTGCGTACGTTGGCTTGTGCAGTTATGGGTGCGGCCGAATCTGGTGTGGAATGATTGCTGGCAGTTTACAATAATTATTTTATAATTATTGGCTGCATCCGAACATGACTATGTTCGACAATAATTGCGCTGTAATTATTGTTTAGTTTATAGTTTGTTGCGAACTGTTGCCACCGATAATAATTGTGTTGGAATTATTGTTTAGTTTAGTGTTTGTTGCGAACTTTGTCACCGACAATAATTGTGCTGGAATTATTGTTTGTCTACTTCGACTCAGTCGAGATCGACAATAATTGCACTGGAATTATTGGTGTGCTATCTTGTCCCGAACTATCAGAGTCCGAATTTAATGTGAGCCGAACTATTAGGGCACCAGGTGTTTGCGTCGTATTTCTCACCTCAGGTGAGGGAACACGCAGTGATAGGGCGAACCGTTCTCACTTTCCGCCAAGCCTCGTGCTTGTTAATAGTCGACCAGGTCAGCGCTTGTAGTTTTACTGCTTCTAGCTGTGCTTGCTTCTTGAGAGAAAGAATCTTCTGAGAGCCAGGCTAACTCTGAACTTTATTGTATGAACATGAATATTTATACAGAGTAGGCGGGTACAATCTGATAAAGCCACGCCTGGGTAAAATATTGGTACAAGCCACACCTTGTACTTACATCAGCACCAAAATGCAATTGTATAATTAAAACCGTGGAAAAAGTATAAAATATAATAATAATTAATAATAATAATTATTATTTGGGCACATCATCATAGAACTGTTCTAGATAGACGCTTGTAGCGCAGGTAACAAGAGAACTAGGACAAAACATAGACAAAGCATAAGCGAGTACATATTGAGATAATGTGTAGACAGTGAGTTAATATCGAGACAATGCGTAGACAGTGAGTTAATTTTAAATATCGAAACAAAGGTGAGATAATAATAATACTGAGTCAAGGGCTTAGGCCAAGTACGAGTAGTAATAATAAATGTTTGCTAAGTACTGGCTGTTTGTATTATTTGTCCTTGACCGGTATTGTTTATACTTGTCCTTGACCTTGTCTCGTTTTGAATAATAAGGCAGTCGCCATTGTCAGCTCCAGCTGAAACATCATCTTCTTGTGTATTATTATCTATTAGTTATTAAGTAATCTATCTATAATCTCATCAAACAAACATACAAGAAACATGGTGCCCCGAGTGAGGAATTATTAAATCGTTATTATAACTATAATATTACTTATCATCATGAGCCTCCAGTTTTTAGCACCTAAACCAATTGAAGATGGGACCGACTTGCCAAATCAATGGGCTCAGTTCAAAAGAACATTTGAATTGTTTCTAACTGCTGCTGAACTTACAGACGCTGCTGATAAAAAGAAAGTAGCTATTCTACTAAGATGTATAGGCCCCAGAGGCAATGACATTTATGAATCATTAAACTTTACTAACGGAAAAGCCAAAGATGTATATGATGATGTTATAGAGTTGTTTGATGCTTTCTGTAAACCTAGGGTCAACTATGTAATTTTGCGCCACCAGTTGCTGTCACTTAAACAGGGTTGTTTATCTATAGACGAGTACATAACCCAGCTACACAAATTGGCTAGAGACTGTAACCTGGGTGAAATGCATAATGCTCTTGTACTACAAGCACTACTCCTAGGCATCAATGATGACAGACTTCGCAGGCGATTATTTGAGCTTACTGAAGAACCAACACTAGAGGAGGCCATCAAAATTTGCAGAGCAACAGAAGCTACTGCCGCAGACTTCAAGTCGCTGAAACTAGAACCGGTTGAATCAGTGCATGCAGTAGCCAATGCCAAAGCTAAACAACCATGGAAAACAAAGAATCAAAGTAGCAAGAGCTTGAGTAAATGTGGTAACTGTGGTGGCTCACACCCACCACGCCAATGTCCCGCATACGGTCAACAGTGCCATGCCTGCAAAAAGTTCAACCATTTCAAAAGTCAGTGTAGATCTAAACGAGCTGTAAACTTGGTAGCAGACCAATATACTCAACAAACACTGGCTGGAGACTCTGACTCGAGCGAGTCATGCCTATGCATACAAGTGAAGCGCATTAATCGCAAATTGCTCAGTGAACTGGTAGTCAAGACACCAAAAAAAACATCTAGGATTGAGTTTCAATTAGACACCGCTGCCTCTTGCAACATTCTTAATCACAGAGACTACCGTTCACTGGGTAAACCACATCTCAAGACAACTGACATAGTTTTAAACTTGTACGATGATTCGTCAGTAAAACCACAAGGACAATGTACAGTTGAGTTGAAGGGTCAACAAACAAATTTTTATGTGATGAAAACAAATAATCACAGCTTACTCTCAATGGATTCTTGCTTGAATTTGGGACTTTTGTCAATCAACAAGGAATTTGTCAACATGATTGCTCCAAAAAGTCCAGAACTAGAGAAGCTAACAGACCAGTTTAATGATGTGTTCCATGGCGTTGGGTGCCTACCTGGTGAATACGACATACAGATGGATCCCAAGGTGACTCCAGTGCAAAACAATCAGCGAAAAGTTCCAATATCTATGAAAGCAGACGTCAAAGCTAAACTGGAAGCATTGATGAACAAAGGTATCTTGTCAAAGGTGGATTACCCAACACCATGGATTAGTAACATGGTGGCAGTACGTAAACCAAATGACACAATCAGGCTCTGCATTGACCCAAACCATCTCAACAAAGGCATTTGTAGGAATCACTATCCAATGCCAACTATCGACGATGTTCTCTCGGAACTTTCTGGTGCATCAGTGTTCTCGCTGTGTGATGCAAAAGATGGATTTTTGCAGGTCAAACTTTCGGAAAAATGCAGTGACTTGACAACTTTTTGGACACCATTTGGGCGATACAAATGGAACCGTATGCCTTTTGGAATTTCTTCGAGCCCGGAGGAGTTTCAAAGACGCCTCTCGCAAACACTTGAGGGACTCAAAGGTATAGCGGTTGTCGCAGATGACATTCTCATATTTGGGAAGGGGTGTACGCACGCAGAAGCTGTGGCAGACCACAATCGCAAACTAGAAGCTCTCTTAAACAGAGCCCGACAGACAAACCTCAAACTCAACAAAGCAAAGTGTAGGTTTCTGTTATCTGAGCTACCATACATTGGTCATGTAATCACACCAGAAGGAGTCAAACCAGACCCAAAGAAAGTAGCAGCAATACAAGAGATGACACCCCCAGCAAGTGGAGATGAGGTGCGACGATTTTTAGGACATGTAAACTACCTATCTCGGTTTATACCGAATCTATCAGCTGAAAGCGAACCATTGAGACGGCTAGTAAACTCCACCAAGAGTGAGTTTGTCTGGGAAGATGACCAGCAACAGGCATTTCAGAAGCTGAAAGAACTAACGACTAGTGAAAGTACACTGAAATATTACAACCCAGCTGAACCAGTTGTCGTCCAAACCGATGCCAGTACGGTAGGCATTGGGGCAGTTCTCATGCAAAAAGGAAAACCCGTGGCTTATGCATCACGTAGTTTAACATCCAGCGAGCAACATTATGCCCCTATAGAGCTAGAATGTTTAGCCATTGTATTTGGTCTCACCAAGTTTGATCAGTATGTGTTCGGTCATCGAGATGTCACAGTGCAAACAGATCACCAGCCATTAGAAGTCATTCTAAAAAAATCTCTCCTCAAAGCTCCTAAACGACTACAATGTATGATCATGTACTTACAGCGATACTCATTCAAAGTGGTATACCAACCAGGGGAGAAACAAGTGATTGCTGACATGTTATCTCGAAGCCCACTCGTTGAGACAAATAACACCAAAGCTGAAATGAACACTGAACAAGTATTTCAGGTAGTTAGTCACCAAGAAACGTGCTCTTTATTCGAGGTAAACCCATCAAGTGACCTGCGAGTCACTGAAGATCGCTACAAAGCAATTCAAATAGCAACGACAGCTGATCCATTGCTCATCAATCTAAAGAACAGAATATTGAATGGCTGGCCAAGAAATGTGAACGATGTAGATGAACAACTTAAGCCTTTCTGGACGTTTCGGGATGAGTTAGCTGTGCTAGATGGCATCATCTACAAAGGCACTAAGATCGTTATACCTACATCGTTGAGACCTGACATTCTCCAGAGGGTGCATTCAAGTCACCAAGAGACAGCAGCTTCCCTGCGTAGAGCCAGACAAGCAGTATATTGGCCAAGCATGGCTCAAGATATCCAAACTTATACCGAGAAGTGTGTGACATGCAAACTAGATGCACCGCTACAGCAGAAAGAAACTATTAAAAATCACAGTATACCTAGTCAGCTGTGGGCCAAAGTCGGCATGGATTTGTTCTATTACGACAACAAAGACTATCTAATCGTAGTAGACTATCTGTCTGATTTCTTTGATGTGGAACTGCTTAAATCAACAAGTAGCTCCAGTGTGGTAGAGGCCTGCAAGAGGATATTTGCTAGATTTGGAATACCCATTCTCGTACAATCAGATAATGGGCCTCAATTCACGGCACAGGAGTTTAGGCAATTTGAACGAGACTGGGAGTTCAAACACACAACCAGCTCTCCCTATCATGCCAAGTCTAATGGCAAGGCTGAGTCAGCTGTAAAAATTGCTAAACGAGTATTCAAGCGTGCTAAGGACCCATATCTGGCTTTATTAGAAATAAGAAACACCCCTTCAGAGGGCATGACAACCTCACCAGCACAGCGTCTATTTGGTAGGGAAACCAGATCAGTTTTGCCACAAATCACAACATTGGGTACAGATATTCAGACCATGGTGCAACAAAAGGCCATCAAACACCAGAGAACGCAGAAGCAATATAACAAGAGTGCCAAAGACTTGCCCAGATTGTCTGAAGGCACAGCTGTATTGCTTAGAGACTATACTAGGCACAAGCAAAACTGGCAAAGAGGAACGATTGCCAAACAACTATCTGACAGATCATACTCAATAATAAATGGAGAAGGCAATCTTGTACGTCGAAATAGAGTCGACTTACAGCAAATTAACTCTACACCTAACGTCACAGCAGAACCCTTAGATTTGTCACCCAGAGCACCGACAGAATCTAGAGACACTCCAAAATGTAAGAGCAACACTACCACACCTCGCAGAAAGACGCGAATAGATGCTGCACCCTATCCAACAGAACCGATAACTCTCTCAGAGCCTGTGTTACCACCAGTCATGTCCAGTGAAAATCAAGTTAATGCAGCTGCCATGCCTTACTTGACCAAGAGTGGTAGAGCAGTTCTAAAACCACTGAGATACCGGGAATAACAAACATTTGACACTCGACCATTACTGTAAGGATATTAAACAACCAATGCAAACGCGTCGAAAGCACACAATAGTGCGATCCAATTCATAAAGACACCTCATCAATTACGCTTCTTGTTCCTTATATCATTTTAGAAATCTTTCTACATGTTTTGTGATGGAACAGTAAACACTTTTTAGTTTGTGCTATGGCCAGGTTTTGGCCGACAATCATATATTTTGTGTTTGTTACAAATTATTATAATCTTCTGTAGAAACCCCCTCTTTTATTAAGCTTTGTTTTAAAAAAGAAAAGGGGATGTTTGTATTATTTGTCCTTGACCGGTATTGTTTATACTTGTCCTTGACCTTGACTCGTTTTGAATAATAAGGCAGTCGCCATTGTCAGCTCCAGCTGAAACATCATCTTCTTGTGTATTATTATCTATTAGTTATTAAGTAATCTATCTATAATCTCATCAAACAAACATACAAGAAACACTGGCGTCCCTCACAATATTACTCAGTATTTATTTACAATGTATGTAGTATTAATGATGACATGGACGATGGTAGAAATCAAAATTTGTATTAATAAAAAATAAAGGTGTGTTGTGAAGTTAAAAGCACTGCCTAAACGGAAGCGTCATAGAGCTACTGAACAAAGCATTCCAACAATGAAGGGCGAAAGATGAAAAGTGAGAGGATAACTCCCAATATTGTATATAATTTATACCCGACGGGGTTGTCCGTTCACTCAAATTGGGAAGCCAGGAGTCAATAACTCCTATAACAAATAAATCACCAAAAATAGCAAAATATAGTAGCATTTTTGCAGTTGAAACTGATGTAAAACATGTCTGCTCAAGGAACTTCGCATCAATGGAATTTTTCAAGTTGACAAACAAAGTAATACCTGCTTGTGAAGGGAAGAGCAGGTTAGTTTGATATTACAACAACAGCAGTGAAGAAGTCATTTCTGTGACAAATTAAAAGCCTGTGTTTGTTGGAATTATCCTATAATAAAAAAAAGATAATGCAACAATTTTTTGACATCGCCGCTGATTAAAAACCTATCTTAATTTTGTAGGGCAGTTCTATGGATATTAATTAGTCTCGCAATAAAGGTTTGGAATGATTTTATTATTTCATTTAAAATATCCATAAGAGGGTGTGAATGAAGAAAAAAGGTGAGCATTTAATTTTGATAAATGCAAGATTGCTCTGCTCTGTATAAAATGATCATCTGATCTTAAACAAATTTTTATTGGAAACATGAAACCTGAGACTTTGACATAAAATTTCAGCACATATCTGCTGTTTACTGGAAAATTGCAAAAAGTGAGAAATGGCCAATAATAGAAAAACATAAACCCAAATATAAAATAGACACCAGGCGTCCATTTAGTGATTAAAAATCAATAACAAAATAGATAAATAATATTGCAGTGTAAATGATTGAAAGGGTGACTGAAAATAAAATTATAAACAGACGGAAGAAGTTAGCAATGTTCTAAGTAAAAACTTGGCTTGGTTTGCCATCAGGTCCTTTTCTTATTCAGCTGATAGAATAAGACTTGTTTGGAAGAATACTTGGGTATAACGAGGGTGTTACCATACAGCTCCAAACCTGCAACACCACCCTTACCCTTACTGCTGCTGCTAATTAGATCATCAAGAGTTGCTGTAGCGACTGATTTACCTGAAAGGAAACAATGTTGTGTTTAAATCTGGCGATTGTAAACAAAGTCAGTACAAATTTTTACATGAGACCATTTCCAGAGTAACGCCTTTGTGTTTTAGCATTCAATTAGCGCAAAAATTAGTAGCTCAAAATCTGGAACTCCAGATTTGCGATTGCAAAAGATCAATTTTAGTAGCCAACCAACAAAAGCCCAAACATCACTGTTTTTGGAGTTGTGGTCTCGGTTTATCATTACATTAAAAGTCTCATAATTTACTAGTACAGTAAATTCCCATAATTTATTAGTACAGTGAATGCCCGTCAAGCATCAATACAGTAAATGTCCAGTTTTTATCATTACAGCCAATAAGTAAAAAACATTCATTGCAGCAATCACAAATACATCCATGTAAATAAACAACACAGCACTGAACATCTTACCTGTGAGTACATCCAGGATGTGAATAAATTCACTGTAGCGTTGAGCTAACAAAATATAATTTCTGTAACGAACTAGGCCTTGTGGGTTGTTCACACCAGAGAAAATCCACATAATCTCCCCTGTTGTAAGGCTCACTCGAAATACATTGGATCCAGTGCAATTGGATAAAACAACGGATGTTTCGTCTACAGCACACATGATAATGAGACTATCGCTTATTAGACTGCAGGGGATGTGACGTAATACCTCTCCGGTGAGAGAGTATACAGTTATTCTCTTGTTGGTTGGATCTGCTACAACTACCTGATCAGCTACTACAGTCAGCATGTTACAGGCCCAACTAGAGCTGTGGGGGTGAGCCCAGCTAGTAATGAGACCACCTGACCTATCGTAGACACTGACGACACGGGGCTTGGCGTAAGACAATGTGTAGAACCTGTCCTTATAAACTGCTATAGAGTCTACTTTACCAGGGGTGGAGATAAAAGAATGCTGTAATTGGTAGTTTTTGTCTATTTTAGTTACTGTTTTGTAGTTCAAGCCTACATAGACATTGCCTTCATAGTGACAAACAGGTATTGGTTTAGATGGTAGTTGGATAGACTTCAGCAATGTTATTGATTGAGGTAACAATGATAGAGTTGTCATTCCCTGCTCGCTGTCAATAATGATGTCATGAGACATTGAAATCTCCAGTTCCATCACTCGAACCTCATCTATACAAACAGTATACAGATCTACTAGTACAGCTAATTACTACTAGGACAATGTACTATACCAGACAGTATACAGATCTACTAGTACAGCTACTTACTACTAGGACAATGTACTATACCAGACAGTATACAGATCTACTAGTACAGCTACTTACTACTAGGGACAATGTACTATACCAGACAGTATACAGATCTACTAGTACAACTACTTACTACAGGGACAATGTACTATACCAGACAGTATACAGATCTACTAGTACAGTTACTTACTACTATGGACAATGTACTATACCAAACAGTATACAGATCTACTAGTACAGCTACTTACTACTAGGGACAATGTACTATACCAAACAGTATACAGATCTACTAGTACAGCTACTTACTACTAGGGACAATGTACTATACCAGACTGTATACAGATCTACTAGTACAGCTACTTACTACTAGGGACAATGTACTATACCAGACTGTATACAGATCTACTAGTACAGCTACTTACTACTAGGGACAATGTACTATACCAGACAGTATACAGATCTACTAGTACAGCTACTTACTACTAGGGACAATGTACTACACCAGACTGTATACAGATCTACTAGTACAGCTACTTACTACTAGGGACAATGTACTATACCAGACAGTATACAGATCTACTAGTACAGCTACTTACTACTAGGGACAATGTACTATACCAGACTGTATACAGATCTACTAGTACAGTTACTTACTACTAGGGACAATGTACCATACCAGACAGTATACAGATCTACTAGTACAGCTACTTACTACTAGGGACAATGTACTATACCAAACTGTATACAGATCTACTAGTACAGCTACTTACTACTAGGGAGGGACAATGTACTATACCAGACAGTATACAGATCTACTAGTACAGCTACTTACTACTAGGACAATGTACTATACCAGACTGTATACAGATCTACTAGTACAGCTACTTACTACTAGGACAATGTACTATACCAGACTGTATACAGATCTACTAGTACAGCTACTTACTACTAGGACAATGTACTATACCAGACTGTATACAGATCTACTAGTACAACTACTTACTACTAGGACAATGTACTATACCAGACTGTATACAGATCTACTAGTACAGCTACTTACTACTAGTACAGCTACTTACTACTAGGACAATGTACTATACCAGACTGTATAATGTTTAATAAAACAATTACTTCCACTCACCTAATCTTTTTAGTTCCAGCTGGTCTCTGAGTTCTAATTTAGGTATTTCTTCCTCAACAGACTTTTTTATTTCCTCCTTCAACTCCCTCATTCCTCTCACAATGTTCACCTACATGACATAAAGTCAGCGATAATTCAACTGCAGCCTTTGCTTGTATTTTCTAATTTACCAACTCAATTTCAAACATTATTTCAGAATTCCAAAAATTAATCTCCTGCGATAACAACCCAGTTGCATTTTCATCACAATTTTTAGTCGCAATACTTGTGGTTTGTACATCAAGCAACATTTTATACATGAGTTGGCATTCGGTGCATTCCAAGCGAGACGAAAGCATAATCCAAACAAGATATAATATAGGTTTCAGTTAAAAATGGTCATATTTGCATCTTGGAGGAGCTAGCGACCACACACTGAATTTATAAATCGACAGAAGTAACTATGTATATAATTAAAATAAGATATTCAGAGAAAAGGCACAAATGGTGAAATATCAGCATAGATATGCACATTTATGTTTAGATTTAACTATGGAAAAATATCTGTTTGTGTGAGTGTCTTCTTTGTACATGCATATCCACTGCGCTGAGAGATGTAAAAACTGGTGTACAACAGCTTTTGCGCTACTGGTTGTGCGGTCAGAATTTGGTTTTGCCATTCGCTCTCAAGGAGAGAACAATCACAAAAAATTATTAATATAGAAGGCTCAAAAGTCATTATGCCCTGGGAACAGCTAGCAAACCATGGCAGCGCTATTAAATATCGAGAGACTGTTACTAGGTTTTCTTCTAATATTATCATTTGTGGCCATTCGTCAATGAATCAACTTGATAAATAGTTTAAAGCAAAGTTAAAACATTCAAAATGCCAACGCAAAATATACTTTTGCAACACTCGAGGCTCAAGACTAGTTTATTATTATTTTTACCAGAAGCCGCTTTATGTTATAATTAAGACTGTTTTGACTGAGTTGTTTTTTCTATGGAAGACAACTCTGATTTATAACTGGAGCTGTATTCTTCTAGGAAATTTTGTACAAATTGAGTGAAATAAAAAAGAGAGATATAGAAGAGAGTTGAACACCACAGATTCATCAGACACTGATGTGATTACATGCAATACAACCCGACGCACTACCATCACTGAGTGACTACAGGGCGTTGGTTACTATTACGGGGTCATCACTGGTCACTCAACGCATACGCATGTATCTGCAAACTCAGCTTGGCTATAAGAGACCAAGTGAGTTCATTCAGAAGTCAGACTGTAACTAATTACTTGTTAATTATGACTGAATTACGACTCCTTACATTTAAAGTTGTACTTTACATACATAGTTCTGTTATTTTGCAGCTGTGACTCAGTTGGTTTTAAAAACTTGATTAAAAAACCGAGTAAAAGGCATAGAGCTAAATTCTCAACTCAATAATATGAAAAGAGCAAAGATTAATCAATTCTTTAAAAAAAAAGACATTCATTGCCTTTACATTAGTAGTTTTACCAACTGCAAGGCCAAACAAAACAAAGGAAAATAAGAAAGAAAAGTAACACCACATTTAGACTAATTGTGCGCTTACCTTGTCGCCTGACTTCACTCTAGACTCCATGAGTTGTCTCTGATTTCTGAGCTCAACCCATCTCTTGAGTACAATGTCCTCCATGAACTCAACCATGTCTACTCTTGAGTATCTCCTTTTCTCTACCACCTCATCTTCTAGTTTCTTGTACTTCAACTCGATAGCACGCATCTACAAAACAATGTGTGTTTGTACACAATGTATTGTTTGTACAAACGCATCTGTTAGGTTTCTATTGCATCTTTCCATCTGCCGTGATAGTTGAAGACACAGTCAAAGAAACCAACCTGAGCATCTTTAGTTTGACGTACAAGTTGAACCATCTCTGATGTTTTGTTGTCATATTCAGCTCTGGCTTTAGATGTTTCTTTAAATAACTTCTCATAGACATCTTCTCTAGACACCATATCAGTTCTGATATCTTTGTTTATCAAGTCAGCGACTAAGTCATCTAGTGGCAGCACACTGTGGGTCTCTCCTGTACAATAAATATTACACCAGCGCTCCAAAATACTAAGTGTTGAGGTCATTTCCTGTTCCAGAAGGATGTTATGTATAACTTACCCTTATCACACAAATTGCTTAGTTGAGGAAGACATTCTGTACAACCAAGTGTGAGACATAATCTACATCCAACAGTGTACGGCTGGTCTTTGTGTACTGTACAGTTTTTGTTCTGTTGCTTTGTAGCCTTAGCTCTGTGTTTCTCCACACCCATCTTCACATGATCAATGGACACCTCGTCATGTGACTTCAAGACAATGCAGAATATGCGTGATGAGATATATACAACAATCGTGATGAGATATATACAACAATCGATAAAATATCTAGTTAACTGGCTGATTAGTCACAAAAGTCAACCAATTAAATTACCCATTTCACCATAGACCCACCTGCTGATATCTGTCACAGAAGTTCTTACTGCAATCCGTACAGTACGAGACAGCAACTTCCTTGGACAATTTCTCATGTACACAAACATCACACCATTTATTGTCTTCTCCTACCATATCATGTGATGAAAGTGAATCTGGTGACCCATTCCAAATCAATCTAAAGTACATAGCTACACAATAATATATAGTAGCTATAATAGACTGTGGGCAATGAAACACAAAGTAACAAATAGGGACACCTACCCGCACCCCGGTACTGGACACACCAATACATTATTCTCCCCAAAGAACCCTCTCAGGCATTCAAGGCAGTGTACATGTGCGCAAGGGAGAACTTTAGGTGATAGTAAATCATCTTGTCTTAAACAGAAGCCACACTCAATGCTAGCCTGAGCTTGTGCCATTTCGCTACAAACAAAGAAACTTAAACACATGAACATTAGAGGGGTGCAAGTTAATGCTACCCAACAGCAAGTTGTTAAACTGACATGATAAATACGTATAAATAGATAAATAAAAAATTATCAAGTAAATATTCTAGCTAAATGATTAGCAAAAAGTTATTGATTAACCTGAACATAATATAATCAAAATATAGATTAACTGAATACTGTATAACAATTCCCTGATGGTTACCAGGATGTAACTTTATCATCTATCAAACAGTAGAACAGCACAAATTGACTGAATGGCTTGTATTGATCATTATTAGATAGATACAAATATATAACAATAATAAGAATTAACCAAATACCGAACCAAATGTAATTTTGAGCTTAGTAATTACAAATAGCAATAATTATTATCACCCAATTAATCAATAATAAATTAATTAATTGTTGCCAAAAAATCAACGAAATTATGTTTCAGTCAGTCAATGAGAACAATGAGTAATAAAAATGACTTCATATATTGAAACATCATTTATTATTATAGTATTATGTACTACTATTACCAATGTGTTATAATCATTATTATTATTGTTCCCATTATTGTTGTCTTAATTACTTATTAATAAGATTATCGTTGAAAGTGAAATAATCATTATTAGTTTCATATAATTATAAATGGGTTAGCAAAAATACACAAAACCACCATCATTATTATATTATATATCAATAAATTGTAATAATTTTCTTTTTGTAATAACAACAATACAATTATAATAATCATTATTTCTTACAGAGAAAAAGCTTTTATTTAATAATGCATTGGCAACATGTATAGTTACCAGAAGACCAATATTATGCTGATGAATGAATAAAAAAAATGATATTATTATTATATACCTCAGGCCTTCTGCGGAAAATTTGTGGGTTTTGTGTCACTTTCAGGAACTTTATGTTGTGTCTTGTTGCTGGTGTTTGACAACAACAAAGCACAATATAAATTACCTAAAAGTAACACAAAACCCACCAACTCTCTGCATCAGGCCTGTTTTATATAAATTGAAAGCTCACTAAGGGTAAACCAAACTAACCCGAAGCTCTACAGTGCTCACTTATGAGTGCAGCACAAACACAACACTTCAGTTACTATCTTCAACACTCGATGTGGGCGTCTCCCCCAATCATAGACTGTGGCACTCCTCAGCATAGGCGCACCTCCTCAAACACCGCGCAATTTAGTTAAGTTCAAACACAGCCTAGACTCTTTTATCAGCGAGTAATAATCATGTTTATGTACGTCAAGAACTTGTGACACAGAAACCGTTGTACGACCCGGGGCCGTGCGACACGTCCCAACGACAATCATACTGGAAGATAGAATTATCTCCCCTACAATTCTATGTATACTGAATGAACGACGAAATCCCCGTGACTATTTATTCCATATCATGGATATAGTAACAGCAATGAATGTACAAAAATAGGTCACAAATATATGACTGATATTTCCTTAATGTTGAAAAATATTTCCCTGTTTTCTGTCATTTGACCTGACTCTTGCAACACCACGCTTCCTCCTATGTGTTGAAAACACTCATGATAAATCACATATAATCATTTCTTCATTCCATGACCTCATTCCTTGTTTGATCGATAAAATAGTGATTGCCTTGTTTGAATGAAAAATTCTAGCCAATATTTAGTGGTGTTTATGAATGTGACAAACCTGCTATCAATAATGAAGTTGTCTTCTCTTAGGGAGCGACTCCCACCATACTTACAACTATTGCAATAAACGATGAATATAAATACAATGGGCAAAAATATATTAAATGTATTTAAGCAAAATGATAAATAGTTGAGAGATTATCAAAACAAAGTCGATATCACCATATTAATAATAATATAATGAAGACAACATCAACAATATTGCAACAGCATTTATTACAAAACACATGGAATGTTATTCGTTTTGGTTGCTTATATTTAACTAATAAAATAGAAAATGAGAGCTGCCACATTTAGGTACAACTAGTCACATTGTATAGCTCTAAATCTAACAAGTCATCTTCACCTGCACCCTTGTCTGTTAGCTTAGACAGAATGCCACCTACAAAAGACATCACAGACAAGTGGCCAGACTGTGTCAAGAATAGACATGAGAAGACAACTAACCTGTTACAGTATCCACTAAGTAGATGGTAGTGCTGTTGTAAGCATCTAGTAAGACATACCTTCTATAGCGTACCAGACCTTGTGGGTAGTTCACATCAGAGAGAGCCCACATCACCTCCCCACTAAGAATGTTGAATCTAAACACGTCGGAGGTACCAAAGATGGATGTAACAACAGAAACATTCTCCACAAAGCATATACCACACAGGTTGTCGCTTACCAACAGGCATGGAGTTTCACCCAAAAATTAGCTGCTGAGAGAGTAAATAATTTATTGTTTGCTTACTTGATCTGCCGATACAAGATGATCAGCGACTACAGTCATCGTATTACAGGCAGAGTTGGTATGGTATTGGTGAGTCGAGCTAGTTGTGTCCACCTGACTTGTCATAGCCATTCACTGCTAGTGTTGTCGTGTGATTTTGTATAAGACCTGTCCCTATATGCTGTGATGGACTACACTTTGCCAGGAGTGGAGATAAAAGAGTGATGTAATTGGTAGTTTTTGTCTATTTTAGTTACTGTTTTGTCGTACAACCCTACGTATGTATTCCCTTTATACCGATAGACTGAGAGAGGATACGCAGGTAGTTGGATAGACTTCAGCAGTGTCATTGATTGAGGTAACAACGGTAGAGTTGTCATTCCTTGCTCGCTGTCAATAACAATGTCATGAGATATTGATACCTCTAATTCCATCACTCGACTCTCACCTACACAAACAGTATACAGATCTACTAGTACAGCTACTTACTACTAGAGACAATGTACTATACCAGACAGTATACAGATCTACTAGTACAGCTACTTACTACTAGGACAATGTACTACACCAGACAGTATACAGATCTACTAGTACAGCTACTTACTACTAGGACAATGTACTATACCAGACAGTATACAGATCTACTAGTACAGCTACTTACTACTAGGGGCAATGTACTACACCAGACAGTATACAGATCTACTAGTACAGTTACTTACTACTAGGACAATGTACTATACCAGACAGTATACAGATCTACTAGTACAGCTACTTACTACTAGGGGCAATGTACTATACCAGACAGTATACAGATCTACTAGTACAGTTACTTACTACTAGGACAATGTACTATACCAGACAGTATACAGATCTACTAGTACAGCTACTTACTACTAGGGACAATGTACTATATCAGACAGTATACAGATCTACTAGTACAGCTACTTACTACTAGGACAATGTACTACACCAGACTGTATAATGTTTAATAAAACAATTACTTCCACTCACCTAATCTCTTTAGTTCCAGCTGGTCTCTGAGTTCTAGTTTCGGTATTTCTTCTTCAACAGACTTTTGTATTTCCTCCTTCAACTCCTGCATTCCTCTCACAACGTTCACCTGCATGACGTAAAGTCAGCGATAATTTAACTGCAGCCCTTGCTTGTATTTTATAATTTACCTACTCAATTTCAAACATTATTCCAAAATTAAACCTCTGCCATAATATTTGTAGATTTATCGCAATTTTTACCGCTGCACTTGTGGTTTGTACATCAAAAAACACTATACACAATGGTTGGCATTCATCAACTGCATGCGACTTAATTGGAAACCAAAGCAAAAAATACTGGAGTTGTCTTACCACATACATTCAGAAAAAAGAGCAGACAACTAACAAGTTATACTGCATAAAATGTACCTATCTATCCAAATGACACTCATTCGGTTAATCCATGATACGTTTATAAACAGATGTAGAAATACCAGTTTGATCAATTCTTTTATGACAAGTAAAAAGGAACAAATAATATGAGTAGGCAAGCAAGTAAGAATAAGAATGTTCTAGAAACCAACTTGAGCATCTTTAGTTTGACGTACAAGTTGAACCATCTCTGATGTTTTGTTGTCATATTCAGCTCTGGCTTTAGATGTTTCTTTAAATAACTTCTCATAGACGTCTTCTCTAGACATCATATCAGTTCTGATATCTTTGTTTATCAAGTCAGCGACTAAGTCATCCAGTGGCAGCACACTGTGGGTCTCTCCTGTACAATAAATATTACATCAGCGCTCCATGATACTAAGTGTTGAGGCCACTTCCTGTCCCAAATGGATGTTATATATAACTTACCTTTATCACACAAATTGTTTAGTTTAGGAAGACATTCTGTACAACCAAGTGTGAGACATAATCTACATCCAACAGTGTACGGCTGGTCTTTGTGTACTGTACAATTTTTGTTCTGTTGTTTCGTAGCAAAAGAACATAGATGTAAAAGCAAAGATGGATTGCAAGCCATAGACATCTGTATGACCAACACTGCTAGCCACAGACATATTATGACACCGCCTTCCACTATTTTTGTTTTAGTTGTTATGCCGTCTGTTTTTATACAAGCTACACAAGAATGAAAGAAAATTTCATTTTGTGACATTTTATTTTAAAGTTAAGAGCCAATTTTTATTTATCTGATTACTGCAGTTTCTGGTCAAAAAACCTTCAGCTTGATGGTCGTGCGATTGACAACTCTGAAAAGAGACAACTCCAAAGATATCCAACGATAGACTGCATACAAAAAAATTTATTATCAACCAGCGATAGAGTTGGTGAATAGATGCAGCTAAAACTAATAGCGCAAGCGATTTATTTCAGACAATCAGCAGGTTTGGATCAGGACCAAAAAATCAGTAAGCAATTTTTAATTTGACCAATCATATCACTACTTGTAGTTTTAATGTTTCCAACAAAACTGGTTTTTGATTTCAAGTATTTCTATGAAGAAGGGCCGTTCATGAGTGCCCTTATTTGTTGTTGCAGAGCATTTTATGGCGAACTTTTACATCAAATAGGAGGCACGTGTGGTCTAATGGTTAAAGTGCTCGCACTTCAATCCAGGATCTGGAGTTCGATTCCCAGCACAGTTATCTGTGAGTGAGATATTTGGCTTCCTATATGCTCTGCCAGGCCGGATATGGGCATAAAAATAAAGTGGTCCCTAGTTTGATTGCACTCTCCATAATAACTATGGAGTCATGCTAGGAAAAGATCCCCCTCTGCTTTTCGGAAGAGTAGCCGGTGTAACGGCGGGCATGGGTATACGGTGCTGCTCACACAAGCTCTGCTTATGAGACCCGTGTTTAGGGTTGCCCACGAGGCACAGCTCAAAGAAACCAAACAAAATACAGCGACTTTAACTGGTAGAGAAGAGCAAAGAAAAAAAAATAAGGGAAACACCCTGTCGTCCAATTGGTAGATATAGCTATAGTTTCACAGTAATACCAAGTGGCTATAATAGACTGTGGGCAATGAAACTCTAACTCACCCATATCCCGCTACTGGTACATTATTCTCCTCAAAGAACCCTCTCAGGCATTCAAGGCAGTGTACATGTGCACAAGGGAGATGGTAAATCATCTTGTCATTAACAGATGTCACACTCAATGCTAGCCATTGTGTCATTTCGCTACAAACAACAAAACATAAGCACATTTCTTCTGTGTGTAGATTTGGGCATTGTTTGAGTTTGTGTCATTTCTCTGTAAACAACATGAGTGAAAGTAGATTAATATTGTACTTCACGTTCAGCTGTTATAGTTGCACATGTGTGTGTAGTATGGAGGCTGGCAGTTTATTCCTAAATGGAATGGAATATCATCATTGAACGTTTGTTCATCGAATTTATAAATATTGCAGTTGATTTAACGTAGTAGTACAGGCTGTTAACTCTAGTATATTGTGCAGGATTTTTGTGTCTGTACTGATACAGGCGAGTTAGCAGGCATCTGCACTTCCCTCAGCTCAGATGAGAGTCGGCAGGCTATGATCAAGCACTTGGATATGATATGTATTACTTCCAATCCAGGAATGTTTACAGAAAAATACACAAAACACAGTGGTAAAAATTTGTTGCATAAAAAGAGCTACCCAGGAAAGCAACAATAATGAAAGAAAAAGATGACATCACATGAATTTTAAAAGAACAAACTCTAACTAAAGAATTATTTTGGGTTTCTCAGAACGTATTTATTTATCGCATTTAGCAGTACACGAATTTGGTACATTTGTTTGTGGTGCTGAGGCGACGAGAAAAGCGTACACCATTTGGCTTTTTTGGAATGAGCTGGTGTAGGGTGTGTGTGGTATCGCTTTTGACTTTGGTGGCATACTTTAGGCATTAGTAACTAATATTGCTGGCCTGCATTGCTGGACCAAGTCCAACGTGCTGCGCAGCCTACTTGCTGGACCGTATAGAAGTGTAGGCCACTCGCTGGTCAGTGCTTTGTGTGCAAGTTAATGCTGGACCACAACTACAAGCTTGCTATTATTGCAGACTTTTAGTAATGCAATGCAAGAGAGAGAGTGAGAGAGGGAGTGTGTGGTTGAGAGTAATTGTATTCTTCTATTCTTCTGGCTTGGCTCCTCCAATTACTCTGATTAATTATGGAGCTTCAGCCAGTATTTACAAAAAAGGTTATGTAACCATTTCTTTGTTCCTTTAAGCGCAGCCTTAGATAATATAATAAAAGGTTTGGCTGGCTCACACAAAAGAATACGTAAACATAAAATGATTGCACAGTAATTATGACGTAGGGCTGTAATGCATAGAATTGATAAAGTTACCTAGAGTGATTATATATGGATCATACACGCCAGTATGTGCATGTATCTAATGATGTTTTTTTTCTGTATAATAAATTTTTTTGCAAGAAGCAGACCATAGAGGTGCTTAGTAATTTCCGGCACAATATTTTGCAAATATTTAAATGATAATTAGTATTAGAAGGAGAATTCCAGTTAGAAGTTATCAGCTTGTACAGATTGATTTAGTTAATTACCAGTATTTAGTAATTAACTTCTAACTGGAATTCTCCTTCTAATACTAATTATCATTTAAATATTTGCGAAATTCATTGTGCCATCAAATGAGGCGCAAATGGTTAGGCTTGCAGCTCCGAAAATAAAATTCTTAGTTAAGTGTAAGCTGACGTAAAAAAGAATAATAAATAATGCAGCAGAACTTGTTATTTCTGAAATGCTATGAATCAGGATTGATAACAACATCACCATGGAAGCAGCAATAATATAATAAGCCGTAGTAACAAGCAATCATCTCAAAATATGATTTTTGCTCAAAAAAAAGGCGAAGAACAAAAGCTGACGTGTTAGTAGTAGTAGTTGCATCATCATCATCATGATCATCAGTTCAGAGCCTAGTAGAGGATCTGTCTGACAACAAATCGCAATAATGATAATGAAGATTAATAATAACAAGGAATCATTTGGAGAAGATGATGATAATAACATATAATAATATTATATATTATTAATTATTATATAACATTATTTAACCATTTATGCGCTACATACCACAACCTAGCTAAGTATATAGAAAATGGCTCAACAGTGCACGGTGTTGTTCTCGACTTTCAGAAGGCATTTGACAAATGCCTCATAACCTACCCACGCAAAAGATTTGGCGTATTGACGGCATAAGCCCACACATTGTGAATTGGATTCAGGGTTTTCTTGCTCGGAGCAACCAGAGGGTTGCGGTGCGAGGAACGCTATCGTCAGACTTAACGGTTACTTCAGGGGTGCCCCGGGGCTCAGGCCCACGTTGTTTCTAATATACATAAATGATCTACCAGAAGCTATAACATGTGGTGTGAGTTTGTATGCTGATGACACCTTGCTTTACTCAGAGGTTATCAACGATGAAGAAATGGAAACGCTTCCAAGAAAATATTGACGCACTGCATGCATGATCTACCAAATTGAAAATGCCATTCAACACAGATAAATGTGAAGTTATTACATTTAGCAAAGGGCCATCTGCAGATCCAAAGTACTCCCTCGGTAACTGTCCTCTCGAATGTGTTGAGCAGACCACGTACCTCAGTATAGAAATGCGATCAAACCTGAAGTTTGAAAAACATATAACATCCAAAATCAAGAGCGCATTTAAAATCCTTGACTGCATAAAATACACTCTACATGAGGCGACTGAGAGAGGCAAGTTGCTTGCATATACCAGTCTCTGCCAACCAATCCTCGAATACGGTGATACCCTTTGGGACCCAACTGAGAATAACACTTGCGATGCTATTGAGCATGTACAATCTCAAGCAGTTCGCTTTACGAAAAACATTACGGGTAGACGTGGGGTAACTGAAAGTTGAACGCAACTTGAGCTTAAACCACTAAAAGAAAGACGAAAACCACAAACACAGGTTTACATTACTGATGAGAATACTCTCAGACGAAACCAGACACTAGACCCTTGCCTCAGCATATGATGAGCTGGTTAACAGTAGTGCCAGACAACTACTATGGTCACACGAGCTGCGAGCAGAGGAGAGCCGAGCTCAATATATATATATATATGTATATGCATCATCGAGTCAGACGTATTACAACAGCTTCCTTCAGCGCAGCGTGAGGGACCTTAGGCTGGGGTCAAATAACACTCAACAATAAGCAGCTGTCGCTGCCACACTAAATAAACACTGACCAAAGAGGCATTCCCTGTTTGCACCGCGAGGTGATTTTGAATGTTCTATTTCCACGAGGTAAAACGAGGTTATTATTGTGAGGGACGCCAGCACTCTTCGCTGCTACTACGTACTGTTTTACCTTTATTTACTCGCTCTTTATGCTATCTGTATACTTAACTATTTACTCAAGCTGTCCATGTCTATGTAGCGTTCTATTATTAGTGCTTAACTGCAGGTTCTATGCTGTATCGTTCTATGCATGCAATTTTCCTCACAAATTATTATTACCATTTTTACTCGATGCTAATTGGTGCTTAGCAAGGCGTGATTTACTATTATTATTATTTATCCACTGCTAATTGGTGCTTAGCAAGGTGTGGCTTGTCAGACTTTATACAAGGGTGTGACTATGTTAGAGCTACCCGCCTACTTTCTTTATATATGGATGTTGTGCATATAAATGTTAGAGTTAGCCTGACTCTCAGAAGAATCTCTCTTTCTTGAAGCAAGCACTACTAGGAGCAACATAACTACCAGCGCTGGTCGACTATTAGCAAGCACGAGGCTTGGCGGAAAGTAAGATTGTTCACTCTCTCTTACTGCGTATTCCCTCGACTCGAGGTGTACGACGCAAAGCACCTGGCGCCCTAGTAGTTCGACACACATTGCAATCCGAACTGTGGAGTTCGAACCAAACTTATACAATAACAACGCATCGTAATTATTGTCGGTAATTACAGCACCATTATTGTCGGTAGCCCAAAGTTCGCAACAAACTATAAACTAAACAGTAATTCCTGCGGAATTATTGTGTGCAGCAAAGTTCGAAACAAACTTTAAACTAGACAACAATCACGGCACTGATTATTGTCGAGCCTAGAGAGGTTCAACCGCAGCCAATAATTATTGGATAATTATTGTAACTGCCAGCACTTGTTCCACACCAGATTCGGTTGTTCCATTGCATGACCAAAGTCAGTGATAGCCTGTCAACAATAATTATAGAATTATTGTGCACTGCAATTAGCTAGGGTTGGCAAAGCGTTCGGGAGGTGTACAGGTGGCTACCACCCAGACAGTAAATTCCTGTACATTGGTGGCAGCAGTGGGATTGAAGCACCCACAGCAATCTTCCGAACCCCCGAGCAAAACGCAGACATGTCGTACAGGCGGAGAGCCGTTAGCACTGACCGCGAGGGGTCATCCATGCAGATCATGGGGACGCTGACCGACATCTTGGAACGAATGATGATGACGAATACGAGGGACAAATTCAGACTACCCACCTTTGATGGGGAAGGAGACGTCCACTACTTCGTCCAACGCTTTGAGGAGGTATCCAGGATGAATAGATGAGGAAGCCACCATCCACCTGCGCCAGGCGCTGGTTGGAAAGGCTGAACAATGTGGACGTGGACCCACACAACAGATGATAGTGGAGGCACTGAGGGCCAGCTTCGGGCTTACCCGAACAGAGGCCCAAAACAAACTGATGGCATATCGCAAACACCCTCGAGACACCCTCCGGGAACACGCCCTCCAGGTCGAAAGACTGGTGGAGGCGGCATACGAGGAACTGCCACAGAGGAACCGAGAAGAGCTGACCCTTCAAACCTTTCAAGGCACGTTGGGTCATGCATACCTACAAAGACATCTCCTGGCCATTCGGCCCGTCAACCTGGAAGAAGCCATTCGAGCAGGAAATGATTACCTGCAGGTCCAGCACCAACCGCTTCCTCACTCCAATGTACGAACAATACACGAAGGAACGGTAGGCAACTACCAGGACCCACCCGCAACAGAAACCCTCTGCCAAGAGGTAGAAGATCCTCTCGCAAAACTTCTTAAGACGATAGAGGCTCTTAGCAAGGAGGTGGCGGAACTAAAGAGAAAACCGCAAGAGGAGCCAGCCAAACGTTGTTGGGGTTGTCAGAGAACTGGACACCTCCGCAGTCAGTGTAAGACTGCTCCATGGATCAACCGGCCTGGAAACGGGCGCGGCCCGCAGCAGTAGGGCCACCTACTGACTGCGACAGGGCCACCCCACGCCATGGAACACCCTACTACAATCCGAACAGGCACAAGGTTCCACAACCTCCCAGACCTGCTCCAGTCCCCCTAGCCAACCGGTTCGACCCGTTGGCCACGGAAGAAGAAGACACCCTACACACCGAAGAGACAGAACCAGAGACTTGGCTTCGCACTGAGAGAGACCAATGCGCCCCTACGGGAGAAATCCCAAGGTCAGGTCCGAAAGAGACCAGCCGACCTAGAACGGTGCACCTCAATCAGGTCGAGAGGCCGTATAAGTCGAGTTATTATTTACCAGGAAAAGTCGAAGGGCAGTCAGTGACGTATCTTATCGATACTGGCTGTAACACGAACTTGTTAGCAAAACGAGTTTTCGACCAGCTACCCCCCAGAGTCCAACAGTACTTACAACAGTACGACTCACATGGCCTGATGGCCGACGGCACGCGTTTGCCATTCTATGGGTTGCTCACCCTCTCAGGGCGTGTCAGACACATTCACTACGAGGAAACGTTCGTTGTTAGTCAAATCAACGAGGACGTAATCCTTGGTATGCCGTTCCTCTCGAACCAGAGTTGCCACATGGGCTTCGACCAACCAACCCTGCGAATCCAGGGAAAAGAACTCGTCTGCACAGACAGACACGGAAGAGATTTGGTCTCGAAAGTACAGGTACAGAAGGATACCTACTTACCACCCCAAGCAGAGACCACAGTCTTGTGCCACCTCACCAGTAAAGAGCCCTGCCCACAGGGAGTGATAGAAAGTGTGGAAGGTGGCCTGCTCCTCGCCACCAGCATCAACACACCCGACGAGCAAGGAAGAGTGCTCGTGCGATGCCTGAACCCCTCCCAGGAGAATATCCACGTCCCCGCTGGAGAAGTGATAGGGACGTTCACGGGAGTAGCAGCAGAAGACGTCCACACCACCTCCAACCAAAGCATACCAGAAACTATAGAAGGGTTGGAACTACCTCCACACCTACGGGCATTGTATGCCCAAGCACGGCAGGGGTGCAAAAACCCCCTGGAAGAAAGGCAACTCCATGAACTACTGGCACAATACCAAACGGTATTCAGCAAAGATGACAGCGATATAGGGCGCACACACTTAGCGGAACATTCCATTCCCGTGGCCCCTGGAACCAAACCAATACGTTGTCCTCCCCATCGTTTAGGAGCCGAAAAAGAGGCCGAGGCTGAACGGCAGGTGAAGGAGCTCTTGGCCAAAGACTTAATAGAACCAGCCGATGGCGCGTGGAGCTCGCCGGTCGTCTTAGTAAGGAAGAAGGATGAATCCTGGAGATTCTGTGTTGATTACAGGAAACTTAACGATGTCACCAGCCAGGACGCGTACCCTATCCCTAGGATAGATGACTCCCTGGACGCATTGGCGGGCAGTCGTTATTTCTCGACACTAGATCTCACAAGTGGTTATTGGCAGGTGCCCTTGGATGCCGATGCACGGCAGAAATCAGCCTTCATCACCCGAAGCGGACTATGGAGGTGGAAAGTCCTCCCCTTCGGACTTACGTCCGCCCCAGCCACCTTCCAGCGCCTTATGGAACGAGTCCTAAAGGGACTGCACTGGAAGACACTCCTTTTGTATCTGGACGATGTGATAATTATCGCCCCAGATTTTCAAACTCACCTACAACGACTCGGAGAGGTCCTAGGACGGTTGCAACAAGCCAACCTCAAGATCAAGCCCTCTAAGTGTGAGCTGTTGGGGGAAAAAGTGAGATACTTGGGACACGTCGTCAGCGCAGACGGAGTAGCAACCGACCCGAGAAAGGTCGAGGCGGTACAGGACTGGGAGGAGCCCAAAGATATTAAGGGCCTACAAGCGTTTCTTGGGACAGCTGGCTATTACCGCCAGTATATACCCGAATACGCCACAATAGCCAAGCCCCTGACCGTGCTAACCGGGAAAGGAACCAATTGGAGGTGGGAAGAGGAAGAGCGACAAGCCTTCCACCGGTTAAAAAACAAACTAAGCCAGGCTCCAGTACTGGGATACCCCGACCCCTCACTCACATACATCCTGGATACGGACGCCAGTGCCGTAGGGATGGGGGCGGTGCTCTCCCAAGAACAAGATGGCAGAGAGAGGGTTATTGCTTATTACAGCAAAACCTTGGCACCCGCAGAACGAAATTACTGCGTAACTAGGCGAGAGCTCCTAGCAGTGGTGAAAGCAGTAAAGCATTTCCGACCCTATATATACGGAAGGAAGTTCCGCTTAAGAACGGACCACGCCTCCCTGCGATGGTTATGCCGCAGAAAAGAACCCTCCAACCAGATTGCTCGCTGGTTAGAAATCCTGGCAGAATTTACCTACCAGCTGGAACACCGTGCGGGACCACGTCATGCCAACGCAGACGGTCTTAGCCGGCAAGCCCAGTGTATCAACTGCAAGCAATGCAGTACCATTGAACAGCGAGATGGAGGCCCCTCCCACGCCGAACTCGCGGTGGAAAGAGGACAGGCACAAGTGAACCTCACGGTCATAGACCCCAATCACAACACACGAGAACTGGTACAAGCCCAAAAGGAAGGCGACCACCCAGTGGCCCGCATGTATCAGGCTGTCCGAGAGCAAGAAATCCTCTCCCGACAAGAGTTGGAGGAAGGCAGCACGGAGCTACGGGTCCTACACGACCGAAGGGAGGGCCTGCGTATAAGGCCTGACGGGGTGCTGACCATGCGTCTAGAGTACCAGGGCAGAACTAAACACTGCACCGTCTGCCCCCCTTCGTGGCGGGAACGTACTGTGTGGGAGACCCACAAGCTAGCCCATGCAGGCATCAACAGAACCAGGAACCGGCTGATGCTAGATTGGTACTGGCCTGGACTATCAGCCATGGTGCGCCGCCTCGTGAGGGATTGCGAGGTGTGCCAGGTAGCCAAGCGAAGCCGGAGACCCGACGCCCCAGAAGGGCAGAGACTGTATGCGGGACGCCCCTTCCAAAAACTCGCGGTAGACTTGGTAGGGCCCTTACCCCTCACCCGCAGGAAGAATAAATGGATATTGGTCCTCACCGACCATTTTACCAGGTGGCAGGACGCCATCGCGATCCCTGATGCTACGGCCCCCACTGTGGCCGCCACCCTAGACGAACGTGTGTTCAGCTACTGGGGCTTGCCCGAGCAGCTCCACACGGACCAAGGGGCACAATTTGAGTCCTCCCTGCTAGAAGAACTGTGCACACTATGGAGTGTGCGAAAGACGCGCACCACACCCTACCATCCCCAAGGGAACGGGATGGTGGAGCGTCAGAACAGGACGCTAGGCGACGCCCTCCGCACGCTCATTCTCACCCGAGGACAAGACGAGTGGGATGCCCTCCTGCCACAGATAATGCGGGCATGCAGAGCCACCCCGAACTCAACAACAGGAGGGACCCCTAACCTCCTCATGATGGGCAGAGAGGTGCGACTCCCTGACCAGCTCACCGGGATGGCACCTACCCTGGACAGAGCCACCATCACAGAATATACCCTGCGTGCACAGGAAAATCTAGAGATTGCACATGAATACGTGCGAAACCTACAGAGGCGAGTACGCCAAGAAGAAGGAGACGAACCTTTAAGATTCGCCGAGGGAGACCTCGTAGTAATTGAGAACAAGCGCCGCACTAAAGGGAGTAATCCCAAGCTGCAGCCCAGCTATATTGGGCCATATACCGTCACACAAGCATACCCAAACCATACATACCGCATAGAAAGAGGGGGACAGGGCTTCACACAAAACGGCCGGAGACTGAAGCACTATCGGTCATGCCAAGAGCCGATTGGACGAGCTCCCCCCAGCAGAGAGCAAGCGGTACGCCCCAACATGAGAGGGGCCTACCTAGGCCGCCCCCTACCACGAGTGGAAGTAGAGGACGCAAGACCTCCACCCCCAGAACTTGTCGAAAGAGTACCAAGAGAGACGGGCAGGCCAGCATCAGAGGTACCCCCCACAGAACAGCCACGGGACACCCCCCTACCAATAGAAACGGTAGAGCGGGCACCCACACCCGAACGTGAGGTCCAGGCACCCCCAGCAGGCACCCCTGCACCACCTGCTCCAGAAAGACATGAGCCAGATCCTGTCGAGTGGCCACCACTACCACCCAGACCAGAAACTAGTGCGAATTGTGAGAGACCGAGGAGAGAGCCTCGAAAGCCAGTGAAATTCACTGACTACCAGTGCTACAATACGCAGAAAGAAGAAAGAAGTATGATAAACCACCAGCCGTGGCAAAATCAAGAAGAAACCACGAAAATATTAGGATTAGTGGGAAGAGGTAACTCCAAACAGACAGTAATGTCGGGAGGCTCTCTAAACTCACAAGAGAACACAACCCCCAACACAGGTCGAATACCCAAAAACACGAGAGAAGATAACTCAAGGTGGGAAAAAGATCGACATATACAGAGACCCACAACTCCTAACACAAAACCAGTTGTTGCGAACAATTCAACAACAGCTACCCACGCCCCCACGAACACGTGGGCAAAAGAAACAATGAAACGGGCGGCACTAAGTGAAAACGAGGGCAACAATAACTCAGATCACTGTGCAAATAAAAATACACTGCCTTTCAAATCTACACCTCGCTACAGACAGCAGTGCCTAACAGACATCTCCAACCTTTTATACGCCATGGAGAATGATGGTAATTTATCACTAGAGGAAGACCCGACTTTTGAAGAAGAGCTGCTGCATGGTACAGAACGTAGAAGTCGGCCCCGACAGAGAGAGAACCACTCTCCTACCCGAATAGCCACCGTCGCTACACCAGAAGAAGGAGCAGCCCGATGCCGATACCGAAAGCATCAAGCACCAGCTCCCCCTCCACCAACACACCAAATTAAAGAGACATGGAAAGCGGAGGAGACTACAAGGGCCATTAATGAAGCAGTACACCAAGTAGACGGCGAGGTATGGGAGTGCCGAATATGTAAGCTACAGCTCAACAAAAAACGCATCTTGTATCATGTCCACCAACATTTTACATATTTTTTCTGTGCCTGTGGCAAGAAAAGTAGTTCGCGGGACACGATATTGAAGCACATCCGCTGCCAGAAAGGTGACCCAGCCCACGGAGGAGAAGCCAAGTCGCTCTACGAGGTCGACAAGCAGTCCTACCCTGAATTCTGCAGAACCCTACAGTGGGAGAAACCAGCTCCATTCGGCAACCCTACTCCCATAAAAGAGCAGGAGAAGCTACCAGTGAAGAAGCGGCTAGGCGAGAAGCTAGCGGAGGTGCCGATGAAAATAATGAAAGTAGAGTTGGTTGACGCCGAACCAAAACAACCCTCACCCAGAAAGAAAGAGCATAAAACCAAGAAAGAAAATATACCAGCCACCATTACCGAAGACAGAGAAGAACGTAGGCAAAGAGACCGAATTAATGAAGAAAGAAGAGAGGATAGATATAGGCGTATAAAGAGGTACAAAGGAGAACTATATCACCTAACTCGGGAAGCCTTCAGATGTCTGCAGAGGACGGAGGAATTAAAGAACCTTATCCAAAAGGAGAGGGACCTTTTATGAACATAATGGACGGTAAATTATAACATCTTCACTCCTTGCGCCCCTACTTATTTTATTGGGCCTACGGCTTCCAATGGGGGGGGGGAGTGTGTGAGGGACGCCAGCACTCTTCGCTGCTACTACGTACTGTTTTACCTTTATTTACTCGCTCTTTATGCTATCTGTATACTTAACTATTTACTCAAGCTGTCCATGTCTATGTAGCGTTCTATTATTAGTGCTTAACTGCAGGTTCTATGCTGTATCGTTCTATGCATGCAATTTTCCTCACAAATTATTATTACCATTTTTACTCGATGCTAATTGGTGCTTAGCAAGGCGTGATTTACTATTATTATTATTTATCCACTGCTAATTGGTGCTTAGCAAGGTGTGGCTTGTCAGATTTTATACAAGGGTGTGACTATGTTAGAGCTACCCGCCTACTTTCTTTATATATGGATGTTGTGCAAATAAATGTTAGAGTTAGCCTGACTCTCAAAAGAATCTCTCTTTCTTGAAGCAAGCACTACTAGGAGCAACATAACTACCAGCGCTGGTCGACTATTAGCAAGCACGAGGCTTGGCGGAAAGTAAGATTGTTCACTCTCTCTTACTGCGTATTCCCTCGACTCGAGGTGTACGACGCAAAGCACCTGGCGCCCTAGTAGTTCGACACACATTGCAATCCGAACTGTGGAGTTCGAACCAAACTTATACAATAACAACGCATCGTAATTATTGTCGGTAATTACAGCACCATTATTGTCGGTAGCCCAAAGTTCGCAACAAACTATAAACTAAACAGTAATTCCTGCGGAATTATTGTGTGCAGCAAAGTTCGAAACAAACTTTAAACTAGACAACAATCACGGCACTGATTATTGTCGAGCCTAGAGAGGTTCAACCGCAGCCAATAATTATTGGATAATTATTGTAACTGCCAGCACTTGTTCCACACCAGATTCGGTTGTTCCATTGCATGACCAAAGTCAGTGATAGCCTGTCAACAATAATTATAGAATTATTGTGCACTGCAATTAGCTAGGGTTGGCAAAGCGTTCGGGAGGTGTACAGGTGGCTACCACCCAGACAGTAAATTCCTGTACATTATTATAATTATTATGGATAATAATTATTATTATATTATTATTATTATTATAACTAGACTGAAATGTTTTCTCTGTAGAGAAAATAAAAGCCATACAGATGCACGATTCAACGAAAAAAAAATTGTTCAAGTTTGACTTACGGTTCAAAAGTTATGAAGCAAAATGCATTTTTTGAGGAGTTATCCTCTCGGTATCTGATGGAAAAGGCAGCTATTAATGAAATTACATGATGCAAAACAATTTGGCAGCTTTCCAAGTAAACAGCTCATGGTTTGAATGATTATGAACGCATCCAGTTGTTTTTACACGACTAACTTCCCTTGTCAAGACGGAAACTGGTTTATTTTAGGAGTTACCCTCTCAACAAAACTTTTAAAGTTTCAGGCAGTTACTATAGTGACAGAACATAATTTTTGAAGAGAAAAGCTGCGCAATTTGATGATATATTTACATGCAACCTAAGAGTTGTCCTCTCTATAGAATGTTTAACATTCAAAAACATAAACAACCCTGTTCTGCTCATATATTACTACTGTTCATTATTTTTTCGGAATGTTAGTCAATGTGACTTAATCAATGTGTCTTCCAAGATTGGTTATGATCAACGTAAGAACCAATAAAAACTGGTATTTCTTTGAGTTTAAATGGAAGAGCGTGTTGTGGTGTGAAACCATTGTATGCGGCATTATTGGCTGTAAAACATGCACACATGGTTATGATTAAAAAAAGTTTTAGTGACTTGCGACAAACGGTTCAAAAGTTAAAGAGCAATATAAGTGTTTTGTTTGGAGTTATCTTCTCCGAGATGGCAGGCAACTCTCTAAATGGTATGTCAAAGTACTCATGCACTTGGCAACATTCCAAGTAGGTTACTCAATGCTCATGGCTCTATTCGTTTGAGCAGACTATGACGTTGTGTCATTACGCAGCTCACTTCACAACGACGTTGATCAAACTGCTGCTTGCTTAAAGACGTCGTGTCATGACTTAAAGTCCTAATAGGCCTCTCCTGTGAGAAAACCTGCCATATCTACTTGTATTCCAACAGTTTATATTGGAATTTCTTCCAGCAGACTATGACGGTGTGTCATGACGCAACGTCCTTGATCAAACTGCAGTTCACTCAACAACGTTGTGTCATGACATAACGTCCTAATAGGCCCCTCCTGTGAGAAAACACGCCATATCTACCTGTAATTTCAACAGTTTAAATTGGAATTTCTTCCAGCAAAAAAGTTCAAATTTTCTCAAAATCATTAAAAATTGCCTCTCCTTGAAAAACTTGTAAACTTACTATTGAAAACTGTTGATGCCTGTGTACAGATACCATAGCTGCACACCCCCATATAAAAATCATGCAGTTTTGATGAAAAGTGACAGAGCTATTTAGCATTTATTGAACAAAAATAGCTGTTGAAGAGGCTTGCGGAAAGTGGAATAGCTGTGACACCGTGACTTTCTTAACTCGAGAAAAATACTTTCATAAAATTTCAGATGTGTCCCTACGTAACCAACTATTTTTTAGAGAGTTCCGATCAGCGAATCTGTAGTTATAGAAGAAGAAAGTTCGCGAAAGAAAAATAATAATAATAATAAAACCTACTAAAACAATAGCCATACAGATTATATCTGTATGGCTAATAATAATAATTAATAAATAAATAAATAATAATTATAATTATTATTATAATAATAACGCTTGAGCCTAGATGCTGAATAAAAAAAAACTTTTATGCACTGCTGGTGTTCTGAAATGATTGAGAGTGCACCAAATATAAACTTTGAATTGCCTAACAACATTATTATCATTACTAATTATAATAATAATTATAAAAATTATTATTATAATAATAATAATAATAATAATAATAATAGTGTTCTCTCAATAAAAATTTTCAAGCATTGTTTTAGCCCAATAATAATTAATCCACACCATTTTTCATTACTGATAAAACAACAGTTGTTAAATTGACGACATGATAAAAGCTTGTAAGATGTCTATGGTACCTTTTATTTTGAAGGAATCCACGACATCTAGACCCAAACCAACTAGACCCAGACGATTTAGACCCACGTGACTTAGACCCAGCTACAGTAAAGCCGAAGTGTCTACACTGATAAAAACAGGCTATAAACACTCAAGTGTACTTTCGTTTTAATTACGACAATAATGGCAAAAAAAGAAGACAACTCCTAAAGCATTTAGAGCAACAGAATTATTAGTGAAAAAATAGTAGTACAAGGTTGGGTCTAGTAAATAATACTTGACTCTGCATAAAAAGCCAAACTTAAAAACTTGTATAACACTATAAAACATCCCAGACTACAAGTTGAGGACTTTTTTAGAGAATCGAAAGTTTTTTCTGAGCGAGAATCGTAACTAGACCCAATAAACAGCTGAACTACCAATTTTATATATATCAAGTAGTGACCGATAGAGGTTGGGTCTAGTAAGTATTACTTGACTTTGAACAAAGACCCAAATTTAAAAACTTGTATAACACTAGAAAACATCCCAGTCTACAATTTGATGACATTTTTAAAGCATGGGAAGTTTTCTCTGAGCGAGAATCGTAACTAGACCCAATGAACAGCTGAACTACCAATTTATTATATATATATCAAGTAGTGACCGATAGAGGTTGGGTCTAGTAAGTATTACTTGACTTTGAACAAAGACCCAAACTTAAAAACTTGTATAACACTAGAAAACATCCCAGTCTACAATTTGATGACATTTTTAAAGCATCGGAAGTTTTCTCTGAGCGAGAATCGTAACTAGACCCAATAAGCAGTTGAAGTTTCAATGTAATATATATATACATCAAGTAGTGACCGATAGAGGTTGGGTCTAGTAAGTATTACTTGACTTTGAACAAAGACCCAAACTTGAAAACTTGTATACCACTAGAAAACATCCCAGTCTACAATTTGATGACATTTTTAAAGCATCGGAAGTTTTCTCTGAGCGAGAATCGTAACTAGACCCAATAAACAGCTGAACTACCAATGTATTATATATATATATCAAGTAGTGACCGATAGAGGTTGGGTCTAGTAAGTATTACTTGACTTTGAACAAAGACCCAAATTTAAAAACTTGCATAACACTAGAAAACATCCCAGGCTACAGTTTGATGACATTTTTAAAGCACCGGAATTTCTCTCTGAACGAGAATCGTAACTAGACCCAATAAGCTGTTGGATTATCAATGTAATATATATATATATCAAGTGGTGACCGATAGAGGTTGGGTCTAGTAAGTATTATTTGACTTTGAACAATGACCCAAATTTAAAAACTTGTATAACACTAGAAAACATCCCAGGCTACAATTTGATTACCTTTTTAAAGAATCGGAAGTTTTCTCTGAGCATCAATTATAACTGGACCCAATAAACAGCTGATCTACCAATGTATTATATATATATATATATATATATATATATATGTATGTATGTATGTATGTATGTATGTATGTATGTATGTATGTATGTATGTATGTATGTATGTATGTATGTATGTATGTATGTATGTATGTATGTATGTATGTATGTATGTATGTATGTATGTATGTATGTATGTATGTATGTATGTATGTATGTATGTATGTATGTATGTATGTATGTATGTATGTATGTATGTATGTATGTATGTATGTATGTATGTATGTATGTATGTATGTATGTATGTATGTATGTATATATATATATATATATATATATATATATATATATATATATATATATATATATATATATATATATATATATATATATATATATATATATATATATATATATATATATATATATATATATATATATATATATATATATATATATATATATATATATATATATATATATATATATATATCAAGTAGTGACCGATAGAGGTTGGGTCTAGTAAATATTACTTGACTTTGAACAAAGACCCAAACTTAAAAAGTTGTATAACACTAGAAAACATCCCAGGCTACGAGTTGAGGATTTCTTTAATCATTTGAATGTTGTTTATTATTAACACGTGTTTTCTACATTTGTTGCTGGTCATTAACACTTACGTTGTACCTTTATTGCTGGTTAGTAACACATATGTTCTTTATTTCTTGTTGGTCATCAAAAAACTCTCGTCTCGATATGATGAAGCTTGCACTTGCATATGACAAACCTGTTAAGTGTGGAGAATGTCACAGTTGTTTGATTAAAACAATAAAGAGTTGCTTGCCCACTGCATAGGCCATTCCTAAATTAATTGTAAAACTCTTCAAGCGATATCTTTCAACAACTTGTGAATACGCACCAATGCAAATGCACAGTACATGCAGATGTTTTAGTACGTTTTGCAGCACATGTTTTGAAATTGTAACCTCATTAATTTTTATCTAATTGATAGGTTTTGTTTCTTTACCTATTAGCCGTTTCAACTGGTGCGCAAGCAAGGCTGCTTGATAATAACTTTTATGATTAGATAATGAGGATAATACAAGAACAAAAATAGCTGCATTCAGTACTATTTACAGCTGAGTGTAAAAGTCACCCCTTTGAGAGGCATTAATATTGTGTGGCGTGCGCAGCAAATCTTAAAAGTCTTTTCCAATCTCCTGATTGACGATATGTGTTTTTTGGCCGTTTTTAGGCGTTTTCTTGCCATCGAGTATTTCTTTCGTTGCTTGATCATGCCCCTTGGGGCAAGGCTCTCCTGCACATCTACCAGAACTGATTCACTTTTTAATATGCTAATCAGTTCATACAAATTCAGTTTCTTCCATCTAGCCTTTTGGTTGAGCCTGTGATGCCATCCTACAATAATAAAATCCTCATCAGTTCAAAATAATCTGATGAGTTATGGAAAGGAAGTACCCTCAAAGCCTCAATCACCATATAAAATAGTCGTTTGAGCCCAAAATAATCAAATATTATTACACAATGTTTCCTAATGCAGCCATGTTATAAAGTTAGAGCTCACCTACCATTGCATTATTAGTGGTGACGATGTCATCATACATGCACCAATCGCCAATTCGGTCCATCCAGGTATGCTGCATATATAAAGAAGCAGCTCTTCTCTGCTGCAGTCTCCGGTTGCTTCCCCTTGCAACCACTGGAAGGCAGCTGGAATGTCTGCCGCAGGCAAGGCGGAAAGTGCCATAACTTGCTTGCACCAATCGTGGGTTGCCTGATCAATCGTGTAGGCATTGAGCAGATCTGAATAACATGTGATGATATTAATATATAATAAATATGTGATAAGCGTATACAAACATAGTTCAGGCAACATAAGCTAATAGTGCCATCTGTGCTTGTGTTCAAGAATGACATTACAGGTATTATGTTTTATGACTTACCAGGACTGCTCTGAATCTTCCGCCATATTGCCTGCCGATGATGAAACGAGCATCCCTTAGTACTGTTTGTAAGGTTTGTCTTGCTGCGGCCCAGAGAGCTATAAATAATATACTTTTTCTTATTTCAATAAACCAATTGAACCTGTTTCAACTAAATAGGAAATAAATGGTTGAAAATTGTCTCATGAAATCGTAATGCATTGGATGTTGTGTGATTATGACCTGCGCCTGGTATGCTTGTTTGTTGCTCTATAAATGAACTAGAGTAAAACTTGTGACCATGCTAAAGTTTGGGTTGGCACAAATTTGTAAAGAATATGGAGCCAAAAATGTACTGAAAGCTACAAACTACCTCGCCAGTGTTGAAATTAACATTCCAGTTATATAAAGTAGCTTGAGATTTGAAACTTTGGAACACATACCAGCTAAGTTTTTGTGGCTGCAAAATTGCATTTCAGGGCAGTTTGAACAATTAATAATCTTCCTTCATAAGAATAGAGCTGGTACACTTTATCACACAACTATATCAAGTCGAAATAACAGTCTCTTATGTTAGTGGTAATAAATAAATCAAATCAACCCTACAATCAATAGAAATGATATAGATGACAAACTACCCACCCAATGAATCTAGTAGTACCTTGAACCAAAAATGAGACCTCAGCATGGCATGTTTTCTAGTGTTATGCAAGTTTTTAAGTTTGGGTCTTTGTTCAAAGTCAAGTAATACTTACTAGACCCAACCTCTATCGGTCACTACTTGATATATATAAAATTGGTAGTTCAGCTGTTTATTGGGTCTAGTTACGATTCTCGCTCAGAGAAAACTTCCGATTCTTTAAAAATGTCATCAAATTGTAGCCTGGGGTGTTTTCTAGTGTTATACAAGTTTTTAAGTTTGGGTCTTTGTTCAAAATCAAGTAATACTTACTAGACCCAACCTCTATCGGTCACTACTTGATATATATATAATAAAGTGGTAGTTCAGCTGTTTATTGGGTCTAGTTACGATTCTCGCTCAGAGAAAGCTTCCAATTCTTTAAAAATGTCATCAAATTGTAGCCTGGGATGTTTTCTAGTGTTATACAAGTTTTTAAGTTTGGGTCTTTGTTCAAAGTCAAGTAATACTTACTAGACCCAACCTTTATCGGTCACTACTTGATATAATATAAAATTGGTAGTTCAGCTGTTTATTGGGTCTAGTTACGATTCTCGCTCAGAGAAAACTTCCGATTCTTTAAAAATGTCATCAAATTGTAGCCTGGGGTGTTTTCTAGTGTTATACAAGTTTTTAAGTTTGGGTCTTTGTTCAAAATCAAGTAATACTTACTAGACCCAACCTCTATCGGTCACTACTTGATATATATATATATAATAAATTGGTAGTTCAGCTGCTTATTGGGTCTAGTTATGATTCTCGCTCAAAGAAAGCTTCCAATTCTTTAAAAAAGTCATCAAATTGTAGCCTGGGATGTTTTCTAGTGTTATACAAGTTTTTAAGTTTGGGTCTTTGTTCAAAGTCAAGTAATACTTACTAGACCCAACCTCTATCGGTCACTACTTGATATATATAAAATTGGTAGTTCAGCTGTATATTGGGTCTAGTTACGATTCTCGCTCAGAGAAAACTTCAGATTCTTTAAAAATGTCATCAAATTGTAGCCTGGGGTGTTTTCTAGTGCTATACAAGTTTTTAAGTTTGTGTCTTTGTTCAAAGTCAAATAATACTTACTAGACCAAACCTTTATCGGTCACTACTTGATATATGTATAATAATTTGGTAGTTCAGCTGTTTATTGGGTCTAGTTACGATTCTCGCTCAGAGAAAGCTTCCACTTCTTTAAAAATGTCATCAAATTGTAGCCTGGGATGATTTCTAGTGTTATACAAGTGTTTAAGTTTGGGTCTTTGTTCATTGTCTAGTATTATTTACTAGACCCAACATTGTACTACTATTTTTTCACTAATAATTCTGTTGCTCTAAATGCTTTAGGAGTTGTCTTCTTTTTTTGCCATTATTGTCGTAATTAAAACGAAAGTACACTTGAGTGTTTATAGCCTGTTTTTATCAGTGTAGACACTTCGGCTTTACTGTAGCTGGGTCTAAGTCACGCGGGTCTAAATCGTCTGGGTCTAGTTGGTTTGGGTCTAGTTGTCGTGATACCTTTTGAAGTAGGTTAGGAAAATTATTTCAGACTAAACATGATCTCTTCAAAATGAGCATTATACAACGATCGATTGTAAAATTAAAAATATAAATAAGAGGCCATGACAAAAGTTCTCAGTTTTGTAATACATCAATTTTGTTTACGTTTGCCACGCTAGTAGTAGTAGTAGAAGTAGTAGTAGTAATTTTATCATCATCATTGTTGAACTTGTTGTTAGTTATTTCTCACCAATTCTTTAATTTGAGCTCTAACACATTTGGTGGGTATATGATGAAGCGAAAAATATGATACCTTGTTGTTGTGATCTTTTCATTGTGATCGATCGAGTTTAGTTTTAGTAGTGGTTGCTGCAAAAAAAGAAATAATAATAATAATAATAATAATAATTGATATAATAATAATTATTATTATTATTCTAATTAATAATAAAAAGAGAAAGCAGCAAAAAAGTTGATAATAATAAATAATAATAATGATAATAATAATAATAATAATGTTATTATTATTTATAATTTATTATAATTAATTATCATTATTAATAATAATAATAATTGTTAATAATAATTATTATTTTTATAATAATTAATTAATAATAATGATAATAGTTATAAATAAATATAATAAATAATAGTTTTAAATTAAAAAATTATAATTGATAATAATAATAATTTATTTAAGTAACTACTACTACTATATATTTAATATAAATAGTAGTGTACAGGAATTTGTGGTGGCCTCTTACAGGACACCCGCACTTACTACTACCCTGATCGTTTCAACCCTCAGGCTACAGTCCGCCGTCTCTTGCCAGCAATGCGCGGTGGACAGGTCTGATCAGCAGCAGTTCCTTAGCATGACTGGCATAGACTGACTGCTGATCGTCTTTGTCTGTTGCTGGACAAGCTGGAAGAGGTGGCCTCCACTGCCTACTATTCCACTATTCCACTATTCCTGTCGAGTCCACCCTGCAAAAATGGCTCTATTGTGCTTATTCAACTGATTGAACGGCTGACTCCACTCTATTGTCTGCTTATCTAATCCAGAGAGAGAGGGAGTGGGAGAGGGAGAGGGAGTGAGAGAGGGAGAGGGAGTGAGAAAGAGAGGGAATGAGAAAGAGAGGGAGTGAGAAAGAGAGGGAGTGAGAGAGAGAGAGAGAGGGAGTGAGAGAGAGGGAGTGAGAGAGAGGGAGTGAGAGGTGTATGAGTAGTGTATTTATGTCAAGAAATTAATCTTCTCCTGAATACAGTCAAAACAACTCTGGCTACTAAAGATACTGCGCCAGTATTTATACTGTCAAGGAATAAGTTACACCGAGTGTGAAAACATCAGACAAAAGATATCCAGTCATGCATGATAGTAATAATCGATAGATGATTGTTAACACATAGTAATTGTCTCCACATAGCACCTGTTACAGATTGTTCGTAGTTGCGTTCCTCTACAGTAGTTATTATTAGTCCCTACTACTACTACTATAAATAATTAATAATTAAATTAATAATCGTTTTATGTAGCAATTAATACAATTAATGATTATTTATTAATAGTAGTGGTAAAGCAAGTAATGATAATAATCATTTCTTGATGATATTAGAATAATAATTATAATGATGGTAATTAATTAAAATGATAATAATAATAATAAAGCGGATAATAATAATTAATGATAATTTATAATAAAAATGATTGTATAGTAATAGTGATAATAATAATTTTCCCTTCGGGACTGGCAGGGGAGCACAACTCTGTTTGTCTAACCCTCTCTTGACCACAAAGGACACAACTATCACCATTGTGCTTGACACCTCTTTAAACATAACTGACTGGGCGCGTAAATAAACTGGTTCGCCTCAATTGTACTTGTGCCATTTGTATGAAAGAGATGCAATACCTTTGGAGTTTGGGATGAAGTAGACAGGACAGAACGTCTGCAGAAATAAATGTAGACGTAGCTGAAATGAACGTAGACACCACTTGGAATGAACATTGGCAGACCTGAATGAATGTTGACTGTGCTAAAGAGAAAAGAATTTTGTCGTTCATTCCCCGAAGTGCCTACATGATTTCCCGACCATATCTGAAATATCATTTCAACGTTCGTTCCAGAAATATACAAAGTCATCGATTTTAGTCAACGTAGACAACTCCTGGATTGAATGTCAAAATGATATTTTATGTACCTGGGAGAACTAATGTATACATTTCCAGTAATGAACCTTGAAATTTTCTTCTCTGTAGCCTAGTTGTCGTTCATTCCAGGTTTGTTGACATTCATTCCAGGAGAAGTCTACGTTCATTCCTGTTTACGCTCGTTCCAATCCTCATACCTTTCCCAAGGTGAGACGGTTATGACTATCTATTTGCCTCCTCCGGTTGTCTGGCTAACACAACTCCCAGGGGGATGGGCACAGACTGATTTCTAGTTACACATGTAACCAGGGGAGACTACTATGACTTACATCTATCAACCCACTGTCTAGGCACCTGGCTAACTGGTGGCCTAGGCGATAAAGAGGCGACTACGATATACAAACCTATCGAACCTCAGCGCAAGTGCCTGGCTTACAGAACTCTCTTCCCTTAGAGCTGGGCACACTAGCAGAGAGATGACTATGGCCTAACGACCTATCTGTCTTAATGCAACCAAACATGGCTAGCAGACTCCCTAGAGCCGGGTACAGATTTTACCAGCTGCCCCTGCAACCAGTTGAGGCGACTACGGCCAGAAAGCCTATCTGTCTCCGAGTACTATACTGCTAGCAGAACTCTTTACAGAGCTCAGCACATACAGACTATTTGCCTCAGCGCAGAACACTAGGCTAGCTGACTGCCAAGAGCCAGGCTACAAGATGTCTCTATGTGCAGATTGACTCTGCTCCTACTGAATACACAAGTCTATACATCTGAGCATCAAGATCTATCGATTCATTTCATAAAACAGCTGTTTATATACAAAAAAGCAGGTGCGTTAGTGCCCATGCAGTAGAAAGCCGAGGGCTTAATAACAAATTAGTTGTATAATTTGTAATTGCTCAATCAGAGAATATCTTAACACAAAACAAAACATCTGAAAGATATAATAGATGAGAGCATATACAAAAGAAATAATTAATTGCTGGCAATTTCTACCAATTTAATTTCTCAATCTTGACTGTCCATTGAAATGTGCTCTCCTAACTAGTTGCTGGAGCTGAGACCAATTATCTCTCATACACCAAGTTGCCACACCAATAGTCCTAGTACTGCATCACCCCCACAGAGCACTACAACCACTCCAACTCCTTCACTTGTCTCATGGCCACCACCACTTTTATCTAAAAGTTGTTTCATTGTCGTTAATTGTAAATAATTTATTATTATTCCCTTTAATTCTTAGATTAATAATTGAAATAATTAATAGCAGCAGCCAGAGCTTGTTGTTGTTAATAATTAATAATAAAAAACATTATTATTTATTTTCATTGCCATCATTTTAAACTCCATACATTCCCTTAATATTTAAAATGAATCGTACTGTCTTGTTCTGCAGCATCTCCAACTCGTACTGCTTCTTCAGGGAGGGATCCCATACCTCTGACACATACTCAATCTTAGACCGACATAAAGTCTTGTATGCAATAGTTTTTGTTTATGGTGAAGCACAATATCATGGTATGAGGCAAGACTCCCAGAGTTTTACTTGCCTTCAAGTATTCTTTGTTAATTGAAGGTATTATCGATATTTATACCCAGGTATTTGAATGAGTTTGTTTCTCTAAACACCATCTAAAGTACATACTACCTGCTCACCAAGCAATCTTCCATGTATTTGCATTAAAATTCATCTTCCATTTCTGGGCCCAATCAGACAAAACCCGGGATATTTTTCAAAAAAGGATTAATTTAATCAGTTATGGTCAAATGCATCAGTGCACCATCTGTAAATAGATGGATTGTCGATGACAGTGATAATGAAATGTCATTGCTGTAAATAAAAAACAGTACACAATCCAAGACTGACTCTTGGGCAACATCTGACATTACTGCCTGGTATTCAGAAAAAGAACCCTTTCATTCCACTTGAGTGGAAGCCTAAACCGCCATGCTTAGATAAATGGAAACTGTTGTAAAAACATTGCATTTGACTAATCAGACGTACGGAGGGGGTTTCAATTTGCCATTTATTCCCAAACCAGAGATATTTGTAAATTTCACATATTTTCAATATTATAATAAATAACATAGATGGAGATGGTCACAGTTTGATAATTCAAGTGTGAAATATGTATATATGCCTATGCCGCTCTAACTGATCCGATTGATGGCGAGGGTTTAAATTTGCCAACAGTTGTCAAGCTTGAGATATTTTAGTAATGTAAGTGGAGACGAATCACAAACAGTTGCACTTTGGTAATATGCCGTATTTGGAATATCAATCAAACAATTCTTTGTTGATTTGTGACTCCCATATTTCCTCCCAGTAGCATAACTTGCAACATTCTTTCATAATGTTGTTTATGCAAGTTGGTTATCTCAGTAGTGAATGCAGTGTGACCGCACACAGCACTACTGTGTCATCTTTTGAGTTGAGCCAGGAGGGAGTGAAGAAGGGAGGGCTGGAGAAGGTAGAGGGGGCAGGGCAGGGATGGAACAGGGTGGTGGTAGAGCAAGGTAGAGGGTGAGAAGTAAAGCGCGGCGAGGTGGGCCAGCATAATGACATTTGAATACGACAGGTAATGCAGCAACTAGTACAATTTGTTCAAGAATATTAACAGATGCTTGTTAATGAAACTGGCCAATAATTACTGGCTAACACAATTGAAGTGACTGATTTCCATTGCGATGGTAAACTAGCAGAATCTGGAGAATATTGAAAAATATGATTCAAAAATCACATATATTTATTTATGTATTATTATTATAAAACTCAATGGTTATTAATTTTTTAATTATTATTAATGTTAAATACGTATTAATTAATTATTCTGTTTGTTTTTCATTGCAATAGTTGAT